>JARQOC010000004.1:240744482-241344482 GCA_033576535.1 Allobates femoralis
GCAGGGACAGATGTAAGGGGTACTTCACACACATAAACTTTCCAGCGATCCCACCAGCGAAAGTCTCTCTGGAGTCGCTGGTGACCTGTCAAACAGGCAGACTCACGAGCGACTCTCCAGCGACTCAGCAGTCGTGAGATCGCTGGTAACTATGATAAACACCAGGTAACTAAGCAGCGCGCGCTGCTTCATTACCCAGTGTTTATCATGGTTACCAGCATCCTCCAGGCTTACAGGCTGCGCTAAGCAGGAGGACTCTGGTAACCATGATAAACACTGGGTAACTAAGCAGCACACGTGTTTATCATACTTACCAGCCAGTGAGGTCGCTGGATTGCTGGTCTCCCGCGGTCACACGTGCGGATGCGTGCTGACCAGCGGGAGACCAAGGACCAAAAAATGGTCCTGAGCGGTGTGCATCGACCAGCGACCACACAGCAGGGGCCAGATCGCTGGTGCGTGTCACACGCTGTGACATCACTGGAGAGGTCACTGTGACTTCACAAATCCTGTGATGTTGCAGCAACATCGCTAACGATGTTGCAGTGTGTGAAGGTACCTTAAGAATACACTGTAGATCAATAATGGGGATTCATTTTTATGTACAATTAGGATTTTGCTTAATTTCATATGTCATGTTATATCCCTTATTCTTCACACTTTTTGTATATAGATAGCCTGTTGTGGGCAGAGTTAACTTTTATCAGTTCTGCTGCATTGCTGAATCTAAAAACTCTGATTGTGTCAGAAATGTTGCATTGAGTAAACTAAATGACAGATTGTTGGATGCAGGGTCTCTTCTTTGACTACAGCTGCTCTCAGAGGAGGTAGCAAAAACCTGCTGACAGATTCCCTTTAAACGTTTCAGGCTTTAAAAGACATGAAGCAACTAAAAGAAGTGACCTGGCCACTTTTAAAACGGCTTTCCCTTAGAAATCATCACTATTTTATCAGAAACATCAAGCAGAAATATCAAATAAGAAAGCAAAGAAGACACTTTAAGAAAAACACTACCAGTGTTTTGCTGAAGCATCAACTGCCTCAAAAACTGTGTTGTTATTCTGCGTTTGTGAGACACCATGTGTATATATTCTTAGGGCCCCGTTACACGGGGCGACATCGCCGCACATAAAAGAGGCGACGTGGGGGCATGGACTATCGCCGGCGTCGTCTCCTCATGTAAAGGGGCGATGTCGCCGGTGCCTGGAGGTCGCCTGGTTTCAGAGCAGTGCTCTGAAACCAGGCGACCATCATGGGGCGATGTGCACACATCGCCCCATGTAACCAGGCGCCGGTGACCTGTCAGGAGATGGGAGCCATAGGCTCCCATTGTCCTGCATCGCCACTGGGGTTTCCAGACACCCCAGCGGCGCTGCCGCCTGACAGATCACCGGCGCGGGGCTGGAGGTGTCGCCCCGTCTAAACGGGGGGCGGCAACACTGGCGGGGGCGGCAAGAGTGTGCGTGCCCCCGCCATTCGCCGCCGACATCTCCAGCCCCGTCGCCTCGTGTGACGGGGCCCTTAGGGTACTTAAGAGCTTATTGGTTAGGTAACAACCCTATAGATCTTTTACATTGAAGCGTTTAATTATGAACATCAAATTTGGTTTAGGGCAGAGGTGTACAAGCTTTTCTTGTCTTATTGACCCCTTCATAACCAAGGGCGTATTTATACATCCTTGGCCATGTTCCCTCCCTTTGATGTGAGCTCACGTGCTGAGCTCGCATCATCCCCCACACATCTCAGCTGACCTATTGAGGGGTGTGAGCAGAGCTCTGCATGCAGGAACCATAGGGATGTATGATCTCTCCCTCCTCTCCCTGAACACCTACCCATTGACGGGGTGAGCTGAGCTCTGCAGGACGGAGTCACAGGGATGTTCTCTCAATCATAGTGATTTAATGCTTTAGTGCAGCTGCTTTGTGAGAGGACACAATCCACTAACATTTTGACAGTTTTTTTGGTGCTGTTTCTTCCAGAGGCAGTGGGAAGAATGGTATTGCTAAGTATTGTAGTATGATTATTCTGAGCTTGTGTTTATACACCCGGCCAGCTCCAGGTTTTACTGAGCCCCGTGGTGGTCTCTATTATCCTCCATATAGCATAATGTGGCCTCTATAATGGTTCATATAGCATAATGTGGTCTATAATCCTGCATATAGAATAATGTGGCCTCTAATGTCCTCCATATAGCATAATGTGGCATCTATTATCCTCCAAATGGCATAATGTAGCCTCTATTATCCTGTATATAGCATAATATGACCTCTATAATCCTCCATATAGAATAATGCAGCCTCTATAATCCTCCATATAGCATAATGTGGTCTATAATCCTGCATATAGAATAATGTGGCCTCTATTGTCCTCCATATAGCATAATGTGGCCTCTATTGTTCTCTGGGGGCAGCACGGTAGCTCAAGTGGTTAGCACTACAGCCCTTGCAGCACTGGAGTCTTGAGGTCCTGGGTTCAATTCCCACCAAGGACACTATGGACAACATATGCAAAGAGTTTGTATGTTCTCCCCGTGTTTGCGTGGGTTTCCTCCGGGCACTCCGGTTTACTCCCACAGTGTAAAGACATGCTGATAGGATGTTTACATTGTGAGCTCCAAGAGAGACAGCATTACTCATGTATGTAAAGTGGTATGGAATTAATAGCACTATATAAATGAATAAATATTATTATATGGCATAATGTGGCCTCTATTAGCCTCCATATAACATACTATGATCTATAATCCTGCATATAGCATACCATGGCCTCTATAGTCTTCCATACAGCATAATGTGGCCTCTATAATCCTCTATATAGAATAATGCAGCCTCTAAAATCCTCCATATAGCATAATGTGGTATATAATCCTGCATATAGAATAATGTGACCTCTGTTGTCCTCCATATAGCATACTGTGGCCTCTGTTATCCTCCATATAGTATACTGTGGCCTCTATTATCTTCCATATAGCATACTGTGGCCTCTATAATCCTCCATGCAGCATAATGTAGCCTCTATAATCCTCCATATAGCATAATGCGGTCTCTATATTCCTGTATATAGAATAATGTGGTCTCTACTGTTCTCCACGTACCATACTGTGGCCTCTATTATCCTCGATATAGCATATTGTGACCTCTATTTTCCTCCATATAGCATAACGTGGCCTCTATTATCCTCCATATAGCATACTATGGTCTATTTATTAAAAACGTAAAACTGAAATATCACATGGTCATAAGTATTCAGACCCTTTGCTCAGACACTCATATTTAAGTCACATGCTAAACATTTCCTTGTGATCTTCCTTGAGATTGTTCTACTCCTTCATTGGAATCCAGCTGTGTTTAACTAAACTTGACTTAATTTGGAAAGACACACACCTGTCTATATAATACCTCACAGCTCATGGTGCATGTCAGACCAAATGAGAATCATGAGGTCAAAGGAACTGCCCATGGAGCTCAGAGACAGAACTGTGGCAAATTATCTAAAGGGTTGAGAATGGACAAATAGGGTCTTATCCTTTATAGACAGGTGTGATATGGTAATATTAGAATTGCTCACCTGGTGTGGTAGTTTAGCACACAACCAGTGTAATTGCTCAAAAGATGCAGCTGCTGCAGGGACTGTACTTCCACAGGTTACTGCGGTTTTTTCATCATAACTTTTTCGGACGAAGTACCTTTGTGTCCGCGCTGCTGCTAGGAAGATATAGACACACCAACGACACTGGACGTCTGGGTACTGGTGATATAGATTTCTTTTCTGACGCGTTTCAGAGCCACATACCGAGCTCCTTTCCCTGAGGAAGGAGCTCAGTATGTGACTCTGAAACGCGTTGGAAAATATATCTATATCACCAGTACCCAGACGTCCAGTGTCGTTGTTGTGTCTATATCTTCCTAGCAGCAGCACGGACACAAAGGTACTTCGTCCGAAAAAATTATGATTAAAGAACTGTGTCAAGACACAGATATGGCTAAGGATACAAAAGAATTTCTGCAGTACTCAAGGTTCCTAAGATCATGGTGGCCTCCATAATCCTTAAATGGGAGACGTTTGAGACCACCAGAAGTCTTCCTAGACCTGGCCACCCAGCCAAACTGAGCAATCGTGGGAGAAGAGCCTTGGTGAGAGAGGTAAAGAAGAACCCCAAGATCACTGTGGCTGAGCTCCAGAGATGCAGTAGGGAGATGCGGCAAAGTTCCACAAAGTCAACTATCACTGCAACCCTCCATTAGTTGGGCCTTTATGGCAGAGTGGCCTGACGGAATCATCTCAGAAGTTCAGGACATATGAAAGCCCACACAGAGTTTGCAAGAAAACACATGAAGGCCTCCCAGACAATGAGAAACAAGATTCTCTGGTCTGATGAGATGAAGATATAACTTTTTGGTGATAATTCTAAGTGGTATGTGTGGAGAAAAACCAGGCACTGCTCATCACTGCCCAATACAATCCCAAAAGTGAAACGTGGTGGTGGCAGCATCATACTATGGGGGTGTTTTTCAGCTGCAGGGACAGGACGACTGGTTGCAATTGAAGGAAACATAAATGTGGCTAAGTACAGAGATATCCTGGATGAAAACCTTTTCCAGAGTGCTCTGGACCTCAGACTTGGCCGAAGGTTCACCTTCCAACAAGACCATGACCCTAAGCACCCAGCTAAAATAACAAAGGAGTGGCTTCAGAACAACTCTGTGACCATTGTTGACTGGCCCAGCCAGAGCCTTGGCCTAAACCCAATTGAACATCTCTGGAGAGACCTGAAAATGGCTGTCCAAAAACGTTCACCATCCAACCTGACAGAACAGGAGAGGATCTGCAAGGAAGAATGGCAGAGGATCCCCAAATCCAGGTGTGTAAAATTTGTTGTAACATTCCCGAAAAGACTCATGGTTGTATTAGCACGAAAGTGTGCCTCTACTCAATACTGAGGAAAGGGTTTGAATACTTAGGACCATGTAATATTTCAGTTTTTCATTTTTAATAAATTTGCAAAAATTTCAACATTTCTGGGTTTTTTTCAGTCAAGAGGGGTGCAGAGTGTACATTAATGAGAAAAAAATGAACTTTTTAAATTTACCAAATGGCTGGAATGAAACAAAGAGTGAAAAATTTAAAGGAGTCTGAATACTTTCCATACCCACTGTATATACTAAAAAAATAAAAAATAAATAAATAAAAAAGTTGTGGCTTTTGGAAGAAAGGGAGGAAAAAATGAAAACCGGAAAATCGCCCGGAGGAGAAGGGGTTAAATCGCTCACATTGAGCGCAATAAAACTTAAAGGATTGTTATTATCGGGGACATATTTAAAATGTATGCTCTGAATGCCTTTTAGATAGGAGTCCTGAAAGGGAAGTCTATACCTATAGGAAAAAAATCAACAACTCTGCTAAAATGTATTGAGAACGTATAGATGCCTGGAGTAACAATCCTCTTTTCTGTGATATGGAAACTACATGTAAGCAGCCACACACAGGTAGGCATGTCAGTGACCAGAAGGATGGAGGTGGAACAGAGTTTCATCAAGGGCCATATGTGAATCCTGGGCCACAGGTTATGCACCCTGTTTCTAGGACTGGAAAGGTCAATGTCAACATCTATAATGGTCTAAAGCAGTGAAGAGGTTAATGTCCTTAAACAGCTGGAGTTATACTGTGACTCACAAACTGCATATAAATATGGCATAAAGTTTAGAGATCTGATCTTTAAAAATGTTTTATCCTCTTCCTTCAGATTGTGTGTCTGGTAAAAACGTGTATTCTCCCGGAGACAGCTTTCATCCATCAGATGACTTCTGTGAAATCTGCACATGTGAGGTGAGAAGTAGATGTATGATATCTGTTCATTTTTCCATAACTTCATTGTGGTTAGTTAATATAGCATACATAGCTATAGATTATAATAATAGGTTGTGTTTAGCGTTTACTAGATGGCCGTCAATATAGACGATGCAGCAGGAAGCAATGTCCCAGCTTGGTGGATTGCCCTCGACATCAAATACTGCCTCCACCTTTTGGCCAGTGCTGTGCCAGCTGTGCTCGTAAGTCTGAATTATTAGTAGTACACTATGTTTCATGATTAATGTCACAATCTCAGTATTTAACACTATTGTATTTTATGTTTTTCAGAGGCTCTAAGCAATTGCACAGATTTACTGGTGGGAAGTGAGATACAGGCTGTGAATGACCCTTGTTACATGTGCCAATGTAAGGTATGGAATTAACATTCCAGATGAATATGACAAGTGGCGTAACTAGAGTTCCATGGGCCCCAGTGTGAAATTTGGACCTGGGCCCCACCCCTCGGGGATGCACATCCATGTGAAGCAGGCGCTGGGGTCAGCGGCTGGCAGGCACGGGCCCCTGTACTTCCAGGCCCCGTCGCATCCTGCTGTATATATGGTCTCCCATCCTGCTATATATATATGGTCTCCATCTTCTATATATATGGTCTTCCATCCTGCTATATATATGGTCTCCATCCTGCTATATATATGGTTTCACATATTGCTACATATATGGTCTCCATCCTGCTGTATATATATGATCTCACATCCTGCTGTGTATATGGTATCCCATCCTACTGTATATATATATATGGTCATCCATCCTGCTATATATGGTATATGTCATCCATCTTGCTAGATATACAGTTGTGGCCAAAAGTATTGACACCCCTTCAATTCTTTCAGATTATACTCAGTTTCTTCCTGAAAATGATTGCAATCACAAATTCATTGATATTATTATCTTCATTTAATTTGTCTTCAATGAAAAAACACAAAAAGAATTGTCCTAAAGCCAAATTGGATATAATTCCACACCAAACATAAAAAAGGGGGTGGACAAAAGTATTGGCACTGTTAGAAAAATTATGTGACACTTCTCTAATTTGTGTAATTAACAGCACATGTAACTTACCTGTGGCACCTAACAGGTGTTGGCAATAACTAAATCACACTTGCAGCCAGTTGACATGGATTAAAGTTGACTCAACCTCTGTCCTATGTCCTTGTGTGTACCACATTGAGCATGGAGAAAAGAAAGAAGACCAAAGAACTGTCTGAGGATTTGATAAACCAAATTGTGAGGAAGCATGAGCAATCCCAAGGCTACAAGTCCATCTGCAAAGACCTGAATGTTCCTGTGTCTACCGTGCGCAGTGTCATCAAGAAGTTTAAAGCCCATGGCACTGTGGCTAACCTCCCTAGATGTGAACGGAAAAGAAAAATTGACGAGAGATTTCAACGCAAGATTGTGCGAATGGTGGATAAAGAACCTCGACTAACATCCAAACAAGTTCAAGCTGCCCTGCAGTCCGAGGTACAACAGTGTCAACCCGTACTATCCGTCAGTGTCTGAATGAAAAGGGACTGTATGGTAGGATACCCAGGAAGACCCCACTTCTTACCCCGAGACATAAAAAAGCCAGGCTGTAGTTTGCCAAAACTTACCTGAGAAAGCCTACAACATTTTGGAAGAATGTTCTCTGGTCAGATGAGACAAAAGTAGAGCTTTTTGTGCAAAGACATCAACATTAGAGATGAGCGAGTACTAAAATACTCGGGTGCTCGATGCTCTCGGCCAGAGCACCGAGCTCTGCTCTCTGTGAGGTGCCAGCTCACTGCGTGCACTGAAGCGATCGATAATTATTAGCGAGGAGTCCGAGCATCTCGGCGGTACTCAGTGCTCGCCGAGCATCCCGAATACTGGGATACTCGTGCGAGTAACGAGTTAGCGCCGAGCATACTCGCTCATCCCTAATCAACATAGAGTTTACAGGAGAAAAAAAGAGGCATTCAAAGAAAAGAACACGGTCCCTACAGTCAAACATGGCGGAGGTTCCCTGATATTTTGGGGTTGCTTTGCTGCCTCTGGCACTGGACTGCTTTATCGTGTGCATGGCATTATGAAGTCTGAAGACTACCAACAAATGTTACAGCATAATGTATGGCCCAGTGTGAGAAAGCTGGGTCTCCCTCAGAGGTCATGGGTCTTCCAGCAGGACAATGACCCAAAACACACTTCAAAAAGCATTAGAAAATGGTTTGAGAGAAAGCACTGGAGACTTCTAAGGTGGCCAGCAATGAGTCCAGACCTGAATCCCATAGAACACCTGTGGAGAGATCTAAAAATTGCAGTTTGGAGAAGGCACCCTTCAAATATCAGGGACCTGGAGCAGTGTGCCAAAGAAGAATGGTCTAAAGTTCAGCAGAGCATTGTAAGAAACTCATTGATGGTTACCGGAAGTGGTTGATCGCAGTTATTTTGGCTAAAGGTTGTGCAACCAAGTATTAGGATGAGGGTGCCAATAATTTTGTCTGGCCCATTTTTGGAGTTTTGTGTGAAATGCTCAATGTTTTGCTTTTTGCTTCATTCTCTTTTGTGTTTTTTCATTGAAGACAAATTAAATGAAGATAATAATACCAAAGAATTTGTGATTGCAATCATTTTCAGGAAAAAACTGAGTATTATCTGACAGAATTGCAGGGATGTCAATACTTTTGGCCACAACTGTATGGTCACCCATCCTACTATATAAAGTGTATGTCCTCCATCCTGCTATATACAGTGCATTGTGAAAGTATTTGGCCCCCTTGAACTTTTCAACATTTTGCCACATATCAGGCTTCAAACATAAAGATATAAATTCTAATTTTTTTTGTGAAGAATCAACAACAAGTGGGACACAATCGTGAAGTGGAACGAAATTTATTGGATGTTTTAAACTTTTTTAACAAATAAAAAAGTGAAAAGTGTGGCGTGCAATATTATTCATCTGCTTTACTTTCAGTGCAGCAAACTCACTCCAGAAGTTCAGTGAGGATCTCTGAATGATCCAATGTTGTCCTAAATGACTGGGAATGATAAATAGAATCCGTCTATGTGTAATCAAGTCTCCGTATGAATGCACCTGCTCTGTGATAGTCTCAGGGTTCTGTTTCAAGTGCAGAGAGCATCATGAAGACCAAGGAACACACCAGGCAGGTCCGAGATACTGTTGTGGTGCGAAGTTTAAAGCCGGATTTGGATACAAAAAAGATTTCCCAAGTGTGTAAAACATCTCAAAGGACCACTGTGCAAGCAATCATATTGAAAATGGAAGGAATATCAAAATGATATGTGTGCCTTAAACACAACACAGCTCATCAACCTCAAAACACCATCCTCACTGCTAAACATGGTGGTGGCAGCATCATGGTTTGGGCCTGATTTTCTTCAGCAGGGACAGGGAAGATGGTTAAAATTGATGGGAAGATGGACGGAGCCAAATACAGGACCATTCTGGGAGAAAACCTGTTGGAGTCTGTAAAAGACCTGAGACTGGGACAGAGATTTATCTTCCAACAAGACAATGATTCCAAACATAAAGCAAATCTACAATGGAATGGTTCAAAAATAAACGTATCCAGGTGTTAGAATGGCCAAGTCAAAGTCCAGACCTGAATCCAATCAAGAATCTTTGGAAAGAGCTGAAAACTACTGTTCAACAAACGCTCTCCATCCAACCTCACTGAGCTCCAGCTGTTTACAAGGAAGAATGGGGAAGAATTTCAGTCTCTTGATGTGCAAAACTGATAGAGACATACCCCTAGCGATTTGCAGCTGTAATTGCAGCAAAGGTGGCACTACAAAGTATTAACTCAAGGGGGCTAAATAATATTGCACGTCCCACTTTTCAGTTTTTTTATTTGTTAAAAAAGTTTAAAATATCCAATAAATTTCTTTCCACTTCACGATTGTGTCCCACTTGTTGTTGATTCTTCACAAAAAAATGAGAATTTATATCTTTATGTTTGAAGCCTGAAATGTTGTTATTATTATTTATTTATATAGCGCCATAATATTCCATGGCGCTTTACATGTTAAGAGGGCAGACTAGGACAAGTAAGAATACAAGTAACAATGGCTGTGGACAATTCTAACGTACAGATACAATAGGGGAGAAGATCCTGTCCGCGAGGGCTCACAGTGTATGAGTGGCGGATGGGAATACAGTAGGAGGGGGAGGTGTCGGTCATGAAGCGGTGCGGTGGACTGGGTCTCATTGCAGGTTGTAGGCTCGGCGAAGAGGTGGGTTTTCAGGCCTCTTTTGAAGGTTCACAGGGTAGGGGAATGCTTGATGTGGTGGGGCAGTGAATTCCAGAGTATGGGTGATGCACGGGAGAAGTCCTGTATGCGGTTGTGCGAAGACGAGATGAAGGGGAAGTAGAGGAGGAGTTCTTGGGAGGATCGCAGGTTGCGTGAGGGTAGGTATCGGGAGACCATGTCAGAGATGTATGGAGGGGACAGGTTGTGGATGGCTTTGTATGTCATGGTTAGTGTTTTAAACCGGGATCTCTGGGAAGCAGGGAGCCAGTGAAGGGCTTGGCAGAGGGGGGAGACAGGGGAGTAGCGGGCAGACAGATGGATTAGGCGGGCAGCGGAGTTCAGGATAGATTTATAGGTGAAATGGAGGTAGCGGGGAGGCCGGTGAGCAGGAGGTTGCAGTAGTCAAGGCAGGAGATGATGAGAGCGTGAATAAGGGTTTTAGCAGTGTCGTGGTCAAGGAAAGTGCGGATCCGAGAGATGTGTTTGAGCTGGAGTCAGCAGGATGTAGCGAGAGCTTGGATGTGGGGCTTGAAGGAGAGGGAAGAATCAAGGATAACCCCGAGGCACTTGGCGTGGGGGACTGGGGAGAGAGAGCAGTCATTGATGACAATTGATAGGTTGGGTAGTGAGGGTGAGCGGCTTGGGGGAAGACGATGAATTCGTTTTGTCCATTTTCAGCTTAAGGAAGCGAGCAGAGAAGAAGGAGGAGATTGCGGACAGGCACTGCGGAATTTTGGATAGTAGGGAGGTGATGTCAGGTCCAGATAGGTAGATTTGGGTGTCGTCGGCATAGAGGTGGTACTGGAGGCCATGGGACTCAATGAGTTTCCCTAGGTCGAGAGTGTAGATTGAGAAGAGTAATGGTCCTAGCACCGAGCCCTGGGGGACCCCGACAGATAGGGGGTAGGCCGAGGAGGATGTGTGGGAGTGGGTGATGCTGAAGGTCCGGTCCGTTAAGTATGAGGAGATCCAGGAGAGGACAAGGTCCGTGATGCCAAGAGATTTCAGGATCTGAAGTAAGAGTGGGAGTGGCGGACAGGTCAAGGAGGAGGAGGACAGAGTAGTGGCGCTTGCTTTTGGCAGTCAGAAGGTCATTGGTGACTTTGGTCAGTGCTGTTTCCGTGGAGTAGTCTGAAGCCGGATTGCAGGTGGTCGAAGAGGGAGCAGGAGGAGAGGTGAGAGGACAGCTCAGAGTGGACATGTTGTTCAAGTAGTTTAGAGGCGAAGGGGAGGAGAGATATAGGGCGGAGTTGTAGACAGCCATGGGGTCAAGGGAGGGTTTTTTGAGGATGGGTGTAATCAAGACATGTTTGAAGGCTGAGGGGAATGTGCCGGTGGTGAGTGATAGGTTGAAAAGATGAGTCAGGGCTGGGATGATAACGGAGGAGAGGTTGGGAATGAGGTGGGATGGGAGCGGGTCGTGGGCGCTGGTGGTGAGGTGCGATTTTGACAGGAGGGTAGGAGAGCTGGTCTTCAGTTATGGGGGGGAAGCAGTTGATGGAAGGAGAGTGCTGTATAGGCGAGAGGGGAGGCTGTGGAGACAGTGGATCAAAGCTGCCTCTGATTCTGTCAACCTTTTCTTTGAAGTAGGAGGCAAAGTCTTCAGCAGAGATAAGGGGAGATGGAGGGGAGGTTGAAAAGTTCAAGGGGGCCAAATACTTTCACAAGGCACTGTATATGGTATCCCATCCTGCTATATATATGGTCTCCATCCTGCTATATATGTGTCCTCCATCCAGCTATATACAGTACAGACCAAAAGTTTGGGCACACCTTCTCATTTAAAGAGTTTTCTGTATTTTCATGACTATGAAAATTGTAGAGTCACACTGAAGGCATCAAAACTATGAATTAACACATGTGGAATTATATACTTAACAAAAAAGTATGAAATAACTGAAAATATGTTTTATATTCTAGGTTTCTTCAAAGTAGCCACCTTTTGCTTTGATTACTGCTTTGCACACTCTTGGCATTCTCTTGATGAGCTTCAATAGGTAGTCACCGGAAATGGTCTTCCAACAGTTTTGAAGGAGTTCCCAGAGATGCTTAGCACTTTTTGGCCCTTTTGCCTTCACTCTGCGGTCCAGCTCAACCCAAATCTCAATTGGGTTCAGGTCTGGTGACTGTGGAGGCAAGGTCATCTGGCGTAGCACCCCATCACTATCACACCTCCTCCTCCATGCTTCATGGTGGGAACCAGGCATGTAGAGTCCATCTGTTCACCTTTTCTGTGTCGCACAAAGACACGGTGGTTGGAACCAAAGATCTCAAATTTGGACAGTTGTTGTACAGATGTGTCTGCTGCTAGAACTCTGTGTGGCATTGACCTAGTCTATAATCTGAGCTGCTGTTAACCTGCGATTTCTGAGGCTTGTGACTCAGATTAACTTATCCTCTGCAGCAGAGGTGACTCTTGGTCTTCCTTTCCTGGGGCGGTCCTCATGTGAGCCAGTTTCTTTGTAGCGCTTGATGGTTTTTGCAATTGCACTTGGGAACACTTTCAAAGTTTTCCCAATTTTTCGGACTGGCTGACATTCATTTCTTAAAGTAATGATAGCCACTCATTTTTCTTTACTTAGCTGCTTTTTTCTTGCCGTAATACAAATTCTAACAGTCTATTCAGTAGGACTATCAGCTGTGTATCCACCAGACTTCTGCGCAACACAACTGATGGTCCCAACTCCATTTATAAGGCAAGAAATCCCACTTATTAAACCTGACAGGGCACACCTGTGAAGTGAAAACCATTTCCGGTGACTACCTCTTGATGCTCATCAACAGAATGCCAAGAGTGTGCAAAGCAGTAATCAAAGCAAAAGGTGGCTACTTTGAAGAACCTAGAATATAAGATATATTTTCAATTGTTTCACACTTTTTTGTTAAGTATATAATTCCACATGTGTTAATTCATAGTTTTGATGCCTTCAGTGTGAATCTACAATTTTCATAGTCATGAAAATACAGAAAACTCTTTGAATGAGAAGGTGTGTCCAAACATTTGGTCTGTACTGTATATGGTCTCCATCCTACTGTATATATGTCCTCCATCCTCATGTATATATTGTCTCCATCCTGCTACCGTGTTTCCCCGAAAGTAAGACCCTGTCTTACATTCTTTTGGGGGCCAAAAGTGGCCCCCGGTCTTACTTTCGGGGGGGGGGGGGGGGGGTCTTACATTGGGTGCCCCAGCAGTGTGGCCTACAGGCCCCCTCCTGCTGGGACACTGCGGGAGCGGGTCGCACGTCACGTGCGCCCGCTCATTACATATGCACTGCATCCCCCTGTCAATCAGCGACAGGGGGAGCAGTGCATTATACTGTATATATGGGCCCCCTATTGCTGGCACACTACCCCCCTGTTCTGAGGCCCCCACCGCTGCTGCTGCTGCAGACATCTTACCCTCCAGGGTCTTCTTGCAGCAGCCAGCGCGTCCGTCCTCTGTCCTCGGCTGTCTCCCGGATCATGTGACCGGCCGGTCGCAGTCGCGATGACGTCATGCGCTGCGACGGGTCACATGATCCGGGAGACAGCCGAGGACAGAGGACGGACGCGCTGGCTGCTGCAAGAAGACCCTGGAGGGTAAGATGTCTGCAGCAGCAGCAGCGGTGGGGGCCTCAGAACAGGGGGGTAGTGTGCCAGCAATAGGGGGCCCATATATACAGTATAATGCACTGCTCCCCCTGTCGCTGATTGACAGGGGGATGCAGTGCATATGTAATGAGCGGGCGCACGTGACGTGCGACCCGCTCCCGCTCCCCCCCCCCCTCCGCTAGGGGCCTTACATTGGCCCCCCCGGTTGTAAGGCCTTATAATCGGGGGAGGCCTTACATTAGCAGGCCCCCCCTTTACCCCTAGGCGGCCTTACAATCGGGGGGGCCTTACTTTCGGGGAAACACGGTATATGTATGTCCTCCATCCAGCTATATATATATGGTCTCTATCCTATTGTATATATGTCCTCCACCCTGCTGTATATATGGCCTCCATCCTGCTATATACATGTCCTCCATCCAGCTATATATATGTCCTCTATACAGCTATATATATGTCCTCAATCCAGCTATATGTATTTCCCCCATCCAGCTATATATATGTCTTCCATCCTGCTGTGTATATGTCTTCCATACCACTGTATATATGGTCTCCTTCCTGCTAGATATATATGGGCTCTGCTGCCTGCCTTCAATAAAAAAGCTGCTCCAAATGCTTCCTCCACTGCTCACATTGTATGTGACAGATTCTTTGGCAGCCTCTACCCCCATCTATCATCCTCCCTGCGAGATTTCAAAGTTTTTCTGAGAGATCGGTACTGTTGGTCACTGAACAGAGGGAGGGAGAGTGGAGGCAGATAAACATTCGGCTGTACCACAGCCTGTGCTACTGGGAGGAGCAGGCAGACTAAGGTCTTCTACTTCATACTTTCTGTGACACTGTGCAGTCACAGAATCACTGCTGCCCTCACCTGCTGATCTACCTTCTGCAGAGGCTGGGCGGGATCACATCACACTATATAAGGAGAGCCAGAGATAACAGATCGGCACAGCAGCTTCACAGAGACTGGAGGGGGTGGAGTCAAGCGCTTCCCGACTTCTTGTGCTTCAAAGTGCAGGAAGTCAGGAACTCAGCACTGACGGGAGCTGCTGCTTCTCTGCAGGGTGACTCAGGTCCCTCCCCCTGCCAGGCCCTGTTGCATTTGCGACCTTTGCAACCTCGGTAGTAACGCCACTGAATATAACTACATATGATGATGTGACACATTACCTGGAAATTTCTGAAGAGTGTCCATAAGACAGTTGATAGGTAAAGTTGAATGTGGAAAGCTAATAGGACTTAGTGGCTTAACAAACAGGCTTTATCCAAGCCACTACACTTTGCAGGTCCCAGTAGAACCATGGCCTTCACCATTTAACCCTTATACAAGGATCTGAACTTACACAGTATCCTCTGGGTTGCATGCACAGAGTGCCTGCTGGCTGGTGGAGGAAGGGGTTGAGAACAATACCACCAGGACTGCGTATGAGTGAGAAACATAAGACAAACATGAAGTCAAAACAGTGCAAATTTAGTAACAGCAAACAATAGTAGATTCTGTAGAGTTGCAGTAAGCAGTAAACCAGGGTCAGACTACACCTATAACTGGCAGCTAGCAACATATTGCTCTGAGCTTAAAAAGGGTATGCGTCTGTCCATTGCTAACGGCAGAGAGCTAATTAGAACTGATGATTAGTACTTTGCATTAACCAACTGATGATTGGTACTCTACATCTCACCAATAGAGGGTACAAGTCCATACTCTCCTAATGATTAATTGGACTATATTTTTATCGTCTAGCCCCTGCAAATGTACTGTTGTTTCTTTTAAAGAAACAAGCTGTGCCTTACTCATCCTCCTCATAATCCAGCTGCTGAGCCTCCGTTGTTGCTCTCGGAGTCTTTTATAATTGTCATCAGTGGTTAAGTCATGTCAACACCACTGCAGACAATCAGAGAGCTCAGTGTTTCTGAGCAGCTTGTTCCTTCATCTCAGGCAGCCTTATGGAGCTCAACTATTGAGTGCAGAGCTGTCGACGTGATGTCAGTGCGCAGACAATAACAAACAATAAGAGCAACAGCGGACCCAGGAAGAGCGAGAGAAGACATCTTTGTTCTTTTTAAAACTAACTATAGACATTGACAAGGGTTTTAATACTGACTTGATAATGCATTGTTTTAATTTGTTCTACATTTTTATCATATGTGCTTAATTGGAATATTTTCTTTTGTTACTATGTAAAAGTCATCAATAAAAAAACGTATAGAAATAATTTCTGTCATAGTCAAGGAAAGGTTAAAAACTAGACTTTCTAGGTCAATACTTGAAATCTATTAACAATTACAAATCTGTTTGGCTATGTTCCCACAAGTATTTGGTGAGTTCTTGTTTTTCATAAATTCGGTTACTTTTTAGTGTACTTTTTTACGAGCTTTGTTACCACACTTTTGATACTACGGTTTTGTCTCTGTTTGTTATGTCCTGTTTTAAGTAAAGCTGTTTTGCATTTGATACTTCCTGGTATTTGTGTTTGACAAAACTTAATTGATATAGTCACATGTGAGAATACATGTGTTGTTAGAGCTAAAGAAATGCACTAAAAATGCATATATGTATTCATACCTTGAGAGTATCCACATCTAAAATGCAATGTTGATCTGTGGATTTAAAAAACATTGCTCCGTTGGTTCAGGTAGAATGAAAATAGCACAGTAGGCATGAGATTTATGTAAATCCCATCCACTTTGCTAAAACTATAAGATGTGTGTTTGCCGAGCGAATATACACAGCATACAAACTCACGAAACACTTAAAGTGGTAACATAACCTTTAGATGCAATCTGCTGCAAATAGTATTTATCAAGTTTAACTTATTTGTGTGTTGTTTCCCCAGGATTTGACTTGGGTATGTGAACACAAACCATGCCCTCTTCTCAGTTGTCCCCGTTCAGAGCAAATCACTCCACCGAGATCTTGCTGCGCTGTTTGCAGAGGTAAGCACTTGACAAGACTCTGTATTTGATCACCAACAAGTGCATATTTTTTTAAGCTGTTGCCTTATTGGCATTACCTATAATCTATGCATCCTTTCCACATAAACCTCAATTGATATTTTTTTTGTCAGAATGTTGCCAATATTTCAAAGTGACTGGCCAACAAACTCAACATAAAGCCACAAAAGTGGCAAAAAATTAGGACAGAAATATTCCCCAGTCCCTCCGATTAATTTCTAATGCTGGCACATGGCAGCTGAGAGATGCGCCAAGATCATTAAGAGGCACACATCTTAATAGGCTCCTGTCCCTGGTTTGGGCTGCGCTCCATATCAGGTTTTGCAAGTAGCCTGATGTGTTTCAATTTGGTGAACTGCCTTGGCCTATTTAAGGGCTTCTTAAACTCAAATCTGGGCACAGGTAACAATGGAGAATAAACTTGTTTGAGTGAGTTCTGGAAGACTGAACTGGAGTCAGTTGGTGAACTGCATTGTGGCTTCTGGTGAACTCTGGAGTCCAGTCTGCAACCTGCCTCGGGTCTTTGGGTCTTCTGTTTCATGTCCGCCTTAGGTGTTTTGCAGCTTCCAAGGTTGTGATTCTTCTGTATTACTAACGAGAGTCTTCTGACTTCTGCCTGCAGTTCTTCACCCGTCAGTAACTCTGCTACCTGTCTGCCAGAATCCTCTAGAACCCTGTTTCCTTTTTACAGTTATTTGTATTCCTGCTATTCATCTGAGGTCTTCCTCTACTATCTGTCCCAGGTCTTCAGTTATGCTGCCATGTGCCCATTGTGTTCAGGCCGTTATGTTCAGTAACTCTGTTATCTGTCTGTGATTTCCAGTACTTTATTAAACTGTCACCCAGACCAGGTGGCTTAGAGGATCCACCGCCACCACACAAGCCTGCCTAACATAGCACTAATGAATTTGGCACATCTCACCTCCGCAAACTCTTCATCAAGATTAATGTACAAAATGCTTGTCTTGTTGAATCAAGGCATTCTAAAAGCATTTTTTATTTCATTTTTACCATGTGTTTTTTTCAGGTAGTAAACTAACATAATGGTTTTCGATAAATATGGCCAATTATCTTTAATTTACACAATGGGAGGGAACATGTACTACACAAACACTTTCTTCCTTGCAGAATGTGTGGTTGAGATTGAAGGGAGACGGGTTCCAGATGGAGAGACTTGGACAGACAGGCAGGATCCATGTATCACCTGCACATGCACAGTGAGTATTAAAATACTTGGATAAGCATTAATGCTGAGGGAAGGGATTCTATGTATTGGAGAAAATGGATGCTTTAGAATCAAAAGAGATCGTTGACACCAGAGAGAATAATTTTTGTAATTTTGAAGTCCCTGAGTTCAGTGTGATGATCTTCTTGATGTAGAGGGACCAACTTAATAATTCTAGTATCAACACTCTTAAGATCATTGATATATTAATTATCTATGAAAAATGTGGCTATTTTTTTCTTTCACAGCTGGGACATGTTGACTGTCAGATACAAGAATGTCCACCTATTCAGTGCCAACAAGCGGAGCAAAAAGTCAAGACACCAGGCACATGTTGCCATGTTTGTCAGGGTGAGAACAATAATTACACAAGTTTTTTTTCCCTGCTTAAGGCTAGATGAGCAAGACTGCATTTTTCACATATGTCTATGAACGTGTTAGTTGAGGTCAGGAAACCTAGGGGCCAAAATCGTAGCCTGTGCTCAGACCATAAGATATGGATTTGTGAATCAAGCTTTAAGAGTTTTTTTCCATTTGGACAGGTTGTATGCGCATGCCCATTACATCATATAGACATCTTGTGGGGGGATAGAGGACGTCAGTGGTCACTGCAGGAAAAATATCTGACAACATAAAATTCCAACAAGAGGCCCCTTGGCAAAAGCAAATTTAGAACATAAATTAAATAAAAAATACTCCATTCAAAATAAATTCACAGCACACAACATATTGTTCTCATTTATCATTCTATTTATATGTCGTCATTGCAAGGACAAAATAAGTTTAAGGTACAACTTTTCAGGGCATCATATACTCATTTATTGCAATGCCCTAAAAGTTCAGTCAGTGGTTTTGTCAAAAATCCAACCTCAAGGACAGGATTTTAAAAGCGGAGATACTGCAAGATTCGGTCAAGCAAGTCTGCACATATAATATTTTGACCATATAAAGATTTATGGCAAATTCCACACTCCACACTTGGATTTATATATGCATATCAATTTTATTATACACTAGATGGCGGCCCGATTCTAAAGAATCGGGTAGTCTAGAATCCATATATAGTTTATTTACTAATAGTTAGGGGAGTGCGGTGAAATGAATTGTGTGTATACAGGCGGCTCTGTGGGTAGCATAGTATACGGTGGCTCAGTGGTTAGCATTGAGTGTGGTGGCTCAGTGGTTAGCAGTGAGTGCGGTGGGTCAGTGGTTAGCAGTGAGTGCGGTGGCTCAGTGGTTAGCAGTGAGTGCGGTGGCTCAGTGGTTAGCAGTGAGAGCGGTGGCTCAGTGGTTAGCAGTGAGTGCGGTGGCTCAGTTGTTAGCAGTGAGTGCGGTGAGATTGGTCAGCGCAGCGCCGTGGGCAGAGTGGTCAGCGCAGCACCATGGGCAGAGTGGTCAGCGCAGCGCCGTGGGCAGAGTGGTCAGCACAAACATACACACACAGACACACATACACACACTCCGCTATACTTACCACCGACTCTGCTTCTTCCCCGCCGCCTGGATTCTGAGTTGACATGTCGCCGCCCTTCGGACGACTGGATTCAATATGTCGTCCGGGTAGTTTGGCGAGACATCTTGGACGCTATATTGGATCTAGTAGTTTGGGGGCGGCGACATGTCGACTGAGGATCCAGGCAGCAGACGCAGGCCCGGTGGTAAGTATAGCGAAGTGTGTGTGTGTATGTGTGTGTAGAAAGTTGAGGGAAGTGCGGACAAAGTGACGGAAGTGCCTACATACACAGATATATACACATACTGTACATTGCATATGGAGGGGTGAGGAGAGCGGAGGCTGGAGGGCAGAGGATAGGGAGAGGAGAGCGGAGGCTGGAGGGCAGAGGACAGGGAGAGGAGAGCGGAGGCTGGAGGGCAGAGGAGAGCGGAGGCTGGAGGGCAGAGGAGAGCGGAGGCTGGAGGGCAGAGGAGAGCGTAGGGCGGAGGCTGGAGGGCAGAGGACAGGGGAGAGGAAAGCGGAGGCTGGAGGGCAGAGGACAGGGAGAGGAGAGCGGAGGCTGGAGGGCAGAGGAGAGGGGAGGCTGGAGGGCAGAGGAGAGCGTAGGCTGGAGGGCAGAGGAGAGCGGAGGCTGGAGGGCAGAGGAGAGCGGAGGATGGAGGGCAGAGGACAGGGAAAGGGGAGCGGAGGCTGGAGGGCAGAGGACAGGGAGAGGAGAGGGGAGGCTGGAAGGCAAAGGACAGGGGAGGCTGGAGGGCAGAGGACAGGGGAGGCTGGAGGGCAGAGGACAGGGGAGGCTGGAGGGCAGAGGACAGGGGAGGCTGGAGGGCAGAGGACAGGGAGAGGAGAGCGGAGGCTGGAGGGCAGAGGACAGGGGAGAGGAGAGCGGAGGCTGGAGGGCAGAGGAGAGTGGAGGCAGAGGCTGGAGAGCAGAGGAGAGGGAGAGGAAAGCGGAGGCTGGAGGGCAGAGGACAGGGAAAGGGGAGCAGAGGCTGGGAGGCAGAGGACAGGGAGAGAAGAGCGGAGGGTGGAGGGCAGAGGACCGGGAGAGGACAGCGGAGGCTGTAGGGCAGAGGACCGGAGGAGAGGACAGCGGAGGCTGGGAGAGGACAGGGGAGCTGAAGGAAGGAAGTGGAGGCTGGAGGGCAGAGGACAGGGGAGAGAGCGGAGGCTGTAGGCAGAGGACAGGGAGAGGCAGGAGAGGAGGGATGGAGGGCAGAGGACAGGGAGAGGAGAGCGGAGGCTGTAGGGCAGAGGACAGGGAGAGGAGAGCAGAGGCTGGAGGGCAGAGACAGGGAGAGGAGGGGAGGCTGGAGGGCAGAGGACAGGGAGAGGAGAGCAGAGGCTGGAGGGCAGAGGACAGGGAGAAGGGGAGCGGGGCGGAGGGGCTGGAGGGCGAGGAGGAGAGGAAAGAGGAAGCGGAGGCTGGAGGGCAGAGGACAGGGAGAGGAGAGCGGAGGCTGGAGGGCAGAGGGAGAGGAATGGAGGCTGGAGGGCATAGAGGAGAGAGCGAGGCTGAGGGCAGAGAGGGAGAGAGGTGGTAGGCGACTAGGGAGAGGAGAGCGGAGGCTGGAGGGCAAAGGAGAAAGCGGAGGCGAGGGACAGGAGAGGAGAGCGGAGGCTGGAGGGAGGACAGGAGGGGAGAGCAGAGGCTGAGGCAGAGGACAGGGAGAGGAGAGCGGAGGCTGGAGGGCAGAGGAAGGGAGGGAGGGAGGCTGGAGGGCAAAGGAAGAGGTGGAGGCTGGAATGGGCAGATAGGAGAGCGTAGGCTGGAGGCAGAGGAATGTGGTGGAGGGCAGAGAGGACTGAGGAGAAGCGGAGCTGAGGGCAGAGGAGAGTGGAGGCTGGAGGGCAGAGGAGAGCGAGGCTGGAGGGCAGAGGAGAGCGAGGCTGAGGGCAGAGGACAGGAGAGGGAGGCTGAGGCAAAGGACAGGGAGTGGAGGGAGAGGACGGGAGGCTGGAGGGCAGAGACAGGGGAAGGAGAGGGAGCTGGAGGCAGAGAGAGTGGAGGCAGAGGCTGGAGGGCAGAGGACAGGGAAGAAGCTGGAGGGCGAGGCAGGAACAGGGAAAGGGAGCGGAGGCAGGAGGGCAGAGGACAGGGAGAGGAGAGCGGAGTGAGCAGAGGACAGGGAGAGGAGAGCGGAGCGGGGCAGAGGACAGGGAGAGGAGAGCGGAGGCTGGAGGGCAGAGGACAGGGAGAGGAGAGCAGAGGCTGGAGGGCAGAGGACAGGAGAGGAGAGCAGAGGCGAGGGCAGAGACAGGAGAGGGGAGCGAGCTGGAGGAGAGGAGAGGAAAGGGGAGCGGAGGCTGGAGGGCAGAGGACAGGGAGAGGAGAGGGGAGGCTGGAGGGCAGAGGAGAGCGTAGGCTGGAGGGCAGAGGAGAGCGTAGGCTGGAGGGCATAGGAGAGCGTAGGCTGGAGGGCAGAGGAGAGCGGAGGCTGGAGGGCAGAGGAGAGGGAGGCTGGAGGGCAGAGGAGAGCGGAGGCTGGAGGGCAGAGGAGAGCGGAGGCTGGAGGGCAGAGGAGAGCGGAGGGCGGAGGCTGGAGGGCAGAGGACAGGGGAGAGGAAAGCGGAGGCTGGAGGGCAGAGGAGAGGGAGAGGAGAGGGGAGGAGGGAGGGCAGAGAACAGGGAGAGGAGAGCAGAGGCTGGAGGGCAGAGGAGAGTGGAGGGCCGAGGCTGGCGGGCAGAGGACAGGGAGAGGAGAGCGGAGGCTGGAGGGCAGAGGAGAGTGGAGGGCCGAGGCTGGCGGGCAGAGGACAGGGAGAGGAGAGCGGAGGCTGGAGGGCAGAGGACAGGGAAAGGGGAGCGGAGGCTGGAAGGCAGAGGACAGGGAGAGGAGAGGGGAGGCTGGAGGGCAAAGGACAGGGGAGGCTGGAGGGCAGAGGACAGGGGAGGCTGGAAGGCAGAGGACAGGGGAGGCTGGAGGGCAGAGGACAGGGGAGGCTGGAGGGCAGAGGACAGGGAGAGGAGAGTGGAGGCAGAGGACAGGGGAGAGGAGAGCAGAGGCTGGAGGGCAGAGGAGAGTGGAGGGCAGAGGCTGGAGAGCAGAGGAGAGGGAGAGGAAAGCGGAGGCTGGAGGGCAGAGGACAGGGAAAGGGGAGCGGAGGCTGGAGGGCAGAGGACAGGGAGAGGAGAGGGGAGGCTGGAGGGCAGAGGACAGGGAGAGAAGAGCGGAGGGTGGAGGGCAGAGGACCGGGAGAGGACAGCGGAGGCTGTAGGGCAGAGGACCGGGAGAGGACAGCGGAGGCTGGAGGGCAGAGGACAGGGAGAGGAGAGCGGAGGCTGGAGGGCAGAGGACAGGGAGAGGAGAGCGGAGGCTGTAGGGCAGAGGACAGGGAGAGGAGAGCGGAGGCTGGAGGGCAGAGGACAGGGAGAGGAGAGCGGAGGCTGTAGGGCAGAGGACAGGGAGAGGAGAGCAGAGGCTGGAGGGCAGAGGACAGGAAGAGGAGAGCGGAGGCTGGAGGGCAGAGGACAGGGAGAGGAGAGCGGAGGCTGGAGGGCAGAGGACAGGGAGAGGAGAGCGGAGGCTGGAGGGCAGAGGAGAGCGGAGGCTGGAGGGCAGAGGAGAGCGGAGGCTGGAGGGCAGAAGAGAGCAGAGGCTGGAGGGCAGAGGAGAGCGGAGGCTGGAGGGCAGGAGGACAGGGAGAGGGGAGGCTGGAGGGCAAAGGACAGGGGAGGCTGGAGGGCAGAGGACAGGGGAGGCTGGAGGGCAGAGGACAGGGGAGGCTGGAGGGCAGAGGACAGGGAGAGGAGAGCGGAGGCTGGAGGGCAGAGGACAGGGAGAGGAGAGCGGAGGCTGGAGGGCAGAGGAGAGTGGAGGGCAGAGGCTGGAGGGCAGAGGACAGGGAGAGGAAAGCGTAGGCTGGAGGGCAGAGGACAGGGAAAGGGGAGCGGAGGCTGGATGGCAGAGGACAGGGAGAGGAGAGGGGAGGCTGGAGGGTAGAGGACAGGGGAGGCTGGAGGGCAGAGGACAGGGAGAGGAGAGCGGAGGCTGGAGGGCAGAGGACAGGGAGAGGAGAGCGGAGGCTGGAGGGCAGAGGAGAGTGGAGGGCAGAGGCTGGAGGGCAGAGGACAGGGAGAGGAAAGCGTAGGCTGGGAGGGCAGAGGACAGGGAAATAGGAGCGGAGGCTGGATGGCAGAGGACAGGGAGAGGAGAGGGGAGGCTGGAGGGTAGAGGACAGGGGAGGCTGGAGGGCAGAGGACAGGGGAGGCTGGAGGGCAGAGGACAGGGAGAGGAGAGTGGAGGCTGGAGGGCAGAGGACAGGGAGAGGAGAGCGGAGGCTGGAGGGCAGAGGAGAGTGGAGGGCAGTAGCTGGAGGGCAGAGGACAGGGAGAGGAAAGCGGAGGCTGGAGGGCAGAGGACAGGGAAAGGGGAGCGGAGGCTGGATGGCAGAGGACAGGGAGAGGAGAGGGGAGGCTGGAGGGCAGAGGACAGGGGAGGCTGGAGCGCAGAGGCAGAGCTCTAATCACAGAGATAGGAGTGGCATTCTGGGAGCTGTTGTGCCACACACTGCTCTGTGACCTGGCTGCAGCTCGTTCGTTCACCTCAGTAAGGAGAGGTTGTCCCCAGGAGCCTGCTTGCTTTCCCCTCTCCCTCCGTTCCTCCCTCCTGTGTTCCCTTCTGTGTCAGCTTCTTCGTGGAGCTGCCTCCTCCTCCTTCTCACTGAGCAGGCACCTGAAGGAGGCATGGAGAGGATGCACTTCCAGGGGCTGCGGGGGCCATAGATGAGTACGTGGAGTCCAGGAGGTGAGGAGAGGGTGCAGACTGTGCGCGGGATAAGGGAGAGAGAGACTGTTAGTGAGTCAGGAGTCCCGGACATTGCAAGTGAAGCTTTGACTCACAGTGGAGCCTATTCTGTGAAGACTCGCAAAGCCATTGTGAGTGAGGCTTTGCGAGTTACTTGAGCGTATTCTGCTTCTGCACGGACTCGCAAAGGCATTTCGAGTGAGGCTTTGTGAGGCAGCCACGGACACGACGACGGAAGCAGCGCCGAATATGACGGAAGTGCCTTAGGGTAATTATATATTAGATAAATCACAAGGCTTTAAAACCCATCCCCGAAAAACAACCCCAAGAGAGTGTGGTTACCGCTTCATAATCACATTACAGGCTTAGATACCATAACACAGTACAATCAATAGTTACGCCAGCGTAAGATGAGTATCTATATGTTATTAAATTCTGTGACTCCCTCTTCCCCTTTATTGTCCTCACTTGAGGGCAAGGGATACAGGAAGTACACTGTAGGAGTTGCCAATACACATCCTATTGCACATTTGCCCAGATCATTAGTAACATGACCCCATAGATTGTCTGCATACCAAGCCACACTGCCCAGCACCTCAACGTTTTGCTCACCGTTTCGTCAGGAGATCCAGAAGATCTTTCCTGTTTCCTCCTTTCTCAGCAGAAATGAATAGAGATTTTGCAGATAGTTACATTTTGAATGGAAAATGAATACTCAAGCGTTCTCATCTTCTGACAGCTCCGGCAGTAGCCTGTTGGTATCAAGGCCAGAGGTATCTTTCTAATGAGCATTGGCAGGTGGATGAATGTACAGCCTGTACCTGTGTTTCTGGGGAGGTGCACTGCCACAGTGAGAGGTGTCCACAAGTATCCTGTACCGCTGTGAGTATAGACAATACATATAATTTAAATTAGAAATATAGTTTGGCTTAAGAAAATACCCAATGGCTTGTCTGAATTTAGACTTGTTAAGTAACAGGTTAAGACTGCCCTTCTTTTACTGCTATTGTTACAATATGTTTAGTTAAAGGGTCATTTTTAGATATGAAAGGAATTAAGGAAAAATAATGAATATACATACATTTTCATAGTCTTCTCATAGTCAAGTCTTTCTAAAAATTAAGGTTTATGCATTCTTGTAAACTGTATAAAAAATGGTGAACTCTTTAAAGGGAATCTGTCAGCAGGTTTTTGCTTCCTCATCTGAGAGCAGGCAAAGAGATTCTGAATCCAACGTTGTTTAACTTAAATTATTGGGTGCAACCATTCTGACACATCAAAAGCATTTAGTTTTAGCAATACAGCACAGCTGAAAGAGCTGCACCCACCCACACCAGGCTCTCAATAAAGATTGTACAGTGAGGTGTCAATCCCAGCAGGAGGCGTGTCAGACTGTCTTGTGTGTGACAAAGTAGTCAAGTAATAATAATTACCAGATGATAATGCTATTAGTTTACGTAAACAATGGCACACAGCCTGATAAGAGAGACATAGGTGACATTTGTTTTTTAACCCCTGCAGAATTATGTTCTCAGGTTACATAGCATAAAATGCTGACAGATTCCATTTAATTGGAGTTTTCTATTCTTACTTTGCATCATTGTGGAAACAGATTTCTATCTACTAACATTAGCCTGATGATAGTAACATTTGACACACCCTGCATGTTTTGGATACCACAGTTGGATCTCTCTTTCAGGATGAGACTCCAGCCTTGATACCTGGCATGTGCTGCCCACACTGCATCCCTCGTCCAGCCACCTGTATTGCCTTTGGAGACCCACATTACAGGACATTTGATGGCAAAATGTACCACTTCCAAGGTAGCTGCACTTATGTCTTGAGTGAAGACTGTGAAGGTGGAGACTTCAGGTTAGTCATAGTTTTCATGTAAAATGGAGATTGTTTCACTTAGTCATATATATATAGAGAGATATTAAAGAGGTTAGACAAACCAAATAATATGGTAGCACTCTGGAAGTGTAAGATGTAAGCAAATATTGAATATATGAAACTTGGGCTACATAACTGCTATATGGAATAAAGTTATAAAAATTATACTTAGCACATAAATTAGCCAGTTCATAAGAACCCACCAGCTAGAAGGCGTACCTTTCTTTGATGGGTCCCTAATTTAATATTTATCAAACATGCCTCTCCCAGGCTAAAAGACTACAAATGTAAAGGGCAGGTACAGTGCTGTGCAAATTAGTTGGGACAAAGCAAGTCTTTACTTGTTTTTCTTGCATTAGTTTTACTATTTCTGATAAGTGTTTTATCAGTTCTTGGTGTCGTTTTCCTTTTTCTTCCACATTTCCCTTTTTGCTTTGGAGGAAACGATCCAGTTTCATTGTGTGTGCGAATTATTCTTGAAACGGTAGATTTTCCAATACCAACGGTAGAAGCGATTTCTCTTACAGTCAGACTTGTATGTTCATTAAGAGTAATAATTCTAGACCTCTTCCGTGGAGTAACATCCATTTATACAGGCACGAATCACACTGAGAGAAAAAGTACACTAAATCACCCCTCACAGAAACAAGCTCTCAACTGAAGCTGAGGGGGCAGCTAGTTGTTATTTTCTGACTAAAACCAGTCAAACCACATTTTTTTACTCAAGGTTGTACACTCACACCTGTTCAAAGCAGTTAAAACTGGTTTGAATCACTGACTGGTAACCCCAACTTACAATTTTACATAAAAAATGCTTTGTCCCAATTAATTTTCACAGCACTGTAAGTTCATTTCTAATTAAATAAAGCCTTAGGACCCTTTCAGACATCCGTTATTATCACTCTGATCTCAGATTGCAGTGTATGGACTGGCCCCGTGACTTGTGACACTAGGGTGACAGCTTCATATATTTCTATCATGCTTGGGTCAGGATACGCATGGCCAGTTCATGCACTGCAATCTGAGATCATACTGATAATAACGGTTGTCTGCATGAGCCCTTAGGCACATGGGAAGAGTTCTCAGTTAAGTATGGAGGTAGTCATCAATTCCAATAGTATTCTGCAAAAAAAAAAAAAATGACCAGAACCTCTAAATAGAATTAAGTAAGTGTGACTAAGCATAGGCTGCTATGCAAAATATATATAAAAAATAAATAAATAATACCTCGACACTCTCTAAGCACTAAGATGTATACAACCATACTAGACATCCTATTCAAGGGGGTGTGGCCTAGCTGGCGATGTGAGCAGTTGCAGCTCCGTACTCTCCCGCCTGTAACATTGCTAGTGGGCTGCGATCGCCGCTTCGGTGGGCTGCATAAGTGCTGATATCAGCCGGTGGTAAACCCTTGGACCCCGGGGGCGGATTTTGGAACGTGCGGGACCCAGCTATGACCCACAGACAGCATCGGGATGCTGGTGTGACTGAGGGTGGCAAGCTGCAAGATAGCGCTGAAGCACTGGAGTGCACAGAGAGGGAAAATGCGGCCTGTGCGAGGAGGATGGCAGCGGTGGCCCGCCTTGAGAGGTTTGCACAGGTAGAAGTGGAGAGGCAGACCAGAGAGGGGCAGAGGGAGATGGAGGCAGGGGCAGAAGAAGATATAGAAGACCAGAAACATGCCCAGGAAGATCTTATGGTGGGGGAGGAGAGAGATCCCACAGACCCTCAGGAGGATGGAGAAACTTGTAGCTCAGCAACTGAGGCAGTTTCCACTATTGCTGAACCTACTATTAAGGACGTATTTGCAGTGGTGAACTTATGTAAAGTGACTCTTACTACATTAATTCAGCAGGTACACACTTTACAATCTGAGATGCTGAGTATAAGGGCAGCTATGCAAAAGGCAGATGCTAGGACTGGTTTAGTGGAGGAGAGAGTCAGCACTGCTGAAGATCACATTGTTAAATTACAGAAGGCCCAGAAACAATATACTAAACAGCTAGCAGACGTCACAGCCAAAAACGATGATCTTAAAAACCGCTCACGGCGGAACAATATACCTATAGTGGGAGTCCCTGAAAAAGCTGAAGGCCCCAATCCCACTGAGTTCATAGAAAAGTAGTTGTTGGAGAAAATTGGCTCAAGTGCACTTCCCTAATTGTTTGTGGTGGAGAAGGGAGCACAGAGTACGCATGAAACCTATGCCCCCTGGTTCGACCCTACATACCATTTTGGGATGAATATTGAATTATCATAGTAGAGATACCATTCTGTGGAAAGCCAGATATGTCAAGACATGATGATAGATGGTCAAAACATATCAATTTACTCTAATTATTCTGCGGCGGTGCAGAAACTGAGAATGCGGTTTGTGGAGGTAAAGAAGAGACTGAGAGGCTTGGGACTTGAATATTCTATGCTGTATCCAGCCAAGTTGAGGGTTGCAGCATTTGAGAGAGTTCACTTCTTTCAGTCACCGGAGGAAACTACAGAATGGATTAACTGTAATAACAAGAGGTTACGGGACAGTGGAACTGGTTGACTGCAGACAATGAGACCCGTGGTGGAACAATCAGATTTTTTGGGGTCTGCCGAATTGCAAACTGTCAAGTTACCATGCTGCGGCTAGTTTTTCTTACTTTTTATGCAGCTTACTAATTATCTCCATTTTCTTTCTAATTGTTTACTAAAGTTGAGGGCGGGGTGGAAAATTGTGTATTGTTATTTTTGATATATACTAGGAGGATTTTGAATACTGTTCTTAGTGGCGAGAAAATATACAGACGAGAGAGTAAGGGCTGGGTCAAGGGATTTTACCCACTCTCAACCGAGAGACGCTGTTAGGGGGCAGGTAGTTCAAATTTGGTTGTTGGGGATGTTAGGTGGAGTGAAGGGGAGGCAGGAAGGGGACAGGGAAACAGGGTGGGAGGGTGAGGGGAGTTGTAGATGGCAGGAACAAAGGGGTATAGGGCAAATGAGACAGTCTTTGCTAGATTATGGCTGGATTTGTTAAAGTGTTAAGCTGGAATGTTAGGGGTCTGGCAGATAGAGGTAAAAGAGCAGCAGTGTTACAGAATGCCCTTTCTTACAAGCCATCCATAATATGTTTGTTAGAGACTCACTTGGTTGGAGTTCTAGCTAGGAAATGGATTAGGCATTCATATCATACTACATATTCTAAGTATGAAAGGGGGGTCTCAGTCCTAGTCCATGTTTCGCTGCCGTATGAAGAAGTGCAAGTGCGTATGGATAAGGATGGACAGTGTGTGTTTCTGGTGTGTCGTGTGTATGGCAATTGACGTGTTTGGTTGTGATGTATTTCCCACCACCATACTCAGGGACGAAATTACAAGAGATCCTAGAGTTAACTCGGTACACACAGGGTGGGGATAACATTATTAGTGATTGGAGATATGAATAACGTCCTTAACCTTGAATTGGACAAGAGGAGGGGGTCATACGGGGCATGGAGGGAGATGGAGAGACACCCTTTGCAAAACATATTGGGAAAATTGGCTTGGTAGATTTGTGAAGGGTGAGAAATTTAGATGTGAACTGTTACTCTTGTTTCTCTTCATCTCATAACTCTGTATCACGTATTGACGTGGCACTCGAGGATAGATATATGGATTCATGGATTAAGAATGTAGAATATTTACCAAGGGTGGTTTTGGACCATGAACCATTGTAAGTGGTATGGCATGTTGGTACAGAACTCCGGGGTCAGAAAGGGGAGTGGAAGCCTGCTTGAAATCACTGGATATGGATAAAATTATGGGAGAGGTAGAAGAGTTTTTCACTGACAATGTTGGGAGTGCATCTGAGGGTGTAGTCTGGGACACTATGAAAGCTTTTGTTCGTTTTTTGTTTATTAGAGACATTTCGAGGTGCAAGACTGAGTCTCGGAGGGAGGAGCTTCAGGCGCTGGAGGACCTAGGGGCGGCTGGGAGGGACGCAATAAGTCGAACCGGAGACGCAGGGAGCCTTAAAAAAGCTCAGGAAGTAGTGGATGAGATTCATCTTCGCAATGCTAAGAAGAGGAAGGAATTTCAGAAGGTCTCGTTTTATGAGGATGGGGAGAAAGTTGGACATCTGTTATCGGTAGTTGCTGCTGCCCAAAGGGAATCATCGTACGTTTATAGTCTATATGATGAGGGAGGCAATTTGGTGGCAGGTACATATGGTATTCTTAAAATCTTTCGAACATTCTGCAGAGAGATACAGAATACAGAATTTTTGGGGAGAAGCGAGGATAGAGAGAGCTTGTAAGCACAGCTATCGGTGGAGGAATTGGATGACTCCTTGGCTTCCATGGCAAATGATAAGGCCCCGGGGGCTGATGGCCTACTGGTGGAGGTGTACAAACAGTTTAAGGACCTAATGTTGCCCAGACTGAGAGAGGTTTTCCTTGAGACCTTAGGGGAGGGTAGGCTACCAGAGTCTTAGGGAGGCAACAATCATGGTCTTGCTCAAGGAGGATAAAGATGTTAAGAGACCGGAATCTTATAGGCCCATTTCATTACTGTCAGTGGATGCAAATTACTAGCCAAAGTTATGGCGAACAGACTTGGTGAAGGTGGTTACTGCTGTTATACATCTGGACCGGTCGTGGCTTATGCCGAATAAATCAATGGTCATTAACTTGCATGGACTGTTTTTGAATATTCAACTGCCAGCTGATAATGCGGGAAGCAGAGTTGTGGCATCCTTAGACGCTCATAAGGCGTTTGACAGTGTAAAGTGGGACTATTTGTGGATGGTGCTTAGGGAGATGGGCTTTGGGCAAGTTTTTATCTCTTGGGTGAAGTTGCTCTATTCCTCCCCGAGGGCACAAATAATGGTGAATGGAGAGAGGTCAGATGGATTTAACCTTACTAGAGGAACCCGGCAGGAGTGCCCCCTCTCTCCCTTGTTGTTTGCTCTTGCGATTGAACTACTTGCCGCTCATATTCGTAGGGCTAATATGGTTAAAGGATTTAAATTTGGATCAGTGGAGGAAAAGATTGCACTTTATGCCGATATTGACCTATTGTTTTTCCAGGATCCCTAGGAGACCTTGAACAAGGCAGTGACTATTACTGAGTGGTTTGGGACAATGTCAGGGTTAAAAATAAACTGGGACAAATACAATTTCGTGATCGTAGATAGAAGTGGGGTGGAAGAAGTGGGAGAGTTGGGATGTACCGGACGTAGAATAGTAGATCAATTCAAATATTTAGGTATTTAGGTTGCCTTATCGGTAACGGATTATATGAGACTGAATGTACTTCCACTCCTAGTTAAACTAAAAGAGAAGACTCAAACATGGAGTAATCTGCGTCTCTCGGTTGTGGGTAGGACAAATCTGTCCAAGATGGTACTTATGCCTAAACTTTTTATGTGTTACATAATTCACCGGTGTGGCTCCCTTGGGGTTTATTCCAGTGACTTAGTTCTTTATTTCGAGATTTGGTATGGGGTGGATGACAGCCTAGGATAAAATTAGAAATTCTGTAGAGACCCAAGGAGGAAGGAGGGATTGCTGTGCCTAATCCTTGGATTTATTTGCTGGCATTGCAAAGTCAGCATTTTAGAGGCTGGGCATCAACAGAGGGGTGAAGCTCAGTGCAGGCAATGTTGAGATATTTTGTACAGAAAGCTCCTTTGGTACAAGGTCTAGAAGCAGGTATATTTGGTAGGTTGGGTCAGGGGTTCCCCACAATGTGCCTTATACATAGGATTTGGATTAGAAGTAATAAATTTAGGGAAGTTAATGGACTGACAATCTATTCTCTCATATGAATGAATGATAATTTGAGTGAGTTTTATAAGTTGGGGCAGCAAAGAGATTGGCCTCGTAAAGGGTCTGCTATGTTTTACAATTGTAAACCACAATTTAAAAATGTTTGAAACTCTACAGGCTGAATTTCAGCTGCCGATCACGGATCAGTTTTGTTACATCAGGGTTCAACATGCTTATAGGCAACATAAAAGTTTAAGCGAATTGAAGGGGCAGAAGGACATTGTTCTGGATTACTTTTGCATGGTAGGGTCCATGAGAGGGGTTATCTCCACTGTCTATAAAAATCTTCTACATACTTTTCTATTGCGACATCCGATTCGGGCAAGAGATAAGTGGGAGGAAGAATTAGGCGTGTTTGATGATGCAGTGTGGGAATCTGTCTTGGAATATATTCCCAAACTGTCACTAAGTGAATCGAGAAGGATGTCACAATTATACACTATTCACAGAGCTTATAGATCTTTTGCATAAGGTTGGTGTGAGAAATACCTCTGTGATGTCCGAGATGTATGACTGAGGGAGCGGGTATTTTACATATGTTGTGGGGGTGTCTGAGACTACAGGCGTTTTGGGTAGTGGTATTTAGTCTGATTGAAGGAATGTTTGGATGTGTGGTGCCGCGGACTCCTTTAGTGTGTGTATTGGGTTATGTTGAAGGAATTGAAATTAATATTGCACAAAGGTGGCAGTTTCTAGATTATTATTCATGGTCAGGAAGTTGATTGCCAAGTGCTGGAGTAGGGCCGAGCCCTACTATAAGGGGAACTCTATGACAGTGCTTGACAAATTATAGAATGTATGGAGGAGGTGAAGGAGTGGCGAGGGGAGTTTAATGCCAGTGTGATGTTCCAAAGAACGGACTCCTATTTCAGCTATATGATATGGTGTACCGGAATGTATAATGATTAGACTTGATACTGTCTGCTCCTAATATAAGAGATGATCTACTTGCTGTCTACAGGGAAGTTGGGAGGGGTGATCAACATTCTAAATATGTAATACGAGGAAAATCCATACTACTGTTTTTGATCGAATGTAATATGATTTTATTCTGGTTAATAAAAACATCTGATTTAAAAAAGACATCCTATTCAAGTAAAATTGAATGCTTCTTGAATTTAACAAATACTTGTATTTTCCCAAAAAATATATTTTTGCAGTTTTCTCCTACCTACTGACACTATTTTACTGAACAGTCTAGGGCTGGCAAAAGTTTAGGAAAATGGTAATACAGTAATACCTCATTGCTCACCTGTCCCGCCACCCCCGCAGCCTACTGATGGTCCTCAGTGCCACTTCTTTTGAACTTCCCTGATGGTGAACATCTTCTTTGGCTCGCTTCACTCTAGACCTGCACTTCTGGCTGGGCCAGGGCTTACCATCTCACCAATGTATATCCAGAGGCGCTTATTATGGCCTCAAGCAAAAGATAAATGCAAATGTGGGAGGAGAAAAGAAGAGGCACAGAAGACTGCCTGATGGGCTGGGGAGGACATGTAAGCAATGAGTAGCAGTTTACTTTTTGTACACCCTTCCTCAATTCACAATAAATAACGTCACTGCCTGTTGAATTTCCTTGTAAATTCTGCGTGATGTGATAAACTCGAGTTTTGGCAGGTACGTTCATCTATAATAGATATACTTCTCACTTATCACAAATATGATTTTTAGCTAAAAATATAATATGCATCTATATAATTGTTGAATTATTAAACATACAATGTTTTACTGAGATATATTTTTATTGCAATTCTATTTGTCCTAATAGTATCCATGTGACAAATGATGATCGTGGTCAACATGGGGTGTCATGGACCAAAGAAGTAACTGTGTTGATTGGTGATGCAGTGGTGCAGCTCCTTCAGGACTGGGTTGTGGTGGTAAGCAGTGTATATTAAAGGGAACCCGTTACTTGCTATTCTGGCTCTTCAATACGCTGGAGCATAGGTGTCTGATATTCGTATGGACTGTTGTACTCACATGCAAGCTTCACCAGATAGTTTATCTTGACCAAACAGACATTGAAGTAAGAATCCAGGAGAAGTGGAGATGCTTTTCACTGAATAAGTTGTATTAATGTACAGTGCAGCAGGTAAAAAGAGTGATTCTTCATAGATCAGTAAAATATTTGTCCATACTAAAATGGCTGCAGTGAGATTACATGGGAATGCAGGGAGGAGTAAACTGACATAACAGAACTACAGGGAGAGGAAAGGAATAACACCAAAGCCAATGCTTATGCCTAGCAATGCAGCAATACACAATACACAACACTAAAAACAATTAATAATTCCCATTCATAGTATATAATAGTTGCTCTAAATATGTAATTTTTCTAAATAATGTAAATGACTCTGCTCTTCCGATCCTGACACTATTTCTGCATGTTCCGTTCCTCTTGGTTTCTGAGATATATCTGACGCGCCGCACCCAGGGCTATGGGGTACTCGGCTCTCGGGCTCTCTCTCTCTCTCCTCTTCTTCTAGTCGGGGAATTCACAGGTGGCCATCCCGAGGCCATGGCCCTGGTGGTCAACTGAAAAATGGTGGGGATGTATTTACTGGGGATTATTTACAAGTTGTCTTTGTCGTGACGCCACCTGCTGAGTCTGGTGATGATCACCAGCGCCGCCACAGTCATCCGGTGGTTGGTGGTATTGCGGCTTGGATGGAATAGTCCCCACAGGCGGGACTGGACCACCGGGGCAGTAATTCTGTAATGAAACAGTTTATATAGAAAGGATGCAGCAGAGTCAAAGCTTCACTTCACCAGGTAACTTTAATTGAACACTCTCTTTCAGCTTTACAGTTCAACAGTTCATTAGATGGTATACTGGCGAATGCTCCAGGCTGCAATTGGGATTTCTGGCTTGAGATGGAACCCTCCTTTATGTTCCTTTCTTTTCCTTCTATTCTGTTCCCAGTGTGAAGCCTGATCTCCTCTAGATAATCTGGCCTCCTGCTGCTTCTTGTTCTGTCTCCTCTCCCTTTTGTAACCGTCGGGTTAACCTTCTGGTGAATGCCACAGCTGCCTACTGTGCTTCTGGCTTCCCTCTTGTGGGACCTTTGGGAGTCAGGGCCTTATTTACAATATCCCTGTTTAACGGATTTTCTGTGAGACTTGGAGTACTCACAGGTGCGGGCTCCAGTACCCAGGTTTCTTCCTATGGGACAAACTCTATCCGTTACTCGCTCCCCACTCTGCAATCCTGAGTTTCCTTGCTTTCTTTGTTTCTTATTGGGATCTGTTCCTTCTCAGGGCCCCTCAGCCGAGATGGCCCTCTCTGTCCTTGCAGACTGTCTGCCTGGTTCCCTCCAGCTCCTCCGACTCCGACTCACTGACTCACTGTCTGAGCTCTCCGGTTCTCTCTAGAGGTCGCTAAGACCCTCCCGGGGTTCCTCCCACCACTACCCTAGTGTGTGAGTGTGTGCTCTAGGGCTCCATCTTGTGACCATTGTCCCAATTGCAGTGGAGTACTACACCGCTTTTCTGGGTGCAGTACCCCTTCTGTGGCACCTGCGTAGTGGGGCGCCACATATCCACTTTTCTCTGTATTTAAAGATAATCTGTCAGCAGTTTTTTGCAATGTATTCTGAGGAAAGCATGCTGGAGGGTTTAAAACACAGATGTAAGCCTTGTGTCTCTTATCAAGCTATGTGCTGTTATTTAATTGCAATGATTTTTTTAGCACTAGGAGTTTATCATTACCAATACTACATCAGCTTCACCAGTGTGTAGTCCAACTACACCTGCTTATCCAACTGTAGCCCCTCCTATGATAAGCAGCTCACTGTCAATAGACAGTGTACATAGAGAGCCTTGTGTGGGCAGGGTTAGCTTCTCTCAGCCATGCTTCATCCTACAGCTAAGAAATCTGTGTCACAACTGATGCACGCAGTAAACTAAGTGATACATCATTGGATCTGTTTTCCTAGGCTCTTTGGCCAACTGGGTGTGTGGTTTCATAGAGAAGAGTTGATGACCATACACACCTGGTAACAAGACTAGATTTATATATGGGGAAGAGAGGTCCCTTTCTCAGAATGGTGTAAATGCCATATTTGGGAGAACAATGGCATTTACACCAAGTAAAAAATGTAATTAATGACAAGTATCAGGTCCTCTGTCATTTCAAGGGAGATGTATCAGATGCTTTAATTGTACGTCTGCCATAATCCTACATGATCATTTTTGTGAATTTTTTTATTCGTTGTCTATTTGTGCCCACAGGTTGATTACCAGACTGTAGAGCTGCCATTCCTAAAAGAGCCCTACATTTACATTGAGAGGAAAACAAATACCATTCTGCTAAACAGTAACATTGGAGTGAAGGTGCTGAAATATGCAAATTAGCAGTAAAGACAGAATTACAGTGCATGCTCCTAATTACACCAGAAATTGGTCTGTAAAGACTGGCATTGGTGTATAATTGACTAATATTATTCTTTGTATTTACATTCACCAGGTACAGTGGAACGGACGTTCTCACCTAGAGGTCAGCGTTCCAGGAACTTATCGAGATCATCTATGTGGGTTATGTGGAAATTTCAATAACTATCCTCAAGATGACATGCGTGACCGCAGGGGACAAATCCTTCTATCAGAGGCTGCCTTTGGGAATAGCTGGAGGGTACGTTTATTAAATCTGGTCACAGAAAGGGCCTTGGTATTTTTCTGAGTGTAAAACACAAGGAATGAAGTATCACAGCTACTACAAGTATATACAGCAATCAGTTGCAAGTTGGGAAAGAGGCAAATGCTCTCCAGGCTGGCCCCATGGCAGTTATTTTGGGTCTCCTGACCACCTACCTCTTAAAGAGTAATCATTGTTATAAATTTTATTTCAGAATTCAATAGTACACATGAAAATAAGCAATTGTAAATTATGTTATCAGAAGAATTTGCTTGTGTCTCCTTCTGGATTGCTCTTTCCTCTTAATTCATTGAAATTATTACAATCCGTGGTTCTGCACAGTGCTACCTTCAAATCTTTTTTGTATTTTTTCCAATGTATTCGCTTGACTGATGCCAAGATTGTAATGTAGAGAACCCCATGTTCTACATTTGTGCTTATGTTAGGTTTCCTACAGATAAGGATATGCACTGTACGTAAATGATATGCTGATTTACATTTACTTTTCTTTTTGACATCTGGTTCTATTCCTGAACCTATGCGGTATACTTAGTTCTAATCCTGAACCTATCTTTTAAGTTTGGTTCTGTTTCTGTATCTATGTAGTAATCTTGCTTCTGTTCCCATGTCTGTCTAGTAAGCTTTGCTCTGTTAACCTATCTTTGTATTAAGCTTGGTTCTGGTATAGTATCTGTGTAGTAAGCTTAGTTCTATTCCCATATCTATGAGTAAACTCAGTTCTATTTCCATATCTATATAATAAGATTGGATCTGTTTCCATATCTATGTAGTAAGCTTGGTTCTTGTAAGGAATAAGCAATATTTGTGGGGAATGAGCAGTATTCCAGTGGCAGTCATGTTGTTCAGACTCTGCTATACCTCGCTCCAATCATACACTTTCTTGACCCGAGCCAAGTCATCTCTGGGAAATGGAATATGTTAATCAACCTGAGGATGCTAATTTCCTAGCCAAATGATCCCACACTAGAGCTCTTATGAAATGGAGATTAGGGGACAATGAATCTCCCTGTCATTATTCAAAAGGATGACCACCTGGGGACTTCTCAACCAAGTGTGAAAATGAATTTTCTTCTTTCTGCAGACTAAATGGAAGAGTTAAAGTTAATTACTGCCCAGACTCCAAGAGTATAATCTTAATATCTTATGAACCGTCGCTCATATAAAAATGTCAAGCTAAAATCATAACTGAAAATATTAGAGCATTGTCTTCCGCCTATGACATTCCCAGGCAAAGTTTTGGCAAATAATAACTTTTATATATCTCATAGCTCACCTCAGAGGGGTGGGAGTTATGAGACGGCCCAGAGGCAGGAGATGAGTGTGAGATGGGAAGGCCTCTTACTGTATAAAAATAGCCCATCTCTTCCTATCTTGGTATTCTTCTGAAGGACATAATTTCACCAAAGCCAGTCTATACACAGGAACCGGGTTGGCCCATGCTGCCTTGTGGCGCCATCAGCACCAAGGTAACTGATCACGTGTGTCTGTAATTCTGTTTGTATTCCATTTATCTTTTATTTGCATAACTGACTGTAACCTTTGTAATATTATTAATAATAACTGTACATAATTAATATTATTCTAGTGTACCAATAGGGTGATTAAATATATAAATTTAATCTTGAGTTGCTCTTTTTATCTTGATCTCGATCCCCACGTCTGTGTGCTCATTTAACACTACCTGGGTTGGTTTCTGACCCAATATAAGCTCGATCACGGACCAGACTTATAGCAAACGAGGAACTGGTGGCAACAATTAGTGCTTGTATTATTCAGGACCTCTGTCAGTGATGGGGTGGTGATTATTATATGTGCTTCTTGTCATGGACCAAAAGGCATATATCACACTCACTGAGAGGTTCCTTAATAAACCAGCACTGACAGGTCAGCTCAGGCTCTTCTTTTAGCCCCATGTAGTTCCCTTACTAGCCTGAGTTTAACAAGAGGCGCTGTAGAGCTGCCAGGTTCAGTGGCCGATTCTCCACAAGTGGTGGCAGCGTTGGGATCAAGATAATAGTGTGTGGAACTCCCTAACACTAAGGACTGCTGGCAGTAGCTTTTGCTGTCGGGTCCAAAGATCAACTCAACACTAGACGGTTAGAGTGCAAATATAAAGGTGTGTGGGTGCATCAGGGTACAGCTGTGTGTCCGTGACCAGGGAGTGCTAAGCTGGCCCAGGGCACCCGGAGCCAAATGCTGCAGGGGACACTTGCTGTGACTGATATGGTAGAGGTGGTGGAGGACAATGGTAAACTAGGCGAGGTGGAATCCATGCACAGGCCCTCAAGGAGCCAATCCCCAGTGCTCAACTTTGCAGGGGGTCGAGCATTCCCTGTCGTCTGCCCGCAGTGGGCAGATCACCACCTGACTTTTTTCCCCAGCCTGTCAGGCTCGGATAACCTGCTTCAAGCTGCCCTTACTTGCCTTGCGACCGGAGACCAGCTTGAGTTGATCTTTTTATCTTGATCTCGATCCCCACGTCCGTGTGCTCATTTAACGCTACCTGGGTTGGTTTCTGACCCAATATAAGCTCGATCACGGACCGGATTTATATCAAATGAGGAAGTGGTGGCAGCAATTAGTGCTTGTGTTATTCAAGACCTCTGTCAGTGACAGGGTGGTGAATATTATATGTGCTTCTGATCGTGGACCAGAAGGCATAGATCACGCTCACTGACAGGTGCCTTAATAAACCAGCACAGACAGGGCAGCTGTGGCTCTTCTTCTGCCTCAGGTAGTTCCATTACTAGCCTGAGTGTAACAAGTGGCGCTCTAGAGCTGCCAGGTTGGGTGGCCGATTCTGCACAGTTCTGTTCCCATATTTATGTAGTAAGGCCAGTTCTATTCCCCTATCTACAAGCATGGCCAAAAGTTTTGAGAATGACACCAAAATTATATTTTCACATGATCTGCTGCCCTCTGGTTTTTATTTGTGTTTGTCTGATGTTTATATCACATACAGAAATATAATTGCAATGATATTATGAGTACCAAAAGGTTATATTGACAGTTAGAATGAGTTAATGCAGCAAGTCAATATTTGCGGTGTTGACCCTTCTTCTTCAGGACCTCTGCAATTCTCCCTGGCATGCTCTCAATCAACTTCTGGAGCAAATCCTGACTGATAGCAGTCCATTCTTGCATAATCAATGCTTGCATTTTGGCAGAATTTGTTGGTTTTTGTTTGTCCACCCGTCTCTTGATGATTGACCACAAGTTCTCAATGGGATTAAGATCTGGGGAGTTTCCAGGCCATGGACCCAAAATCTCTGTTTTGTTCCCTGAGCCATTTAGTTATCACCTTTGCTTTATGGCAAGGTGCTCCATCATGCTGGAAAAGGCATTGTTGGGCGCTAAACTGCTCTTGGATGGTTGGGAGAAGTTGCTCTTGGAGGACATTCTGGTACCATTCTTTATTCATGGCTGTGTTTTTAGGCAAGACTGTGAGTGAGCCGATTCCCTTGGCTGAGAAGCAACCCCACATATGAATGGTTTCAGGATGCTTTACAGTTGGCATGAGACAAGACTGGTGGTAGCGCTCACCTCTTCTTCTCCGAATAAGCTGTTTTCCAGATGTCCCAAACAATCAAAAAGGGGATTCATCAGAGAAAATGACTTTACCCCAGTCCTCAGCAGTCCACTCCCTGTACCTTTTTCAGAATATCAGTCGGTCCCTGATGTTTTTTCTGGAGAGAAGTGGCTTCTTTGCTGCCCTCCTTGAAACCAGGCCTTGCTCAAAGAGTCTCCGCCTCACAGTGCGTGCAGAAGCACTCACACCAGCCTGCTGCCATTCCTGAGCAAGCTCGGCACTGCTGGTAGTCCAATTCCGCAGCTGAAACAGTTTTAAGATACAGTCCTGGCGCTTGCTGGTCCTTCTTGGGCGCCCTGGAGCCTTTTTGACAAAAATGGAAGCTCTCTCCTTGAAGTTCTTGATGATGCGATAGATTGTTGACTGAGGTGCAATCTTTCTAGCTGCGATACTCTTCCCTGTTAGGCCATTTTTGTGCAGTGCAATGATGGCTGCACGTGTTTCTTTAGAGATAACCATGGTTAACTGAAGAGAAACAATGATACCAAGCACCAGCCTCCTTTTAAAGTGTCCAGTGGTGTCATTCTTAGTTAATCATGACTGATTGATCGCCAGCCCTGTCCTCATCAACACCCACACCTGTGTTAATGGAACAATCACTAAAACGATGTTAGCTGCTCCTTTTAAGGCAGGACTTCAATGATGTTGAAATGTGTTTTGGGGGTTAAAGTTCATTTTCTAGGCAAATATTGACTTTGCAAGTAATTGCTGTTAAGCTGATCACTCTTTATGACATTCTGGAGTATATGCAAATTACCATTAGAAAAACTGAAGCAGAAGACTTTGTTAAAATTAATATTTATATCATTCTCAAAACTTTTGGCCATGACTGTATTTAATAAGCTTGGATCTGTTTCCATATCTATGTAGTAAACTTGGTTCTGTTCCCATATCTATGTAGTATGCTTGGTTCTGTTCCCATATCTATGTAGTAATCTCAGTTCTATTTCCCTATGTATGTAATAAGCTTAGCTCTATTTCCCTATCTATGTATTAAGCTTGGTTATGTTCCTGTATCTATTTAGTAATCTTTGTTCTGTTCTCGCATTTATGTAATAACCTTGATTCTGTTACCATATGTATGTTGTTAGCTTGATTATCCTTTCCCTATCTATGTATTAAGCTTGGATCTGTTCCCCTACCTACCGTATTTGCCGGCGTATAAGGCGAGTTTTTAACCCCTAAAATTCTCCTCCCAAGTCGGGGGTCGCCTTATACGCCGGGTCAGGCGGGGTACTGAGGAAAAAAATGCCGGCATCGGTCCGCCGTGCATAATATAAGGGCCCCCATCCCCCCGAAAATGAGCGGTGGCAGGTGGCAGGCAAGAAAAAAAAATGATACTCACCTGCCTCTGCCGTCCATGTCTTCCGGAGCTTCCCGCTGCCACCACCGCTGTGTACATAGCCGCCGGGCGCCATAGATGTACGATCAGGAGGCTGCTGGTGTCTGATTGGCTGAGGCATTACCGTACATCTCCTGAACGGAGGTTACTGCGCCGCTCAGTGTGTATGTACGGTAATGCCAGGGCCAATCAGACGCCAGCAGCTGCCTGATTGGCTGATGGCTTATTATCGTACAGCTACGGTGCCCGGCTACGTACAGCGGCGGTGGCGGTGGCGGTGGTAAGCTCCGGCAGGGTCCGGTGGCACAGTGTGTCTTACTGTGTGTGTGTGTCTGACTGTGTGTGTGTGACTGTGTGTGTCTGTGTCTGACTGTGTGCGTGTTGTGTGTCTGTCTGACTGTGTGTGTGTGACTGTGTGTGTCTGTGTCTGACTGTGTGCGTGTTGTGTGTCTGTCTGACTGTGTGTGTGTGTGTGACTGTGTGTCTGTGTCTTACTGAGTGTGTGTCTGACTGTCTGTGTGTGACTGTGTGTGTCTGTGTCTTACTAAGTGTGTGTCTGACTGTCTGTGTGTGACTGTGTGTGTCTGTGTCTGGCTGTGTGTGTGTCTTACTGTGTGTGTGTCTGTGTCTAACTGTGTGTGTGTCTGACTGTGTGTGTCTGACTGTGTGTGTCTGACTGTGTGTGTCTGACTGTGTATGTGACTGCAGAGGAATATTGGGGGTTGATGGAGGCTGTACTCCCCCACCACCACTGTAATGCTATAATATATGGAGGACTACGGGGGTGCATTACACTATATGGAGCACAATGGGGTGCATTATATTATCTAGGGGACTATGGCGTGCATTGCACTATATGGAGGACTACGGGGTGCATTACACTATATGGAGCACAATGGGGTACATTATATTATCTAGAGGACTATGGCGTGCATTGCACTATATGGAGGACTACGGGGGTGCATTACACTATATGGAGCACTATGGGGTGCATTATATTATCTAGGGGACTATGGCGTGCATTACACTATATGGAGGACTACGGGGTGCATTATAATATATTGAGGACTTTGATGATGCATTATAATTTATGGAGACAATTATACTATATGGAAGCCATTATAATACTTAGAGGGCTCTGTGGGAGCATGATAATACTTGAAGGGGTATGAGGGAGCCTCTATACTTTATGCAGGGCTATTTTAGGGCTGTGTGGTGACCATAATACAGTGTGAAGAGATGTAGGGGTCATTATTCTATATGTGGGTCCATTATATTGTGTGGGGGTCATAGTGGGGATCATGCCGTAGAAGAGGGGGTAGTCTTATACGGCGAGTATATCCCAAACTCCATATTTTAAGTGGAAAAGTTGGGGGTCGTCTTATACACCCAGTCGTCTTATACGCCGGAAAATACGGTATATAGTAAGCGTTGTCTGCTTTTTTAATGAGGTAGAAAGCTTGGTTGTGTTCCCCTATCTACTGTATGTAGTAAACTTTGCTTTGGCACAGTATCTATGTAGCAAGTTTCAGGTTCTTGGTAAATGTAGAGGTATTATGTAGAGTCTCATGTACTGAATTTGGTATAGTGAACAACTAGATTTGTATTTTGGTTGCTGATGTTCCACTTTTCAGACAGACTAGTTTTAAGGTTATCATAGTTTTATAGCACTGAACTGCTATACTGCCTGCTACCGTAGTAATAGAAAAAAATATAAATACTAACCTTAAAGTGTAAATGTTATTTCACTGAAGAGAAAAAAACAAAACAATAGTGCACTGATTGTTAATGATGGATCACATAGAAGCGAAGACCATGCTTATTTTGTGCCGTATAACTTATTTTCTCAACTTTTTTGTGATGTTTAAAAAACAGCACTTTTGGGCTCTGTGGGAGTGGCCAGCATCTGTCAGCAGTATGTGTGGGCGTGGCCAGTATGTCTCAACAGTGTGTGTGGGCGTGGCCAGCGTCTTCCAGCTGTGTAATTTCCACAGCGCTGCTATCAGTATGTGTCTGTTCAGGTATGTGTCTGCATCTTAGACACAAGCAGCCTGAACACTAATGTGAAACCGGCCTAACACACTGATAAAATTGTCTTTCTGCCTGTGTATAAAAACTATGAGGTTCACTACAGTTGAGGGCAGAGTATGCAGGGAGCAGCTTCCAGGGTGTGACCTGTGTGTGATGTGTGACCTGCGTGTGATGTGTGACCTGCGTGTGATGTGTGACCTGCGTGTGATGTGTGACCTGTGTGTGATGTATGACTTGTGTGTGATGTGTGACCTGTGTGTGATGTATGACCTGACCCATACACAACACACACATCACACCCATACATGATATCTGTATGAACACACACACCACATACTAATTTTCTCCTTCATCATGGTGTACCCAGTGGCAGTAGTGGGGGAAGCCAGATGTAATCATCAGCAGTGACTGTACACACAGGAGGCCTCCTGCTCCTTCTCTCCCTTTCCCCCTACTCCTGGCTGATAAGGTCCTGAGACATTCCAGGAGGGAGGGGGCTCCTGGGCCTGCTCTTCTCTCTTCAGTGTCGGCAGCAGCTCTTGTCCCTCACAGTCTTGGCCCCGTACAACTGCTATCACTGTTCCAAGCCGCGCATCTCCCCCACAGTGATGCTGTGCAGTCCTGCTGCACAAGTATGGATGATTCCTCAGCCATAGCTGAAGAGAGGAGAGGTGAGGAGCAGCTGCCGAGGTGATCACTGTCGTCACCAGTCAGAGCTGTCAGGCAAACCCTGCGTGTGTGCAGACCAGTTTACACTGTAGCTGACGACGGAGCTCAGTCCTGTGCTGTAACCTGAGGTGACCTGAGACACTTCACCTCATGAGCTGCAGCCAGGAGCTTGCAGTATGTAGGCCACGCCCCCTCCCTTCTGAGGCCGTATTCACTGTGCAGACGGCTTTCACAGGAAGAATTTCACACACACAGTGCAGTTGGGGCACTTTGTAGAAGATTTTGGAATGGTTTGCAACCAGAATTTTCTAATGAAGTATATTAGAAAGTTTATTAAAATCTCTTGCTCTACTTTATTATGAAATAAAAATTTAAATGGCGGTTACGCTTTAAAGATGGTCCTCTGCAACTTATGAGCCAGTACTTTAAGATTGCCCAACCCATGTTAAGAAAAAATTGACAACAATTCTGTATATTGTGCCAGGTACAAAGTAATGACTCTACTAGTGACTGTTGGGATGGACAAAATGTGGATCCTTGTAAACAGGCTGGATATCGTGCCCGAAAAGAAGCCAATAACCGCTGTAAATTGCTGAAGTCCAGTATATTTGAGCCATGTCACAAAGTTGTTCCTCCTGAGATGTTCTTTGCCTCATGCGTTTATGACTTATGTGCTTGTGGGGCTGGAGATGAATGCCTCTGTGACGCTTTGGAAGCCTACGCATCAGAGTGCAGAGAAGCTGGTGTTATTCTACAATGGAGATCTCCAGCATTATGTGGTAATTATGTTTTTCCAATCTTATTATCCTTACTTATAATATGCCCGAATATGAAGCAGGAGAAAATAAGAACTGTTTTAGTTCAGTCGGTTTTCATCACGCACTTGGTATTGATATTTCCTTGAATGCCACCAAAGGCAGTTGTAAGGGTGTTGTCATTTTCAGCAATGATTGCACCAGGTACCTTGATGGTAAAGATTCTTTGAATTTGATTTACTTTTCACTTGAAATGTAAAGAATGGGTGAGCTGTATAATTAGGATAATACCCCATGACAAGTAATGATTTTGGTAAAGGTCCAGCTGATCAAGTAATAGCAGTGATTGTCCAGAATTATGATTTCAATGACCTAACTTTGAGATAGGCTGGAAGTGTTAGATCAGATGGTTGTCGACACTCTACACTATCATGATCAGCTGTTTCTGGATTTGGTGGCCATCCGAAGTTTGCATTGCTTGCAATATTTTAAGGTAATGCAATATAGTGCATCCCCAAGAGAACACAATACTACAGGTCTAGATAATGGCTAATATCCTCTAATTGTTACCACTAAAACATGTACTCTTTTTACACCATGTTAACTGCTCAGGTTACTTTCTCACTGGAGTACAAGGCTACATATGAAATATACTTCTAAAGATAATTTTAAAAATTGTATATTTGAATAATCATATAATTTGTAATATTTTTTCTCTCTTAAAGCTGTTGGCTGTCCGTACGATAGAGGTTATGTGTTTGATGAATGCGGTCCACCCTGCCCCAAGACTTGCTTTAACAAAGATGTTGCACTTGGCATCTTGGAGTCTCACTGCTTTAAACCATGTGTACCTGGCTGTCAATGCCCCGCAGGGCTTGTAGAACATGAGTCTCACTGCATCCCTCCAGAATCATGTCCGAAGATCATTCATGGCAACCTGTAAGATCAAGATGACATTACAAGAGTCACTACATACCAATATTCCTGTATAGCTCTGTGGAATACTTTTTTTTGAGAATTTTTACCATGCATATGTGACATGGAGATGAGGGGTTTAGGTAAATGATTGGCTATCATGTAATGGTCGCCTCATATACCATCCTATATTTTGCTCTTTTCTGTTCATCAGATTTCTGACAATTTGCGTCTTAGAAAAAACAGACAAATACAAGTTCCAGAAAAATGGATGAAATTCCCACACTGGCACATTTATATCAATTCTTTAAGAACTATTACCATAGCAATGTGACAGAGATAATCTAGAGGATCCATCATTTTGGAAGATCTTTCTACCAGAAGACATACTGGAAGGACAATTTTGTTGTATTTCAAAAGACACAAATATATACCTTACATGGTTAATGGAGATGAATGGATGTCTGAATGCACATTATTGGTGTAGCAGGTGATAATAAGTTGGTTCATGATTATACTGAATATAAGATAAAAATGGATACTGGGGGAATTTAAGCAATTATTGTACATTGGACTATAAACTGCACAAAATATGGTGCCTGCTTTCGAGAGGAGAAATGTAGGGAAACAACGACTATGTGATACTAGAGTTATAATCAAGGGCATTTTCAGCTACCATTTTCTATTTTTTGCCTTTTTTCAACCCTCACCTTACTGATGTTATAGGGCTTTTAAACATTCAAGACAATTATCACTTGTTTTAGGACAGTAATCCCATATTAAAGGGAACACAGTAAATGTGTGCCTTCCTTTTTACATCGGATTGAATTAACCATTTAATCCCTTAATAACCCATTCACTGCATATATGCCTAGCAAGTTATTGCTTGACACCTTTAAAAATCACTAAGGCTTTGGGTTCACACCAGATTTTGGTATTATGTTTGCTCTAGTTGTATGCAACCTTATGACTGTACAGATGAATGCATCTATTGTTGACTCCCTTTAAAATCATATTTAACTGTGCATTTTGTTATGGTTAAGACACAAAATAAATGTCAGAACTTGAAACCCAATAGTGTTGTGAACATTGCCTTACAAAGGACTGACACCTATAGAGCACCCACCAAGTAGTGGCCTTGTGATGGAGAATTCCTAAAATGACACCAGGGCCCCTGTGTGAGAACATGGACTGGGGCCAGCTGCTGTCTGTCTGTTTTCTTTAGTTTTGTGAACCACTATTTTATACATATAGATTTCTAGATTTATACATTTACTTTTTTTTTTTAAATTTACATTCCCCCAAGGGCCGGATGGCAGCATCAATGCACTCAATTCAATCCTGACTTTCTTACCTCTCCAGACGAACCTTGAAAAGGCTCTATTTAACCTGTCTATGTCGGTTCGTCTGAGTAACAAAGGTGTCGTCTGTAGAGGACTCAAAAGCTTGGAAAAACATATCGGCTCGTTTCACACTGCAGTATTTTTCTGATCAGGTTTGTGTGTCAAAACCAGGAGTGAAACTTGCAGAGAAAAAGTATATATTGAAAGATTGACACCTGTTCTAGGTTTTGGAGACACTCCTGGTTTTGGCACACAAACCTGATCGAACCTGATCAGAAAAAAACTGCAGCGTGAAGCTAGCCATCATCTTTGCTAAGTGGCTCCTAGTCAACAAGGGCAGTGGTAGACCCTGCCATCCACTTAGTACATTCACTTTCTATTACTGTATCAGGAGAATTTGCTATGTCCCAATCTATATTTATTGTTCTGTATGCTATAATTACCGTAATAAAGATCCTTTCAGTTCTGTTTTTATCATGTATCACTATTATTTATTTTTTACTGTGTCTAATTCAGATGTTTGTTATTTTCGTATGTGGTTTTCACTTTTAAAACACATACCCATTATAAATATTATTTTTATTCAAGTAAATATCAAAAAATGGAATCCACACTATATATACCAGTGCTGTGAGTAGCAGGGAACGATAAATGGCCATTGAAGTGGCAGCAACCAATCACAACAAAGTGTACAATGTCAAATAATAAGACCTATGTGCTGTATACCCCTGACTGTCTCAAAATACTATAATCACATAGCTAATATAGCAACAGATACAGTACGTCCATATGGCCTGGGACAATATTGCACCAAAAACAAGACCATTATGTAATGAAAAATATCTACCTTGTCAGGTTGGTCTTTGCCCTCCTCCCGACATGTGTTTTGGCTGTGCCTTCTTCCAAACAAGAAATTACCCCCCTTTTTTCATGTATAGGTCTTGTTTTGGTGCTATATTGTCACAGGCCACTTGGCTTTATCTGTTGCTATTTTAGCTATGTGATTATTGTATTTTGGGACAATCAGGGGTATATAGCACACAGGTCTTGTTATTTGACATTGTACACCTTGTTGTTGTTTGTTGCTGCCAATTCATTAGCCAATTATATTTTTCTGCTACTCACCACATTGATATATATAGTGTGGATTCTATTAATATTTATTTGAATAAAAATAATATTTTTAATACTCATTCTTTGGTCCTTAGAGCTTTTTTGGTATATAAGATTTGCTTTGAGCTGACGTTTGGTGAGAATACGGTCTGTTTTTTTATTATTTTTTTCTCTTTATATACTTGATTTCTGATATAGGGGATAAGGTATAGTCCCTTTCATTTATTTTTTTGGAGGGACATATAAATGATCATAAATTAACCAGTTTCTGGGTCAAGACTCAATGTATGTACATACCCATTATAGTCTAAGTCCATTTGTTTTGTTTTAAAAATGCAGCAACAAGGTTATAATAACACTTTTACTTGTCTCTCTGTTCATTTGAAGTGATGTACTGTAATGGTATCATAATAGAGGTAATATGTATTACTGAGTTCAATCTGATATGTGAGAAGAAAGATGACGGATGATAAACGGACAGGGAAAAAAGAACCAATAATGTATTTTCTTTCCCATTTCAAATATGTATACAGTAGGTTAGCCTTATTCTCTTAGGCCATTTTCACATCAAACGCATTGCCCTGTGTTTGCATGCATAGCATTTTCACTGCATTAATGCAGCTGCCAAATGCAGCCTCGGTTGAATTGCCAGCAACATTTTCTATGCGCTTGGGCAAATGCAACCACACTTAGCAGTTGCAGATTTGCATTGCATTGGCCTGCATTTGACTGCGTTCGCCCATAGAAAACAATGGGTGCGTTAACGCTTGTGCTGGAATTGCGTTTGCATTACGTTTTATTGCGTTTGCAAGCGTTAAACGAAATGCAAGCAAACGCAAACCCCATACATGTGAACTCAGCCTTGTTCTACTGCAGAGCTTCTCTAGAACATTCTGGTTAGTGAACAGGAGAAATACTTATGTTAATTAACAGAGTGAAATAGTAATGCTCATTATAGTGAGAGTATCCGTGAGATAAAAAGGATTCAGTTTCTCAGCTCAGAGACACCACTGAATAATTTAGAGGCAAAATAAGGAAAAGGTAGGAAGAATGCTTCCATACAGGTAGACATACAGCAGAAAGGATGCGAGGAGAAAGTAAGCCAAAAGTGGAGAAAGCTACAAAGTAACAACAGGCAAATCAACATCAAAATGTCTTTGTAATGGGAATACACGTGTATAGACCCTGCGAATAAAGGAGCGCACAAGCTGCTACTTATCACAGGTAAGAGATTACACCAATTTATTGGGTGTTTTAGTTTGATACATGGGCTTTGTATTTTCACCAATAGTTCGGTAAGATTATGCCATATCTTGAATATGAGGTTAATGTGAACACAAAAATGTTATTAAAAATGATATCCTTCAACGATCCTTCATCCAGATACGGTGCTCTTATCTTATTAGCAGTTCTGTATAGCTAAAGCTATGTTCACATTAGGTTTTTATTCTACATTTACCATTCATGCAAGGATATCATCCTGTTTTATATACATAATGTGCTCATAGGCTATCATTATCCAAACATGTACCATAACTGGCTCCTCTACATTGTGTTTTGTGGCTTTGTAGCTGTTTACTCATCATGGATTCACAGTCAAAACCTCCTTGTTGTCGAGTCTCATTGGCAGAAATCTGCTCGCTATACCAGAAGCTCTTCCATACCCCGGCAGATATGAGAACTGTACAAGCAGCTGTGGAAAAGGTGGGATGAATGAAGATTAAATCTGATTATTGGGCATGTAAATGGTTTACTACATGTCATCATTTATATACTCGTCACTGCAGAATACTGCACATAGTGAATGTTGCATGCATCATGATATGCACTGAGTATGTAATACATTAATATGTATGCCTAATACTTCATGCTACCCTCACCTGCTGCTGCCTTCCGTTTTTCTTTTGTAGATTTTTAAGAATAGCCATTATAACAATTTTAATTTCATAGATCAATAACTTCTCTTATTTCAGCTGTATCACTGATTTATTAAATAAAAATTTAAATGACAGTGACTCTTTACGCCCTCACCGGGAGGCTTCAATCTCTACCCCTATGTATCAGTCTGTTATATACAAGTGAATCTCAATGAATTACAATATCATCAAAAAGTGAATTTATTTCAGTAATTCAATACATAAAGTGAAATGAATATATTATATAGAGTCATTACAAAGTGATCTATTTCAAGTGTTTATTTCTGTTAATGTTGATGATTATGACTTGCAGCCAAGGAAAACCCAAAAGTCATTATGTCAGAAAATTAAAAGTAGGGAGGATGAAGGGTCTGAGAGATAAAATATTACCTAAATAGGTAGCAGAGGCTTCACCTTGTGCGATTGTGAGAGTCACAACCACTACAAAAGCATATTACAGCTGCTGCAGTCACCAGCATGGTGCATATAGAGTAGGAAGGATGAAGGATTAAAAACCGTGCCGCCGTACCCCTTGAGACATCAAAGAATGAATATAATATTGATTTATTAGTCAACACATTTCAGGGCTCCCTGCCCCTTCCTCAGGACAAATCAATATCATATTGCCGTTCTTCAGGGAGCCCTAAAACGCGTTGACTAATAAATCAATATCATATTCACCCTTTGATATCACATTGAATACGGAAGCACGGTTTTTAAACTTCCCTACTGTAATTTTCTGAGATAATCATCAACATTTACAGAAATAAACCTTGAAATAGATCACTCTGTTTGTAATGACTCTATATGATATATGTGTTTCAATTTTTGTATTGAATTATTAAAAAAGACAAACTTTTTGATGATATTCTAATTAATTGAGAATTATTATTATTATTTATTTATATAGCGCCATTGGCTCCATGGCGCTTTACATGTGTAAGGGCAGAACAAGGACGAGAACATAAATAACAACGAATAAATCATACAGGTACATTAGGGCAGAGATCCTGTCCACAAGGGCTCACAGTCTATAGGGGATGGGTGGGAGACAGTAGGAGGGGGAGAGGTGAGATGGTGCAGCAGATTAGAATCCCCTCTAGTTATATTTACTGTACTTGCTTGCTACCTTATTTTGTATACTTATTTATTTTCATATACGGTATATATTGTCCTGTAAACCCTGTTTGCCCCCTTTTTTCCTATGTGCAGCGCCCTTATTTAAAATATACAATAATTACAGTGATGACTTGTATGGTCACTTGCCATACTTTTTGGCTGCTAGCTCTATATCACAAATGTCTCTTAAAAGCGGTCCCCATCCTACACACTCTGACTTAGTGCCCATGTCTCGGTAGGTGTGTGGAACAAGACCCCACAAAGGTTTCTGCTGTTCCTCCAGATTACTTGATGTGTTGGTAGAAATAGAGAGACAGCGATGGGTGAAGGAACAGGTAAGAGATTGCCAGACCACTAAATGGAATATAAACATTTACTGAAGTAATGAAGATGATTAGTTCTGACTAGCTATTTTATTAGTCAGTTCAAAAATGATCTTTTCATAAGAGAAAAATGAATATGACACAATGTAATGGTCCAAAGTTTCTTATAATTTCATCAGTTTGTAGTAATATCTTTCATATAATGTGAACTGCTTTCCAGTTCAACTTTCAGATTACAAAAGAGAAAACTACTACAGTATTTTTCAGTAAAAAATGTATTGACAAAAAGAAATTTATTAGCTTTGCGACTGGGCGATGCTAAAAAAGGATAGTCGATTTTATATTATCTACAATGAGCTGCCAACTACTCATCACCGTAGATAACAATGGAGTCAAGAACGATCATACAGGAAACAGATTCGAAATTGCATTTCATTCCTCTATATTTATGTAATATACTGCAATTGCATTGTTTAATATGTGTTATATTGGTAAAATTATATCTCATCACTTTATACTTTATCACATTTTTCTGTAACAAAAATGTTGATAAATACTCACATTTTAAAGGACATAACCATTCCATCCATATACAGTATATACAATTTCAGATTTTTTTTCACACTTCTATGTGATCATGTTTAGCTTAAACTTTATAGCCTCTTGCTTTAGATCTTCTGGGATTTCCAGCTTTTGGACTTCGACAAGGATTCATCACTTAGCTTAAGTGATGTCAAGATTCTTCTACAGAAAGCTAAAGAGTCTCAAGTTACTTCTATGTCTTGGGTAGATTTCCTGACCCAACGCCAAGAAACTTCCAACAGAGTTACCTGGGCTGAACTAGAGGTAAGATGACAAACTGACCAAACAAGACAAGTGTACTATCAGCTCTTGCCCATTCTATATTGGATTGTGCCAGGGTTCAGAATATTTTTTTGCAAGGTTTGTACTGATTAAATTAAAGTGCTGCTGAATATGTTGGCACTAAATAAATAAAATGTATTATTATTATTTAATTAAAATCTGAACACACAGTAGCATTATTTTTCATCTCATAGATACATTGTGAATTAGGATGTGAAATGTCATACATTTTTACTGTCTTCTGAAAAAGAGGAATTAAAACCCCTTCTGTGTTGCTGCCTTTACATGTGCGTTTGTGTCTGCATGCAGAGGGCATGCAGACGCAAACGCAGCCCATAATAATGTGAATGCAGCGGAGAATCTCCGCATGCGTTCACATTACTATGGTGCCCCGGCAGCCAATCAGCTGTCTCTGGGGGCGGTCGGTAGGAGGAGATCAGCGGCAGAGATCTCCTCCTCCCGAAACAGCTGATCTCCCGCTGGTGTCAGCGGGGAGATACAGCTGATCTGACAGCTGTTTAAATCTCCCGCGCGGACACCAAATAGGGTGATATCAGTGCAGGAGATTAGAAACAGCTGATCGCTGCTTCAAATCTCCCGCACCGACATCACCCTATTTGGTGTCAGCGCGGGAGATTTAAACAGCTGTCAGATCAGCTCTTTCTCCCCGCTGTCACGGCGGGAGATCAGTCGCGGCTCTGCATGATCTCCTGGTGGCCGCCGGGAGAGATTTCAATGAGATCCACAGTGTTCTCCTGTGGTGTCATGCAGAGGACACTGCGGATCCATTGAGATCCATGCATTTTTTGTGCGCTTGCGGGCGCTTGCGGATAGAACAAGCGCCTCGAACGCACAAAAAAATGCTGCATGCTGCATTTGGAGTGTGGTCGGAGGGCGCATAAATGATGCACATCTGAACGCAAATGCAGCCAAACGCAGCCATACGCAGGTACATGCGTTCCCATGTTAAACATAAGATGATGGGAAAAAAATGGTGTGTCACAGTCCGCGCTGCTCAAGTCCAAGAAACGAGTTGGAGTAGAAGAATAAAGAATAAGAATCTGCTTTATGAAACTCTGACTCTCATGTGAGTTTTCTTGGACTTGAGCAGCGCGGACCGTGACACACCATTTTTTTCCCCATCATCTTCTGGATATCACCACGTGTGAGTGGTCGGTGGAGGTCCTGCGGCAGCTGAAGTACTGATGATCTTTAAACCAGTTGTGGGGATCACAACTGTATCAGGTGACTGGTTCCATAACACCACCTCAACATCCTGTAGTGTCTCTAGTGATAGGGCACTATTGCGCCTTTTGTCCCCCACCCCTCTTGTATTCATACATGTTAAACATAGGAACGCATGTGCGCAAGCGTTTGGCGGCGTTTGGTGCGCTGCGCTCCAAACGCAAATGTGAAGGCAGCCTGAGTGACATGCATAGAGCCTTATCTGTGTGTATAGAGTTCCTCCTCTACCTTATCTATATCTCCTGGAGTACAATTGGGCTGTAAACATATCTTCTACCACCTAATTAAATGAGGTGACTCTGTTGACTCTGTTCCAGTTTATACAGCAAAGCTACAGAAAACACAAAAAAGCTATTGTGTATGTTCCAGTGTAGTAGTCTAATAATAAATAATAATAAAAATATTTCAGGATAGGATTTTTAACCTGGGTATTGACATTAAACAACAAACATTTTTTAGAAATAAATAAATATTATTATTAATACAATTTACTTCATATGTTGAATAAAATGTTATTTTTTTATGATAAAGTCCCCTTGAAGGACTTGTGACTTGTCATTATTGATCTCACTAATGTCTCGCTAACCCTTCTTATACATTAATCTTTTTCTTTTCTTTAGGAATGGCTCTTTGAGATATCTTCACCAATGAGACATGAGAAACCAGAAACCTCAAATGCTCACATATCATTCCATGAGGTTTGTTGTACCCTGCGAGAAGATGGCATTTTTAGGGTTAGAAAAATTAGAACAGGTTTATTTTAAGGGAATCTGCATTATTAGGGGAATCTACAACAAGCGGACCAAAAAAATGATACATCATAGGAGTCTCTGCCTTTATATCATGCTGCTCTCTGATTACATAACAAACACCTGCTGACAGATTCCCTTTAATGACTTATTCTCAAAGAACACATTATCCCCTATTTATAAAATAAAGGATAACTTGTTGAACACTGGGGGTCTACACACCTGGACTGCCAGAGAATGTAGTATTTGGCTTTTTTGGGAATCATATTGATAATAAATAGAGCGGAGGCTGAATATATGCACCTCCAACCCATTCAATCCATTCAGGAGGTGCTGGAGAGCCTCATTCTAAAGCCCCCGTCACACAAAGTGAGATCGCTAGCGAGATCGCTGTTGCGTCACAGGTTTTGTGACATAACAGCGACCTCACCAGCTATCTCGCTATGTTTGACACGTAGCAGCGACCAGGCCCCCATTCCACTGTGAAAAGGCACCAAAAATCAAAAACTATAAACTAGATAAAGAAATCTCTTTAGAATCCAGTGTTTAAGCTTTGGTAGGTATCTTTCTCTTGATTTGGGTATTTTCTTCTGTCTCATGCTGGTAACAATTTTAGGAAGCAAATATTTTGTGTGTGTCACACAGTGGATGATTTCACATGTAACACCTTCGCCTTTATCTGTTCCTTTCATCAAATACTTATTTTTTCTACAAATCCATAAAGAGAAACTTGTATCTAAATAGATCCATGTTTTAAACAATGTTTTAAATCCATATCCCATAGAATATTCACATTTGTACTATAAATTAGGCTGGTTTCACACTACCATTTTTTTTAAATCTGGAGGAGTAAAACCTGCATCCCCCTGGATTCCCCCGCAATTGCTTATCATAATGCGACTGGATGCACTGGTATTATCAATGATCTATCTCATGGATCAGTGATAATACAGGTGTGTAAGCATCCCATTGCATCGGGTTGTGTATCTTTACCGCATTTGCCATACTGCCACCTAACGGCCGACTTGCGGTACAGCTGCGGCAAGCCCCCATTCATTCTCTATGGGGCTTGCAGCAGGTGTGGCAAGTGCGGTTTTGCCGCGATCCGGCACTTGCGTCTGCGCAAACAAAAACGCAGCTAACTGCGTTTTTTGCCCGGCTGCAACTGCCAGATTTGCTGTATCGCAGCAAAACTGCACTTGCCGCAATCCCCATAGAGAATGAATGGGGGCTTGTTGCAGGTGTACCGCAAGTCGACCGTTAGGCGGCAGATGCGGTAAAACTGCCAGATCTGCAGTGAAAAATGCTCATGTGAAAGGGGCCTAAGAGAGATAAAAATACCCAAAATTTGATACAAACAGATTCTTGACCAAATAAAATCATTCTTTTTTAGACCATCAAGAATGGGAAATTAGAAGCTTTGATCTGATGTCTAATGACTGTAAAGCAATATTTCACCATTTATAAATCAGCACTGTTGAAGAGAAGCCCATTGACAGTTTACAATATGAATTAAAGTGTAAATGTCATTTCATTGTAAAAAAAAAATCCAATACTGCGCTGGTTGTTAATAATGGGTCACATAGTAGCTAAGATACTCCTTTTTTCTGCCATATAACTGATTTTCTCACATTTTTCTGTGCTATTTTATAAACAGCATTTTATGGCTGTGTTGGCATGGCCAATAGCTGATAGGGAACAGTACAATGTGATAGCAGAGAAAAGGCAAGAGAGATCCTAAGTTGTGTGGAGCTAGCAGACAAGGGGTAAACAGAGATTGTGACAGATCTCTCCTTGGCACAAACTAGTTTGACCTGATCCTGAACTCGGACAATGCTTAGCAACTGTGCTGTTAGCTCAGCCTAATCTGAAACATTGTTTGCTCTAGTTACATGCCTGTATTCAGTGTGAAGACGGATCTGACTCAGAATGAAAATATGTCTGCTTAACACACAGTGCTGTGGGGTCACTTTGTACAAGGTTTAGGAATGGTTTGCAACCAGAATTTCCAAATGAAATAGTTTATTAAAATCACTTGCTCTACATTATTATTAAATAAAAATTTAAACGGCTTTAAATAATTGCCTAATGTTATTCCTACAGAATGACCAGAAGCGCTATCAGGGAGAGGTGATGGATGAAAGCAGAAGGTTGAAAAGTCAGTAAGTACCAAATATGGGTCCTTCCTATATAGGAGATTACAAGATGGTTTATTGTTAAATTCACTTAATAGTGTACAATTTTGAAATCTCAGAGATGACTGTACATTGGAACCTAAAATCAATGGATTATATACTGTATACTGAATAAACCGTAAATATATGTGATAAATCTCTCTGCCAAACCGGAAAACACTGAAAAAATAATAATCAAGGATAGAGCTGCTAAGTGAGTGGATCCTGTCCACAATCCAGTTAAAACTATGAGTATGATTAAAATGATATGACTACAGCGCTTCCACCTTAGATTTAAAGGGAATGTTAATACAGACTAACACATGATGCCTGTATTAATAAGCTCACACTTCCCTTGCTACTGAGCAGGGGTGGATTAAGGGTAGCCAGGGCCCGGGGTAGTTCAGACTCAGTGTGCCCTCCAGTCATGTGACGGGAGTCATGTGACGGGAGTCATGTGATGGGAGTCATGTGACGGGAGTCATCATACACATGAAATAGATTATTCCAGAAAACCAGTAGCTGAGTGAGGAGAGCAGCGGCACTTAGGAGATCTTTTTTACATACCGGCTTTATTGTGCTTTTTCAGGTTACATCTTAGATGCAGGGCAGGGAGGTGCAGGGGGAGCAACGGTCCGTTTCGCGGACTTCCGCTTCAACAGGCCTGTTGAAGCGGAAGTCCGCGAAACGGACCGTTGCTCCCCCTGCACCTCCCTGCCCTGCATCTAAGATGTAACCTGAAAAAGCACAATAAAGCCGGTATGTAAAAAAGATCTCCTGAGTGCCGCTGCTCTCCTCACTTTTTGTTTGCAAGATTAACCCTTCAGCTGAGCAACAGGATTTCACTAAAGCCGCTGTACGACACGAGAGACTCTAAGCAGGTCAGTGCCCGGTTCCTTCTCCACTTACCACAGTAGCTGAGTGAAACTATAACCTGTCAAAACATCCATTATCTAGTCAGTGCAGACGCTGTGAGAATTCAGAAGTCTGCAGTGACAGTGTGACTGCAGAGTTTCATCACAAACGTTTACATTTCCTTTAATGCTCCTAATAAAAATGTAGTAACTTAAATTGTCAGATGGAGCAACACTTTATTCACATAGCCATATGTCACATAACCTTACATGTTATGGATCAGTAGCGATAACTTCACAAGAATACATCACCAGAACTACCAGCAGTACCAACATTTAAAACAAAAACCCTCATCAGTACCACTACCCTCATCAGTACAGAAGTACATAATCAGGACCACCAACAGTACATAAATACACCATCCCAACATACAGAAATACATCACAAGAACCACCAGCTGTACACACATACATAACCACAGCAACCAGTAGTTGAATACATCACGAAGGCACCATTAGTACATGAATAAATCAACAGGACCATCAATAGTACATAAATAAACCATCAAAACCACCATCAGTACATGACTAAATCACCATGGTCACCATTTGTATATGAATTTGAGCTCCAGGATCACCAAATTATAACGTCAGGTCAGCCCCTTATACAATTGTATTGCATGAAGCTCCAACTACCAGTATGTGCTTAACAATGGTAAGAAGATACTGGGAGTTGTTGTCATCATCGGTCATCAGACTCTGGATCACAGAGGAACCACAGCACTGATGAGAAGCAGGCAGGAACACAAATATTTACATGCAGGTACCTTATATGTGAGATCTTCTCTGATTAGAGTCATGATCTTTTTCTTTCTTCATCTTGTCCAGACACCGTGATGGCTTTTCACATCCACAGTTTGTCTCTGCAGATTTCCATCTTCTCCGGTCTTCTGCAGCACATCCCGGCATGATGCCCTTATAGAAAGTAGAATGATTATAATGCTCCAGAATAATTGCTCCTCTTCATTGTTCCCTACACAAAATATGATTTACACACTGTCCCTATTATGGGACATGCTCACCACGCTGCCATACTGAGCCCCTTCTCCATACTGACCACTCACACTGCTCTCCCCTATACTGCCCAGTCTCTATATAATGTCCCCTCATCACACTCTCCCTCCCCAGCATATTGTCCTTTCTTTGCTGTGCCATCAAACTGTCCCCCCATGCAGCCCCCTCTCTCTTCTACCCCCATACTGTCTCCTCACTTATTTGTCTGGTCACTCTTCTTACTATCTCCACATATGCTGTCAGTGCCCCATGCCACCCCCAGATACGCCCCTAACATTAACACATTTTATAAAAAAAATACGTACAGTTATATATACACAGATATGCATGCATACATTACACAGAACTGTACACATACAGTACAAAGACAGAGACAAATGGAGACAAACACACATACAGGCATGCACATACACACACAACCAAGAAAAAAGAAAAAAAAGACAGTATTTAAAGAGATGCGCACACCAGAAAATAGAGTAGGTATCAAAAAAAAAAAATTTATTAATTTGTATACTAAAGGAACATATAAAAACATATGATCACACTACCTATATAGGCAATTTCAGAAGCAGAGCCCTGCTAGCATAAATATACAGTATTAGTACAATACAATAAACCAGCAGCACTGATAGGTGCCATAACATATAGTGCTCATACAATTCTATGGTAGGTCAAGACCTGTAAATACTGTACTAGATTCCAGAACTCAGATCAGCTATGGGGATCTTCCCTGCTCATTTATAATTTTTTTGGTCATTTATATAGTCCAGTATTTACAGGTCCTGATCTTCCATAGAATTCTATGAGCACTGACTGCTCTGGCACCTATCGGTGCTGCTGTAACTATGAACGTGTGCGTACACACACATAACCATGCACATGTAGCTATGAACACACAGCCATGCAGATACACACACACACACACATATATATATAGAGCCATCAACACGCAGCCACGCCACACACATAGGTAGCCATACACACCACACACATGTAGCCACACACACATAAAAATTGGGGCTAGAAAAGCACCACACATCGCTCACCTTTCCCCTGGGCTTGTCTGCCATTCAGCTCCACTGTAGCAGGGGGGCCGTCCGCTGGCAGTGATGGGGCCGGCCCAGCACACACAGAGTTATTACCTCAGCGAGGCCCAGCTGGAGGCAGCCTCAGCCTCACAGAGGCCCAGCTGGAGGCAGCCTCAGCCTCACAGAGGCCCAGCTGGAGGCAGCCTCAGCCTCACAGAGGCCCGGCTGGAGGCAGCCTCAGCCTCACAGAGGCCCAGCTGCAGCAGCCTCAGCCTCACAGAGGCCCAGCTGCAGCAGCCTCAGCCTCACAGAGGCCCAGCTGCAGCAGCCTCAGCCTCAGGGTACCTTTACACGCCGCTACTGGCGGGTGGATACAACCAGCTACTTCACGTGCACGAGCACGCACAAACGGTTACAAACGGTAAACGCACCATCTTTACACGCCGCCACAAGCTACGCTACGCTACGTTACATCTATCTCTGGATACACCGCCGGGTGCCTCAAGTCACCTTCTGTAGCTCATCTTACCTCATTTACACACCGCTACAACCAGCTAATATGGGCGGACCTGGTGCAGCAGGGACAGCACATAGGCGTGCCACAATTGTGGATTACGAGACGTCCGTACGCTGATAGGACAAAGCAAGAAACCCATGATTGGCCAGGCATCGCAGAAGGCTGTTTAATACATGACGCTCGAGCAATTGTGTAGTGTGACTGGTCAGCTCCTTAAATATGCCGCCCTATGCAGCGTCTACCAATCGTAACGCAGGAGCTTCCACCAATGATCGCTGAAGGGGGGCGGTATCCCGGAGGCTGTGTCACGCCCCAGCTACATACCAGGTACATTGCCTGGTGTCGACACATCCCTTCTGTTGCTTCTTTACACGCCGATACAGCTCGCTACAATCGCCTGTGTAGCCACCTGTTTCCGGGCAGTGCTCGGAAACAGATGTATCTGTTGCCAGGTGCCTCCTACCGTCTTTACACGCCGCTACTACGGGGTATTTTGCCGCTACAAGCTACATTTGTAGCCTGTAGCTGGTTGTATCCACCCGCCAGTAGCGGCGTGTAAAGGTACCCTCACAGAGGCCCAGCTGTAGCAGCCTCAGCCTCACAGAGGCCCAGCTGCAGCAGCCTCAGCCTCACAGATCCTTTGCTGGGTATTTTTGCCCTATGTGATCTCTCTAGGGATGCACACACGCAGGGGGAGGGGATGTTTGGAAACACTCGTCACAGGCTGCTGTTCTCACATAGGAGGTGCCCTGCTCAGCACTCACCGTTAGATGCAGTCAGGCAGAGCTTGTTCTGTCATTTATACGTCTGAGTCCAGCGGTGACAGGCAGGGTGAGAAGAGCAGCTCTGAGCAGGCCAAGCCGGCTGACTTAGCAGCTCCTCTGACAGAGTGGTGGGCGGGCCTTGTGTCTCCTCCAGCATCGCGGGCTTTTTGAACGTCCTCCTCTCCTGCATGTCATGACGTGCAGGAGGAAGAAGGGGGCGTGGCGGCAGCTACGGCGGCGGTGGTGGCCTCAGCAAATTTAACAGCAGCGTGCGCCGGTGCCTAAAGACAGTGGCGGATCATAATGGGGGCAGTTTACCCAGGGCACTCGGGCCCTATCTGAGCATTGGGCCCGGGGCAACTGCCCATATTGACCTCATTATAATCCGCCACTGCTACTGAGTAGCTAATGACCTGAAACTAATGAAACACAATCGTTATTGTCAATGCTCATAGCACTCACCAATTTTACAAAAGAGTTGTCCACACAAGTTCCTGAGTCCAAAGGTTAGGATTTAGATTTAAGAGTCCAGCAAAAAGCAGAAAAAAAATCTGGCTGTGTTTAGAAGTAGTTAAAAACTACTAAACTTACTGCAGAGGTCCCGGACGGTGACACGCGCAGAAGAAATGTCCACAGTTTCTTAATGGTTGACGGTAACGTCATGTGCATGCACAGTGGATAGGCACCGGAGCTTCCACTGTGCAGGTACTCTAGGTCTAATCCTTCGCAATTCTGAATGAATATTTTCCTTCTTCAGTGGGGGGAGTACATATCACCATCAGGAAGTACATATAGTGCTGGGGATCAGTAGTTCCACCCCTTTAATCAAGTAATTATCTTATACTGTTGTGCATTTTATTAGTTTGAACTTCATCTCATCTTTATTTCCATAGAGCAGGGGTGGGGAACTCCAGGCCTCGAGGGTCACCAACAGGTCATGTTTTCAGGATTTCCTTAGCATTGCACAGGGGTTGGAGTCATCACCAGTGCAGGTGATTATATTATCACCTGTGCAATACTAAAGAGATCCTGAAAACCTGCACTGATTGTGGCTCTTGACCCCTGGAATTCCCCACCCCATGCTATAGAGGAATGGGCTAAGATTCCTCAGGAAGACTACTAGAAGTCATTGTGTGGTGCCCCGCCGGGTAAGCCACCATGAGAGGTACTGCACTCCTGCGTTAGGGAGTGTAATGCCCCTCTTCTCCAGGTGCTGGGAAGGTGCAGTTGAACACAAAACAAAAACACACACATGCAGGAACAGGCCCTGGGACAATGGGAGGGCCTAGGTCACAAAAAGGAGAAGTAATAGAGGCAGTAGAGGCAGTAGAAGGAGACTGGAGGAGTAACATCGACTGTCGAGGAGTGGTAGCTGAAGCAGTGTGGTGCTGACTCCCGTGGGTTGGAGCAATGCCACCCCGCTCGCCCACGGGAGGGAAAGACTGACTGACGGAGAGAGAAGAGCCCTAGGGGTGTGGATGAGACCTCGATTTCCCATACACCCGAATCTGAGAGATAAAGGGGTTGGTGGATGACCCAGGGACCCCGCCCTGAACACAGTGTGGATACTAAATGCCCAAGCTGTAAAACCGGAGGTCCCAGACTCTTAACGGTAGCTGGGCCGAACACCCGACACATCTTGGGGAAGGTGGCCGAACTAGGGAGCAGTGCCCGGAGGGATCCTAATGGTGTCCGGGACACGCAGAAGCACCCGTAGCTACCGGTACCTCAGCTCTGTGTAGCAGAAGGCGTTGAGAGCCTGAGGGGCAGAGCGACAACCCGCTTGCCTCAGATGAAAGTTACCCCTTATAATGCCGAGAGACGAGACCCACCAGAGGCTGTGACATCGAGAGAAAGTAGAGAAGGGGCACCAACCGTGGCATAACTGTACCAACCCGACTCTGAGAAAAGGAGCAAGCAAAGTACCAGAGACAGGCAAAGAGTGTACCTGGCGGCCATGTTTTTTTTTTTTTTTTAACTCTTTTTTATTAAGTTTCACAATAACATACAGTTGTATAGCATAGTATTTCCCACATGTAAAGCTGTAAAGTATAGATTGTCCATTTGTGGAGACGTGCATCTAAGGCCTGTCTGTACTCCATGTGGTGGCTCACGTGTCATTGTCTGTGTTTAGTTAGTATGTGAGCTTCGTATAGTAAGATTTTAACCCCCCAAGAAGAGAAAAGAAAGACTATAGGAAAAAAAGAAAGAAAGAAAAATGGGGAAAAGAAAAAAGCAACAACAGAGGAAGATGTGAACGTACAAAAGAAGAAAAAAGAGTAAATGGAAAGGACATTTTTACCAACCCCCGCCCTTCCCTCAGCTCTCTCCCTATAAAAATGCTGATAACTGTTCAATTTCTTGATAGCTAGCTCCGCCACCCCACCCTGCAACCGCCACCACAATACTTGTTATGTCTTATGGTTGTTTCTCATAGCTCCTGGGACCTTCAGTGGCCAAGCATGCCATGTAAGTCTTCTGAGTAATACCATGTCGTGTTATGGAAGAGGTATACTAATCGGTGTATGTCGCCTCCAGGGAGTTGATCTATTATGAAAGGTTTCCATGTCGCAAAGAATTTAGTTGTTCTGGTGTCACTGTCCCCTTCTGCTTCCACCAGCTTCTCAACCAGCATTGCCCCCTTCAGATCAGTCAATAGTTCCGATAGCGTCGGTGTCGTTGCTGTCAGCAGTGTCGTAATATCAGTCGTTTGTGTAGCACCATGATGGTGTGTAGTAGTTTTCTCTGTGCCTTGTCTAGACCCAAGTCCCCTAGATTGTGGAATATCCACAACAAGCAGTTTAGTGGTACACGACGTTGTAGAATGTGTTGTGTCCAGCTCCTCACTGCCTTCCAGGATTGGAGGGTAACCCTGCATTCCCATATCTCATGGAACATGTCTACCCCCTTGTACCCACATTTTGGGCATGACTGTTTTCTGTTTGGGTGGGTCTGGTTGGATGGTATATTGAACCTCAGAATTGCCCCATACATCACTTTTAAATAGGTGTCCCTCTACCTTTCGCTCATGATGTTCTTACAAACCTCACACCAGCCCTCCAGGATCTTCCCCTCGATCTTCTCGTCCTGTAATCTTACCTCCCATCTTTTGAGAATCCTTCGCGGCCCTGAGGGGATTAGGTCTTGCCTTAGGATGGTGGATACACTATATGGTGGTGTATATGGTTCGCTACATCCCTAGCTAGCAGGGTGTTCAGTCTGTGGTTTGAGCATTCCTTTCTTAAGTCATGTAAGCGATGGAATAAATGTAGCTTCAGTTGTTCAAACTGTAGAGCTTGAGAATGGTTAAGTTGCCACTTCCTGAATGTCTCTGTCACCGTCGACCACCTCCTCTCCTCCATCTGCATTAGGTCCTGTAATGTTTTAATACCTAAAGAGTGTGTTGTCCTTACCCTGGCTAAAGTCCTGGTGTCGCCATGGACTAAGGTATTTAGATATCTTCCAGTATAACCCGAGCTTGATTCGCAGTACCTTCCATGCCCCCTCTTGTCTTTGAAAATGATCAAGTTTTTCACCCGGGGATCCCGTTGAGTGTAGAATGGCTACTGGGACCCATGGGGTGCACCACTCTGACTCGAGTGTGTAGTCTGAGTTTTGCTAGTGTGTTTCATCGAGTCTAAGATATGTCTCGTCAGGCATGCTATGTTATAACCTCGTATATTAGGTAACCCTAGTCCACCCTCGTCTCGTGGGAGCATCAGTGTGCGACCCCTAATTCTTGGTTTCCTGCCCCTCCAGAGGAAGGTCATAAAAGCTCTATTTAACCTATTTACGTCGATGTGGCAGAGTTGGAGAGGGATGGTCTGGAGTGGGTATAAGAGCCTATAGAAGCTACACATCTTGATGAGGTGGCATCTCCCCAGCAAGGAAAATGGCAAATCTCTCCACCTCTCCAGTTTCGTCACAATTTTGTTGACTAACGGGACTAATTCGGTCTGTATATGTCTCTCGTGTTTTTCCCTAGGTATACTCCCAGGTATTTAATGGCCCTATTTGCTAGGGGGATGTTGCAAAAGCTCACTTGAGTACCCCCCACCACTCTCCACCCTGCTTCTAAGTCTTTTAGTGGGAGTATCTCGCATTTAGATTTGTTCAGGGGGAATTCAGATAGTTCCCCGAAGGCCTCCAGCTGTGATAGGAGGCCTGGGAGGTCCCTGCGCGCATCCGCCATGTAAAGTATGACATCATCTGCAAAGAGGCTGGATTCCTTGCTGTCTATGTGGATCCCTTGGAAGCTTTGGCCATCATTTAAGAACCATGATAGTGGTTCAATCGCCAAGTCGAATAGCAAAGGCGACGGGGGGCACCCTTGGCATGTACTCCTTCCTGGCCGTATCACGTCTGACAGGAAACCAGGTGTGTTCACTTTGGCCCTCGGAATTTTGTAGAGGGAACGCAAGAACGTCCTAAACGCCCCTTGTAGTCCCATTTTATCTAGCATGGTTTCCAGCCATGGTCAGCTGGCGCTGTCAAAAGCTTTCTCCGCGTCTAGCATGACCATGGCTGGGGCCCCCTTAGGTTTGCCCTCCCTTAACCTAACCGCTTCCAGAACCATCATGGCCCTGCAAATGTTTCCGACCGCTGACCTTCCCTTGACAAAGCCCGCTTGCTCCCAGTTTACCAGGTCTGGGAGAAGGAGAGCTAGCCGATCTGCCATGATTTTAGTCATGATCTTAAGATTTTGATTTATCAGTGAGATAGGTCTGCAGCTGGCAGGGTCATCTGATGTTTTGTCTCCCTTGGGGAGGAGCTTTATATGTGCAGTGTTCATGTGGTCTGGTATTTCTCGCCCTGATAGGAACCCGTTATACATCCCCTGTAAGTGGGGTAGTATCTGGTCTTTCAGGATCTTATGAAAACCAGCCCCATAGCCATCTGGGCCCAGAGATTTATGTATGCTCAGGTTGGCTATTACCTTAGCTATTTCCTCTTTCGTTATTTCTCTATTCAGACTGCCCAGGCCTTCTTCCGTGACTGTCGGGAGTATCACTGTCTGTAGCCATCTCTCCCCCGCCTGTTTGTCTGGTGTTCTGACCCTGTATAAAGCAGCGTAGTATTTACCCAGAATGTCGTTTATATCTCTGGGGTTGGCCGTCTCCGAGTCATGTGTGCTGTGCCTCGTTTGCCCCTCGGTAAGTTAGCTAATAGGCGACCCGCCCAGCGGCCATGTTTTAACACCGAAGTAAAAGTAATGGAACTGCAGCTGTGGTGTCTGTGTGACTTTCTTGAGCGGTGACCACCGGCCACAGAGGCTGCCTGGAACACCGAGGGTACTGTTGACAGAGCGAACACCTGACAAGGTACAAGCCGGGGAACCACTCTACTGCCCTGGGGACTGCGCTCCGCCTGTGGGGAGTGGGACTATCTATACTGCCAGTCATCGTCCCGAGAGGTTTTGTGCATATCGCAGGTGGCATCACGAATACCCCTTTTATCCCCTCAGACTTTCCCTAACATCACCCCCGTTATTGAATGACACTGCCAGGGTCACGGGACTGGGTCTCGGCCCACGTCTGTCCCCGTGAAAAGAACTGAAAAGAAGTGAAGTAGAACAACGAGTAACCACCCGGTTCCAGAGGCTTCCCCAGCCCTGGACAGGACAGGTCAACTGCCTGGTTATGCATCTTATTTGCAGCAGGTCATAACAATCAAAGGGGCTGTACTACTACCACGTATTAAATATGCTTGTGATTAAAGGGTTAAGTAATACTGAAAATGCAGTAGTAAAAGTGTCATTTTTGTTGAATTTGGAGAAACTGTCTTGTTATATTATGTAGTCCTTGCTATTTCATTTTTTCCTGTATCATTGGATTGCTACAAATGGCAAAAATGTAGTAAGTTTTGACAATGAAAGTAATCTAATATATAAAGCTGAATGTGTGTATGTGTGTGTGTATGTGTGTGTGTATGTGTGTATGTCCGGGATTGGCATCTACACTGTCGCAACTACAGCCACAAAATTTGCACAGTCACACGTCTGGACCCCGACAGCATCATAGGCTATGTTGTGAGGCGAAATTTTAACCCGCGCATTCCAATTCACCAAATAATTTTGTCCCTATCTACATAATGGGGAAATAGTGAAAGGAAAAGTGTTGGAGGCAAATTGACAGCTGCCAGATGTGAACAAGGAGGACTTAAAGAATGATAGCGATGGCGCCAAAGAGTATATACCGTACAGTTGCTACGACATAGGATACTCACGACACACGGGGATATGAAACACACAACAAAATGTGCACACACACTACCACGTGCTTGAACAAATATACCACCCTTAGCACACATTTCACCGCACATACACTAACCTCGCCACATAATCGCCCTAAAACATACACAAGTCTGGTATTATCCTTCAAAAATATAAATCTGATTAATAAGCAGCAAAACTACAAGAGAAACAAATGTACCATATCTAATATATAAAGCTGAATGTGTGTATGTCCAGGATTGGCATCTACACCGTCGCAAACTACAGCCAAAAAAGTTTGCACAGTCACACGTCTGGATCTCGAGAGCGTCATAGGCTATGTTGTGAGGCGAAATTTTAACCCCGCGCGTTCCAATTCACCAAACAATTTTGGCCCTATCTACATAATGGAGAGAAAGTGACAGTTACCAGTTGACAGTTGTGAATGAGAGGGGCTTATTGACAGCGCCAAGGACAACTCGCCTCATACGTCTGGTATCTTTCATTTCCAAAAATAAACATCTGATTAAAAACAGCCAATGTGCAACACATGTGCCATTATGGGAATGAAGGCAGATGTCAGTTACATGAGCTGTCTTTTATGTGTATGTGTGAGGTAATATATACTGCCCGGCCGGGGTTAGGGTTTACTGTTGGCTGGAGATTTATCAGGCTGTCTATTTTGTTATAGCCAACAGCAGTTATTTATTAACCCGGGGTAGCCGGGTAGTACAGCTAGTCTAATATATAAAGCTGAATGTGTGTACGTGTGTGTGTGTATGTCTGGGATTGGCATCTACACAGTCGCAACTACAGCCACTAAATTTTGCACAGTCACACGTCTAGACCCCGAGAGCGTCATAGGTTATGTTGTGAGGCGAAATTTTAACCCTGCGCGTTCCAGTTCACCAAACAATTTTGCCCCTATCTACATAATGGGAAAAAGTGACAGTTACCAGTTGACAGTTGTGGATGAGAGGGGCTTAATGACAGCGCCAAAGACTAACAGCATATATACCAGCATATAGTCACTAAGGTTGGGCCCCAACATTGGATATTCACCACGCACGGGGACATGTATACACACCATACGCACACAAAGAGTAACAGCAAGTGTATAATTGCTAAGGTGTAGCCCAACATTGGATACTCATCACGCACCCAGACACACACACACACCACAAAGAGACACACACAACACAGAGACACCCCCCCCCACGGGGACACACACACACCCTATAGCGACACATGGACTCACCCCACAGACACACACACACCACAAAGAGACACACACAACACAGAGACACACACACACCACACAGACACCCCCCCACAGGGACGCACACACATACACACCCTATAGGGACACATGCACTCACCCCACAGGGACACACACACCACAAAGAGACACACACAGAGACACACACACACCACACAGACACCCCCCCCCACAGGGACACACACATACACACCCTATAGGGACACATGCACTCACCCCACAGGGACACACACCTACACCCCAGGGACACACACAACACAGAGACACCCCCACAGGGACACACACACATACACACCCTATAGGGACACATGCACTCACCCCACAGAACACACACACACCTCAGGGACACACACACCACACAGACAGACACAGATGTGCACAAATCGCCTCACACAACTCACCTCATACGTCTGGTATCTTTAATTTCCAAGGCAGATGTCAGTCACATGAGCTGTCTATTATGTGTATGTGTGCGGTAACATATACTGCCCGGCCGGGGGGAGGGTTTACTGTGTGCTGGAAATTTATCAGGCTGCCTATAGCAACCAATCACAGCTCAGCTTCTATTTTCCTACAGGTCATTAATATGACATATTGTAATTCTATTTTGTTATAGCTAACATCAGTTATTTATTAACCCGGGTGTAGCCGGGTAGTACAGCTAAAGTAAATTCTTGAGACCTCATTTTTAACTTTGGTGTTGTTTTTGTTCTTTTTCAGATGGGATAATGGGGGCCTTGAAGTAATAGTCAAAGCTGCTGAAGGAACAACACATGCAAGAAATTATCTCTTCATTAATCAAACAGATCTGAGCAGGGCATAGATGACAAATATGCAGCACTAAAGGAGAAGCTTTCTATGATATGTTACAAGCTCACTATGGTATGTGCACTGACAAACTAGTACTGCTAGAATAAGGCTGGCTTCACACCACGGTTTTAAGGACATGGGGCTGTCTGGTGTGAACCAGACAGCACCGGATCTCATTTTGACCCCATAGTATTCCTGTGGCGCCGGATGGCAGTATTTTGCCATCTGGTTCCATGCTGTCAGGGAGGATCCAGGAGGATCCAGGAGAATTAGATTTTTATTCCCGGACACAAAATCGCAGCTTGCAGCGTTTTTGTGTCTGAGGCAAAAATCAAACAAAAGCAGATCCACCCAGAGGCTATGGGCGCTGGATCGCACCGGATCCAACAGAAAGCCCGATCTGGCTGCTGGACGCTGGGTGCTGGGAGCTAGCCACGATGTTGAAATTTCATCAAAGGACAGCTCCTGCAGATGCGAATTGCCGATTCCGGCAGAAAACAGGATCTGTCCGGAGCTCTCAGGCTGTGTCCGGTGCTTCCAGCAAAACACCGGACACAGCCTGACAGCTCAAAACCATGGTGTGAAGCCGGCCTAACTCATCGCCTAATGGTTATTGATAAGTTACAGTCAATGCTCTTACTGGCCATGTATGTAATACATGCTGTCAATGGCAGGATCTCAGGTCTGGTCTTCCATGAACAATGAGCAGAAAGAGCAGAATATGAACGAGTTGAAGATGCTGGCGGAGTTTGGTCTGGAGAGGGGGAGTGAACTTGTGGTGTCCCAACTCCCAGGGGCAGCACACAGTTTCAGGTGAATTGAATTTGTGCAAAAAGTGCAAGCAATGTCAACGTATTGTATACCTGAAAAGATCAAATTAATACAGAACATACAGATATTATATACATTTTTTCTATTTTCTAGTGTGATTTTGATCTACAAATGTATATGTTCAGCTTAAACCTGTATGGTTCTCCAGGCCACCAAAACTGCTCCCATGTCTTTATTCAGCTCATAATTTACTTTCAACCAGCCCCTTTCGGTGGCTTATAATATTTTCTATCACAATAAAATTGTATTAGTAACTTGGCCTGTGATATACTAATTAGCGGGTGTCTAGGTAAGGTTACTTTGCTTTCCCCAAACTGATTGTGCCACTAATCATGTTATTAAATCTAGTTAGCATGAATGACATGATTGACAAGACTTGTGTCACTGCTGGCCCTTTGAAAATCACTACATCCCTGACAATGCTCTCTGAGATTGAGTGTATGCATCCCATATATATCCCATATGCATCCCGGTATTTCCTTTGTTATTGCATCCCATATTTATCGGCACACTGCTCATATCCAGGAACGTAGTGGTAACAGAGGACTCAGGCCAGTTTCACATTTGCGTTTACAATGCAGTGTTTGCGAATGCAGGCAAATGAATGCGTACTGCGTTCCTATTTTTAATATGGGGATGCATGGTACCTGTGTTTGGCTGCGTTCGCATGCGTTTTTCTAAGTACCCTCCAAACGCAACCTGTGCATTTTTTTACGTCTGAGGATGCTTCCTTCATAAGCAAGCATCCTGAAGCGCACAAACAATGCATGCAAGTGAATGGAGCCGCACTGCCATCCGCATGTTACCGCAGCAAAACATAGTGTGTTTTCTTTTTTTTTCTTTATCTGAAGCACAATTTCCATTCAGTCTCTCTCTCTTTCTTTCACTCTCTCTCTCAAAAGGCATAATCCACTTTGTAGAAGTGAATAATTAAAGACCACCAGAATGCATCTGCTTTAAGGGGCACCTGTTAGGTCCAATAACCCTGTTAAATTGCAGATATATCTGTAGGCTATTAGCATTATGAAGGTGCCTCTGTACTGAAGGAGTGGCACCTAGGAGAAAATGAACGTTATTTTTTCTGGGAGCCGCTGGGTTTCAGTCATGCAGCCGTGTCAGGAACAATTACAGTCATTGCTCGCAGTACTGAGAGCGGCAGCCATAAACACGCCTGAGTGCTAACTGACAGCCAACACCAGACTGATACACTGATGAATTGTAAAAAAAAAAAAAAGACGCCTGCACTCTGAAATACTAAGGGTGGCTTCACACTGCGGTCAGGTCAGGTCCGGTCCGAGGCTGTCAGGTTCATCATGAATCAGCACACAGAACTGGAGGGCTAATTTGCCCTCTGGTCCGATGTGCAGCTGCACGCAACTGCCGCCGCTGATGGGTCGGGCGAGCTAGCCACGGTCCTGACCTATCAGCGGTAGCAGCTTCATGTGGCTGCACACCAGACCGGAGTGCAAATTAGCCCTCCAGTTCTGTGTGCTGATCCAGTTCGGGCTGTCAGGTTCATCCCTGACAGCCCCGGACCAGACCTGACAGCAGTGTGAAGCCGCCCTAAGACATGCAATTCTGAATATAAAAGAATATAGTATAGCATTATAGCTAAGGAGATATATGAAAAAATGAGATACCGTATATACTCGTGTATAAGCCGACCCGTGTATAAGCCGACCCCCCTACTTTTGCCCCCAAAAACTGGGAAAACTTATTGACTCGCGTATAAGCCGAGCGTGGACTCCAGCACAGGTATACAACCCCCAGCAGTGAGGTATACAGCAGCCTCCCCAGTGGTAGTATACAGCAGCAGCCCCAGTGGTAGTATACAGCAGCCCCAGAGGTATATGCAGCCCCATAGGTATATGCAGCCCCATAGGTATATGCAGCCCCAGAGGTATATGCAGCCCCATATGCAGCCCCAGAGGTATATGCAGCCCCATATGCAGCCCCAGAGGTATATGCAGCCCCATATGCAGCCCCATATGCAGCCCCAGAAGTATATACAGCAGCCCTTAGGTAGTATACAGCAGCAGCAGCCCCAGGGCTGTATACAGCCGCAGCCCCGGGGCTGTACCAGTGTCCTGTCGCGCCGTCCGCAGTTGCCGACACGCGATCCCGGGCTTCAATCCGCGTCTTCCGGCTTCCGACTTCCTGTGGTCGCGGGCAATGACGTCATTGCCCGCGACTACAGGAAATGGGGAAGACGCGGAATGAAGCCGGGGATCGCGTGTCGGCAGCTGCGGACGGCGCGACAGGACACTGGTAAGTATGATTTTACTTTACAGGCTGGCGCGCAAGGGGGGGGGCCCTGGAACTTGATGGGGGGCCTGTATACCTCCGGGGCTGCTGCGGTATTTTTTATATACTCGCGTATAAGCCGAGGGGGGACTTTTCAGCCCAAATTTTGGGCTGAAAAACTCGGCTTATACGCGAGTATATACGGTACTTAGCATATAAAGATGGCCATATCTATGTTCACCAAGTAGCCACGATAAGGCGTGTCTCCTCTAGCCTTAGGTGATTTTGCTCTGTGTTAGCAGGTTCCTACTTGCCTATTCAAATAGAGGTTTTTAAATCCAGACACAGGCAGTGATTTAATGTAGATTTTCAGTAAGGAGCTACGCCTCATCGTGGCTACTTGGTGGATATAGATATGGCCATCTTTATATGCTAAGTGTGTCATTCTTTCATATATCTCCTTAGCTATAATGCAATTCTATATTATTTTAGATTCATAATTTCATGTCCTAGTATTTTTTTTTTGTTACAATATATCATGTTCTGCATTGCACCTGTTCACATTGCATGTCAGGGAGTTCCAAAGTTTTTTTCTTGTTTTGTTGCCCTGATGAATCTCCTGTCTGTCAGGTCACATTCACACATTGAGTATTTGTGAGTGTTTATCTCAGTATTTGTAAGACAAAACCAGGAGTGGAAAAATCAAAGGAAAATAAATCATATAGTATAATAAAAACAAATCACCACTTTTGCATGTGTTATACGCTCCTGGATTTGGCTTACAAATACTGAGGTAAAAAACTCACCAAACATTCTCCATGTGCACTTGGCCTCAGTGCCGGGGCATTCTTACAGCCGCCGCTCTCTGTGCTGTGTGCGGTGACTGCTCAGGGCATGACTGCGTGACTAAGGGTACCTTTACACGCCGCTACTGGAGGATGGATACAACCAGCTACTTCACGTGCACGAGCACGCACAAACGGTTACAAACGGTCAACACACCATCTTCACACGCCGCCACAAGCTACGCTACGCTACATCTATCTCTGGATACACCGCCGGGTGCCATAAGTCACTTTCTGTAGCTCACCGTACCTCATTTACACACCGCTACAACAAGCTAATATGGGCAGACCTGGTGCAGCAGGGACAGTACATAGGCGTACCACAATTGTGGATTCCGAGACGTCCGTACGCTGATAGGACAAAGCAATAAACCCATGATTGGCCAGGCATCGCAGGAGGCTGTTTAATGCATGACGCTCAAGCAATTGTGTAGTGTGACTGGTCAGCTCCTTAAATATGCCGCCCTATGCAGCGTCTACCAATCGTAACGCAGGAGCTTCCACCAATGATCGCTGAAGGGAGGCGGTATCCCGGAGCCTGTGTCACGGCCCAGCTACATACCAGGTACATTGCCTGGTGTCGACACATCCCTTCTGTTGCTTCTTTACACGCCGATACAGCTCGCTACAATCGCCGGTGTAGCCACCTGTTTCCGGGCAGTGCTCGGAAACAGATGTATCTGTTGCCGGGTGCCTCCTACCGTCTTTACACGCCGCTACTACGAGGTATTTTGACGCTACAAGCTACATTTGTAGCCTGTAGCTGGTTGTATCCACCCGCCAGTAGCGGCGTGTAAAGGGCCCCTAAAAGCTAATGGCTACTGGGAGAAATAAACTTCAGTTTTTTCCAGATTCCACACTTTGAATACTGCAGCCAGGCACTGTCTTAACACTATTAACCTGTTGATTAACCCTACATCTGCAGGCTAATAGCAGTATCAAATTTGACAGGTTCTCTTTAAGATTCATTGGTCTTGTCCATAATGGGAGTAGTGAAAATTACAATATGTTATATGCCAGTAGTATCCACATTTATTGGCATAATCTACATGTGAAACAAAGACTTGGTTTGATACAGAACCATAATGTTACAGGATGTATTACTATTATTATACTTTATATAGGGTCAAAATATTCCACAGCACTTTAAGGACATTATGAGCACAGTTGCCATTGTTACTCACAATCTAAATTTCCTATCAAGAATGTCTTAAATAAATTCTCTCCCCTTTAGATATGGTAGGTTAAGGAAATAGCTTCCTTTTTGTAATGTATGTGTCAAATGCTTTCTTTTTGCCTTTGTTGGAAATTGAGATCCGAGGTTGGCGGTGTGCACACTGAAGTCTTGTTTCTGTCAACATAAGGGATAGCAATCCTTCCTGTTGCTCTGCCCACAGTGTCTTGGTTTTACTGAAGGTAACCCTCCTTGGTGGCTCCATTGGGAATGGTTGATAAATTATTGATTGGTGGAAGTCTGACTGAAACAGCTAAGTGCAGCGCTTAGCAGCCCCGTGGAGAATGAATTTAGTGGTGTTCATGCATGGGCTCTGCTACTTATATCCCTCAGGGTACCTTTACACGCCGCTACTGGCGGGTGGATACAACCAGCTACATGCAACAAATGTAGCTTGCACCGCCAATGTACCCCGTAGTAGCGGCGTGTGAAGACGGTAGTAGCCACCCGCCAGTAGCGGCACCTGTTTCCGAGCACTGCCCTGAAACAGGTGGCTACACAGCCGATTGTAGCGACCTGTATCGGCGTGTAAAGAAGGAACAGAAGGGTTGTTTCTACACCATGCTATGTACCTGGTATGTAGCTGGGGCGTGACACAGGCTCCGGGTTACCGCACCCCATCAGCGATCATTGGAGGAAGCTCCTGCATTACGATTGGTAGTCGCTGCATAGGGAGGCATATTCAAGGAGCTGACCAGTCACACTACACAATTGCTCGAGCGTCATGTATTAAACAGCCTCCTGCGATGCCTGCCCAATCATGATGTTCTTGCTTCGTCCTATCAGCGTACGGACGTCTCGTAATCCACAATTGTGGCACACCTATTTGTTGTCCCTGCTGCACTAGGTCTGCCCATATTAGCTTGTTGTAGCGGTGTGTAAATGAGGTAAGGTGAGCTACAGAAGGTGACTTGAGACACCCGGCGGTGTATCTAGAGATAGATGTAACCTACTGTAGCGCACCTTGTGGCGGCGTGTAAAGGTGGTGCGATTACCGTTTGTAACCGTTTGTGCGTGCTCGTGCACGTGAAGTAGCTGGTTGTATCCACCCGCCAGTAGCGGCGTGTAAAGGTACCCTAACAGATAAAATTGCCCATTTCTGTCGATTTGGGCTGGTCATGTTAGTTGGACCCCAACTGATCAATAAATCATCACCTAAATTGTGCACAGGTGTTAACAGGGTGTGTCATAGAAAACAAGTTAACTGTTATGTCAGGGGAACACATACTATATGGTGTCTTTGTACTCCTATACATATACTATACCACATACATATTTAGTATTGCTATACCGTTCAAATATACAGTACTATATAGAGAGAATTTTACCAAACTGAACGTTTTTAGTGAATGTTACTGTTAAGTTTTAGCCAAATCTCTTGGTAAATCTACATTTTTTTAAATAATTTATAGGAGTGAAGAAAACAGTTGCTCATGCAAGGAGGCAAAAAGATCATGGACAGCAGTCCAAGGGTTAAAAGAACTGCAAAGACGGCTACAGCTAGAGAAGAGTAATTTGACCAGGTATAATGAGCGAGAATGGCGACTTTCTGTATTTATTTCTAGAGTCTTTAACTATTCAAAATTGTTCATCAAAGGTAATAGTGACTGTAAAGCAGCTCAGCTGGTACTATTAAAGGATTAGGATACTTTTCCATTGGTTCAATGTCAACCAGCAGTTTCATAGCACAGCAATGCTTTGGACAATCTGTTAACTATTTGGACCTCTTGGTAAACAGGGTGACAATTGTCCTAATTACAGTGCGTTGTGAAAGTATTCGGCCCCCTTGAACTTTTCAACCTTTTGCCACATTTCAGCTTTCAAACATAAAGATATAAAATTCAAATTTTTTTGTGAAGAATCAACAACAAGTGGGACACAATCGTGAAGTGGAACGAAATTTATTGGATATTTTAAACTTTTCTAACAAATAAAAAACTGAAAAGTGGGGCGTGCAATATTATTCGTCCCCTTTACTTTCAGTGCAGCAAACTCACTCCAGAAGTTCAGTGAGGATCTCTGAATGATCCAATGTTGTCCTAAATGACTGGTCATGATACATAGAATCCACATGTGTGTAATCAAGTCTCTGTATAAATGCACCTGCTCTATGATAGTCTCAGGGTTCTGTTTCAAGTGCAGAGAGCATTATGAAGACCATGGAACACATCAGGCCGGTCTGAGATACTGTTGTGGTGAAGTTTAAAGCTGGATTTGGATACAAAAAGATTTCCCAAGTTTTAAACATCTCAAGAAGCACTGTGCAAATGATCATACTGAAATGGAAGAGTATCAGACCACTGCAAATCTACCAAAACCCAGCCGTCCCTCTAAACTTTCATCTCGAACAAGGAGAAGAATGATCAGAGATGCAGCCAAAAGGCCATGATCACTCTGATGAACTGCAGAGATCTGCAGCTGAGGTAGGAGAGTCTGTCCATAGGACAACAATCAGTTGTAAAATGCACAAATCTGACCTTTATGAAAGAGTGGCAGAAGAAAGCCATTTCTCAAAGATATCATAAAAAGTCTCATTTGAAGTTTGCCACAAGCCACCTGGGAGACACCTCAAACATGTGCAATAAGGTGTTATGGTCAGATGAAACCAAAATCGAACATTTTGGCCACAATGCAAAACGATATGTTTGGCGTAAAAGCAACACAGTTCATCACCTCAAAACACCATCCCACTGTCAAACATGGTGGTGGCAGCATCATGGTTTGGCCTGCTTTTCTTCAGCAGGGACAGGAAAGATGGTTAAAATTGATGGGAAAATGGATGGAGCCAAATACAGGACCATTCTAGAAGAAAACCTGTAGGAGTCTGCAAAAGACCTGAGACTGGGACGGAGATTTATTTTCTAACAATACAATGATCCCAAACATAAAGCAAAATCTACAATGAAATGGTTAAAAAATAAAAGTGTTACAATGGCCATGTCACAGTCCAGACCTGAATCCAATCGAGAATCTGTGGAAAGAGCTGAAAACTGCTGTTCACAAACGCTCTCCATCCAACCTCACTGAGCTCCAGCTGTTTTGCAAGGAAGACTGGGCAAGAATTTCAGTCTCTCGATGTGCAAAACTGATAGAGACATACCCCAAGCGACTTACAGCTGTAATCGCAGCAAATGGTGGTGCTGCAAAGTATTAACTCAAGGGGACCGAATAATATTGCATGCCCCACTTTTCAGTTTATTCTTTTTTTTAAAAAGTTTAAAATATCCAATAAATTTAGTTCCACTTCACGATTGTGTCCCAATTGTTGTTGATACTTCACAAAAAAATTAGAATTTTATATCTTTGTTTGAAGCCTGAAATGTGACAAAAGGTTGAAAAGTTCAAGGGGGCCAAATACTTTCACAAGGCACTGTATATTAAAGTGAATAGAAGCCAAGCTGCCATTATTAGCAGCCGCCACTACAAAGTATACAGAGCTGTACTCTTCCACATCTTTTCACTGTTTATATCTGGCCACTGATGGAGCTTAAAAAAAATTATGAGGGTGTCAATCCCCACTAATCTGATATTGAAGACTGTCTTAAAGGGAACCCGTCACCCCCTTTGGGCTTTCTAAGCACTGCCCAGCACCTTAAATATCATGTAATTGGGGTTCTGGTGACCCCTTTATACACCCAGACTGGCCCCTGATTACTTCAGAAAATAAATTTGATAGTGTCCCCCGCCGTGTAGCAGCCAGTCTGGTGGGATGTAGCTTTCTTCAGTCGGGCTGCCCCACTGCCTGTAATATGCCATTGCTCCTGGTCTCAGTGATGTCATTGCGCCTGCATAGTGGCGCGGGACACTGCGCTGTATTGAGTTGCAGTGAACAAAGTCTCATGAGATTTGTGAAGTCTCGCAAGACTTTGTGCAGCTCAATACAATACAGTGACTCGAGCCATTGTGCAGGCGCAATGCCGTCATTGAGACTAGGAACGGTGGCATATTACAGGTGGTGGGTTTTACAGGCAGAGAGGCATCCCAGACTGAAGAGCGCCACATCCCACCAGACCGGCTACTACACGGTATGGGACAATATCAAACTTATTTTCTGAAGCAATCAGGGGCCAGTCTGGGGTGTATAAAGGGGTCACCAGAACCCAATTACATGATGTTTAAGGTGCTGGGCGGAGTTTAGAATGCCCAAAGGGAGTGATAGGTTTACTTTGAAAAAGGGAACCTGTCAGCTCGTTTTACCCCAATATTCTATCACTACCTGTCTCTGCACCTTGCTAGCACATCCCTAACCATCCTTCTCTGAGCTAAAACTGCACTATAAAGCTTTAGTAAAATGATTTAATAAATTACTTATTCCTATGATAATGAGGACTCCAGTCTATGGTGTAGACTGAGATGGGCGGTCTCTGGGTCTCCATTCTCCCCCCTTGCAGGCTCTTAGCACTCCCCACTGGGCATCGTAATTCCTTCTCTTCTCTCTCCCTGTTTTGAAATTCCCATCTCCTCAGATCTACCTCTTTGGCCCAGACGTTACCTCTCTGCTGTCCAGAATCCCAGAGTGTCTATCAGCCATATCCTCCTTCTTCTCCTCTCGTTTCCTTAAACTAAATGTAAACAAAGCTGAATTCATCATCTTTCACCCATCTCGCTCACCTCCCTTACCTGAACTATCTAGCACAATAAATTATATCACACATTGCCCTGTACCTGAAGTCCGCTGCCTCGGAGTGATCCTTGACTCTGCTATATCCATCAGACCACACCCTCAAGCTCTCGCCAACTCCTGCTGAATCCAACTCAAAAATATTTCCAGAATCTGTCCCTTCCTCAACCCTCAATCTACTAAACTACTAGTACATGCCCTCATCATCTCCCGTCTCGACTACTGCAACCTCCTCCTCTGTGGCCTCACTGCTTACACTCTTGCATCTCTCCAATCTATCCCTAACTCTGCTGCCTGACTAATCCACCTCTCTCCTCACTGCTCCTCCACTTCTACCCTCTGCAAATCCCTCCACTGGCTCCCAATACCCCAGCGTATCCAATTCAAACTACTAACATTGACTTACAAAGCTTCCACGATCTGTCCCCCCCATATATCTCTGAACTAATCTCCCGAAATCTTCCAACTGGTAATCTTTGATCCTTCCAAGACCTCCTCCTTTCCTCCACACTTGTACGTTCCTCATCTAACCGCCTGCAAGACTTTACCCAAACATCCCCTATCCTCTGGAATTTTGCACCTCAAAACGTCCGACTGTCCCCTACACTCGGAACCTTCAAGCGGGACCTGAAAACCTATCTCTTCAGAACAGCCTACAGCCTGTAATGACCACAGTGCCAGCTTACCACCACTGTGCCCGGCGCTCCACCACCATTGGACCCAATGCTCCACCACCACCCGAGCAGACCCAACCTACTGTTCCCCTTCCCATTGCTCTGTAGAATGTAAGCCCGCAAGGGTCCTCTCTCCCCTCTGTACCAGTCTGTCACTGTTAGTTTGTTCAGTGTATTTTTAACTTGTTTGTATACTATTACCTCTTCTCATGTACAGCACCATGGATTCAATGGTGCTCGATAAATAAATAATAATAATTTCCTCCTTATACTGTAGAATGACGCAGAGGCAGAACATCAGTTCCGGTCCTGCGCAGTGTGCTGGTGTATGGGCTGTACAGGCCAGCTCCGGCGCATGCGCTGTGCGCATATTGAATCCGAGCCGTACACCTGTTAAGCCCCACAAAGCACCGAACCGGAAGTGATGTTCTGGCTCCGTTTCATACTATGAGGAGGAGGCGGGAATTTTAAAATGGGGCTACAAGAGAAGGAATGATAATGCACAGCGGGGCATGATAAGAGCCTACAAGGGGGGGAATGGAGACCTGGAGACCGCCCATCTCAGTCTACGGATGTAGACTGGAGCCCTCATTATCATCGGAATATGTAAGTTACTAAATCGTTTTTCTAAAGCTTTATAGAGCAGTTTTAGCTCAGAGGGATGGCTAGGGATGTGCAAGCAAGGTGCAGGGACAGGTAGTGGTAGGATAGGGGAGTAAAATAAGCTGACAGGTTCCCTTTAAAGAGTTTGTCTTGTGAACAAAAGTACTGCTTAATCAATAAACTATGGAAAATTAAACATTTTCTCAATCAGATTTGTTTAAAAAAACATTTTTTTGCAGTGCAAAAATAAACTACTAATGGTGCGCAAACTGTATTCTTTGAAACTGTCTCTATCCAACCATATAGAACCCGGGAATTCCACCCATGAATTCAAAATGACATTTTGAATTTATGTGCAGCTTTTGAAAAGTATGATTTTTTTTTCTCTCCAGTGACTCAATTTGCAATGTTCATCAGTATATCCTGCTGTTTGCCCAGAAAATAAGAGTGAAAATGGAATGCAACTTCAGTGCCGCTTTGCTGGTGGTTGAACCATACTGGAAACAGAGGTGAGTTATACTTCTTCTTCATTTTATGAATTATGACATTTTGCATAAGTTTAGGATTTAGGAAATGACTTTGTAAATTTTACAAATGTAAAATTTCTTTTTAAGTAAGTGAACAATCAATATTTGTTGAATTATAATTTACTTGATTAGATTAGGATAGTGTTGCAATCATTTTTAATCTAGATTCTGGGATGAAAAACCTGTTTGTTTGGGAACCTGCTTTGAAGAACTTGCTCATATTCGGCTTACGAAAGGCCAAAGGATAAAGCAAAAATTTGACAAAGAACAGCTTGGCTCCAAAAAACTGTCAGTGGAGGTAAAAACATTTTATGTTCGAAAACTATTTTCCAGTTTATATGTCACACAGTTCATGTTAACATTCAGATTTTTTGGATTATCCAAGAAAAATTGGATAATCTCTACACTTCTATGGATCATGTTGAAAAAAAAAAAGTTAATTATTTATTTTCTTTTGAATAATTCAGAACCTGAAAAGGCCTTTTGAGATGAAAATGAATATTGTGTCTTATTTTAATGTTGCCATTAAAATAATAGATAATGACAACTACATTAAGCTTTCACATACTATAGGAATAGAAAAAAGAATTACATCCTACACGTTATATTTCTTAATTTCTCCCCTCTATCGTGGAGATATTAGCATATGGAGTTTAGGTTATAATTTGTTATAGTTCATCTGTGTGTTACCAGAAATTTGCCTTTGTGGGTGTGTAATTCTTCTCCTGCATGAGATTGACCAATCATAAGCAGGCAGCATCATGCAAGGCAGGGGTGGGCAACTCCAGGCCTCCAGGGCTGCCAACATGTCATGTTGGATTTCCTGCAAATTGCACAGAGGTTAAAATCATCAACAATTCAGGTGATTATATTATCACCTGTGCAATACTAAGGAAATCCTGAAAACATGACCTGTTAGTGGCCCCTGAGACCTGGAGTTCCTCACCACTGATGTAGGGAATAAATAAAACAAACCCTTCTCTCTCATTGATCTCTTTAGCTGCTGTGCATAGATTCAGCAGAGCTGAAATCCTTTCAGATCTCATCTCACAGCGCTCTCAGCTAACCCCACATTGAATACCTTGACATAAGATCTGAATTGGTTTGTACAAATAATACATAAATCAGCATAGTACCTGTATGTGGCCCCTAATCATTGATTGGTGTAGGCCACTCACTTATCTCATACTTATGACCTAACTTGCAGATAGGTTTTAACTATATTCTGACTGGGCAACAATTTCAATTAAAACAGCATTGAAAAGAAGAATGAGTCAAAATGTATCCAGAGTGATGTAAGGAACTTTAAGTGAGAAAATTATATTGTTACTGAAGGTGGTTCTGTGCATGTCTGGAAGCAAAAAAGAAGCCTAATCTCAAAGGAGATTAAAGGGAACCTGTCACCTACCTAAAGCCCCTCAGGCTATCACTACCTGTCCCTGCATCTTCCTATTAGTACTCTAACTACCCCCTCTGTGCTTAAACTGCCCTTTCACTGTGTAAAAAAAGGTTTTTGTCACTTACTCATTAGGATGATAATGATCCAGGGTCCCCATCGCCGCCTCCTTTGCTTTCTATCACACCCCTATGGGCGTGATGTTTCCATCTCAATGTGCGCTCCCCCCGCCTGGCTCATCCGTCGGCAGAGTTCCATGGTATGACACAGATCGGGCCACTTCCGGGACTCCATACCGCGACTTTGGGCTCACCAATACGCATGTTCTGTGGAGCACCGTACGTCAGCTGAGCTGTGATCATCGGTAGCCCCCTGGATCATTAGGATCCTAATGAGTAAGTGACATAAACCTTTTTTTACACAGTGAAAGGACAGTTTTAGCACAGAGAGGGATAATTAGAGCACTAATAGGAAGATGCAGGGACAGGTAGTGATAGTCTGAGGGGCTTAAGGTAGGTGACAGATTCCCTTTAAGCTCCTTTGCTTCCGGTCATGTGCAGTGAGTTTCTGAAGCCAGGAAGCATACACCCGGTTTCAGAGGTGACCTGTGGGAAAGAAATATAAGAAAAACTTACCAGTAACTCTAAGAACAAGACAAGTGAGAACAGGTGCAAGCCAAGAAAACTAGTCAACATAATAAAAAAAAAAAAAAGTACAGCTTAGCTCTAAAATGCTATACTATAACATATGAAATTGGAATGGCATTACTGCTATAGAAATTATGTTAAAAAATGAGGTAGTTAGAGCACAAATTGGCCAATTCATAAGAGCCCATAGCCAGTAACACTTATTTTGCTTATATTGACTGTGGAGAAGGAAGTCATGTGCATGCGTGAGATTTGCAGAATATTTTATGTTTTATTTGCCTCTGCAGGCGTTATTCTATGATGTTGCCAGTTTAGCATAATCAAGCTAGTGAAAGGTCCTCTATTATCTTTAGTTTGAGGTTTCATGATCCCTACCTACAAGGATATTTTTTTTCTTATGGTGTTTGCAGATTTAAGGAATTTAATTATACTTGGTTATAAGTATTTAGCATGGTATTGACTATAAGTAGTTTTAAAAACAATCTGGCATTTATATGTATGTTATTATACAGGGTGGGCCATTTACAGTTAGGGCCAGAAATATTTGGACAGTGACACAAGTTTTGTTATTTTAGCTGTTTACTAAAACATGTTCAGAAATACAATTATATATATAATATGGGCTGAAAGTGCACACTCCCAGCTGCAATATGAGAGTTTCCACATCCAAATCGGAGAAAGGGTTTAGGAATCATAGCTCTGTAATGCATAGCCTCCTCTTTTTCAAGGGACCAAAAGTAATTGGACAATGGACTCTAAGGGCTGCAATTAACTCTGAAGGCGTCTCCCTCGTTAACCTGTAATCAATGAAGTAGTTAAAAGGTCAGGGATGGATTCCAGGTGTGTGGTTTTGCATTTGGAAGCTGTTGCTGTGACCAGACAACATGCGGTCAAAGGAACTCTCAATTGAGGTGAAGCAGAACATCCTGAGGCTGAAAAAAAAGAAAAAATCCATCAGAGAGATAGCAGACATGCTTGGAGTAGCAAAATCAACAGTTGGGTACATTCTGAGAAAAAAGGAATTGACTGGTGAGCTTGGGAACTCTAAAAGGCCTGGACGTCCACGGATGACAACAGTGGTGAATGATCGCCGCATACTTTATTTGGTGAAGAAGAACCCGTTCACAACATCAACTGAAATCCAGAACACTCTCAGTGAAGTAGGTGTATCTGTCTCTAAGTCAACAGTAAAGAGAAGACTCCATGACAGTAAATACAAAGGGTTCACATCTAGATGCAAACCATTCATCAATTCCAAAAATAGACAGGCCAGAGTTAAATTTGCTGAAAAACACCTCAAGAAGCCAGCTCAGTTCTGGAAGAGTATTCTATGGACAGATGAGACAAAGATCAACCTGTACCAGAATGATGGGAAGAAAAAAGTTTGGAGAAGAAAGGGAACGGCACATGATCCAAGGCACACCACATCCTCTGTAAAACATGGTGGAGGCAACGTGATGGCATGGGCATGCATGGCTTTCAATGGCACTGGGTCACTTGTGTTTATTGATGACATAACAGCAGACAAGAGTAGCCGGATGAATTCTGAAGTGTACCGGGATATACTTTCAGCCCAGATTCAGCCAAATGCTGCAAAGTTGATTGGACGGCGCTTCATAGTACAGATGGACAATGACCCCAAGCAAACAGCCAAAGCTACCCAGGAGTTCATGAGTGCAAAAAAGTGGAACATTCTGCAATGGCCAAGTCAATCACCAGATCTTAACCCAATTGAGCATGCATTTCACTTGCTCAAATCCAGACTTAAGACGGAAAGACCCACAAACAAGCAAGACCTGAAGGCTGCGGCTGTAAAGGCCTGGCAAAGCATTAAGAAGGAGGAAACCCAGCGTTTGGTGATGTCCATGGGTTCCAGACTTAAGGCAGTGATTGCCTCCAAAGGATTCACAACAAAATATTGAAAATAAAAATATTTTGTTTGGGTTATGTTTATTTGTCCAATTACTTTTGACCTCTAAAAATGTGGAGTGTTTGTAAAGAAATGTGTACAATTCCTACATTTTCTATCAGATATTTTTGTTCAACCCTTCAAATTAAAAGTTACAATCTGCACTTGAATTCTGTTGTAGAGGTTTCATTTCAAATCCAAAGTGGTGGCATGCAGAGCCCAACTCGCGAAAATTGTGTCACTGTCCAAATATTTCTGGCCCTAACTGTATATGGATAGACCTAAATAAAATTGGAATGGTTGGTGATATCAACTTCCTGTTTGTGGCACATTAGTATATGGGAGGGGAAAACTTTTCCAGATGGGTGGTGACCATGACGGCCATTTTGAAGTCAGCCATTTTGGGTCCAACTTTATTTTTTTCAATGGGAAGAGGGTCATGTGACACATCAACTTTATTGAGAATTTCATAAGAAAGACAATGGTGTGCTTGGTTTTAACGTAACTTTATTCTTTCATAAGTTATTTACAAGTTTCTTTTTGTTTACAACCATTGACAAGTCGCGGAGGTTAACATGTGAAAAGCAAATAGAAATTGTGTTGATGTCTGGTGAACGCAGTACCCGGGTCATTGCAGCAGATTTCAATGCAAGACATGATACGAGACCACCCATCTCCCATGCTACAGTTAGAAAACTGCTTGCCAAATTTTGTGAAACAGGTTCAGTGTTGGATTTAACAAAATGTGGAAGCAAGAAAACTGTCACTAATGAAGAAACATCAGTGGCTGTCCTAGCTTCATTTAGCAAGAGCCCACAGCGTAGCACTTTCCCCATGTCACTGGAGAGTGGCATCAGTCGAACATCCCTTCAGCGGATATTAGCTACTCACAAATGGCACCCTTACAAAATCCAGCTGCTGCAGCATCTCAACAAGGATGACCCAGATCGGTGCACTGAATTTGCAGAATGGGCAAAACAAAAGTTTGAACAGGACCCTCAGTTTACACAGAACATTATGTTCAGTTAGGAGGCAAACCTTTTTGTGAATGGTGAAGTTAACAAACAAATCCACCGCTATTGTTCTGACACTAACCCACAGTGGATAGATCCCTCCATGACTGTTGGAACACAAAATTGATGGTATGGTGTGGTATATGGGGTACAAAGATAGTGGGGCTATTCTTCATCAAAGGAAATCTCAATGCCACCAGATATCTGAAATTGTTACATGATGATGTGTTGCCCTTTTTATGTACTGAAGATGGCACGTTCCCTGAGTTTTTCCAACAAGATGGTGCACCACCACATTATGGTGTCAGGTTTTAGCATTCCTACATGAACAGTTTTCTGGAAAGTGGATTGGTCATTTTGGGCCAGTTGAATGGCCACTAAGGACTCCCGATCTGACCCCCTTAGACTTTTACCTTTGGGGTCATCTGAAGGTAATTGTCTATGCTGTGAAGATATGAGATGTGCAGCATCTGAAATAATGGATACTGGAAGCCTGTGCTAGCATTTCTTCTGCGGTTTTGCTATCAGTGTGTCAAGAGTGGTAGAAGAGGGTTGCATTGACAATCCAACCCAATGGGCAGCACTTTGAACACATTTTATGAGTGGTTATAAACTTGTAAATAACTCATGAAAGAATAAAGTTACGTTAAAACCAAGCACACCATTGTTTTTCTTATGAAATTCTCAATAAGGTTGATGTGTGATCTTCCCATTGAAAAAAATAAAGTTGGATCCAAATTCTGACTTCAAAATGGCCACCATGGTCACCAGCCATCTGGAAAAGTTTTCCCCCTCACGTATACTAATGTGCCACAAACAGGAAGTTGATATCACCAACCATTCCAACTTTACTTAGGTGTATCCATATAAATGGTCCACTCTGTAGTCCGTTTCTATAGCTGATGTATTTTATTACACATATTTTTAAAGGAGGACAAAATGTTTTCTCTGCTAAAGCGACAGGAAGATGCAAGATACCTCTTATTTCATCTCTTGCAAAGCTGCAGCCATGAGGAGCTCCAGGAGCCCTCATCTAACTTGCTTATCAATCCATCCGAAGAAAACATGGATCCTGTAAACAAAGGTAAGACCCCATGCGTCAACTTTGGTGTGGTCGGAGAATAGTTTGGCAAACAACTTTACAATGAGACTCATGGTATAATATAGTTAAGAAGGGTGTCTTGTATGGCATTATGGATAGATGCATATAATTAGTTGTGCATTCACAGCAAGGCTGATGATGCAAACTGATAATTATAACTACAACCTCTATGTTAAATAACAAACACCTGAATGATAACTTTATTTAATTTGCAAATAATTTGCAAAGTTTTTTTTACTGTTAGGGTTTATGGTTACCAGACTTCCCAACCGGTCTGTTCACTCTGGGGGCGGAGCTATCGCACACTGGGGTTGCACGACTATAAACGGTGGTGCCTCTTGTGTGATGTGGTTACACAGGATGCTGCACCCCCCACTTGCTTTGCAGTCTGGGAGACATGGGAGATTGTTTTTCCCAGTTGCTAGGCAACTCAGGACATTGTCATTTTTGCTAGGGACTCTCAGAAAGGTTGAAGGATTCTCTGGCAGTTTATGAGACCCCGGAATCCTTGGAGGCTGCTATGTCTTTGGTTATACGTATGGATAGATACCTTCAGGATTGCTAGGTGGGTAATCAGAGGGTGAGTTGTTTCTCCCTAGCATGGATGAACCTATGCAACTAGGAGGAGCGACCGCCTCCAAAGTTTCTTCTGGCATTTACCAAGAAAAAAAAAGGGTTCTGTTTTTTCTGTGGTAAAAGGGACCATTTTATTGGAGCCTGTCCCTCTGTTCCTAAACAGAGTGGAATACCTGGGACTCAAGTTACCATGGGTGGTGTGGAGGTAAATGAGAAGGAGGTGTGTATATCTTCCACATGTAATTCCCATTTTCTCCTGGAAGCCGAGGTGGCGCTAGAGAGCAAACCTGAAAAAAATTCTGTTTTTGTGGATAGTGGAGCATGGTGGATGCTCATTTTTTAAAGACTCATGGGCTTACCTGCAGTTTGTTGTCTGAACCCATTCATATCTATGCCATCGACTCAGCGCCACTTGCTCAGGGAAGTTTAACGCAAATTGTGCATACTATTCTAATATTAATATACTATAATATACTATTTATAAGCCAACATCAGTCCAGAAAAGTGTGCTCATCGCACAGGGGACGAGACACTGAATTGGGAGGGGGCTGAGACACCCCATTAAGCACATTACGGGGAGGAGAAAGGGGGGCTGTAGACCCTTGTGTACACAACAGTGACAACCCAACCCCTGAAAGTAGTGTCCCTAACATAACGGTTTGTTTCAGGTAGGGGCAGAGGCTGGGGAAGTGACTGCAGCCTCTTCCCCTGCCATGATGATGTTCGGCGTAAGTTTCCCAGCATCTACTAAGGCACTGAAAGGAATTGTCATCATAGCAAAAAATAGAAAGAAAAAACCCAGTATCTGTTAGATAGTGTATAGAGGGAACTGTAGGAAATTATTAAAGGAGGTATATTAAAAAATAGCTTAGATTATAGGGATAAATTAGATAGGAAGTTAAGAGAAAAATGCTTGGACTCGGACTAAGGCTAGGGTCAGAATCGCTCCATGCATCCGCTGGGAGCATGCGTTATTTTCACATGTGCACATAGACAGACTCCAATGCAAAAAACAATGCATTGCTAAAGTGCAATGCGTTTGGCACTATGCATTTTTGGTAGCGCACATAAAACCGTGGGCTGCAGCGTTTTTGGCTCTGTTTTAACATGGGAGTCTATGGGATACGCTTGTGTTAACGCATGGTACATATATGTACCATGCGTTAACGCATGTGTTAATGCATGCATTAAAAATTAACACACATGTCATGGAAATGTCAAGGAAAAAAAGCATCCTTTAATGCATCTCTTAAACAGATGGAACATCCCAAATGTGACCCTAGCCTGCAGGATCCGTTGAAAAGTTAGAAATTCTGAGGCACAGCGCATAGCGTTACCGGCATGTAATGCTATGTGCCGCCTGTGTATTGATCCCTATGGCAACCAGAAGCTAAGCACTGTCTCCGGCTCCACTGCAGTTTGCAGCGTTTTCCTGTACGCTCTGCAAAAGCGCATATCCGGGGATTGTAAGTGGAGCCGGCAGTGGCGCTTAGCTTCTGGTTGCCATAGGGATCAATACACAGGCGGCACATAGCGTTACATGCCAGTAACGCTTTGCGCTGTGCCTCAGAATTTCTAACTTTTCAACGGATTTTGCAGGCTAGGGGCCCTAGCCTAACCCTTTAAACGGTGTATGATGTTGGCAAACACTCCCTTCACCAGAGCAGCCCAAAAGATGAAAAGCAGCAGAATCGCCTACAGGAGGGTGACTGCTCCTTGCAGTACCAGAGGTAGGGCAGGCAGGTAGCTGTTAACCAACTACTATTGGTTCCCAGGCCCATAGTAAAAAAAATACAGCAGTCCCAGACAACCCCTTTAAGTTTTGAAAAAACGAAATCCTATTCTCACTACAGTATTATCTCCTCCAATATGTAAACTAATGACAGTCTGTACTGCAATAAGTCATAGGCTGCGATAAGCAGATCCAGATATGACATATCAGTTGCATGACCGCTTTGTGTTATATTCAGTTGTTACATATGGAATTAATTTATTGTTTAAAGGCCCAGTTACACACACAGATAATTGTGCAGAGATTGTTCACAGATCTATGGTTGCAGTGAAATCATGGACACATTGTTCCATTTTGTGGCCGTGCACAAATGGAACAATGTGTCCATGATTTCACTGCAACCAGAGATCTGCGAACAATCTTCACAATTATCTGTGTGTGTAACTAAGCCTTAAATGTGATAGTTGGGTCCTAAACAAGTAATAAATAGTACAATATACATGTACGTAACTTTGTTGCAGTATATAGGGGGCCCAGACAGATTTCTTGCACAGAGGCCCCCTGCAGTCTGTGTCTGCCCCTGGTGCATAAAGCCTGCAGTCGGTAATGTGCATACAGCCCGCAGTCTGTCATGTGCATACAGCGGGCAGTCTGTAATGTGTATACTACCTGCAGTCTGCAATGTGTATACAGTGACTAGTCTGTAATGTGCACACGGCCCGCAGTCTGTAGTGTGTATATAGCGGGCAGTCTGTAATGTGTATACAGCCCACAGTCTGTAATGTGTATACAGCTAGCAGTCTGTAATTTGTATACAGCCCGCAGTCTGTAATGTGTATGCAGCCCACAGTCTGTAATGTGTATACAGCCCGCAGTCTGTAATGTGTAAACAGCCCACAGTCTTTTATGTGTATACAACTCCTTGTCTGTAATGTGTATACAGCCCACACTCTGTAATGTGTATACAGCTGGCAGTTTGTAATGTGTATACAGCCGGCAGTCTGTAATGTGTATACAGCCGTCATTCTGTAATGTGTTTACAAACGGAGTCCGTGGAGCCTTGTTTAAGAGTCTCAAACACGGGACTATGCACCATGGATTTCACTTTGTTTGAGCGCTTTAGCCAGCTGCCCGCAGTGTTTTCCTGAGATCAGTGAGAGCTTTGTGATGTAATGTATATACAGCCGGCAGTCTGTAATATGTATAAAGCCGGCAGTCTGTAATGTGTATACAGTCTGCAGTCTGTAATGTGTATGCAGCCCGGAGTCTGTAATGTGTATACAGCTCACAGTCTTTAATGTGCATATTGCCTGCAGTCTCTAATGTATAGACAGCCCGCAGTCTGTAATGTGTATACTGCTTGCAGTCTGTAATTTGTATACAGCGGGCAGTCTGTAATGTGCAGCATCAGAAAGTTTTCCTGCGGGCAGAGTTCGCGCTTTGTTCTGCCCGGTACCTCCATGGATTCTGTTCCCCTCTGCGCCCAGCACTGGACTTTCTGCCACCACTTTTCATCTTTCCACATCTCCAGGATCTGGCTGAGTCTTGGCTATCTATATACCACAGGCTCCTATCTATATAGCACAGCCTCCTGGGTATGCTGGGTATAGTTCTCCTGTCCTGTATACTGAGTGTAATTCTCAGTATCTGTATTATTCTGTATATATACACGGCACACTACCACTTCTCCTGTCCTGTATACTGAGTGTAATCCTCAGGATCTGTATTATTCCGTATATATACACTGCACAGTACCACTTCTCCTGTCCTGTATACTGAGTGTAATCCTCAGTATCTGTATTATTTTGTATATATATACATGGCACAGTACCACTTCTCCTGTCCTGTATACTGGGTGTAATCCTCAGTATCTGTATTATTCTGTATATATACACTGCACAGTACCACTTCTCCTGTCCTGTATACTGGATGTAATCCTCAGTATCTGTATTATTAGGTATATATACACTGCACAGTACCACTTCTCCTGTATTGTATACTGAGTGTAATCCTCAGGATCTGTATTATTCCGTATATATACACTGCACAGTACCACTTCTCCTGTCCTGTATACTGAGTGTAATCCTCAGTATCTGTATTATTTTGTATATATACATGGCACAGTACCACTTCTCCTGTCCTGTATACTGGGTGTAATCCTCAGGATTCCAAAGAAAAATATCCAGCTCACGTCATAATCAAATTTTCAAACTTTATTTTTCAGAAGTTAAAATACATGGCATTGATGCGTTTCAACACTTCCTTGGGTCTTTAGGGTACTGTTACATGACGCAATATTGCATGCAATTTCACTGGCAATTTGCTGGTTGCAGTGAAATCATAGACACATTGTTCCATTTGTACATGGCAACAAAGTAGAACAATGTGTCAATGATTTCACTGCAACCAGTAAGTTGCAAATGAAATTGCATGCAATGTTGCGACGTGTAAAGGTACCCTCAGTCATAATACAAATGAGAACAGATCCCAAACCTCCATATAACTGCATTCCCTTCTGGGCAGTACTACACACAATGATAGATCAGTCTTAGGGCCACTTCACACTGCGGCGTGATCGGGTCATGGGTCTGTCCGGGAGGACCCTGACAGCCAAGGACCGGATCAGCACACAAGACTGGGGGGCTATTATGATCTCCTGACCTGTCAGCGGCTGCAGCTGCGTGCGCTGCACACCGGACCGGAGGGCATAATAGCCCCCCAGTCCTGTGTGCTGATCCGGTCCGCGGCTGTCAGGGTCCTACCGGACAGCCCCGGACCGGATCACGCCACAGTGTGAAGCGGCCCTTAGCTGATCTATCCCCACTCACTTGCATTAATGGCTGTGCAGGAACAACTACTAAAATATTCAAATTTTTCTTCAGATTTACAACTCTTTATTGTAGAAGTGATTACATTCCTTTTGAACAATAATAATAATTTTATGTTCAATGGGAAACTTTATTTTTACAAAAGCAAGGTTGCTTCATGGGCGCTAAATTCAGCCCTTCTTTATCAAACACTTTCATGAACTGGTGGGAGGAACAATACATCTACAATACATTAAATCCATTTTCGGATGATATTGTTCATTATTTTAGGTACATAGTTGATGTCCTTATTGTGTGGAGGGGAGGTGGGGAAACTGTAACATCGTTTGTGGAATATTTGACCAATTATCCCTGTAAGGCGGCCGTCACACGCTGAGATATCTATAGCGATATTGTAAGCGATCACGTGCACGCGCAATCGCTTACAATATCGCTCACATCGCTGGTGAGATGTCACACAGACAGACTCACCAGCGATGTGGAGCCGCGATCTCACTGGTAACTATGGTACACATCGGGTAACTAGGCGCCGCGCGTCGCTTAGTTACCCGACGTGTACCATAGATACCATCTCCCAGCATAGGCACTGCGCTGGGAAATCGCTCATCATGGTGTTATACACCACGATGAGACAGATCGTCAAATCGCTCATCGCTAGATCTGAGAACCGGACCTCAGATCAGCGATGTCACGATCAAGCGATTTAACATCGTAAATCGCTTGATTACATGCATCGATTTTAAGCCCGATATCGCTTAAGCGATCAAAAAGGAGATCGCTTAAACGATATCGGGCAAGATATCTGTGCGTGTGACGGCCGCCTAACATCTATTTTTCATATGAACACAAAAGTACGGATATTTCGTTCCTTGACATCAAATTATATAGGAACATAGATGGGAATGCAGTTGAAACAGCTTTATATCGCAAATCAACATCAGGGAATATGGTTTTGCATGCCAAAAGCAATCATCCGTCAAATGTAATAGCCAATATTCCTGTAGGAGAGTTTATCAGGGCTAGGAGTTGTTGCACTCAGAATGAAACCTATGAGTGCAAATCCCTCAATCAGAAGTTTTTGAAAAGAGGCTATACACATGGTTGCTTGGTAAGTAGAGATGAGCGAGTACTAAAATGCTCGGGTGCTCGATGCTCTGGCCGAGCATCCCAAGATACTCGTGTACTCGGCCAGAGCACCGAGCCCAATGCAAGTCAATTAGTGACAGGCTCCGCCCACAGACTTCCGGCTATAAAACGAGTATTGCTGGGAAAGGGCGGGAGGGGGGGCTTTTTTAAATCACCGCAGCATACAATACCTTCCTGTGCCCCTAGAGGGATCCTAACAATCAATCTGCTCTCTGTGAGGTGACAGCTCACGATGTGCACTGAAGGGAGCTGTGTATTTGTGTCAGATCGATAATTATTAGCAAGGAGTCCGAGCATCTCGGCGGTACTCGGTGCTCGCCGAACATCCCGAGTTCCGGGATACTCGTGCGAATAACGAGTAGCGCTGAGCATACTCGCTCATCCCTATTGGTAAGGGCTAAAGGAATTGTGGACACTGAGGCTGGCTTCACATTGCGGTCAGGTCAGATCAGGTCAGATTTTGTTTTCCAAAACCAGGAGAGGAACTTGCAGAGAAAAAGTATAATTGAAAGATTGACACCTGTTCTAGGTTTTGAAGTCACTCCTGGTCTTGGAACACAAAACCTGACCTGATCTGACCTGACCTGATCGCAGTGTGAAGCCAGCCTAAGACCAGAGATCACTACCTGCAACAGAAGAAAAGGTGTGGGGCCAATAACAAGCAAGTGGTATTTTCCACGAATTACAGTAGTCAATACAGTCGGATTGTGGGTATTATCAAAAAATATATTCCAATCCTATTTTCTGACGATAAGACTAAGTCCGTCTTGGATAAAGGGGTCAGATTTGTTTCTAAGCACATTGTAAGGGTACGTTACACATTGCGCATTTTTCCTGCTTTTTTGTCCGCGCTTTTCTCTCGAAAGCGCACCTGCATCTGCGTTTGCCGGTAATGTGAATGGAAATTCACTTTTCTTTTTTCACTTTTTTTGGAATATTACTCCAACCCCTGTAACGCAGGCGCAGGGGGGGAAGTGATGTCACGCTGGGGAGGAAGAATCCTATGTTCCTACCCTGTGTGACATGTGTGTGACATATAGTTTATCTTTCGCAATGTATTAATATACATTGCGGAAGCTAAATAAAAGTTAAGAAAAGGTATTAAAAACAAAAAATAGAATACTTACCCGTCTGCCGGCTGTTTCGGGAGCTAAAGCATCCACGTCTGGTGTGCTGCCAAGACCTGTCAATTGTGATTGGCCAGTAGCGATCATGTGATATGTGATGTGCATATGACATGATCGCTACCGGCCAATCACAGATCTGAAGGGTCCTGGCAGCAGAAGAGATGTGGATGTCTCAGGTCCCGGTCACTGTAACAGCCGACAGATGGGTAAGTATAATATTTTATTATTTTTAATGACTTTGGATAACTTTTATTTAGCTTTTGCAGTCTATATTAATACACTGTGAAATCCAAAAGGGCTGTTATACATGTCACACAGGGGAGGAACACAGGATTCTTCCTCCCCCCGTGTGCCATCACATCCCTCTTGCGCTTTTGGGGGAGAAATGTGGCCGTAAAAACCACGTTTTTTTACCTGCGCTACATAGTGCGGCCGCAAAACGCGCAGGAAAAGTGCACTGTGTGAACGTAGCCTATGGGTACCTTTACACATCGCAACATTGCATGCAATTTCACTTACAACTAAGGGTCGCTTTACACACACTAACTTCTGTGACCAACTTCTGAACAGATCTCTGGTTGCAGTGAAATCATGGATGCATTGCTCCATTTGTACACAGCCACAAAATGGAACAATGTGTTCTTGATTTCACTGCAACCACAGATCTGTTCAGAAGTTGGTCACAGAAGTTGGTGGGTGTAGAGCGGCCCTTACTGGTTGCAGTGAAATCATGGACACATTGTTCCATTTTGTTGCCGTGTACAAATAGAACAATATGTCCATGATTTCACTACAACCAGTAAGTTGCAAGTGAAATTGCATAAAATGTTGCGACGTGTAACGGTACCCTAATGGCCACTTTACACACACCAACTTATTTGTCCAACTTCTGAACAACTTACTGGTTGCAGTGAAATCATGGACACATTGTTCCATTTGTACACAGCCACAAAATGGAGCAATGTGTCCATGATTTCACTGCAACTAGTAAGTGGTTCAGAAGTTGGACAGATAAGTTGGTGTGTGTAAAGTGGCCCTAACAGTGGGGAATGTCATCTCACCAAGTTATATTACAACTAGGTTGGAAAAAAGTGACAGCAAAAAGTGGTTGCGGACCGTAGGTTCTTACAGGTGCAACCAGAAATCTTGCAATCTGTGTGATTACATGCGGAACACTCAGTTTTTCATCTTCAAAAACTCAGAAAAATTCTGAGATTTGCCATTTTATGAATTGGGGCACTGAAGATGTATACCAGATTGAGTGTACCGTATGCAAAAGAGATTATATTGGTTCCACCTCTAGAACGTTACGCCGCAGAATTTCAGAACATACCCTGTTTCCCCGAAAATAGGGCGCCCCCTATTGGGGGCAGACCGTTGCTGCCTGCTGTATCCGGCTGGCATACAAAAAGACGGCGAAGCCCACGTCAAAATATTTATGAAAAATACATTAAACAATCCTATAAAAAGGGACTGCATCTTTATTAACCCATCAACCATGGTCGAGGGGTTAATAAAGATGCAGTCCCTTTCATCCATATTGTTTTTTGGATTTTTCAGAAAAAAAATTTGATGTGGGCTTCGCTGTATTTTTGTGCAGCCGGGTACAGAAGGCAGGAACGGGCTGCCCCCAACCCCCAACTGACTATTTGTACCTGCCTGGACACAGAAATAATGGGAAGCCCTTATTTTTTATTATTTCATGAATTTCATGAAATAATAAAAAAAAGAATGCTTGGGGCTCTGCGCCATTTCTATGTCCAGCCAGGTATAGCTAGGCAGCTGGGGACTGGAATTCACAGCGCAGGGAGGCCCTAGCCTTCCGGCATCCCCCGCTGCGAATGGCAGCCCGCAGCTGCCCCAGAAAATGGCGCGTTCATTAAAGCGCCATGTTCTGGCGCTGAACCCAACTCTTCCAGGGCCCTGGTGCTGTGGCTCACAGGGTAATAAAGGGATTAGGGCCAACTTTTTGTTATCAGCTGGCCCTAAGCCCGAAATTCATGGCGGTCACGCCAATAGTAGACATGACCACCATGAATTTCTAGTGAATTTTTTACAAAAAAACACAACACAGAGAAAAAATATTTTATTAGAAATAAAACAAAAATGACACTTAGAGACTCCATCTTTATTATAAATCCTCTTCCGTCCGACGTAGTCCAATCCAGGGTTCTTCTTTAGCTCTGCTACATCTCTGGTAGAGAACCTCTACCAGAGATGTAACAGAGCTGTGCACCCGTGGGAAAGTTCATGTGAGTTCATGCAGGTAAGCATGAACTCACATGAACCCTGCCAGCACTACGCTACTTCACATGAACAGCTGACCTGAATCAGCTGTTCATTTGAAACCACAGGTGGGAAAGCTCGCAGTGAGACTTCACCGCCGGCTTTCCCGGTCTGTGCTGCGCTCCCCGCTCACTGATGCCCCTCCCCACCTGATCCTAAGTTAGGACTGGGTGGGGAGCGAAGCACCAGGCAGCGGGGAGGGGGCATCCGTGAGCGGGGAGTGCAGCACAGACAGGGAAAGCCGGCGGTGAAGTCTTTTCACTGCCAGCTTCCCCACCCGGCTCCTGCGCTCCCCGCTCACTAGTGCAGCACTCCCTGCCCGGTCCTAACTTAGAATCGGATGGGGAGGCGGTGGGGGGAGTGGAGCATCGGTATGGGAGGCTGCGGGGAAGCGAGTAGGGGGCTTAATGATTGTTTAAAACCCGGCGGCTTTTTACCGCCCGCTTTTAAACAATCATGTGGCCATTGCAGCCTTTTCCTCTGCTGCCAGACCACTTTATAGGGTCTGGCAACAGAGGAATTACTCACATTTCCCTTTGACTTACATTGTACTCGTTACTTTGCAAGTGATCGCAAGGATACTCGCAGAGTAACGAGCCCGAGTACTGTACTATTCGGCGAGTACCGAATAGTAATGAGTATACTCGCTCTTCCCTAGGTGTAATCCTCAGGATCTGTATTATTCTCTATATACACTGCATAGTACCACTTCACCTGTCCTGCATCCTGGATGTAATCCTCAGTATCTGTATTATTCTTTATATATACACTGCACAGTACCACTTCTCCTGTCCTGTATACTGGATGTAATCTTCAGTATCTGTATTATTCTTTATATACAGTGCCTACAAGTAGTATTCAACCCCCTGCAGATTTAGGTGGTTTGATAAGGTGCAAATAAGTTAGAGCCTTCAAACTGCAAACGAGAGTAGGATTCATTAACAGAAGCATAAATCTTACAAACCAAAAAGTTATGTTGCTCAGTTGAATTTTAATAAATTTTAAACATAAAAGTGTGGGTCAATTATTATTCAACCCCTAGGTTTAATATTTTGTGGAATAGCCCTTGTTTGCAATTACAGCTAATAATCGTCTTTTATAAGACCTGATCAGGCCGGCACAGGTCTCTGGAGTTATCTTGGCCCACTCCTCCATGCAGATCTTCTCCAAGTTATCTAGGTTCTTTGGGTGTCTCATGTGGACTTTAATCTTGAGCTCCTTCCACAAGTTTTCAATTGGGTTAAGGTCAGGAGACTGACTAGGCCACTCCATCACCTTGATTTTTTCCCTCTTGAACCAGGCCTTGGTTTTCTTGGCTGTGTGCTTTGGGTCGTTGTCTTGTTGGAAGATGAAATTACGACCCATCTTAAGATCCTTGATGGAGGAGCGGAGGTTCTTGGCCAAAATCTCAAGGTAGGCCGTGCTATCCATCTTCCCATGGATGCGGACCAGATGGCCAGGCCCCTTGGCTGGGAATCAGCCCCACAGCATGATGCTGCCACCACCATGCTTGACTGTAGGGATGGTATTCTTGGGGTCGTATGCAGTGCCATCCAGTCTCCAAACGTCACGTGTGTGGTTGGCACCAAAGATCTCGATCTTGGTCTCATCAGACCATAGAACCTTGAACCAGTCTGTCTCAGAGTCCTCCAAGTGATCATGAGCAAACTGTAGACGAGCCTTGACATGACGCTTTGAAAGTAAAGGTACCTTACGGGCTCGTCTGGAACGGAGACCATTGCGGTGGAGTACGTTACTTATGGTATTGACTGAAACCAATGTCCCCACTGCCATGAGATCTTCCCGGAGCTCCTTCCTTGTTGTCCTTGGGTTAGCCTTGTCTCTTCGGACAAGCCTGGCCTCGGCACAGGAGGAAACATTCAAAGGCTGTCCAGGCCGTGGAAGGCTAACAGTAGTTCCATAAGCCTTCCACTTCCGGATGATGCTCCCAACAGTGGAGATAGGTAGGCCCAACTCCTTGGAAAGGGTTTTGTACCCCTTGCCAGCCTTGTGACCCTCCACGATCTTGTCTCTGATGGCCTTGGAATGCTCCTTTGTCTTTCCCATGTTGACCATGTATGAGTGCTGTTCACAAGTTTGGGGAGGGTCTCAAATAGTCAGAAAAGGCTGGCAAAAGAGATAATTAATCCACACATGTGAAGCTCATTGTTCTTTGTGCCTGAACTACTTCTTAATACTTTAGGGGGACCAACAGAATGCTGGTGGTTTGAGGGGTTGAATAATAATTGACCCACACTTTTATGTTTAAAATTTATTAAAATTCAACTGAGTAACATAACTTTTTGGTTTGTAAGATTTATGCTTCTGTTAATAAATCCTACTCTCGTTTGCAGTTTGAAGGCTCTAACTTATTTGCATCTTATCAAACCACCTAAATCTGCAGGGGGTTGAATATTACTTGTAGGCACTGTATACACTGCACAGTACCACTTCTCCTGTCCTGTATACTGGGTGTAACCCTCAGTATCCGTATTATTCTGTATATATACACTGCACAGTAACACTTCTCCTGTCCTGTATACTGGGTGTAATCCTCAGTATCTATATTATTCTGTGTATATATATACTGCACAGCACCACTTCTCCTGTCCTTTATACTGGGTGTAATCCTCAGGATCTGTATAATTCTGTATATATACACTGAACAGTACTACTTCTCCTGTTCTGTATACTCAGTGTAATTCTCACAACACCACTTCTCCTGTCCTGTATACTGGGTGTAATGCTCAAGGAAAAAATTGGGTTTCCAGCATCACGTTTTGTAAAATTTTAAAACAAGCCTTTATTTGTATCAAAAATTAAAATCAATATTATTATGTGCATAAAAGCATGTAATGGCTTACATGTTTCTGATTATCTTTTGACCCTATTGATAGCATAAGTCATAGGAAAAAATGTAGCACTGTTATGGTGAACAAGACTGAAGTTCACACCCACAGAAATCAGCTGTGATGGTAACATAATTAGGAATACACTCAAAAGACTCCTGCACGACAAATTTAATCCTTTGGTAACATAAATTGTTAAAATGTTATAAAGTATGAGTTTATACAGCAATATCATGTTCATATATATCTTCAATCAATTATATTAATACCATGAAACATGTGTTTATACAGCAATATTGCACTTGTATAATTTTGCAATTAACATGTTTTAATTAAATAAAAATATGTATGATTTTTCTCCCTTAGTGAGAATCATGTAACTATTAATTAATTTTTGTGATAAACAACCTTTATCCACACCCATTGTTCATCATTGTTATTAAATATAACACTTCCATAGTGCATGAAAATGGCAAAATATGGCAAAAAATTCACAAGTACTGAAAACTGCAAGTTCATAATAAAAAATGTGTCTGAGGGATGTGATCACGATCTCTATATAAACAATGGCGGATAGCGTACCTATCGGTGCTCCTAGGTCTTATCAGCTACGTGGATGTCCGGAAGGATGATGCAATGATAAGTTAACAGTCTTTATTTACAATACCTTGAATAGATGAGATGCCAGGGAAGATGAAGGGATGAAGATGAGGTAGGAGTTAGCACTGTAGTTTAGAGCTGTTATAGATGCACCAGATTACAGGTAACAAGAGAATCCTTCCTCCAGTCCTGAAGCATGAGGTTAGAATGGTGGAGAAAGGACAAAGCAGGAAGAGAAGCATTCCCAAGGAGGAGTTACAGACAGAAAATAATTATGGGAAGTACGACATACAGTGAAATTCACAATGACCAGTAGAAGTCAGCAAGGATAGCAGATGCATAGATTATACAATTAAAGCACAACATTACAAATGTCCATGTATGGCTGAAAGTCAATAGATAAACTGGGAACAGCACACTCCCTGTCTGAAATCCATGGATTTCACTAAATAAACAGTTCCGAATTTGGGGTATTTACCTGGAATGCGCGAAGGAATACTTCAACCTGTAAGATAAAAGAAACTATGTATGCATGCAACAATAACCAAAAATAGAACAAGTTAGACGAATGTCTGTAACAAGTTCCTGAAGTGGTCCAAAGGACAACCCATCTTCGGATTGGAGAAGCCGCGCTAGGCCAAACTGTCTCCAACCCAATTGTAATCCAAAGGCTAAGTTACTAGGAAGAGTTCCTTTGGTTGGACGGATATTCTGCTGCACATTGCGTATCACAAACAGTTCACATGAAGCAATGTCTTCTGCAGAGAGAGGCTTAAGGCAGATGTGCCAACCACGGCAATCAGTGTTACCGTCCTTATTGCGATAGCATTGTACGATGTGGACTAACCTTGCAATGGCGCGAACCAACCTCGTCCATCTTGAGAACCGCTCAAATCGCCCATAGTCCAACCAATCTTCTCTTTGGATTTGGTGATGAAGGTGTTGACATCAGGACGAATCTCTAGGTCGACATCTGGATCCTGAATGCTAAGGTGTCTTCAACAGCGGTCTCTTCGCTCTGGTTGTGAAGGAACTTTGGTCCAGTTAACCAAGAAGAGTTTGCGAAGGCACCAACAGACATTGGTCTGGTAGCAAGGTCCGCAGGGTTCAGATGGGATGGAATGAGCTGCCATTGCTGCGGTTTAAAGGATCTCCTTATCCTTTCAAGCGGTTACTGACGTAGACATAAAAGCGTTTCGTCTGGTTGTACATGTAGCCCAGAACTACCTTACTGTCTGTGTAGAATCTTGAGTCGTCCACTTGAATAGCCAGTTCACTTTGTATGAAGTCTGCAATTTCTATGGCTAGTTCAGCCCCACAGAGCTCGAGTTTGGGTATGGTGTGCTCGGGTTTAGGGGCTAGTTTGGCCTTCCCAAACAGAAATCCAACATGGGCTTCATCATTAGAGTCCGTAACCTTCAAATAAGCAACGGCTGCAATAGCTTCAGTGGAGGCATCAGCAAATCATGAATCTCTTTCCTACGACTCCCAGAAAGGGATGTCGACCTTATCCAGGCACAAAGAGATTTCTCTCCACGACTTCCACCTTAACTGTTTGTCCGCAGGGAGTAGTACATCCCAGTCCTTGATGGATTCGAGAGTTGTCTCAGCAGAAGCTTGCCTTGCATAGTCAGGGGTGCGACAAATCCAAGTGGATCATATAGACTGTTCACCACCAACAGAACCCCACGCTTAGTTAATGGTTTTTCGGCACCATTAACCTGAAAGCTGAAGGAGTCCTTTAACAAGTTCCACCTCAGGCCCAGACTTCTTTGTATTGGTGGATTGTCTGAGCCTAGGTTCAAGTCCCTGAATTCTGTGGCATGATCATTAGGTGAAAGGCCTTCATGATGACAGCACTATTGGAGGCAATTTTATGCAACCTACAAAGAGTTTAGACAGCATACCTTGTGTCCGTTTAAGCAGATCTATGGTCTTCTTCCGTTGTGGGCAGGGATTTAAGTCCGTCATCCACATAGAAGTCTTTTTCAACGAACTGTTGGGCATCCTTCCCGAACTCTGCTTCGCCATCGGAAGCAGTCCTACGTAGGCCGAACGTAGCGACTGCGGGAGAAGGACTGTTTCCGAACACATGCACCTTCATGCGGTATTCGACCATTTCCTTGTTGGTGTCATTGTCTCGGTACCATAGGAAACGGAGATAATTTCTGTGGTCTTGTCGTACAATGAAACAATGGAACATTTGTTCAATGTCAGCGGTAATGGCAACCGGTTCCTTCCTGAATCTCATGAGCACTCCCACTAGGTTATTAGTCAGGTTGGGACCAGTGAGGAGAACGTCATTCATGGACAAACCGTCGTGTTTGGCGCTTGAATCAAACACCACTCTGATTTGTTTCGGCTTTCTTGGATGATAATAAAATTCCACAAAGGCAAGGCTCTGGATGGTCATTGCGAAATATTTTGTCCATAAAGGCTATAAAATGTTCCTTCATTTCGGGCTTGTTCTTTAATGCTCTCTGCAATGAGATGAACCTAGAGAAGGCCTGTTCTCAACTTGTTAGGAAGCTTGGATTAGAAGGCGACCTTGTTGTCGTCCTTTGATGTGTGAAACACTGTCCTCCCTAAGCCGTCACCGTAGGGGGTGGGAATGATGTCAGGTTCCTGTATGCAATCTGAGAACCTTTCTTTTATTTCGTAGTGATGAGGGCATGGCTTAAAGTGAGTTGCGAGACCATTTTGGAGCACATAGTTTTGCAGGCGTTTACTTCGGATGCCTCGTGACTTCTTTCCAGACATACGTCGCCCACGATTACCCAGCCTAGATCGAGTCTTTGGGCATATGGAGCATCATCTGGGCCGTTGCATTGTTGGCGCACCTTGTGAACCTTCAGAATTTCCCTTCCGAGTAGGATTAGGATTTCAGCATTCGTGTCCAAAGGAGGAATTTCATTAGTTAGGTGCCTCAAGTGACGATGATGAAGAGCGGCTTCCGAGTGGGAATCTCCTCCCTGTTATCAGGTATCTGGTCACATTCAATTAGGGTTGGCAAGGGTATATGCACGTTTCCTTTGACTGAAGAGATTATGTACCCAGAGCTCTCCTACCAGAAGTCTCGACCCGACCAGAGCAGGTATTGAGGGTATATGGGGTCGTTTGTCCCTTTATGTTGAAGATCTCAAAGAGTTTGGGCCTTTCTAGAGACCGGTTACTTTGTTCATCTATTATGGCATACATTTTGGAGGCCTTGTCAGGTTGTCCTTCTGGATAACCTTAGCCAGACATACCTTGGCACAGCATTTAGGTCCAGTCCCCTTTCCACAAACCTGAATGCATGAGGAGGTAATGGCAGTTGCAGTTGGGTTAGGAACCTGTGGCTCCCCGCCATGCTTTTGAGCAGGGTCGATGTGGAAGGTTGTGGGTTGTGTGGAGCTGGCGTGGGATGCATAGACGCAATGTGTTTGTCACTAATGCTTTCAGTGCACTTAATGACGGCCTTGCAGTCCTTAGCGCGGTGGTCTGAAGAGGCGCAACACTTATAACAAATCCCAAGCTCCTTGAGGGTATCTTTACGCTCCTGCAAAGTCTTTGCTCTGAATCCACGGCATTCCTTTAGTGGGTGAGGCCTTTTGTGGATAGGGCACATACGGTTATTGTCCATAACTGTAGGAGTAACATAATTTGTTTTAGTGGAAGCTGGATCAATAGGTGGAACGTCGGTCTTTCTCACAGACACTGTGTTCCTTGACTCTCTTTCGTTTGGCGATGTTGTCATACCTTGTAGAAGATGATGATGCTGGTGGAGTAGGTTCAGTGAAGTCGAAGCTGGGGTCGTTCTTCTTCCGAGCTTGGTCACTGATGAACCTGGAAAAATGCGAAAAGGGGGAAAGGACACATTATGCTGCCTTTTATACCGTGAGCCATGGTCTGCCCATTTATCTTGCATGCTGTGTGGTAACTTGGACACTATTGGATTAACACCATGAGCAGTATCTAGGTAGCTCAGTCCTGAAAGACGTGGGTCTAATTTTGTCAATTCTATTTCCTTTAGCAGGTCGCTCAGATCTTGAAGTTTTCTATTGTCCTTGTTTGTTATCCTTGGGAAGGTTTGCCGTCTCTTGAATAAGGCACATTCTATGGCTTCTGAGCTGCCGTAGGTTTCTTCCAGTCTCTCCCAGGCTACAATAAGGCCTGCATCTGAATAGTCGACATGAACTGCCCTTATTGTCTTGATGCGCTCTGCTGATTCCGGGCTAACCGGTTAACAAGCAAATCCAGTTGTTCCTTCCCAGTGAGGTTAAGATCTTGGATCACTGCTTGAAAGGTCGATTTCCAGGCTCTAAAATTCTCGGCATGATCATCAAACTTAGAGAGACTAATGTTTATTAATTCCAGGCGAATCATGTATCTGGCGAAGTCAGACATGTCCGATCTCCCGGCCATTGCTGGAGGATGAACTGTGATATCCGTGGGGGATGTAAGTTCTCTGGCTTATATGACTGCGGCAAATCAGGACGAAATGATGCGACATAAGGGTTAAGCTGCGGTTTAGTCTCTATTGGGTCCGCTGGCTGCGGCCTAAATTGTGAATTAATGCCAGAAGTTACCTTGTCAGCAGTAGGTGGCGACATCTCTTGGCTTGTCGGTGCATCCGTGTTAGAAAACGGAGGTGCTGCTGGTGCAGATGTTAAGTGTCTTAGCACGTAGTCAGTAGTCATTCAACTGAGTCCTCCATTTCTCCTGGAATAAGACAGTCCGAAATATGATCTGTCCCAGTGCTTGTTCAAGGACCTTCAGTTTAGCAAGGGCTGTTGCTTCTTCCTTTTCTGCTTGGAGTATTTTTAATTTCCTTTGAGCTTCCATCTAATTTTTCTGAGTTTCTAGTTCCACTTCAGCCTCCTTCTTAGCAAAGGAGCTTTTTACTCTAGCTTCCTCTGCAGCCACACGGATCTCCAGTAACTTGTCGGACAATATCGACTTCCTGGAGTGAGATGATCTGGAAGACCGAGACGTGATTTTGGTCGACGTTGTACGATATGACCTAGCCTCTTGGAGGTAAGCGATGCGGAGCTCTGCCTTATCCTGAGCGTCTCGCACTAATGAGGCCCTTTCTTGGAAGAGCTTCCCTTTCATCTTGTTCTGCTGGGTCATTTTCCATGTCATAGGTACTCAAGAACGTGACGTACTTTGCAGACAGTCTTGGTAGCGATCATAGGCGGCAGATAAAAGATTCAATGTGGCGGTTAACTTTGCGGCGTCACTGTTAGAGCGTGGAAGAGCTACTAAATAGTGATTGACTTTGCCCCATAAATGTTCTAGGTTATCATGGAACTCGTCTCTAGTGGTTTCAAGGTTCTCTCTGACCTTTTGTGTCGGCTTGGTTACACGTTTGGATCATACATCCTGCTCTGCAGTAAGTGTGGACTCTGTTCCTGCAGCATCCTGCTCGCAGTAAGTGTGGACTCTGCTCCTGCAGCATCATGGTCCGCTTCACTTGCCAATGGGTTCCGCGGTGCTTTTCGTGGACATGCTTTAGCTGGGATGGCGGGCGGTGAAGACTTGCTAGCAGACAATGTATATGCATACAGACACTGAAGGCTTAGGTCTCTTGTTACTATTCTGCCACCGATATATGTGGGTGAGATGTGTCTGAGGGATGTGATCACGATCTCTATAAACAATGGCGGATAGCGTTACTTACTAATCGGTGCTCCTAGGTCTTATCAGCTACGTGGATGTCCAGAAGGACGATGCAGTGATACGTTAACAGTCTTTATTTACAATACCTTGAATAGATGAGATGCCAGGGAAGATGAAGGGATGAAGAAGAGGTAGGAGTTAGCACTGTAGATTAGAGCTGTTATAGATGCACCAGATTACAGGTAACAAGAGAATCCTTCCTCCAGTCCTGAAGCATGAGGTTAGAATGGTGGAGAAAGGACAAAGCAGGAAGAGAAGCATTCTCAAGGAGGAGTTACAGACAGAAAAGAATTATGGGAAGTACGACATACAGTGAAATGCACAATGACCAGTAGAAGGCAGCAAGGATAGTAGATGCATAGATTATACAATTAAAGCACAACATTACAAATGTCCATGTATGGCTGAAAGTCAATAGATAAACTAGGAACAGCACAACATTAACTCATGCTTAAGATTTAATCCTGCTGGATATGTAGTATTTAGTTTCAGGATCCACTTTGCTTCAGTATTTTGAAGCAATTTAACCCTGTCACCGCTGCGTGGCAGGTCGGGACTGCTTCAATAGCACTCACTCACAAGCCACTCATATTTCCCCCGTGTTCATACAAAAAATGTTTTGAAGCTCTGGATAAGCTATGAGTGGTTGCATTATTAATGTCATAAATGTGTTTCGACAGTCTCTTTCTCAGACTGCAGCTGGTGGACCCCATATTTTTTTTTTACAAATTGTGCAAAAAATGGCATAAACACAATGATCGGTACCACAATTCATGAAAGACTTCAACCTATATACATGTCCATCATTGCTGACAATGGTTTATTATTATTCAGCATAAATTTATAAAGTTACACAGGCCACACTGCTTTTGTCTGCATTTGAAGGAACCAGTAGTCGACAACCAGGTGCTATTCCTTTTTTTAGGCTGAAGGCACACTGTCGTGCATCAAACACGGAGCGTGTTTGATGCATGACAGTGATGCTAGTGTAATCCGTGTTTGTGGGTGTGTGTGTGGTGCGAGTGTGGTGCGTGTGGTGAATGTGCCTGCATGTATTGATGGAGTGTGCTGCGAATGTGAGGTGTGAGTGCGTGTGTGGTGCGTGTGTGTGATGCTGTCCATGGTCCTGAAGGACCGTGGGCAGCATTTGTCGGGGAATTCAAACTCGCCGGCTGTAAAAGCCGGGAGTTTGAATTTCCCACCATGCGTGTACAGTAATAATCATCCAGCCCCACTGTGCACAGCGGAGCAAGATATTATTATAATGTGCTTTAACACTCATGTTAGCATGTGTCTTGAAACTGTCCAAGCTCCTGGACACATGCTAAGGTCATAAATGGCTAAATGTGTGTTTTATGCCTATAAATCTGCAAAGACGGTAATTGTCGGCTTTACAGTGTAATTTCTAAACTCCTTGCTGCTCTCCTGTCAGTGAACAGCGTTAATGTACGCTGTCCAGTATCCTGAACAGCTAAGTAATCAGCACAGGCAAACTACTGTGCTGATTACTTAGCTGTTCAGGACCCTGGGACAGCGTACATTAACGCTGTTCACTGACAAGAGCCGCGTGAGTTTAGAATTGAAACTGTAAAGCCGACAATTACCGGCTTTGCAGATTTATAGGCATAAAATACACATTTGGCCATTTATGACCTCAGCATGTGTCCAGGTGCTTGGACAGTCTCAAGACACATGCTGACATGAGTGTTAAAGCACATTATAATAATCATCTTGCACCGCAGTCACAGCGGGGCAGATGATTATTACTGTATGCGCATGGTGGGACATTCAAACTGCCAGCTTTTGACAGCCGGCAAATTTGTAGCGATTTGCGCAGCACACTAGTGCGAATATCGCACCATGTGCTGTATGGGGGCGAGAGTTTCTCGCCCACATACACTTGCATTGCGCTCATGCGCGTCAGAATCGCGTGCATTCGCAGCATGCTGCGACTGCACTCGCTTCTGACTCGCAATGGTCCCTCACCCAGTGTGCCTTCAGCCTTATATGGAATGTCCCTGAATTCACTCGGGAAATGAGATTTCCCACAGTGAGATATCTTTTATGAACAAATTTGCAGCCTCCTTTCAGGATTTCCTTCAAAGTTTGATCTGTATTCAAAAGGGGTAAATATTTGCAAACAATATTAATTACTTTATAGTAATTGTTACTATATGTAGTCGAAAAAATCACCCCTTTTGAAAAATCCTTCTCATCTGTTTTTTTGACTTGGATAAGTATTGTTCTCTAGTTTTTTCATTCGCTTTCCTCTTGGAATTTTCAATAGTTTTTTTATTATATCCTCTGTGTAATAATCTTTTTTTTAATGTTATCACATTCATTTTTGTATGCTAGGTTTTCAGCGCAGCATCTGCGGACCCTAACAAATTCTCCTGTTGGAATGTTTTTAATAACATGCCATGGATGCTGGCTTGAGGCATGCAAAATAGAATTCCCGGAGATTTTCTTGCGGAAAAGGCTGCATTCTACCTTTGTATTAACCCTGTCACCACTCAATTGTATATCCAGAAAGGAGATTGTGTTCTTATTAGTCTTCAATGTAAAGGACAAATTTGTCATTGTTATTTTTGTAATTTGCAAAATCAGAAACCACTTTATCTGAACCTATCCACACAATCAATATATCGTCTATAAAATGCATATATTGGTCTGAATATGTATTAGAATGTGTATAGATGCATTTTGACTCCCACCAGTTTATGTACAGATTTGCCAGGGATGGAGAGAATTTGGCCCCCATTGAACATCCCTGGCACTGTACATAGAACTGGTGGTCGAATCTAAAATAGTTATTCTGAAGCAGAAACAACGTTACATCCAAAAGATATTCTTTCATTTCATCAGAATAGTTAGAATATAGGTTCAATTGCTCTGTTAAGGTACCTTTACACGCCGCTACAGAAACCACGGGTGTCTCATGTGCACGTGCACGTTTCAACGGTTCCTAACGGTACCTGATACCGCATTTACACGCCGCTAAAAGGTGCTCTACAGAAGGTTTTTTCTATCCCTGGAAGCACCGACGGGTGCCGCAGATTACCTTCTGTAGAGCACCTTCCCTCATTTCCACGCCGCTATCACAAGGCAATATGGGAGGACCTGGGGCAGCAGGGACAACACATAGGCGTGCCAGAGTTGTGGCTTACGAGACGCTCGTGCGGTGATTGGACAAAGCAATAGCATCATGATTGGCCAGCCAGCGCAGGAAGGCTGGCTAATACATGATGCTATTGCAATTGTGTAGTGTGACTGGTCAGCTCCTTAAATATTCTGCCCTATGCAGGGACAACCAATCATAACGCAGGAGCTTCCACCAATGATCGCTGATGGGGCGCGGTATCCCGGAGGCTGTGTCACGCCCCAGGGAGTCAGGTGACGAAAATACCTTCCTGTTCCTCGATTACATGCCGCTACCATAGGGTTTAAACCTACCTGTTTTTGAGCACGGCTGAAAGACAGGTGTTGACAGTGACCGGTGACAACAACCTGAATTACACGCCGCTACCTCGCGGTGTTTTGACGGTACAAGATACAATTGTCTCCGACACCCGGTGGTTTCTAACCTTCTGTAGCGGCATGTAAAGGTACCTTTAGTGCTTGTATGGCTAAATTATGTGGAATGCATGAGTATAACATTTTTACATCACAAGTTACCCACATTAGATTCTCATTCCAATCCATGTTTTTCATCACCGTCAGTACATTTTTACTAGGTTTAAGATAACTGGGCGACATGACCACTAGTGGTTGTAATCTCTCATCTAACCAGGATCCCAATCTCTCCAATATTAAATCCACACCTGAAACTATGGGCCTAAGGGTACCGTCACACTTGGTGACGCACCAGTGATGCCAACAACGATACGACCTGGTAGGGATCGCTGGTGCATCGCTATGTGGTCGCTAGTGAGATGTCAAACAGTCAGATCTCACCAGCGACCCAGCAACGATCCGGAATGATACAGAGGTTGTTGGGACCCTGTTTCTCAGACCTGTAGTATTAAGTCGTTGGTCATTGTCCCTGTCAAACACACCAATGCATGCTGCCCAGCGGGACCCCAACGATCAAAAAATGGTCCAGGCGACTCTGACACGACCAGCGATCTCACAGCAGAGGCCTGGTCGCTGCTAAGTGTCAAACATAGCGAGATCGCTGGCGAGGTCGCTGTTGCATCACCAAACTTGTGACTCAGCATCGATTTCACTAGCAATCTCGCTTAGTGTGACAAAGGTTTAGAGGGGGGGGGGGGGGGAAAGAGGCCTTTATGCGTCTTAGGTAAGCCATGAAAAACAGGGATTTTTGGACTTTCCGGCATAAGAAACTCTTTTTGTTTCAAATTTAGTATACCAAGTTCCACCCCCTCTTGTAAAATCCTTTCCAATTTATCCCCTATAGTTCGGGTGGGATCAGCATTGATTTTCCTATATGAAATACTATCATTCAAAATGCTTTTAACTTCCCTGGCATATAGATCCCTGTCAAGAGCTACCACCGATCCCCCTTTATCTGAATTTTTTATTACTATATTGAGGTTATTCTGAATACTTTTAACCGCTTTTCTTTCTCCCTTACTTAAATTATCATTTTTTTGAGTATTAAAATAAATATGTTTCAACTCTTGTTCTACCATGAGCTGAAACTCCTCCATAATAAGAACTTGTGATTGTACAGGATAAAAAGCTCTTATTTTGGCACTCTGGAAATAAAACTTTGGTCATTCACATAACCATCTTTGCATATATTTCCTGATAAAGAATTTAATTCTGACAAGGTAACCTGTTCTTGAAAAGAAAGTGCTGTGTAAACACTGGTTGGTGGTGACTCATATTCTCAGTGGGTAACAGGTCCTAATCAAAAAAGTGTTTCCTAATGGTCAGTCTCCTTATAAAATTATTGACATCCAGAACCGTGGTGAAAAAAACTCCATTATTTTTCGGCACAAAGTTCAGTCCTTTACTTAATATTTCTACATCACTATGGGTAAGTATGCACTCTGATTGATCAAAACCGTGAACTGGTTCACTTGCGATGTCTCATCCCATAATTGTCTGTTTCCTAGATTTGTATTTGTGCCTCACTTCTCCTGTATACTGGGTGTAATTCTCAGTATCTGTATTATTCTGTATATATACACTGCACAATACAACTTCTCCTGTCCTGTATACTGGGTGTAATTCTCAGTATCTATATTATTCTGTATATACACACTGCACAGTACCACTTCTCCTGTCCTGTATACTGGGTGTAATCCTCAGTATCTGTATTATTCTGTATATACACACTGCACAGCACACTTTTCCTGTCCTGTATACTGGGTGTAATCCTCAGTATCTGTATTATTCTGTATATATACACTGCACAGTACCACTTCTCCTGTCCTGTATTCTGGGTGTAATCCTCAGTATCTGTATTATTCTGTATGTATATACTGCACAGTGCCACTTCTCCTGTCCTGTGTACTGGGTGTAATCCTCAGTATCTGTATTATTCTTTATATATACAGTATACTGCACAGCACCACTTCTCGCGTCCTTTATATTGGGTGTAATCCTCAGTAACTGTATTATTTTATATACATGCACAGTACCACTTCTCTGTCCTGTATACTGGTGTAATCCTCAGTGTCTGTATTATCTGTAATATACCTCAGAGTACCACTTCTCCCGTCCTTTATACTGGGTGTAATCCTCAGGATCTGTATTATTTTGTATATATACACTGCACAGTCCAACTTCTCCTGTCCTGCTGGACTTTGACTTTCAGCATTTAACTTTTGTTTAAATTGATTATCCCCAATATGGAAGTGATCACTTCTTTTCTGTATAGGTGTTGACTTGCCTTTGCTCTTGATTTGACGCTGGGACTCCACAATCCCGAAAAAACATGGCTTTGAAGTGCACCATGTAAATGGAGCTGCGGTTGATTATTCCCTTTGCTGCACCATTCACATGTGGCTCTTTAGATAACTCCTTTATGAAAGTGATGAAATTTCACTGATCGGGGCTGATGGGTGTTTTAGTATGTGGACTGGTGGAGTTTGTTTTCCAGGGCTGCTTTTTCGTCCCAGTCCGGCTCTGACTTCATGTGTCCTGTAACTATAGTGGACGCCCATTCCTAAACTATTCTGTTTCTATAGCCCTAAGACACTAGAACTAGCAGCCCACTCATGTTTGAACTGTCAACACAAATTAATAACTGATGGGGTGCAACAAACTCACACGGATCTCGATGCTGCGTACTTGTCCTTGGTATGCTAATGTTTACAGGTTTATGGACTGGTTGCTCGATAACATCCAAGTCTATAGTAGTAACCAGCCTCGTCAGCTTTTTGCCACCTTTTTATGTGGGACTCTGTGACCCACCCCAGGGCCGTATGGTTCCCGGTTCCGGGCGTTGAATAACTGGGGATGTCACTGGGGCCTGTGCCCAGTCCCATGGCCCTGGCGGTCACTGAAAAAAGGGGTTAAAATAAAATAAAAAGAGTTTGTGACGCCACCTATGGTCCCCGGTAATTGTACCGACGCTGCTTGCAGACCTCCGGGGTGATGATGATGCAGCAAGATGGCTACGCTCCCCATAGGTAGAGCGGGATTCCTGGGGCAGTTGTGGTGAATAGGGATTGTTTTACACAGGGAGGCGGCTCGTCAGGCGAGACACTGGCACACATTCTGTATTGAGCGAGTAATCATGCAGCTCCTCTGGCATTGGCAAATGAGACACGTCACACAGTCTAAACTCTGCACAGGTTTTACTGGCAACTTCAGGCAGCATACAGTTCTTACATTTCACATGTACTGCTGGCCTGGGTAGTCACCAGGAAACACGGCATCTCACTTGGGACCTTCAGTGGTGTGCCCGCCTTTCCTTTCTCTGTCCTTAACTGCGCTCTCCCTTTCTTCCTCCCTTTTGTGCTCCTGTGCGCAGAGCCCTCAGCCGGCTCCCACGGATCCTTTCTGGACGGTTCCTTTTCTGGATCTCCGGACCTTCTACGAGACCTTTTAGGGTGTTCGCTGGGTGTCGGCCACGACTCCCATGAGAAACTCGTGTACCTCCGGTTTGGCGGCTCGGGGATAAATGCCCACACCGCTCTCGGAGCCATCCTCCGTTTCTGGACTGGGTCCCTCTGGCCGGTGTTTGTACCTGGATTCGAGTGCACCTCAACAGCCTAGGATCCCCTTTCTTTTCCAACGGCTTCTCCGCCGTCTGACTCCTCGCTCCCACAGGAGGTCACCTCCGCTTCGTTCTCACTAAAGGTACCGTCACACGCAGCGATATGGCTTCCATACCACCAGCAATTTGACATGAGCGCACACGTTTCGGGAACTTTTTTGCACATCGCCGTCACCCTGTCACACATAGAGATCTCGCCTGCGTTCTACGGCGATCCTGCATTCCAGAAATCGCCTGCAGAAGACCGGAAGCAATTTCCTTTTTTCCACATGGCCTCGTCACATGCCACCATCTCATCAGCGATGCGGCCGTAGAGTGTGAGTACGGCTAGGAGACAGGCGTACCACAGTGTTTTTCACCACACCCCTACCACTCCGATTGGCCGACACAACTGCGTTACCATTGGTCAGCCTTGTCAGGATGTCTGCGCACTACATGACGCATGTGCCCTTTCTACTATATCGCTATTCAAATATGGCGACTTAGCCGATGGGCAGCCAATGGGAACGCAGGAGTGGCCACCAATTGCGGCAGACGGGCCGAGCCAAATAGAACACTCAGGCACATTTCTGGATTTGATTCCAGATGGTCTGAGCTCGCTTTCAAACATCGCTATTGCCCTGTCACACGCCAAGATGCGCAGAAATCGCCTGGTGGTTATCGCCTGATTTCACTGCAGTGCAGGGCGATCAGGCGACGCTCCACCGGCAATTAATGGCCGTAAAATCGCCCTGTCTCACGCCACTATGCACAGGCGATGTTGCTTCCATATCGCCGAAATACACGAATTTGCGGTGATATGGAAGCCATATCGCTGCGTGTGACATACCTTTACTCTCTTCCCGCTCTTCCACTACCCACCTAAGATCCTCCACACCGGGAGCAGTTCCCTAGCAACAGATTAACCTATTGTTCTCTGGTCTAAGGTGCGTGGATGGGTGTAAAGAAGGTCCCTTAAGTGACGTCCCATGTTCCCTGGCCACAGGGATACTACAATACACTCTCCTGTGGGTGCATACCCCTGCGTGGCGTCCCAACCAGTGGGGCGCCACATCTGCACACAACTGGTCCCATCACTATACGTCCCCCTTTAATGGCTGGTCATAATAGGGAAAGCTAGGGATGTGAGTAATCCATTTTAGATGTTGAGGTGTTCTCATTGGTCAAAAATCCCTTTAAAGTGAGCTTGTCACTTTCAATAAATCTGTACTTTGTTATTTTACCTGGTGAAAATGTCGCTGATCTGAATCCAGAGTAGATTTTCTTGTATTCCTGTCTTTCTGTCCCTCTTCCCTGTATATAATTCATCCTTTTAGCCAAGTGCATTAAGAGGAGTGGGATATATCAACTAATGTATCTCTATCTCCACCAACCTGTGGACAGATGTGTGTACACCCCTCTGATGGAGGCGGCTCTGCAGGTCATTATTGGACATATAGAGATTATCCAGCCCCGGTCACTTCTGCACCAGACAGTGACTTTGGTCTCGGAGATACCGGCCAGGACGTGTATATGATTAACATAAACCATGTATCTGTCCTATTCTGATAAATAGGTGCAGAATTTAGCACTAATCCCCCAGTTTCTGTACTTACTACAGCCGGTTTAGTGAATGTGCCATTTTGATCATTCTTGAGTGAGCTCCATGTTTTGTCCCGGGACCCCATGGTTACTTGTAACCCCCTGTGACACCTATTTAGCCATTTTCTCCTTTTCCTGATTCTCCTGTATTCTGCATCTCTGTGACCTGCTCTTTAGTTTTCTTTAAGGCAGAGTGTTATATAGAATCTAAACAATGTGAGTGCCCCCATAATACTAGTGATGTAATGTGGGACAGGTGATGTTATCATGGCTGGAGTCATGTGATCCACTCTGTGTGCAGCCCCCTATAGGCCCTGGTCCTGCAGCTACGGCCGCCATGTATATAGATGAGATATTTTATTAGATGCCGGAACAGCATCCAAGTCTGGATCTAGTTCTGTATTATTGAGTGATTGTCACTGTGTAGGGTGAAGTGCTGACAAATAAAACACACACCACAGTATATTATATGTAATTTCTTTTTTTTATTGGAATAGCAATAAGCAACATTGCAATGAAAATATTACCGGCCCTGTAATAAATTAAAGGTCACAGTGACTCTCAGGTCCGGCTCCTATGGAGACCACAGAACTTGCTACGGATATTGTGAACCTGATGAGCCACCGGACTCAAAGATCCAGAGGAAGGCAAAGAAAACCCCCGGAGAGTTCTACCTCAGGGGGAAAAAAAATTCCTTCCTGACCCCAGTTGTGGCGATGAATATCTCCCTGGATCATATCTGTCCTGCTGCTTATTGCTGTATGCATTGAGTGATGTTCAAACTGTTGGAGTGCAGCTGTGGGAACCTTAAATTCAGTGATAATGTCTCATAAAGCTGAAAGGGTGTTCAGTAGAGATGGGTAGCGCTGGGCCATCAGACTGTCTCCTCTGTAGCTGTATCTGTAGAGTCATCCTTCTGAGGTTCCAATTCCAAAATTAATTCTTTTACTGCAATGAGAAACACGTCACATTAGTAATTTCCAGGCAATCAAGATCAATACAATCAATCCTATTGTGGCGCCCTCTGGCGGACGTCCATGGAGGTACTGCACCCCAAACAGAAGGTGTAGTGCCTCCGTAGACATGGATGAGGAGAAAAATACAGAGTCTGCACCCAAAACACCTCATAGGACACCTTAGCACAGGGAACTGGTATTCAGGAGGTCCCAGGGGTGGAACTTAGAAGAGCAGGAAGACGTGAGTGACAGTTACACACAAGTCAGTCAGACGTGACAGAAGAAGAGAATGGACGGACGCAGGGGACCCTGCGGTTGTGACAGGAGGGCATCTCTAAGAAAAGAGGTGACCCAGACAATGAAGGGGTATACTCAAGGACTGGTTGTAGCAGCTGGAGAGTCCAGGTCAACACCGGTAAACCGGAACCGAGGCGGTTAGTTAACGGTTTATCCCAAACTGCAGACTGGCAGTCTGTGGGCCTAAAGTAGCAGCCACAGCACCACAAAGCTAAATCCCACCTCTGTCCCAAAGTGGGTCCAAGACACTAACAAGGGAAAAGGACTAAATACCGGTGACTGGAGGGATTGCCTTCTCACCACTCTTTCCGTACCGAAAGGGGTCAGAAGTACCTTTTAGTAACAGACCTGGGGACCGGCGATCGGGCTGTTTAGTTCTCTTTTCAACCACACTAAAGCAAAACACAGACCAAGAAAGTTATTGTAGGGACACCTCTGACAGACTCTGGAAAAACCTCCAAAATCCACAGCTACAACCCCCGGTGAAGCCGACTGTACTGTGTACCCTTATAATCTGGTACAGTAAAGAACTGTTTGAGCTATTCTGGTCTCTGGCATCAATTATTTGTCGCCCGGAGGGTCTCCACAGCATCATAGAAGCTGGGGACTACGACTCCTCTCATCTTTCCCGCTACCTTGAGGTAAAAGCTCCGCCTGTGGGGAGCTGTACTACCAAAGCTGCTTCACCATCACCTCAGTGGCCGGCTGCAGCGCTGGTAACCACATTACCAGGTACCACAGGTTGCGTCACGTTCCCCTATCCCCAAGTTCCCCCTTACCCCAATCAGCCATTGAGTGCCCAGGGCACGGAACCGGGACCCGACCAGCCGTGATCCTCCACTGAAGCCACCATCCCGGTATCCGAGTAACCACTTCCATGCTGGCCCGACTCATTTCCACTACCATAATGAGCTTTAGCAAAGTGGAGAGTATATTGTGTTTTATACTCATATAGACCCCCATACCGGAGAATGGATTAAAACCCTCCTTGGATATATCTCTAGTTTTTTGTTGCAGTTCTTTTACCTTCATCTAAGAATTCAGTAAATCTTTAATAAAGTAAGTAAACACACACTTACCCTCATTCCTGTGTATCCAACAGGATGACGACAGCAAACAGACCTTTATCCCACCACAGAACCACTCTGGAGTTAATCCCTGAATCATGAAATCGCCCATGGTGACAAAGTGAGGGGCTATGCCCCCTCAAGGTATTGACTCTTCTAGGAATGCTGCTGGGGGTGAAGCTGTTGGACCCTTTTTTTCAGAGATGATGTCCTCCACCCAACTCTCAAAAACATGAGTTAGTCTTCTCAGGAGAGATGGGTAGTCGAGCTGAGCTATGAGACGATCTCCTCTGTAGCTCTATGTAGAAGTGTCATCTGTACTATGGTTCTGAGGTAGAATTCATTATCTTCAATGGTTAAAAACAACACATTAATGATTTCCCGTCAATTAAGTTCAAATAATCAATCCTATTACCACCATGATGAGCTTTAGCAAAGTTGAGAGTATGGATATAGAGATGAGCCACCACCCTAATGTTCGAATTCGCTTTGATTCGTGAATTTGAGATTTGTTCGTCGAATGTGCTTTGAATGTTTGTTGAACAACGTAAACCCCTTGAAATCAATGGCAAGCTACAAAAAACACATAGAAAACACCTTCAAAGGGCTCCAAAAGCTGCCAAACTACTCAGAAGGAAAACAAACACCACAAAAATGTATCAAACACAGTACAAATAGTCACAGGCTAAGTGGCTTAAGTTTTCTACATTAAGTAAAAAGAGGTGGAAGAGTAAAAGGAGAATGAGACACAGGCATGGGCATGTCACACCCTTCTTAAATCATGTAAAACATAGCAAGGGACTCCAACAAGAATCCTTACTTCTTTCAAAGGATCACACCTACAGCAAAATGGCATCAATTCTCCCAGACCCAAAATTGCTGAATGGCCCAGCTTGCATGCATGGCACAGGGTCTGGAACAGGACCTGGCCTAGCATTTCAAGGTTAAACCTTGCTCAGCAACTAAACGTTTTGTCAGTATGTATTATCCTGAATAGGCCTAAAGGGCCGGATCCCCTGGAAGCTCATGCAAGCGCTGCCGTCAATATTATGCCCCGCCACACACAGGTGGAACCACCATTAGTTTTGTGGAGTACTCATAAATTCACAGAGAGGTAGGTCAGAGACCTGTTTAGGCCTAGAAGGCCACATGAATTCAAAGCTCATGCAATCGTTCCCATAAAAGTCATGCCCCGCAACACACAGGTGGGACCACCATTAGTTTTGTGGAGTACTACATGAATTCACATAGAGGTAGATCAGAGACCTGTTTAGGCCTAGAAGGCCACATGAAGTCAAAGCTCGTGCAAGCGTTCCCATAAAAGTCATGCCCGCCACACACATGTGGGACCACCATTAGTTTTGTGGAATGCTATAGAAAAAATAGAGATACACATCAGAGACCTGTTTGTGCCTAGTAGGTCGGATAAAGTCAAAGGGAACCAGTCACTGAATATTAGAGATGATCCACCACCATAGTGTTCGAATTGATTCGGTGTGTCGAATTGAGGGTATGTTTGTCGAATGTTCGTCGAATGTTCGTCAAACACCGTTGAATATCATTGAAAACAATAGCAGGAAAAAACAAACACATACAAACACATATAAAACACATAGAAAACAACTTCTAAGGTGTCCAAAAGGTGACAAACTTCTCAGAAGATACAACAAACACATGGAAAAGTGACAAGTACATAACCCAAAAAGAAAAGAGATGGACGAGTAAAACGAGGAGGAGACACAGATATAGGCATGTCATGCCCTTCGAAAATCTGTTTTTACTCCAGTATTTGTAAGGCATCATGCAGATGATGAGTAATGCTTGATTTTTACTTTGGTTTCTGTAAGGCCACGTTCAGACAATGAGTATTGTTTGATTTTTACTTCAGTATCTGTAAGGACACGTTCAGACAGGATGTTTTCTTGATTGTTACTTCAGTATGTGGAACGCCATGTTCAGACGATGAGTATTTTGTGATGTTTTTCCTCACTATCTGTAAGGCTTCGTGCAGACAATGAGTATTGTGTTACATTTAGGGGACTACAAGAAGAGTCTCCCTTTTTTCCAAATATTTGGGCACAGACACCACTTAAGTGGCATCAATTGCACCACAGTTGCAAACTTTAAATTGTTACTTTTAGGCAAAAATCCACAGGGCTTTAGTCTCCCCAGGATGACACAGGGGCAGAAAAGTCCTTGCAGATCCATGCCTTGTTCATCTTTATGAATGTAAGTCTGTCCACATTCTGGGTGGATAGACGCGTGTGCCTTTCTGTCAGCACACCACCAGAGCGCTGAAGACACGTTCTGAGAGAACGCTGGCTGCGGGGCACGACAAGATCTCCAAAGGCATGAGTGGTAGCTCAGGCCATTTCTCCTGTTTGGAAGCCCAAAAGGAGCAAGGCTCCAGTTCCCCAATCATTGCATCGATGTTAAGTTGGAGATACTCGTGTACCATCCGATCCAGTTGTTGACTATGTGTCAGACATCTCGTGTCTTCAGGCCTTGAAAATGATGGTCTGAAAAAAATCTTGAAACGAGGTCACAAATTGCTGGTACCACCACCAGATACGGTGTTACTGGTACAGTGTGATGATGATGACGCGACAGTCCCACGGTTGACAAGTTGGAACTGTGAGATTCACTTGTCTACTACTACCACTGGTGGTTTGTGGAAAACCATCTGAGATTATATATCAGCTTCTGCTGATAGTCCTGCATGCGTGAGTCCCTATGTATGGCAGGAATTATTTCAGTAAATTTGCTCTTGTACCGGGGATCTAATAGTGTGGCAACCCAGTAGTCTGCATTACTCCTAATTTGCACAATCCGAGGGTCATGTTGCAGGTAGTGCAGCAAGAAGGCGCTCATGTGTCTTGCGCACCCAGGAGGACCAAGTCCTTGTTATGTTGGTGGTGGGGAGGTGAGAATGATGCTTCCTTCCTCTGCCCTCTCCCCCCAACCTCACACAACAGAAATGTCATCAAGTCTCTCTCATCTGCTGATTCTTCAATGCCCATCGCCAGTTCATCCTCCATTTCTTCATGGGCTCCTGCACCTTCCTGAAGAGGTTGGTTGCTAACATGCGCCCTCGTGAATGCCTCTCCACCACCCTCCCTTTACTGCTGTCTTTGTGCTGCCGACTGTGAGGATCTTGCAGATGTTGTCATCCCTTCCGCATAGGACTTCTCCTGTACTTCCTCAACCTCCTCTTGTCCCACCACCTGACTCCGAATATTGTTTAGAGTGTGCTCCAGCATGTAGATGACCGGAATAGTCATGCTGATAATGGCATCGACAGCACTAAATATCTTGGTCGCCATCTCAAAACTGTGCAGAAGGGTGCATAGGTCCTTGATCTGAGACCACTCCTGCAGCGTGATTGCCCCACCTCTGGATCTCATTGGCACAGGCTATACATCATAACGTTTTGCACCAGGGCTCGGCGGTCCTGCCACAGTCGCTGCAACATGTGCAGAGTAGAATTCCAGCGTATCGGCACATCACATTTCAGACGGTGAACGGGCAAGCCGGAAGACTCCTGGAGCGAAGCAAGTCGTTAGCTGCGGGATGCGAACGCCGGAAGTAAGCACACAGCGACTGTGTCCTCCGCAGAAGCCCATCTCGGCCGGGGGATAGTGTGTCAAAATTTGCTGGACAACCAGATTCAACACGTGAGCCATACAAGGAAAGTGTGTGATATTGCTCCAGTGAAGGGCCGCACCCAGGTTTGCAGCATTGTCGCACACGGCCTTCCCTGGCTGTAGGTTGAGTGGAGACAACCATTGCTGAAACTCGGTCCCAGAGCTGACCACAACTTGTGTGACTCACATTTCCTAGGCATTTCAAGGTAAAGACCGCCTGATGGCATTGATCCCTGCTGCCAGCATAGTAGGGAGGTGTACAGGATTCCTTCTGTGCAGCTACAAAGCGGTGGCATTTACCAGACAAGCTTTGGGTGGAGGTGGAGGACCGAAAGGGTTGAGGAGGCAGAAACAGTGAGGAACTTCTACCTACAGAGGATGGACACACAACTCGTGGGGACGGCAAGACTTGGACAGCAGACCCTTCTCCAGCTCTCACCATAGTTAACCAATGCCCAGTCAGCGACATGTAACGCCCCTGTCCATGCTTACTGTCCAAGTGTCTGTGGTGAAATGCACCCTGTCACACACAGAGTTTCTCAAGGAAGCGGTGATGTTGTCTGCGACATGCTGGCACACCTTTCTTGGAGAAGTAGTGGCGACTGGGCATCTGGTACTGGGGCACTGCGATGGACATAAGGTCTCGAAAATCCTCTGTGTCCACCAGGCGTAAAGGCAGCATTTCTGAAGCCAACAGCTTGCAGATAGTGAAATTCAAGTGCTTAGCTTTCTCATGGCTAGGAAGAAATGGCTTTTTACTTGTCCACATCTAAGGGAGACTGGCTGCTGTGCTGAGACACAGTTGAGATGGTGTCCCCGGCAAACTGCTGGTCTGGGAGGGAGGTGCAGGCGAAGATGTAATGTTGCCTTCATCCAAAGTTGGTGCTCTTGATGTCTGAGAGAGCTTAACACCAGCAGCATTGTCCACTTGATAACCAAGTGACGATCTGCCAATCACACTGCCTGTTGCGGGTAAAGAGGTGGAAGGTGTACGTCCAAAAGCATGTGTGACACCTGTCCCCACAGTCACAGACGATGAAGAGCACATGGATGCACTTGATGGGGCAGACGGTGTTAGGCCCGCCCCGCTAGCCCGCATTCTACGGTTGCACGGTGAGCTTCCCACTGCGACTTGTGCTTCATGTCCATGTGGCGGTTCATACATGAAGTACTCAAGCTAGTGAGTTTTTGGCCTCTACTCAGAGATTGGTGACAAATCTTGCAGATGACATTAGGTGGGAGATCCTTGGTGATGTCAAAAAAGGCCCAGGCTAGGCAAGGCTTAGAGCCCATGGGAGCTGCAGAGCCAGCACGACTTCTGCTGAGAGGCAGAGTTCTGGCTGCAGATGCAGTTGTTGGCGTGCTTCCAGTGCTCCTTCTATGTCCAGGAAGGTGCAACCTAACCTCGTCGTCAGTAGCATCCTCCTCCACCTCCTGTGCTGACCTCATCGACTGGCTGACTGTGGGTTGACAGTAAGTGGGATCTCCAACCTCATCATCATCCTCTGTGTTCTCACACCCCTCATCCTCAGAGACAACCTCTTCCTGCCTTGACCGATATGTCAATCAAATCCGGTATCTGAGTCTCATCAGCATCATCCTCCTGGTGTCCACCAACAGTATGTACTGTTAGGGAATGACGGTCTGCATAAAGGTCAGAAGCTTCTTCATCTTGGCCTGGGTCTGACTCGCAAAGCTTCTGGGCATCAGGGCAGATCATTAACTCACTGCAGCTTTGGTGCAGACCTCTGATTCCCAGGCTATTGTGTGACTGAACAGCTCTGCAGACTCAAACATGTCTGTTACCCCAGACTGAATAGGGCGGCTGGACACTTGGGAGCTTGGAGGAATAAAATGTGATTGGTCTGACACCTCAGATGACTGGAGGGTTTGTGATGTAGAAGTTGAGGTGGAGGAGAGGCCACTTGATGGAGCATTTGAGATCCATTCAAGCACCTGCTGTTTTTGTGCCTCACTTCCAAGTGGTATCGGTGGTCATGTCCGTAAGAAAGGGATCATATCTGATTGGCCACAGACAGAAGTAGACATCTTACTTTGGCTGGAAGATTGTCTTTTTTCAGCAGATGTTAATGTAGCTTTAGCATCTACCCCCCGGAAACAAACTTTTTTTTCCCTTTCCACCACGCCTACTCCCATTTCCACCAGCAGCAGGCCTTTTGCCACTCATTTTGTATGTGAAATTTGGGAGCAGTACAGTTGTTTTACAAAAAAAAGGTGAATGTCAATCGAGTAGTGTTCTCCGCAAGGAGCCACCCCTTGGCTGGGTCCTTCCCTGGAGGGATATATGGCTAGTCCTGTGTTTGAGACTCCTAACCGAGGCTCCACAGACTCTATTTGCATATTCATAATTGCCAGGGGACAATGCACCTAGGAATTCACTGTGTTTGAGCGCCTTAGCCAGCGGCCCGCAGTGTTTTCTTGGACTGGTCTCCCTGAGATCAGTGAATGCTTTGTGATGTTGGTCTACTAGGCCTTGCTCCCACCTAGCCAGAATCCTTCTCCACACTGATGAGGGGCAACACTCCGAAACAGCTGTCTGTGGATGGATACCTGGCCTAGGTATTCCCTTGTCATATCTCTAAACTTGTAAAAGAGTTGGATATTGACTAAAAGGGCCACTTAATATGGTGGTTATGGTGTTCTCCATAAGGAGCCACCCCTTGGCTGGGTCCTTTCCTGGAGGGATATATGGCTAGTCCTGTGTTTGAGACTCCTAACCGAGGCTCCACAGACTCTATTTGCATAATCAAGCAGAGGTGACTGAACCAACACTGCTACTTGGCCCAAAGTGAGACCTGGGCAAGGTGCAGTTAAAAATTAGTAGGAAGTACACTGGCGGTGTAGTAGATTGTATTACAAGTGGCCTAAACTAATAGTTTTTGTCACGCTGCGACTTGACCAGAAGTCAGATGTGGCCAAGGTGCAGTTAAAAATTAGTAGGAAGTACACTGGCGACAACACCAGGGACCGGGAGGATCTGGATCTTAAAGCCTGCAGAGCCTCTGATCTCTCTCCTCAGGTTGGTGATTGCTGCATTCCCCCTCCAACCTGCTTCAGACTGTCTGAAATCCTCCCTGCTCCAGGACACCTAACACTGCCAGCCTGCAAATCCCTGATACATACTATGATATCATGGGGCTCTGTGAGGGTGAGGAGACTCCATCAAATCAGCAGGGAGCAGAGATAAGATAATAGAAGTGCGGGGAATCAGAGAGATAGGAGCTCATTTCTGCCCACACAGCCATTAATGAGGGACACAGACAGTGATCACATCAGTTAAGATACATAGAGGTGCTGCAGTGCTTCAACGCTTCAGGCCCCAGCACTTAAAGGAACCTGTCACCCCAAATCACCCTTGTAAGCTCTAAATACATGTCCCTGAAGCATTACAATACAGTCCTACACATCCCTTTGTGAGGTTTCAGTGAAATATGAAAGTGCAATAAAGTCGTTTGTAAACTTACTAAATCCATGGCAGTGGGGCGTTCCCAAGCCTCCTTGTCTGTTAGGCGGTTCCCCTGTGCCGCTGTATTACGCCCTAATGGGCGTTTTTTCAAACTTTCTAGCGCGGGCACGATTCAGATTCTCGCGCCCGCGACGTCACGGTCATGTGATGCCGTGACGCGTCATTTCCGGGCGGCCGGGGCGCTGTTGTCTGAAGCGCACCTGCCTCTCTCTGAACGCGCACTGGCCAACTTCAGCGCATGCGCAGATCGCATGCTGAAGTCGGCCGGTGCGCGTCAGACAACAGCGCCCCGGCCGCCCGGAAATGACGCGTCACGGCATCACATGACCGTGACGTCGCGGGCGCGAGAATCTGAATCGTGCCCGCGCTAGAAAGTTTGAAAAAACGCCCATTAGGGCGTAATACAGCGGCACAGGGAACCGCCTAGCAGACAAGGAGGCTTGGGAACGCCCCACTGCCATGGATTTAGTAAGTTTACAAACGACTTTATTGCACTTTCATATTTCACCAAAACCTCACAAAGGGATGTGTAGGAATTTATTGTAATGCTTCAGGGACATGTATTTAGAGCTTACAAGGGTGATTTGGGGTGACAGGTTCCCTTTAAAACTGCTCAGAGGCTCCCAGACAACTCAAGATAACAGCTGGTGTTGCCAGGACTGTTTTGCTCTCTAATTTCTGGTGATTGAAGGCACTGCTACCATCAAACATACAGACTTCACCTCTGCAGCTGCTTGGAAAAGAGCCCCTATTGTCATCTAGGGAGCCTTGCTGAAACTATTGGTGACCTGAGGGGCTGCTCTGGAGTTTCATGGTGTTGCTGCACTGAGGGAGACACAAGCTCTGCTTCATATAATCTCCTGGCAATTATAACAGCTCGGCCCTTACAGGACCTTACAACTCTGATCTCAGAGTATATATAAGTGGCTGGCATCACACTTGTCATCGCAGGGACATCCTGACTCGTTGTGAACTTCTACAGAGCAGATCTCATCCATGTGCTGTGGGACTCTGATCCCTGTACAGAAGAACATTCTCTACACCAACCTTTCTCCTCTCATATAGGATTACAGCACCACTGCTCTACAGCCTCTGCAGAATTTAGATTTATTAACTCTTTGTCAACCCCTGAGGTGCTAGACGCCATATGGTCCTATAGTGTAACATCTTCTGGATCTCCACACACTTACTACTTCTCTGTGACTACGGATATATAATATCATGTAAAGTTTCTTGAATACCCAGTAGAGGCTAACGGGCTATAAGAACCACATAAGATTTAACTCTCGTACTTTCTGACAATGGTGAAAACCACGAGCAAACCTATAATGTCAAATACCAAATCCGCAACGCCCCTTTCAGGCAGACTTGGATAGGTTTCTGAGGAAACAAGCCAGTATGTCTTCTTTATCTAAAACATTTCGACAACTTCTCACTGATGACCCCACCGAATCTGAGCCTGAAAGTGACGTGGAAACTGAAAAAACATCCAAAAATCCTCCACTCACTTGGTCTTTCTCTAAAAGGATCTTGAATAAAGCCATTGAGCCGGTCCTTAAAGAACTTTCGGATATCAAGCAGGACCTTTCACAGTTGGGCCATCGGGTTGAATCAATAAAGTCTTCACACTCAGACGTGGTCCAACACTTTAACTCCACTGTACTGAGTTTACAACAACATGAAGACCACCTTAATCAGATATTCTTAACTCTGGAAAACCACGAAAACAGAGACAGGCGCAACAATCTACGATTGAAGGGCATACCTGAAACCATTAGCCAGGATGCTCTTGGCCCTGCCATCAGGATGTGTTTCGCTCCATACTACTATCAGATGACCCACAGACTATCGAGATGGTGAGGGTCCATAGAGCTCTGTGCCCGAAACCACCCCCGGAAGAACCCCCCAGACATGTAATTTGCCGGTTCCTCGATTTTAGAACCAAAGATCTTCTTCTGCATAGTGCCAGAGAGGCGACTGACATCTCCTGCAATGGTTCGGCAATACAAATTTTTCTGTCGGCAATCACTCTCAACAAGCGGAGGCTCTTGAAGCCTTTTACGACGAAACTACACCAGAGACACTTTCCTTATAGATGGCTGTACCCATTTGGCATTTCCATTTCTGCTAATGACAAGCGGTTTCAAGCGCTAACCTCTGCAGATATTAAAAGGGTTTGTAAAGACCTTGACATTGTGCTTGAACACTACCCAAATCTGAAGCTTCACTCTGCATACCTGCTAAAACCTCTTCCAGAATTCCAAACTGCCAGACGAATTTGACCCCCAAATCCCAAAGACTCAAGCGTTGCACCGCCAAACCAGCTGGGATCCACGATGGGGACGACCCAGCTGGCTGATAGATCAGTCAGAACTTTCTTTTCTCCACAGGTCCCATGGATATAGGGATCATGCCCTGCTTCCACACTGACAAGACTAAAGGGACAACCCTTGAGGACTGGTAGAAGGTTTCTGCTTTACCAATGTCCATTTAGATTTGCTCCTACTTATAACTCATGTAGTGGGCAATGGTTCTTTTTCAAGACACCACGTTTCCTATTGTTACTCACTGCATTCACCTTCCCCCCCCCCTTTTTTTTTTCCCCATCCTTCCCCCGCCCCCCACCCTCCCGACTGCTTGTTTACCCGACTCCCTTAAAAGGACTTGATGCATAACCTATCTTGAAGATATCTGTTTAGCATTCTCTGAGGATGTGATGCGACCCTCCTGACATCCATGACTTGAACAACACTAGGCCTTCCGTACTCCTCAACCACCTATCCTCAGTCCCCTCCTACCCTCTCCTCACCCTTTCCAATACCTATCTCCACATTTGTTCGGACACTTGGTATACGTTTAACCAAGATTTTCTACAAGGTTCATACTGTACTCATGTTCAGTTATTTTTCCATATTTGGGTTATGTGAGGTTTAGTATCACGGCCTACCCGTTGGCCTCTGCAACTACTCTCCCCGTTTATAGCTTAATGTCAATTACAACAATACTCCACCCCCTCCGGGGTGTAATAACTGCATACTATGCAATGTTTTTTCATGTATTCATTGAATTTCGCTTATTTCCTCTTGCATTTTCTACCTACTCACTTACTTTCCCCTATTCTCATTTCTCTCACTCATCTACACCCCTGGAACCGGTGGAGGGTCGTTCGTTGATGAAATCTTCATTTCATTATTTCACGCCATAACATCGTCACATAAATTGTACAGAATTGTCTCTCATAACGTCCATGGTATTAATTCCCCTATTCCCAGGTCGCAGACTTTACATCATTTTAAAAAGAATGGGTATGATATTCTATTTTTACAGGAGACTCATTTTATAGCTGGTAAAACCCCTACCTTCGAAGAAGGCTATTATATCAACTGGTTCCATGCCCTATCTCCCCAGAGGGGTGCACGAGGAGTATCGATTGCTTTCGCAAAAGATATCCCCTTTCTTTTACAGGACAGTCTGGTTGATCCAAAGGGCTGGTACCTATTGTTAAAGGGCCTCCTCGGAGGTAATTTAGTGACGCTGGGAAACTTCTACGTCCCCAATAAACAACATTAAAATGGATCCGTAAAGCCCTCTGCAAACTTGATCTTTTTAGGGAAGGTTCTGTCTTGCCAAGGGGGTGACTTAAATGTGGCGTTGGAACTCATGTTGGATACATCCTCTGGGAAGGGCACGATCGCCTTACGTGATTTGGCCCAAATCAAATCCTCGCTTCACCCATGGGATTAGTAGATGCCTGGAGATACTTCCACCCTCAGACAGAACTTATACATTCTATTCCCATCCCCACAATACGTATCACCGTATTGACTACTTATTGATCTCTAGGAATGCTCTTACCACTACGTCAGATGTAGATACTCTCCCTGCCCTGTATTTGGATCATGCCATGGTTATAATTGAACTGGAACTGGATAAACCCCTTTCCACCTGTAGAACTTGGAAACTTAATGAATCCCTACTCTTGAAAGAAAACGTTAAGAACAAAATTCAAACAGCCATCAAAGAATATTTTTCCATTAACCTGATATGGATCCGACATTGGTCTGGGAGGCTCACAAAGCCACAATTAGGGGAGTGATTATATCTGAGGTGTCCCATATCAATAAACAGCGGAGGACCGAATTGGAATCTCTCTATGGGACATAGCTGATTTAGCTGATGTATCTACAACACCAACGATCACTATTCCCCGATATATTAATCCAACTGACTGAACGCAGACAACGCTTGAAAGACCTACTAAACAAGCAAGCTGCGAAATTTACTCAAAAGCATAATTCTACCAAAATTCCTCTATTTATTTCAAATGCTCCCATCCATATCCCTGATCAAACCCTTTCTAAGATACATACTTTTTCTCGCATTTTATATGGAACAATAGAAGACCCAGAATCAATTTCTCGACTCTGACGCAGCCGTTCTCAGGGAGGGATGGTAATCTCAACCTTTAGGTCCTGCCCTTGACATAACTAAAGACAGGAAACACCTGCTCAGCCAATCACTGACTGAGGATATGTCTGCTGTGGCCTCTGATTGGTTGAGCTAGCACTTCTCTCCTTTTTTGCTGTACTTAGATGGGATCGGCAGGGCTGTATTTAGAGTTCCTGCTGCCCTAGGCACTTTTAGTGGTTGCGCCCCCCCCTCACTGATCAGTCAAACTAGGCAAATGTGTACACATTTGTCAGGCAGATCCACTCAGTATTCCGCCTGAAAAATCAACAAATAAATGCTAAAGGGAATGATCTCATGCATGGCAATGTAAAGGCAAATCGCTGTTCATATGTTCAGACTTTTGAGGTTTTTCTTTTCAACTGTGTGTCTGAATTCAGGCGGTTCACAGACATCAGAGAGCCCGTAGACTTCAGATTGTAGTTACAGTATACCTCCATACACATGAGACTAAGGCTATGTTCACACAGGGTGTTTTTGCTGCAGCAAAAAAAAAAAAAAACACAGCAAAACCTGTACAGGTTTCTGGTGGCTCCAGATTTTCTGGCAGGAGATTTGCTGCGTTTTCCCTGCATTTTGGCCAATGAATGCAGCAAAAGCGCAGAGAAGAATTGTCACTCATTCTTTTCAAAACGCAGCAAAACCTGTGCAGGTTTCAGTTCCTGCAAAGAAACTAAACCAATGTGTACACAGCTTTTCCCTGAATCACATTGGTTTTACTGGAAAAAAATATGCAGGTTTAGATTATATAGAACCACAAAAAACACAGTAAAAACGTACAGTTTCTCTCCCTCTATCCCCCTTCCATGTAGCTTCTCTCTCCTCATCCCCCTTCCATTTTCCATGCAGCTTCTCCTCCCCATCCACTCACCAGCATGTAGTAGCAACAGCCCATGTGTCCCCCCTCACCCCCAGCATGTAGTAACAGCAGCCCATGTGTCCCCTCCACCCCCACTGGTAACAGTCTGACCGTTCCATCTTCTGCTCTATGACCTCACCGCTCCTCTCCTGTCTGTGTTTTCCTCACCCCCTCCATGTTCCATGCAGCTTCTCCCCATCCATGTTCCATGCAGCTTCTCCTCCCATCCACTCCAGCATGTAGTAGCAACAGCCCATGTGTCCCCCTCACCCCAGCATGTAGTAATAGCAGCCCATGTGTCCCCCCCTCACCCCAGCATGTAGTAACAGCAGCCATGTGTCCCCCTCACCCCAGCATGTAGTAATAGCACCATGTGTCCCCCCTCACCCCCAGCATGTAGTAACAGCAGCCCATGTGTCCCCCTCACTCCCAGCATGTAGTAACAGCAGCCCATGTGTCCCCCCCTCACTCCCAGCATGTAGTAACACAGCCAAGTGCCCATCCAGCATTAGTAACAGCAGCCATGTGTCCCCTCCCTCACCCACAGCATGTAGTTACAGCAGCCCATGTGTCCCCCCCTCACCCCCAGCATGTAGTAATAGCAGCTCTTGTACCCCATTTCCCCCAGTCTTCTGCTCTATAAGCACTCACCTGCTCCTCTCCTGGCTCCTGTGTTGTTCTCCTCCTGGCCCTCATGTCGTCTTCTTCCTCCTCCACGGCACTGTCCTGTGACTTGTCAGCAGTGGTGAGATGAAGCCACTGCACAGCAGAGCTGCAGCAGCTCCTGGAGCAGGGAGCTAATGACGCTCTTCTGACCTCAGAAGTGAAAGTGCTGGTGCTTCCGGGGTCAGTCTGCTCTCGGTGCCGACATTCATTTGTACCTGCTATCCAAATACAAATGAATGGAGGTGTGTGCACAATCCCCTCCCCTCCAAAAAGACAATGGATTTCCTAGATTGTATGAGGGGAGGGGAAGTTTAAAAAAAAATGTAAAAAAAAAAAAAATTATTTTCCCCTGACTCAGTGGTGCCCTCTGCAGCCCGGCGCCCTAGGCACGTGCCTATCAGTGCCTAGTGGTAAATACGGCCCTGGGGATCGGGTGTAGAAATCTTTGGGTGAGGTGGAGATAATATGCTGTATACTCTGTGGAAACCCCCTTTTAACATGTTCCTTCACTTTTGAATAACCTCACATAGGTTCTCATCTACCAATGATAGGCATTGTAGTGCCCATGGGTTGGTAACACAGCACCTAAATTACGTAAATAACCCAAATACTATTTCAGTTATTGCTGCATCTCAGAACCAGGTAGCACTGGATGAACAGTCCAACTAGCAATGAAATGGTGGAAAATCCATATAAAATATACATACATTTGCTAACTATACCAATAACCAATAATTTAATGGCCGATCCTCCCAAATGTATTTAGTATCTACAAATGAAAATAGTACGGATCTTAGTAATACTAATTAATACTTTTGGGGTTAGCCAGTTCTCTAAAGGGGGATGACTCGACTGGAAAATGTAACGCTGCTGTATTGGGAAAATAAAGGGGCCGATAACTACAGTCAGCACCTGGCAGAGGCCTACCAGTCCTGCACCAAGGTGGGCAGCAATGACAGCAGATACAAGGTTATTAAGCTGAATAAAGCTGATTTCTATTAATAGCTGAAGTTGCCAGCCATAAGCCAAAGTACACACCCAATGCATGTTATCTCCCAGTCCTCCACAATATGGCCGACCCTGAAATGCCGGTTGTCCTGCAATCCCCAATACTGTCTGACAGCCAAAGTCCCAGAGTTTTCTACAGAAAGGATCTGGTGCCAGTGGCCCATCACACCTGGGAAAAGGAGCTGACACTCTGTAGTTGGCCCTGACATCCCTGAAGGACTCAGATTTCTTTTTTCCTGGAGCATGTTATTTTACTCATAGATTGTTGCTGGGGAGTAAAAAATGTTGAAATCCCCTCAAAACTGTAGTGTAGAAAAAGAGCAACCCAGGTTATGGGGCAGACTTAAGCTCCAATGGTCCACAATAGGCAACAGGAAGCCTTTTAAGGTTTTGGTGAAGTTGTTTACCAGCTATGAAGGCATCGTGCACCGAGCACAACCTACTTCCGTGAAAAACATCTACTCTGTCTTACTCTCCCTATAGTCACTGGGCTTGTGTAGCAAATATTAAGGGTGCCACCTCCAGTAGTTATTCCTCCAGATTTATAGGTTTTTTTTTTGTAAATTTTTTATTTATGCGTAAAGACAAGGCAATACAATCAAAAGTATCCAAATATGTAAATCACAGCAACGTCATAATGTTAAGATGGTGAATAACTAGGAATAGCTGGGAGAAAGCACAGGAAAAAAAGGGGGCGTGGAAAAAAGGTGGGGGAGGAGGGAAGTAAGGGAAAACTTACAAAACATATTGTGAGGTAGCGCACCCTGGGGGACACGCTTGGCAGCAGAATTGACGCACACGGCAATGGGTTCTTTACAAAAGTTAATCCGGTTTATTCCAGACTTCTTAAACCGTGCTCCATAACACAAACATGAGGCTTTCCTTCAGCTTCAACATAAATGTCCATACAACTCCATAGCAAGTGATATTGTAAGTGCTAAAGGGATCCATATGCTGAATCATTAAAGCTGAAAGGTAATACTTATGTGAGCCGTGTCCTGTTAATGTACTTTAGCGCTTACAATATCACTTGTTTTATCTGGAGCTGCAAATTTCTTCCCTGCTGGGAAGCGTGATACAGAGCAGCTTAGGAATACAGGACCTGGCAGACGTCACACCATCACTCCCCTCGAGCTGTCACGTGCACCGGGACACACGGGAAATACGTGCACTTATCACCTCGCTGCTTGGAGCCCAAATAGGAGAGCCCAGCTGGGAGACAGATTAAACTCTTACTCCAGTTGTGCGGACAGGCACAACAATAGAAGGTGAGCAGAGGGGATCATTCACCGATCCCACAATTTAATGAAAGCAGTTTGGCGCAAACCTTTTGTGTATTTTACATACAACTCCATAGACTGTTTATCTCAATTATCCTAGTGCATAGATTCCTGTACAGGGTGAGGTACACTTCTCCCTAATGGCGGGTTTACACGTCGCGATATCGTATTACGATTTCAATCAAAAGTCACGTGGTTCAATCGTCGGAGGCGAAATCGTTCCTGCGTTGTATGGTGTGAACGTCCAATACGATGCAGGAACGATGTCAATGCGATATCGGGGATTGAATGAGCGTGCTATTCAATGCTCCGATATTGCATAGCGATTGAAGCCGGATCGTGCTGTGTAAACGCCCAATTACGATGCGATTTGATACGTCACCCATTCACTCCCATGTTAAATGTGCGATCCTGGGTTGGGAGGCGGAGACATCGCACGGACGTTGTATTCCGATATCGCAGCATCTAAACATTCAATGCGATGCGGGAGAAACGTGCACTAAATGCGCGCTCAAGCGCCATTGAACTGCGATATCGGATCACGATTGAAGCGTGTAAAGCCACCTTAAGTGTCCCAGGGCAGTATTCACACGTCTCATTACTCACTGTGATTTGAGCCGTGTTCACATAGTCCCCCTAGCAACCTCACAGAGAGGTTCAAACAGTACCTCTCACACTGCCTGCTCTGCAGTGTCTCATCCAGGCTCTCAGACCCATATGATGTGTCCTGCACCTTTGCAGGCTTCTGGAATACTGGCCTCTCCTCACAAGTGCAATCCAGTGTGTTTTGTAATTACTCCTTCACACAGACCTCAGCTTTCAGCAGCAGCAGTTAACTCCATGTGTGCTGCTACCGAGCCAACCTGCACTTACCCTGTGCATGCTGCAGGGTTTAGCAATTCCACATTACCGCCGGTCACGTCATGCCAACCACGTGCTATAGCGCTGGCATGTCTCACATACCCCCCTCCTTGTTCAATCCTGTAGGGGTGAACTTATGATACACAGGCACATTACCACGCACATGTTAAACAGGGGCCCCGCACTGGACCTGTGCGCAACTCAGCTCCTGGAACGGGAGTCATCGACCGCAGCCCCTCCCTCAGGGACCTACAACCTGTCAGTGTCACCGACTGTTTCCTTGTACAGAACCCTCTATCAGACATCAACATGTCACTTGTCCGAGTCATCCTCTGGTCAGACCTCCCCCGCCCCCAGCGGTCAATACAGTAGTGTAAGTCACTTGTCTCTGCATCTAGGGTCACGTATGACTCTGTCCTGTCCCGTACTCTATTGGGTCGTCTGATCGGGCCTCTCAGACTCAAAGCACTGGAGGATTCACTACCTCTATACCCACGCCCACTATCCTTAGGACGTTCTTGAAGGTCTCTCCAATGGCAATTTTCTTCATTGCCTACTCCAACTAGAGAACTATTACCCCCTTTGTGTCTTTTGGCTCTAGCTTCTGCCGTAACCATTCCGTTCTTTGGAGGGCCCCTTCTTTGTTGGGTCTCACAATTTACAGACGGTTGCCATTGTCTGCTGCTCAGGCGACGCTGTCTCTCAACTTGCAATCTTGCAAGAGTCAGCTGTTCTACATCTCGCAGGTAGGCCACTCTGTATTCCATGAGCATCCGTAGGTAACCAACACTTTCTTCTGTTCCTATGACAAAGAACGACACAATACCATTCTTGTCAGGTATCCAATCTTGGTTATCACGTGGTCCGCTCACTTTCACCACACCGGACTTCTTTACCATTAATTGCATGGCCTGACCTTTTCTTCCAACGAGTTTTGTCACCATAGTATAAGGGACCTGGATGACGTCTTCCAGCAGACTCTGAGCTCTCTTCATAAGCTCCAGCTGTCTAGCAGCTTCTTTAGTCTTCAACTGGATCATCCGCTTTGTGCGCATGCATCGTAAGTGCATGTCACTTAGGATAGCAACTCGATTCACTGTGCCTTCTGTTATGGACAGGACCACCAGCTGTTTGGCTTCTGAAGTCCAGTACACCTTACAGGCACCCACGACCTTCTTAAACGCTTCATGTACCGACTCTCTGGTGCATTCTTCTCTCAAGTCCTCAGGTACATCTACGAAGCATTTGTATAGAGCAGTTTCTGTCATACTATTGGTCCCCTCCAGTTCCCCCGGCTTAGGTTTCGGGTCTAACGGACTTTCGGCTTCTTCAGCGCGTTTGCCCGGGAGGAACACTGGGTGCTCTACCTTCTTCAAAGTGGCCCCCTTCCTCATCTGGCATGCACCCAGGTGACTTTTCAGGTCAGAGACTTCCTCCTCTAGTTCGGCTACTCGCCTCTCAGCAGCTTGTCTTCGAAGCCCTTCCTTCTTCAACTCCTCTTCTACCAAACACACCCGGAGACCTCTCTGTCTCCAAAGCACCCACTCGAGACTCAACAGCCTGTCTCCACAGCTTCTCTTGTCTCAAGTGGCCCTGGAGTATCTCCGTGAGCTCCCTTATCTTGGCTCCGACATCCACTGGGTCAGGCAAGCTCACAACATTTGAGGAGGTATTCACTTCAGCCCTCACTTTCTCAGTGGCTTCTTCCACTTGTGCAGTCAACTTCCCCCCTTGGGGTCTAGTAGCACCCCTAGCAACCTTGACCACATCACCTTGGGTCTGTCCAGGGGTCTCCAGTTCTTCACCTGTGACCTCTGCCACAGCACGCCACTCTTGGGTATCGGCAGCCCCATCTGTCACCCTTGCCAGGGTCTCAACAGTATCAGCTTCCTCCTTCTCATAGGTCTCAGCATCGATACCTTCGGCCCTCTCCTGGGTCTCTGTAGTGTTACCCTCAGAGGTTTTCTCACCCTCCATCTCTTCAACCTTTTCCGAAACTCCACCCATCTCTGCCATGGTGTTGTTTCCACTTCCCGCTACCCCAGTGGTGGGTCTATTATTGGTCTGCTCTCCATGACTTTCAGGGACTCTTGCTCCACTAGCTGTCCCCAGGATTTCTTCTCCTACAGCGCCACCAAATGACCGACCATCAGCTGCTTGAGCGGACACCCATACAGTTTTCCTGGGTGGCTCTTTCTCCTTGTTTTTCACATGAACGGTAGTGTCACCACACGGTGTCAGTTCCTTAGACAGCACAATATCGGTCTCAGCTCCAGCAGTTTCTACGGGCAATAACACTTCACCTTCCATTCTGTTCTTCTCGGTGTCTGGAAGAGAACTCACACATAGCATAGAAGCAGATGACATTATATTGTCAGCTGGGGTCACCTGGGCAGCCTTTTTGTGGCGCTTGCTCTTTTTGGGACGGGAGGAGTTGCCATCCTTGCTGGGTCCTTCCTTACTGTACTCCCTTTCTTTCTCAGAGTCACAGTCACCCCTTGAGTCTGTGTTATACACCACAGTCTAGTGAACCCCCAAGTCACTCTCTAACTTGGTGTCAGCTCCATTCTTAGTAGCTACGACATCACTACCAGTCACAGTGAGGTTTGCGTCTTTACTCATTGTGTCGCTATCTTGGGGAGACCCACCATTTTTGTTGGTCACCCCTAACTCTGGGCTGTCACACTTATGGGTACAAACTCATGATTACACATAACTAAATCACACAAAACCCCTTTAGCACCACGCTGTAACAGCTCTTTCTTTGGACTGTTCTGGCTCTTACCTGTGCAGCCAGACACAAGCCCTTGCTCCACAAGTCCAAAAATAATTTAGAGTCCCGGCCTATTATGACTGGCCATGCTAAGTCCTGGACTACGCCAACATCAGGTCGCTCCAGATCACTGTCCATCTCAAGGATCACTCTGCCCAGTGGGTACTCTTTAGTGGCCCCATGACTACAGCGTCCTTCTATTCGCTGTCCAGCCATTAGATGAATTTCAGGTGTGGCCCTCACTAGGGTAACCAAGTTTCCCAGGTCTAGAATACCTGACACATATTGTCCATTCATTTTAACAGAACATAACCTTGACCCTAAGTTGGATGAACAGTCCATACCACAGATTGAACATCGGTAAGAAGGGCCCCAGAGTTCCCAACTCCAGTTGATCAGTTCAGAGTTGAATTGCTCCGACCCCTTTTGGGCAACCACCCCTCTTTGGGTCTCTGCCCCCTTTTGGGCAACCACCCCTCTTTGGGCCATGATCCCCTTGATGGAATCCACCCCCTTTTGGGACATTATCCACTTTACTGAATCCGCCCTCTTTTGTGACTCCGTTCCCTTTTGATCAACCCAGTCTACAGGGGATGCTTTCTGGGGTCACCCCATAACATATTGCTGGTGCTGCTGCTCCTGGCTCTGCAGCAGAAGTTTCAGGATCTCCTCCACGCTGCCCGGCCTTTCTGGCTTTCCTGGTTGTACCGCCCGTACAACCAGGATCTGCAGCCGGTGGTGTATTGCTGCTCACCAAGCAGAGCCCACTTCTCACCGCCAGTCGCAGTCGCTTGATTCCTCCCACTTGCACCTGGGTTGAGTGCGTTGTCCAACTTCGTGACCCCGCCGAGCCACCAGCCAGATGCTTGTCTCCCAGCTCGTCGTGTGGTTACCTCTAGTAACCAGGCTGCACCGCTGCCACAATCCTGACACCTGTGTTGTTGCCTCCAGCAACCGAGCTTGTAGGCCTCATCCGTTGCCCCAGCAACAAGGCTGCTACAATGCCCGCATTCTCCACCATATGTGAGGTAGCGCACCCTGGGGGACACGCTTGGCAGCAGAATTGACGCACACTGCAATGGGTTCTTTACAAATTTAATCCGGTTTATTCCAGACTTCTTAAACCGTGCTCCATAACACAAACATGAGGCTTTCCTTCAGCTTCAACATAAATGTCCATACAACTCCATAGACTGTTTATCTCAATTATCCTAGTGCATAGATTCCTGTACAGGTTGAGGTACACTTCTCCCTAAGTGTCCCAGGGCAGTATTCACACGTCTCATTACTCACTGTGATTTGAGCCGTGTTCACATAGCCCCCCCCAGCAACCTCACAGAGAGGTTCAAACAGTACCTCTCACACTGCCTGCTCTGCAGTGTCTCATCCAGGCTCTCAGACCCATATGATGTGTCCTGCACCTTTGCAGGCTTCTGGAAGACTGGCCTCTCCTCACAAGTGCAATCCAGTGTGTTTTGTAATTACTCCTTCACACAGACCTCAGCTTTCAGCAGCAGCAGTTAACTCCGTGTGTGCTGCTACCCAGCCAACCTGCACATACCCTGTGCATGCTGCAGGGTTTAGCAATCCCACATTACCGCCGGTCACGTGAGTCATGCCAGCCACGTGCCATAGCGCTGGCATGTCTCACAATATGTAACCTATAAACCAAATAACATGGGTAACTAGTACAGGTACAATCAGTGCAGTGTCATTCAGTTTGGTATAAAAAAGATTGGGTGAAGCTGAAGTTTAAATAGAATGTGGGTGGCGTGCAGGTGGTGTAAGATCTAGAGAGCAGGAAGATGTGAAAGTCAGATGTTAGTTTTAAACTTCCTCTTCCAGGGTACCCATATGTTTAGGTAAGTGATGTGTGAGTGGTTTTCCCAGCTGGAAAGCTCCTCTAGCCTAGAGATATGATGGACTTTCTGAATTCATTCCTTCAGGGTAGAAGGAGGTATCCTGGCAGTGAAGGGAAATAAGGTTTTTAGCTGCACTTACCAGGATTGGCAAGAGACCATGTTTTGCTACTCTGAAGTTTCGAGAGGGGCATGAAATCAGCACTTCTTCTTCAGGTTTTAGTTTGTTGTGTAGGAGTTTTAAATTTTGCAGAGATTGGTTGATATCGTCCCAAAATCGAGCCAGAAGCAGGCAGTCCCAGTTGATATGGTTGAATTGCGTATGTGGGAATTACATCTCCAGCACAGCTTTGATGCCATGAGCCCCCAACGAAAAGGAGTTCAGGCATCCTGTACCAATGCATCAGTATCTTGTAAGCATTGTCCTATAAGAGAACGCTTCTGGAAAAAAACCCTAGCTGTGGATAGTATACTATTAATTTTCTAGGCCGACAGTTGAATCTTAAACTCTTTTTCCCACAAGTGTATGTAAGCCAGTTTCATCAACACAGAAGGAGAGATAAGTAGTAGATATATCCGAGATATAACTTTGGGGCACGGGTATGGCATTTTAGTGATTATATCCAGTCAGGACCAGTCAGCTTTGGTTGAGAAACTCACTAAACTGTCTAAGGATGTTTGTCGAGTTTCACTTCTGCAAGAAGTTTTTGGGGTGGTTTTTGGCTTGGTACGGCCAGTCATCTGTCATAGGGATCTTGTTATCTATGAATTGGGAAATGGTATTTTTTGGAAGTAAGCTCCATAGGTTGTATGGGTCATCGAAGAAAGGGATAAAATATACGATATGGTGCCAATAGGAGTGAAGGCGGAGGGGTAGTAGGCTGAGGGAAGGTTATTAAAAAGGTCTTGCCTGGTGGTAAGCATATAGGCCAAGATTTCATCTAAGGCTAGGTTAGGTGGTGGAATAGTTTTAGTCCATAAATACACATGGGTTTTCTGGCACATAAGAAGCAAATCTAAGTTGTCTTCCGAATCTTTTGTGTAGTGATGGGATATTTTTAGCTATCTACTCAGGTGTATTGATCTGTAGTAAGCCTGAAAATCTAGGCGTCCCAAGCTTCCATTCTTCCTAGTGAGGGTGAGAAGCTTTTAAGGAAGTTTTGCCTTTCTACCTCTCCAAATGTAACTACTGACGATTTGCTTAATCGATGAAAAGGATGATTGTGGGCGGTGAATTGGGATCATGTTCATGACATACAGTATTAGAGTTTTGGTAGTATGTAGAACTTAATTACATTGATTCGGCCCATTCAGAAGAGGTAGGGTAAATCATAAGAATTTAAGAGTGTTTTAATACAACCAGGCAATGCGGCGAAATTATATTGATAAAGGCTTCTCAGGGTTCTGGTAATTTGAATGCCTAAATATTTAATGGAAACAAAAGGATTTCCAATGCCACTTTTTGAGTTAAAGTTCTTCTTTATTGGTGAAGATGGATTAAAAACATCAAAAAATCCCACTCAGGAATTAGCAGCACCAGACGCGTTTCGGCAGGGACCACCTTAGTCATTGGTGTATACAATGTAAAATGTTAAAAATAAACTATATATAATAATCTAAAACCAAACACTTGTATCGAATTGCACTTTGAACTTTTAACCACTAACCCACCATAGACCTGCTAGAGGTAGATAACATATATTCCATTATATTTTCTTGTACAAAATAGAAATTTGTCAAAAAGCATTATTACACTGTGTTCCAAATTATTATGCAAACAATATTTCCTCATATTTTCACTAAATTACCTATATGAATTGCAGTCATTGTTTTTTCCAGTCATCTACTATTCTAGTATGATTGGAATTTTTTTGAAAACACTGCCTATGAAAACAGTATATTTTTAAAAATAATAAACACTCAAAATGCATGTTCCAAAATATTATGCACAGCAGTTTTCAACCTTTTTATTTTGAAAAAAAAATGGTCAATTGTGAAATTATAAGCATTATTAGCTTTTTACAAAATGAAATCAAACAGTTTTCAAGTCAAAACTTTATTCTAGTTTATGTTACATTTGCACATAGAACCCCTTGTTAGAAAGAAGCTTCTGAACTCTCTCGTCCATTGACTTTGTCAGTTTTTGGATGGTTTGTGCTTCAATTGTTTTGCATGTGGACAGAATACCCTACCAGAGCTGTTGCTTAGATGTGAACTGCCTCCCGCCATCATAGACACTCCTTTTGATGATGCTCCAGAGGTTCTCAATGGGGTTGAGGTCAGAGGAAGATTGTGGCCACACCATAAGTTTGTCCTCTTTTATGCCTATAGCAGCCAGAGATGCAGCATGAGACGGTGCATTATCATGTATGAAAATGATCTTGCTGCGGAAAGCACGGTTCTTCCTCTTGAACCATGGCAGGAAGTGCTGTTTTAGAAACTCCACATAGATTATGGAGTTCATCTTTACCCCTTCAGGGATCCTAAAGGGGCCGACAATCTCTCTCCCCATGATTCCAGCCCAAAACATTACTCCACCTCCTCCTTGTTGGCGCCTTAGCCTTGTTTTCATGGGTGTCCATGAACCATGTAAATCAGATTAAGACGGCATCACCACAAGCGTAGGTGCAGGCAGAAAATAATATACTTACAGAAATGGTTATCTGCCGCGACACTACTATTTCATGATTAATGAATATGAATGAGTGGCACTAGAAACAAGAGGATCAATGGATATGATGTATAAGTGAATTGCAGAAACTGCCCTATGCTAAATATGATAAAAATGGAGATCTTAGTTTCAATAGTGGCCACTAGAGAGTAAGCTTGGCATCCACTTACAAGGAGCCTCCACTGCCAAGCCATAACACTATGCCCTGGTGAAATTGTGAAATGTGAGTGGGTTTATATGCCCAAAGATGTAATTGAAACAATGAATAGGTGTGTGTAGGGCTCTCACAATGGTGTCCAAGTGTGGATACCAAACTAAGGAAAGGGGGAAGGGGAATTAATATAGTGGGAGCTCAGTCAAAAATAAGCAATATGTAAATCAGATTAAGACGGCATCACCACAAGCGTAGGTGCAGGCAGAAAATAATATACTTACAGAAATGGTTATCTGCCGCGACACTACTATTTCATGATTAATGAATATGAATGAGTGGCACTAGAAACAAGAGGATCAATGGATATGATGTATAAGTGAATTGCAGAAACTGCCCTATGCTAAATATGATAAAAATGGAGATCTTAGTTTCAATAGTGGCCACAATTTCACCAGGGCATAGTGTTAGGACTTGGCAGTGGAGGCTCCTTGTAAGTGGATGCCAAGCTTACTTTCTAGTGGCCACTATTGAAACTAAGATCTCCATTTTTATCATATTTAGCATAGGGCAGTTTCTGCAATTCACTTATACATCATATCGATTGATCCTCTTGTTTCTAGTGCCACTCATTCATATTCATTAATCATGAAATAGTAGTGTCGCGGCAGATAACCATTTCTGTGTGTCCATGAACCAGCCATCCTCCACTCCTTCCATCTGGACCATCGAGCGTTGCACGGCACTCATCGGTGAACAAAACAGTTTGGAAGTCACTGTTCATGTATGGTTTGGCCCACTGGATCCGTTTCTGCTTGTGTGCAGTGGATACAGGTGGTCGACAGTATGGCTTACGCACAGCTTGCGAACCTCTGAAGGACCCTGCATCTTGTTGTTCGGGGAACGTTGGAGGCACCAGCAGCTTCAAAAACTTGTCTGCTGCTATGATAAGGCATTTTTACATCTTCTCTTTTAACCTGATGCAATTGCCTGTTGGAAAGAGTCCTCAATTTTTCCTTATCAGCACGCACACGTGTGTGCTGGGAATCAGCTACATACTTCTTGATTGTGCGATGATCATGATGAAGTGTCTTGGCAATGTTGATTGTAGTCATGCCTTGACCTAAATACTCCACTATTTGTTGCTTCTCAGCAGCCGACACATCCTTTTTCTTTCCCATTTTGGCAAAAAATGTAGGCTGCTTAATAATGTGGAACAGCCTTCTTAAGTAGTCTTGCCTTTATTTGGACACACTTGCCAAACTAATTTGCACAGGTATCTGCAATTGCTTTCAGTGATATAAAGAGCCCTGACACACATCACCATCAATGAGTTTAACCCCTTCATGACCAGGGAATTTTTCATTTTTCATTTTCGTTTTTTGCTCTCCTGCTTCCAAGAGCCATAACTTTTTTATTTTTCCGTCAATATAGTCATATGACTGCTTTTTTTTGCGGGACGAGATGTCTTTCATATGCAATAATTTATGTTACCGTATAGTGTACAGGGAAATTGCAAAAAAATTCTAAATGCAGTGAAATTGCAAAAAATAGTGCAATAACATGTTTGTTTTTTGGGTATTTTAGTCGCCATGTTCACTATATGGTAAAACCAATGTGACGGGGTGATGCCTCGGGTCGGTACGAGTTCGTAGACACTCAACATGTATACCTTTATTGGTATCTAGGTGGTGAAAAAAAATTCAGAAGTTTGCAAAAAAACAAAAACTGACTTTTTGCACCATGTTCTGCGACCCGTAGCGTCCTCATTTTTCAGGATCTGGGGCTGTGTGATGGTTTATTTTTTTACGTCATGAGCTAACGTTTCTAATGATACAATTTTTGCGGGGATCCGCAGTTTTGATCGCCTGTTATTGCATTTAATAGCAATGTTGCGGCGATCAAAAAAACGGAATTTTGGCGTTTGGACCATTTTTTCCGTTACGGAGTTTATGACTCTCATTAACGGATTTAATATGATGGTAGATTGGGTGATTCTGAACGTGGCGATACCAAATATGTGGATTTTTTAATTTTTTTAATACTTTTATTGTGATTGGGGGAAAAGGGGGATGATTTGAACTTTTATGTTTTTTTTTTTACAGGTTTTTAAAAACTTTAAATTAAATCTTATTTTTACACTGCCTCTTTAAGAGGCACCTTGCTGCACAATCCGATCGCTTCTGGGAGATACAGATGAGTTCATCTGTATCTCCCAGAATCGCGGCCGTGTTGTGGTTGGCAGCGCCTGCCAAGCACTACACGTAACTGCGCTCTGACAGAATCCTGTCACGTAAGCGCCGGAGATCCCGTGATAGTATCGCAGGATCTCCGGAGCAGGCGGAGAACAGCGCGTTCCCCGCCCGGCCGCCTTGGATCTCGCTGTCAGTGATTGACGGCGGGATCCAAGGGGTTAACAGCGCCGATTGAATCCCAGATCCGATCGGTGCTGTTACCCCGACATCTCAGCTGATGAGACCAGCTGAGATGACGGAGCTTTGATGTGAGCTCCGCACCGGAGCTCACATCAAAGCCCCCTTACCAGCCCTGTGTCGGCAAGGAGTTAAATGACAAACAAAAAAGTTCTAACCTTATCACTCCTAAACTCTTTTTGCATAATAATTTGGAACACAGTGTAGATATATATGAATGCAGAATGCACAACAATATATACATGTGAAAATATACAATTTTCATTTGAACATGAATTTAAGATGTAAATTTAATCTATATGCATATACGTACTTAAAATAAATATGTCAATCAATAAAAATATAACATATTGGTTCTGAAATTTAGTCTGTTTGGATTTCGTGCATCAAGTTCTAGGATCCAGTAAAGTTCCCTATTGTGTAATAGCCTTTCCCTGTTCCCCCCTATAGGAACAGAACACTTTATCTATTCCTTTTACCTTTAATGACAGGTTACCTCCATGCATATCTCTAAAATGTCTAGATAGACCTGACACACTTTTGCGTGGAGTATTAGAGTTAGGGTTAGCTGCGTAAATATGTTCCACCATTCTCTTTTTTAATGTGCGGGTTGTGCCCCTATATAATATTTATTGCACCCCACACATGTTACCATATAGACAACCTGTGTGGTGTTGCAATTTATATAGGATTTCATGTTAAATTTTTTTATTTGTTATATTGTTGCAAAAACCTGTGTCCAACTCTGCTACACTGTGTGCAGAATTATTAGGCAAATGAGTATTTTGATCACATGATACTTTTTATACATGTTGTCCTACTCCAAGCTGTATAGGCTTGAGAGCCAACTACCAATTAAGTAAATCAGGTCATGCGCATCTCTGTAATGAGGAGGGGTGTGGTCTAATGACATCAACACCTTATATAAGGTGTGTTTAATTATTAGGCAACTTCCTTTCCTTTGGCAAAATGGGTCAGAAGAGAGATTTGACGGGCTCTGAAAAGTCCAAAATTGTGAGATGTCTTGCAGAGGATGCAGCAGTCTTGAAATTGCCAAACTTTTGAAGCGTGGTCATCGAACAATCAAGTGTTTCATGGCAAATAGCCAACAGGGTCTCAAGAAGCTGTTGGGCAAAAAAGGTGCAAAATAACTGCCCATGTATTGAGGAAAATCAAGCGTGAAGCTGCCAAGATACCATTTGCCACCAGTTTTGCAATATTTCAGAGCTGCAAAGTTACTGGAGTATCAAAATGCACAAGGTGTGCCATACTCAGGAACATTGCCAAGGTAAGAAAGGCTGAAAAATGACCACATTTGAACAAGAAACATAAGATAAAACGTCAAGACTGGGCCAAGAAATATCTTAAGACTGATTTTTCAAAGGTTTTATGGACTGATGAAATGAGAGTTACTCTTGATGGGCCAGAAGGCTGGATCAGTAAAGGGCAAAGAGCTCCACTCTGACGCCAGCAAGGTGGAGGTGGGGTACTGGTATGGGCTGGTATCATCAAAGATGAACTTGTGGGACCTTTTCGTCTTGAGAATGGAGTGAAGCTCAACTCCCGGACCTACTGCCAGTTTCTGGAAGACAACTTCAAGCAGTGGTACAGGAAGAAGTCGGTATCGTTCAAGAAAAACCTGATTTTCAAGCAGGACAATGCTCCATCACATGCATCCAACTACTCCACAGCTTGGCTGGCCAGTAAAGGTCTAAAAGAAGAAAAAATAATGACATAGCCCCCTTGTTCACCTGATCTGAACCCGATAGAGAACCTGTGGTCCCTCCTAAAATGTGAGATCTACAGGGAGGGAAAATAGTACACCTCTTGGAACAGTGTCTGGGAGGCTTTGGTGGCTGTTGCACGCAATGTTGATCATAAACAGATCAAGCAACTGACAGAATCTATGGATGGGAGACTGTTGAGTGTCATCATAAAGAAAGGTGGCTATATTGGTCACTAATTTTTGGGGGGTTTGTTTTTGCATGTCAGAAATGTTTTTTTCTAAATTTTGTGCAATTATATTAGTTTACCTGGTGAATATAAACAAGTGAGATGGGAATATATTTGGTTTTTATTAAGTTGCCTAATAATTCTGCACAGTAATAGTTACCTGCACAAACAGATATCCTCCTAAGATAGCCAAATCTAAAAAAAAAACACTCCAACTTCCAAAAATATTAAGCTTTGATATTTATGAGTCGTTGATTGAGAACATAGTTGTTGATCAATAGTAAAAATAATCCTCTACAATACAACTTGCCTAATAATTCTGCACACAGTGTATATTAACACAGATTCATTTATTGCCACCGCACTTGAAAGATCCTTTGTAATTTAACCAAGTGGGTGTTTTGGCTGGTTCACTGGTAAAAGTACTTGGGGAAACAATACTTGCAATGTCTGTTGATTTTTAGGAACAGTTTTCCATCCCTTGACAAGATCTTACATAAAAGTTCACCTTGATACAATATTGGGATATTTTTATTGAATATTTTTTTGATATCTCTAAAATCGCAACTGTAGGGGGTGACAAAAGTGGGCAAATCCTTGTGGATTTTCTTATCACACCATGGCAATGTCATTTCTAGATGTTGAGTTGTTATCAATATTAGAAATGACATTGTTCCTCAGCAGTGAGTCTTGACTTCTTTTATGACCAGGGTGGCAGCTGTCTGTTCCAAGCACAGACTTGCCACTAATAGGTTTTCTGAAAAGTTTTGAAAGTACTCTTCCTGTTGCTTTGTCACCTATCAACACTAAATCCAAAAAGGGAGCCTTTTTATCATTTATTTCCAACATAAACAATAAATTAAAGTTGTTATTGTGGAAAACATCCAATAGGGACTGAGGAGTAGGTAAGTGAGACACACCAGCCGACACGTTCCAAATAATGACAATGCCATCAATGTATCTTCCATACCACCTAATGTACTCCACAAATGGACCATCCAAATTAAAAATGAACTTCTGCTATTACATAAAATTTCGATGATGGTGGATTTCTTATGGTCCATAAACCCAAGTCATAACCTGAGATAGCTTAGGAAAACTGAACTGAGGAAGAACTGTAAAGTAGGAAATTGGAATTACAGGAAAATCTGCATTTGGGCAAATATTATTTTTTTTTCTCTTCCACTCAAATTTATTGGCTCATCTCTAGTCCACACATTTGAGCACTGAAGCCAACTATTGGTTATAGCAGATCTATCATCACAACATGTCTATGGAAGTGACGAGTAAACCTAAACTGACCAGGAGACCAGGCAAACCTCGCCATGAGATCGTCAGCAAATTGGAAAGGTGAATATTCTTTTCTTATTTTAGACAATTTACCTCACCTACAGATCCTCAGGTAATCTAGCAAAATATGGAATACAGGATATCTTGTTCTGGGGAGAAAAAGCTGCTAAGGCCTTCACACATCAGTATTTTTGATCATTATTTCATCAGTATTTGTATTCCAGAATCAGGAGTGTCTTCAAAGCACAGAACACGTGTCCATCTTTCAATTTTAGTTTTTGAGCTCCATTCCCAGTTACGCAATACAAACACTGATGCAAAGTACTGACCAAATACTCGCGTGTGAATAAACCCCTAGGCCAAGTTCAAACATTCAGTATTTGCTCCGTATTTTACATCAGTAACACAGAACTCTTGATTTATCTTTACATTTTGTGGTAAATTACTAGCTACAACTCTCATCAATGCTGCTCTAAGCAAAACCCAGCAGCACTGATGAGCATTGTCATCACTACTTGGTGCCTGAGAATACTTACACTTTACTGCTATTCACAGTTACCGGAGCTTGATTGAGGGAACGTGGATTATGTTGGAACTTCGTAGGAACATTTTTCATAATGAATTGGTGAATGTGGGATAGTGTGAGGGAGTCTTTTTTTTAAATAAACTATTTTTTTCCTGTGTGTGTTTTGTTTTTGTATACTGGCTTAGTAATAGGGGTGTCTGGCAGACACCCAGTGGCGTAGCTACCGCGGTTGCAGCGGTCGCGGCTGAGACCGGGCCCGCCCCCTGGGGGGGCCCCGAGCTCCCCGGGGGGCCCCGCTGCCCGTGCCTCCAGCCGCCCGCCGCGACCGCGGTAGCGCCGGAAGAGGAGCGGAGGGAGGACTGGAAGTGACAGAAGACACTTCCTGAAGCCGCGCAGCAATGCCCGCCCCCACTGCTCCACAAGCCGGGAGGCAGAGCAGAGCAGGTACTCGCGGCGCTGGCAGATGTGTGGTTTATGCCGCCTCCCCTGCCTGCCTGCATGTGGTCTGGCCCCTCTCTTTCTTTGCCCGGTCCGCTTGCGTCAGTGGGGGGGATCCGTCTCCCTCCCCCGCTCCTTGCCCGGCTGGTACTCGCTCTCTGCCACGCCGGCCGCCGCTGTGGGCCCTTCCTGCACAGGAGGAGGAAAGCGGGGGAGACAGAAAGAGGGGCTACAGGAGGACGATAGGAGGAGCGGGGATGCAGGACGGAGGGGGAGATTGAGGGCAAAGAGGATCAGGGACACGGAGGAGGAGATGGGGACACAGGAGAGAACGGGGACAGAGGAGGAAGAGAGTGGGGACACAGGAGAAGGAGGACGGAGAGGAGGAGAGTGGGGGACACAGGAGGACAGAGGAGAGAGGAGAGGTGGGGGACACAGGAGGACAGGGAGGAAGAGTGAGGGGGACACAGGAGAACTGGGGACACAGGAGAGGAGAGGGGAGGGGACACAGAGGGAGACGGGGACAGGAGGAGGAGAGGGGGGACAGAGAGGAGGAGAGAGGAGAGCGGGGACACAGTGAGAGAACGGGGACAGAGGAGGGAGAGTGGGAGACAAGGAGAACGGGGAACAGAGGAGGGGAGGAGGAGATGGGGGGACACAGGAGGAGGAGGATAGCAGGGATAGATGAGAACGGGGGATAGAGCAGGAGGAAAACGGGGACACAGGACGATGGGAGATGGAGGAGGAGAGCGAGGGACACAGGAGAGCAGGGACACAGGAGGAAGAGTGGGGATCACAGGAGAACTGGGGACAGATGAGGAGGAGAGTTGGGAACACAGGAGAATGGAGGACACTGGAGGAGGAGGCGGGCGACACATGAGGAGGAGAGTGGGGGACAGAGGAGGAGGAGAGCGGGGGACACAGGAGAGCAGGGTACAGAGAAGGAGGAGAGTGGGGGACACAGGAGAGTGGGGGACACAGGAGAATGGGGGACAGAGGAGGAGGAGAGCAGGGACAGAGGAGGAGGAGAGTGGGGACAGAGGAGAACGGGGGCAGAGGAGGAGAGCGGGGAACACAGGAGGACGGGGGATGGAGGAGGAGGAGGAGGAGAACGGGGGACACAGGAGGACAGGGGACGGAGGAGGAGAGCGAGGGACACAGGAGAGCGGGGACACAGGGGGAGAAAGTGGGGATCACAGGAGAACTGGGGACAGAGAAGAAGGAGAGTGGGGGACACAGGAGAATGGAGGACACAGGAAGAGGAGAGCGGGGGACACAGGAGGAAGAGAGCGGGAGATACAGAAGAACGGGAGACAGAGGAGGAGGAGAGCGTGGGTCACAGGAGAATGGGGGACAGAGGAGGAGGAGAGCAGGGGACAGAGGAGGAGGAGAGTGGGGGACAGAGGAGAACGGGGGCAGAGGAGAAGAGTGGGGAACACAGGAGGACAGGGGATAGAGGAGGAGGAGGAGAACAGGGGCAGAGGAGGAGAGCGGGGGACACAGGAGGACAGGGGACGGAGGAGGAGAGCGAGGGTCACAGGAGAGCGGGGTACACAGGGGGAAGAGAGTGGGGATCACAGGAGAACTGGGGACAGAGGAGAAGGAGAGTGGGGGACACAGGAGAATGGAGGACACAGGAGGAGGAGAGCGGGGGACACAGGAGGAAGAGAGCGGGAGATACAGAAGAACAGGGGACAGAGGAGGAGGAGAGCATGGGACACAGGAGAATGGGGGACAGAGGAGGACACAGGAGGAGGTGGAGAGTGGGGCACAGAGGTGAAGAGCGGGGGACAGAGGAGAGCAGAAGACTCCACTACTGGAATAGGCTAACATGTGGGGTGACACTGGGTTTTGGAGTGAGTCTACTGTTTTGTGCAGTTGTCACTAATCCTATTTTTCAGATCTCGGTGGGGCTGCATATATAACACACTATATAGAGGGATATAAGGCTGCACTAATGGAGAGCTATGAGGCTGCATATATAAGGCTGTACTATAGGGGCTGCACTACATGGAGGACGGAGCCTGCATTATACTGTATAGAGGGCTGTGAGGCTGTATTATACTATATAGAGGTCTATGAGGCTACTATATGTAGGATAGTGGGGTGCATTATAATAACTGGATGACTATTGGGGCTACCTTATGAATGGGGGACTATGGGATGCATTATAAAACATGGAGGACTATGGGGATATATTGTAATATATGGAGGAATATGGGAAGTGTTATAATAATTGGACCCTATCGTGGTGGGAGGTGGAAGACCGTATATGCCAGAAAGGGGAACATATATACCAGGATAAGGGCCATATTCCAGGAGGAGGACCATATATAGCAGGGTGAGGGACATTAATAAATAGAGGGGTCAATTTGTGAGTCTTTATAGAACTTTGAACGTTACACGGGGTCCAAGCATCCGACCAACGTGTGTCTGTAGGGGGGGGGGCCAGGTCTGAATTTCGCACCGGGGCCCACCAGACTCTAGTTACGCCACTGCAGACACCTCTCCATTACTAACACCAGAGCTTGAAGCCAGCTGACATTACACAGCTGACATCGACCCCAAATAATATTACCCCACGTGCCACAACTCCGGAGCAATCGGGAAGAGCCTGGCAAAGTGCCAAAATTGGCACATCTAATATGATGCACCACTTCTAGGGTGGCTGTGGATTGCTATAGACTTTGAAGGGCCAAATAACCATGGACCTTGCCAGCCTGATATTATCAGCCCAAGCAGTCTGCTTTATCTTGGCTGGTTATAAAAATAGAGGGATACACTTAGTTTTTTTTATTCTTCATTCATTTAGTTCCCAGCAGCAATCTAGGAGTGAGAGATGTGTTCAGTTGTCTTCCCCATGCTGTACAGATTCCATTTGTGCACTTTTTCCATCCATGTCATTTATTTTAGTGCCCCACCAGCCTTCCTGTCAGGGTCTTCCAGAAAAATGTTTGAGTTTCTCATTGACTTCCATTCGAGTCGAGCCTGTCCGAGCATCCATTTAAGTACTGAGCACTCAAGCATTTTAATACTCTCGCATCACTAGTAAGTGCATATCTTCAATTTATAGCAATCTGAAAAAAAAATTCTGTTCTTGGGAATTGTGATTTAAACCTCCTGCCAAAGCTCTTCAAAGAGCGAAACGTGCATCAAAGATTATTTTTACTCTCATATCTACTGTGATGTCATGGAATATTTATTTTGGGTTTTTTTCTGCATAGATGAGTTGAATTGTATGCCCCTATGGATAGCTATTGTTACTATCTATTAGACATTGTTTCATATGGTATTTATATGTGAGCATTAGGTACCAGCATATCTTATTTTTCCATTTAATTACTAGGATACTGGAATAGTGATATTTTTTTTTTTTACCAATTTTCAAGTGTTTCTGGTAATTTGCACATATCATTGCATTTCTATTGAATCTACCAGCCCTTCTGCTCTTGTGTATGATTGATATTTTGCGGGTCCCCAGGGCAGTGGATGTTGTAGGGTGTAGGGTGCAGGATGGAGGGTCTGCAAATAACTGGAGTCCACAGCAATGAATGTTTCCTTTACCTTTACTTGTCCATCACAGATACAGTCCGGGGCACTGGTTTAGATGTTACTGTGGACCCGGGTCGCCTGGAAGCAATCAGGAGGGATCCTCATAGCCAGGTGTGTTGGAGGCCTCCCTCCTGCGCTTTCACTTGCAAGTTCCCGCTGCTGCATGAAGCTATGCTGTGGCCCTCTCTCTCCCTCTCTCCTTTAGTCTGTACCTGTATAGGAGGCGCCGCCTGTGTATTGATCCCTATGGCAACCACAAGCAAAGCGCCACCGCGGGCTCCACTTACAATCCCCGGATATGCGCTTTTGCAGAGAACACAGCAAAATGCTGCAAACCGCATTTCCTGTGAGCTCTACAAAAGCACATATCCAGGGATTGTAAGTGGAGCCAGAGGCGGTGCTTAGCTTCTGGTTGCCATAAGGATCAGTACACAGGCGGCACATAGCGTTACATGCCGGTAAACGCTATGCGCTCAGCCTCCGAATTTCTAAGGATCAACGGATCCTGCAGGCTAGGGGCAGGCGCAAGTCTGTCCCTAGCCTAACCGTTTCAACGATGTATGATGCCTGCAATCACTCCGAGTGTGAGAACAGATAGGGTGATGATGAGGTTGGAGATCCCACTTACTGCCAACCCACAGGCAGGCAGTCGATGAGCTCATCAGAGGAGGTGGATGCTAGTGATGAGGTTAGGTTGCGGCTACCTGGACAGAGATGGAGTCCTGGAAGCATGTCAACAACTGTGTCCTCAGCTACAACTCTGCCTCTGTGCAGAAATCATGGTGGCTCTGCAGGTCTCATGGGCGCTAAGCCTTGCCTAGCCTGGATCTTTTTTCAGATCGCAAAGGATGACCCAACTCATGTTATCTGCCAAATTTGTAAACAAAAACTGAGTAGAGGTCAAAAAATCAATAGTTTGAGTACTTCATGCATGAACCGTCACATGGACATGAAGCATAAGTCACAGTGGGAAGCTCACTGTGCTACAATGTGGCCTAGCAGGACTGGCCAACCACCGTCTGCCCCATCAAGTGCATCTGTGGCCTCTTCATCTTCTGTGACAGTCGAGACAGCTGTCAGACAGGCTTTCGAACGCAAAACTTCCACCTCTTTACCCACAACAGCCAGTGTGATTTGATAGGTCCTCAGATGTTTTGTAATTGTAAACACCTGCTGGTGTTGCGCTCTGTCAGACATCGATACCACCACCTTTTCATGAATGCGACATAATAAGTCCGCCTGCACCTCCCTAACAGACCAGCAGTTTGTCTGGGACACCCTACTCAACCCTGTCTCAGCGCAGCAGCCAGCCCTCGGTCCCTAAGATGTGGACAACTAAAAGACCATTTCCTCCTACCCATGCCAAGGCTAAGAGATTGAATTTCACCATCTGCAAGCTGTTGGCTACAGAAATGCTGCCTTTCTGTCTGGTGGGAACAGCGGATTATCGAGACCTTATGGCCGTCGCAGTCCCCCAGTACCAGATGCCCAGTCGCCACTACTTCTCAAAGAAAGCTGTGCCTGTGCTACACCACCATGTCGCACACAACATCATGGCTTCCTTGAGAGACTCTGTGTGCGACACGGTGCATTTCACCACTGACACTTGGACGAGTAAGCGTGGACGGGGCGTTACATGTCGCTGACTGGGCACTGGGTAACTATGGTGATAGCAGGAGAAGGGGCTGCTCTACAAGTCTTGTTATCCCCACGGGTTGCGTGTCAAACCTCTTTATCTAGATGTTCCTCCACTGCTTCTGCCTCATCCACCTCTTCTAGGTCCTACACCTGCACCCAAAGCCTGTCTGGTAATGTGACCTGCATTTAAACTGCTCAGATGGAATCCAGCACACCTCCTTACTATCAGGCGGTGTTTACATTAAAATGTCTGGGCAATGTGAGTCACACAGCTGAGAAGTTGTGGTCAGCTCTGGAGACAGAGTTTAATGAATGGTTGTCTCCACTGAACCTGCAGCCAGGGAAGGCCGTGTGCGACAATGCTGCAAACCTGGGCGCGGCCCTTCGCCGGGGCAAGGTGACACACGTGCCTTGTATGGCTCACATCTTTAACCTAGTGGTCGAGTTTCTAGCCCACTATCCCGGCCTAGATGCGCTTCTGCACAGGGCACGGACGCTGTGTGCTCACTTCCGCCATTCGCATCCCGCAGCTCAACGATTTGCATCTCTACACAAGTCATTTGGCCTGCCAGTTCACCGACTGAAATGTGATGTGCCAACAAGATGGAATTCCACTCTGCACATGTTGCAGCGCCTGTGGCAACAACGATGAGCCCTAATGCAGTATGTTATGACATAGCCTGGGCCAAGAGGTGGGGCAAATTACACTGCTGGAGTGGTCTCAGATCAAGGACCTCTGCACCCTTCTGCAGAGTTTTGAAATGGCTTCTAAGATTTTTAGCACTGACAATGCCATTATCAGCATGACTATTTCGGTCATCTACATGCTGGAGCATACTTTAGCTGACATTCAGAGTCAGGTGGTGGGCAAGAGAAAAAGGAGGAAGTACAGGAGGAGCCATATGCGGAAGGGATAACAAGATCTCAAAGGTCCAGATGGTCGACAGCACCAAGGCAGCTGGCAAGGAAGGGTGGGCGAGAGGGATTAATGAGGGCGCATGGTAGCAGTCAAACTGTTGATGAAGGTGCAGGATCCGAGGAAGAAATAGAGTACGAAGAGGCAATGGGCATGGAAGACTCAACAGATGAGGGAGATCTCGATCACATTTCTGTTGTGCGAGGTTGGGGGGAGAGGGCAGAGGAAGGAAGCGTGAATATTACCTCGCCGCCACCAAGACAACAAGGACTTGGTCCTCCTGGATGCGCAAGACACATGAGCGCCTTCTTGCTGCACTACCTGCGACATGATCCTCGGATTGTTAGAATCTGAAATAATGCTGACTACTGGGTTGCCACACTCTTAGATTCCCGGTACAAGAGTAAATTTGGCCAAAAGATTCCTGCCCTGGAAAGGGATTCACGCATGCAGGAGTATCAACAGAAACTTTTACTTAATCTTAGATCTGCTTTTCCACAAAACACCAGTGGAGCACATAGTGAATATCGAAGTTCTAACTTTCTAACCCTGGGAACGTCGAGTCGTCATCATCACTCAAACGTTAACAGTAACAGTCTATCTAGTAACAGCAATTTTGTGGAATCATTTCACCAATTATTTACACCATCCTTTGCAACGCCAGAAGAGAGAACAAGTTTGACATATAGTGAACACCTAGAAAGGATGATACAGGGGTATCTGCAGCTCAATATCTATGCCATGAGCGGGCAACTAGACCCTTGTTCATTTTGGTCTTCCAAACTGGGAAAATGGCCTGAGCTTGCCACTCATGCCTTGGAGATTTTGTCGTGCCCCACAGCCAGCGTTCTCTCTGAACTTGTCTTCAGCACTGCTGGTAGTGTGCTGACGGATAAGCGCACGCGTCTGTCCAATGACAGTGTACATAGACTAAGGTCCTAGTTCGAAGGAAAGGTTGCGAGTTCAGTAGGACACCAACAGTTAAGTGCCCTGGTACAGCAGGGGTAGGGGGAGGTGCGCTCCCCGCCGTGGCACAGTCCAGCGACAAGTTCAGTTCAAGTGACTCCTGCTTGAAGGAGCCACCAGGCACTTGGACTGAATGTCAGCCTGCACAATGGCTGACCAGGTTGGAGAGTGTCTAGGGTGTGGGGCCTCAGCTTCAGTGCTGACACCTGGGACACATGGTTTGAGCTGTAGATTGGTCTGAATCTTATTCTCCATTCAGCTAGTTGCAGGTTAGTAGAGATGAGATGCCACTGTTCAGGTGTGGCTCTCTTGGCTCCAACTGTTAGCGCAACAGCACTGAGTTCTAGCCTTGGTACGGTGCATGCAAGTGTTGAAGTGGACTTTAGCTTGTTCAGGATGAAGCTGCGATGTACCTTGCTGCTGGTTTCTGACGTACTCTTGGAGGCTGCTGCAACTGTAACCTTTGTAGACGTGTCATAAGCAACATGGATTTGTCTCTTGGTGACAGCTAAAAGAGTCCTTGCAGAAGCACGGTGCAAGTCTTGGAGTCGCTGTATGACCTTTAGAGACTTCTTCTCTGTCGCCCACCTGTGTTGTCTCTGCGATGGTGACGTAGTGTTTCTGTTGATGCCCTCAAAGGCGAGGTGTCCCAGCGGTACCCTTTCTTGAACTGTGGTGGGTGTCCTGAACCCAAGAGGATCTTAGATGCTGTTTTCAACAGGCGAGACTCCTCGTTTCGTAGCAAGTTTGTTACAGGGCGAAACCTGGAAGGTAAACGTGTCTTGTTCGATGTACAGTGGTGCGCTAAGGTTACGTTGCGTGGAGAGAATGCTAGCACCTTCAGTAAGAGGTGGGCTGTCGAGAGAGGGGCTCTCACTCTGGGCACTGAAGTCTAGCATGGTTTCGGCTTGACCAGGTTTGTGATAGAGATAGGCTTCACAGTTTGGGAACTTAGCAGTTGTTTGCTGCGGGTCCCTTGGCAACTCTGTCTTTGCAGGAAGAGAGGGTGAGTCGTTGACCTGGTTTGCGGGGTGGAGTGTTGTTGACTCAAGGTTGTCGCCTTGAAGACAAAACAGGTTTGGGTTATCAGCTGGTTGTTCTTTCCACCTAGTGTCCTTTGTCTTCTCCCTTACCCAGAAGTGATGTGGGTACGGCAGAAAAGACACGTCGTGGTCGTCTGATGTGATGACGGTTTTGTAAGAAGTGAGGTTTGCTTGATTTCTTTGTCTGGTCGCTACAGACGTCACCGATGATGACCCAGCCTAGCTCGAGGCGCTGAGCGTATGGTTAATCAAGTTGACCAAAGATTTGTGGGTGCGCCTTGTGCAGTCGTATGATGTCTCTGCCGCGGAGAATTAAGTAGTCTGCCTTGTTGTCAAGGACCGGTATCTCGTTGGCTATGTTTTTGAGGTGAGGGAACCGAAGAGCTGCTTCTGGTGTTGGGATTTCTTCCCTGTTGAAGGGTATTTGGTTGCACTCTGTGAGTGTTGGAAGTGGTATCTCCTTGGAGCTGGAGAGAGAAGTTATTATGAGGCCACTGGCCCTTCTTCCAGTGGCTTTTGTCACGCCGCTGCAGGTGCCCAAGGTGTAGGAATAGGTGTTTCCCTTTAAGCCAAGCAAATCGAAGAGTTCTGACCTGGCCAGTGATTTGTTGCTCTGGTCGTCCAGGCTGACATACACCTTGACTGCCTTCTCTGGATGACCTTCAGGATACACCTCTGCCAGACAAATCTTGGCGTAGGACTTGTCGCGAAGACCTTCTCCGCAAACCTTGGTGCAGGATGAAGATACTGCAAGATGGTTAGTTGCCTTGTCTGTACTCTCCCCGCCATTGCCTGTGGTGGGAGAAGGCGTAGACTCTGAGTCAGGTTGTGATGGATGGAGCGCTTGTATGTGGTCTTCGCTGTCGCACTCTATGCACTTGATGGTGATGACACAGTCCTTAGCAATGTGTTCGGTAGAAGCACAGCACCTGAAGCATACTCCAAACTTCTTTAAGAGTTCCTTTTGTTCTTGAAGTGGTTCTTCCTGAAGCCGATACATTTCTTCAGGGGATGCGACAGTTTGTGGATAGGACACTGGCGGTTCGGGTCTTCTACCTTCTCACCTTCACTGCCCTTGTCTGGCGCTGATGTCGGTGAAGGCAGAACTTCAGTCTTTTTTGCAGACATCAGACCGCTGCGGTTTTTGTCGTGAGAGTGTGAACTCTCGTACTTGGGAGATGACGCAGGGCCACTGGGTTCTTCATAACGGAAGCTGGGGTCGTTTTTATACTCTGCAATCTCCTTGATGAAGTCGCAGAAGAAGGAGAACGGAGGGAAGGAGATTTGGTATTGTCTCTTGTAGTTTGACCCTCGTGTGGTCCATTTTTCTTGGATGTTGTAAGGCAACTTGGCGACAATGGGTTTCACCCCACGAGCGGTGTCCAGGTAGCTGAAGCCAGGTAGATGTATGTCTGTCTTGGCCAGCTGGAGCTCGGACAGCAGGTCGCTGAGTTGCTGGTACCTTGAAGCATCCTTGCCGGATATTTTGGGAAAGTCATATAGTTGTTTAAGTAGAGCATCTTCGATAGCTTCAGGACTGCCAAACCCTTTCTCTAGTCTGTCCCATGCGGTTGCGAGACCAGTTATTGGGTCGATGATGTAAACGGATTTGAGCTTCTTGATTCTCTCCGTAGACTGTGGGCCTAGCCACATGAGTAGCAGATCCAGCTATTCAGCAGCGGTAATGCCGAGGTCACTGATTGCGGTTTTGAAGGTACACTTCCACCCTCTGTAGTTTTCGGGCTGGTTGTCGAACCTTGTGAGACCGGTGTTGATCAGTTCTCGGCGTATCATGTACCTCGCAAAGTCGGAAAAGTCTGTTCTTTCTGACCTTGGGGGCACATTCGCTGACTGAGTGATGCTGGTTGCATAGTTCGTAGCTTCTTGTTTCGGGAACATGGGAAGGAATGGAGTGGCATAGGCATTTAGACCAGCAACTGGTGTGGTGTGAAGGGTCCCTGTTGTATGCGGGGCCGGAATTACACAGTTGTCTGGACTGTAGTGACTAACCGGCATGTTGGGTTGCATGTGGACACTGCCACAAGGAAATTGCTGAGTTGCAGGGTCGGGCTGTGCACTGAAGTGTGAAAGTGGTTCAGATTTGAATGTCTGAGGAGCGTTGGACTGACCAGTGAAGCTGGAAGCTGCAGGCGGATCGGCGTCTTGATGATCTGAAGAAGTGTTGTCGCCAACGGAAATGTTGGTGTCGATCGGCGGTTCGCTGGCTTGGCACAGCACATAGTCTTTTGTGCGCTTAAGGGGTTCTTCTGTCTCAAGTTCGTAAGCGCTGATGCTGCCTCCTTGGCTCCCAGCTAGAGCTTGTTCGAAGACCTTTAGCCTTGCCATGGCTGCCGCGTGTTCACATTCCCTCTGCAGGACTTCGACCTTTTTACGTGCAGTCTCTGCTTCCATCTCCGCTTCCTCTGCTTCGATGTCTGTCCTCTTGCGTGCAGCCTCGGCTTTCTTCTCCGCTTCCTCTGCTTCGATGTCTGCCCTCTTGCGTGCAGTCTCTGTTTTCTTACGTGCTGATTCGACGACTGCACTCGTTTCTATCTCTGCTTTTCTTTGAACAAAGACGGCTTGTACCTTCATGGTTTCTGCTTCAATGCACGCTTTTATAAGCTGCTCACTGAGGGTTGAGTACTTTGATGAGCCCGATTTGAGCGAGTGCCTTGAGCTCTTAACAGACCTGGACTTGTGAGATGCCACTTCTGACGTTTGCACCATTTTTGCTTCAATCTGGTTTATGATGCCACGTATGGTGCACTCTCGTTCAGCATCGAGCTGTTGGAAGTCCTGGAGTTCTTTTAGAGACTCGGACGTGTTTACTTTCAGCAGGGTAAATATGTATTTTTTGGAAGTGTCCTAGTAAGACTGGTATGCGGAGTACAGTTGTTCTAGGGCTCCCTCTGGTGGTAGCTCATGAGCACATGAAACATGGCAATGCTGCCAATTAGAAGCCAGTTCAAGGGACCTGCGCCCAGAGAAACCAAGGACACAGATATTATTGATGAAGCTATTTATTATTTCAAGGCCAATGTGTTCTTCAAAAACTATGAAATTAAGAATGAAGCTGACCGGACCTTGATTTATATCACACTTTATATTTCTGAGTGCTTGAAAAAGCTGCAAAAGTGTAATTCTAAAGGGCAAGGTGAAAAAGAGATGTACACTCTAGGAATTACAAACTTCCCAATTCCTGGAGAACCTGGGTTCCCTCTTAACGCCATGTATGTGAAACCGTCCAGCAAATAGGAAGATGAGGTGATGAGGCCTACTTGCAACAGCTGAGGCAGGAGACTGGCCTAAGACTATGCGAAAAGGTGTTTGACCCTCAGACAGACAAGCCCAGCAAGTGGTGGATGTGCTTTGTAAAGAGACAGTTCATCAATAAATCGTTGTCTGGACCAGGCCAATAAAGAAAGCTGATAATCACCTGTGCCATGCATGCAGGCTGGTCCATTCAGCAATTTTTGGTCTGGGACAATTGATGCCATTTTGCTGTAGGTGTGACCCTTTGAAAAGAGTGAGTATTCTTGTTGGAGTCCCCTTGCTATGGTTTACATGATTTAAGAAGGGTTTGACAGGCCCATACCTGTGTCTCATCCTCCTTTTACACTTCCACCTCTTTTTACTTAATGTAGAAAACTAATGCCACTTTGCCTCTGACTATATGTACTGTGTTTGGATTGTTGTCACTTTTTCTGGTGTTTGTTGTCCATTCTGAGTAGTTTGGCAGCTTTTGGAGACCTTTGAAGGCGTTTTCTATGTGTTTGCTGTAGCCCGCCATTGATTTCAATGCGGTTCGCGGTGTTCGACGAACATTCGACGTACAAATCACTAATTTGACGAATGAAACCGAATTCGAATATTGAGGTGGTGGCTCATCACTAATCAAGACAGTCTCGTTCCCATTTTACAGGAGGGGGTGGTTGTTTCGGCTATTTACCTGGATTTGGAGGGGGAGGTGTTGAAGGCTCAGGGGGGCACTTCTGTCTCCTGCCCTTTAGAGAGACTCTTTGTACCACCTAATTTGCACCTCAAGGTAGTTAAAGAAAATTATGACTGTGCACTGGCAGGTGACCAGGTAGTAGGGTCTCCTTGGATCTTTGTCTCGTCGTTTTTGGTGGCCAGGGTTGCAGAAGGACGTGACTAACTTGGTGTCTGCTTGTAGTGTTTGCGCACACGCTAAGGTTCCGCATGCCCGTCCGTCTGGATCTCTCATGCCATTGTCCATTCCTGATAGACCATGGACACATCTGTCTATGGATTTTATCATGGATCTCACTGTGTCTGCAGGCAAGACGGTGGTTATGGTAGTGGTTGATAGGTTCAGCAAGATGGTACACTTTGTGGCACTACCAGCACTTCCTAATGCAAAGACAAAGGCACAGGTGTTTGTCACTGAGATCGTGAGACTACATGGGGTTTCCTCCGATGTGGTCTCTGATTGCAGTACACAGTTTGTGTCCAAGTTTTGGAAAACCTTCTGTACTCGATTAGGGATAAAGTTGTCCTATTCTTCTGCCTGCCATCCTCAGTCTAATGGGCAGACTAAGTGCACAAATCAAAATTTGGAGACTTACCTTAGGTGTTTTGTTTCCGAAAACCAGGAGGATTGGGCATCTTATTTACCTTTAGCCGAATTTGCCATATATACTTGTCACCAGGAGTCCACCGGCAAGTCACCACTTTTTGGTGCATATGGGTTTGATCCTCAGTTTGGTACCTTTAGTGGTAAAGGTTCTTTGGGAGTTCCTGAGGAGGAACAATTTGCGTCTTCACTCTCCTCTGTATGGCAGGGGGTGCAGAGTAACTTGAGATTCTTGGGTGACAGATACAAACATATAAATCACATGCGTTGATATAGGAATCCGGCTTGTAGATCGCGCTGTTTGAAGATTTGTCCAAGAAAATCACTCCAAGAACCTCGGACCTTAAGACAAAGATCATTATTCCTCCACAGACTCGACGCATTCCATGTACCCACTGTACACTTCCTCAGGAGTTTAAGAATTACACAGCCACCATGTATCAAGCATGTTAAATAAAGCCCTTGGCAGGAAATGAAGTCTGAAACCTCATTTTTTTTTTTTTTTTCAAATTTTAATCACAAATGTCCATCACCACATAAATGTACAAAACACATCAATATAAAACAATAACACCAATTGAACAAATCTCCCTCTATAAAACCAAGCAGTATAATCACAATCTTTCAATTAAAATATTACAAACTCTTAAAAAATAATGCTCATTAGTACATTCATGTGCTCTTATACATTAGTTTATCCCTTACACTTCCATGGTGAATAGGAGTGTAGTGCTCGCTCAATATGTAAGTGAAAGGGAGGGTAAATGTGTATATATATGTCAAAAAGTTTTTTCAATTGAAAACAATATTTAAAATTCTAGATCTATTAGGATGGTTTTCAGCAATGTTTAAGCTCAAGAGAGCGCGCTCTTCCCCAAGCAGCACACTGGCGCTGCAGATAATATAGGATTGACAGTGACATTGGGGATATCTTGATGCTTGCACATAGGATCAAATACACTGACCAGCGAATATGAATTATTGGGTAAAAACCAAAGGAGGTGTAATGGATAAATAGATAGGAAGTGGTAAATGATATGTGCCACTAATCATCAGACAGAGATAGAATTTTATAATTTTTCCACTACACTCCTATTCACCATGGAAGTGTAAGGGATAAACTAATGTATAAGAGCACAGGAATGTGCTAATGAGCATTATTTTTTAAGAGATTGTAATATTTTAATTGAAAGATTGTGATTTTACTGCTTGGTATTGTAGAGGGAGATATGTTCAATTGGTGTTATTGTTTTATATTGATGTGCTTTGTACATTTATGTGGTGATGGACATTTGTGATTAAGATTTGAAGAAAAAAAAAAAAAAGAGGTTTCAGACCTCATTTCCTGCCAAGGGCTTTATTTAACACTAGATGGTGGCCCGATTCTAACGCTTCGGGTATTCTAGAATATGTGGGTGTGCGGCAGTGGCCCCCCTCAGTGATCACCCGCTCCAGGCTTCATTACAGCCACCTCTCACCCCAGCATGTCTTCTTTTTCTTCCTCCAGCAAAGATGTCAGCAATTCCAAGGCCAGGGGGGTGCGGAGTTAAGAGGGGGAATCATAATAGGCGTGTCCAAGCGCATAGCCCTGATGTGGTGGGCGTGTCCTCATTCATGGCCATTAACTGAACGCGGCGACCAATGAGAGAAGTGGCGCGCGGTTTGAATGCCGCTACTCTGATTGGTAGCCGCATTCAGCACCGACCAATCAGAGGAGCGGCTCGCGCCATGGCGCCATATTGTATTTGAAATATGGCACCATGGCGCGCGCCACTATTCTGATTGGTTGGCGCTGAACGACCAATGAGAGAAGCGGCGTGCGGTTTGAATACCGCTCCTCTGATTGGTCGGCGCTGAACGCAGCGACCAATCAGAATAGCGGCGTTCGCCATGGCTCCAAATTTCAAATACACTGTACTCAGTGTATTTGAAATATGGCGCCATGGTGAGTGCCACTCCTCTGATTGGCCGCCGCGTTCAGCGCCGACCAATCACAATAGCGTCACGCGCCATGGCGCCATATTTCAAATACAATGTGCGGCCTGGTGCGTGCCGCTACTCTGGTCGCCGCGTTCATTTGAACTTTGAATTTGTGCGCTTATTTGCATAGTCTGCGCTCATTGGTGGCCGCCTCTGGCGGCCACCAATGAGCGGCCTCTGTCTGGTGCGCGATTTCCATGACAGACAGAGAACATTAGACGATTATATGGAAGATGCTTGATACATGTTGGCTGTGTAATTCTTAAACTCCTGAGGAAGTGTACAGTGGGTACACGAAACGCGTCGAGTCTGTGGAGGAATAAAGATCTTTGTCTTAAGATCCGAGGTCCTTGGAGTGATTTTCTTGGCCAAATCTTCGAACAGCGCAATCTATAAGCCGGATTCCTATATCAATGCATATGATTTATATAACTCTTCTGGCGGATTGCTGCGTTCGACAGGATCCAGTTGTCTGGTTTATTAGTGGTTGTGTCACACTCAACCCGACTAGATGAGTGCAACCATACTTACAATTGACTGATTATATCGGATAAGACCCTATTGTGCGCTTCCTCTCCATTTGTTATAGATACAAACGTATGTGTCACGGGTGGCACGGATGACAGGGTGGAGGCCACGCGCAGACGATCCCAGCGTTTGGCCCACCAGCCATAATGATGGAGAGAAGAGGTGATGAGATCTCTCTGTTATGGGGAGACGGCTGTGGAGGTCTTGTGCTCGGTCTGGTTTTATCCACCTATGTTGTAGGTCTCTAGGACCCAGCAGATTCCTTCCACCTTTATAAGGAAGTTCATTACCCTTCCTCGGTGCAGGTGATAGTTCCTTGTGCACTCTTATCCTTGCTCCAGCAGAAGCTGAAGTTGTGAAGGTGGCTGTGTTCTGCTGCAAGATAAGTGTTTTTCTTTCCCCATTGTCTGTTTTTTCCTTGTGTTTGTGTTTAGTTGTTAGTGGAGGGGTCTAGTGAACCTCTCCCTCTGATCCTTAGATAAGGTAGTGCTAGGATCAGAGAGGGACGAGGTTCGTGGTCGGCGACAGTTGCGGAGACTGTATAGGGACGTCAGGGCAGACAGGGTCAGCTCTAGGAAGTCCAGGGGTCACCGTCTCCTTCCGGTGCCCTTAGCATTAGGGACTCCTGATCCCCCCCCCCCCGTCGTTATCCTACGCTGGGTGTCTTCCCCACTCCCAGCGTGACAGTATGGCTGACAAGAAGCGCTCACCAGGTCCGGACCTGTGTGTGAATGACTATGTGTGGTTGTCTACCAGGAATATTAAGCTAAAGATGCCTTCATGGAAGCTGGGACCTAGGTTTATTGGTCCTTAAAAGATAACTGTCGTCATTAACCCTGTAGATTTCATCTGGAGTTTCCTCAAGCACTCAGGATTCACAATGTGTTTCATAGATCTCTTCTCAAGCCATATGTGCCTTCATCTAAGCCATCTCCTTTGCCGCCAGAGCCAGAGTGGATGGGAATATAGAATTTCAAATTTCTAAGGTTGTGGATTCCCGAATGTATTGCAGTTTCCTTCAGTATTTGGTACAGTAGAGGGGATACAGTCATGAGGAGAGGATGTGGGTGCCAGCGCCAGAGGTGAACACCACAAAGCCATCCTCACAAGCCTGGTCCTGAGTGTCCGGAGACCACTCGTAGAAAGGAGGGGTACTGTCACAGGTGTGTCAGGATGCATGGATGAGACTGTAGAGGCCACTCGCAGAAGGTCCCAGCGTTTGGCCAAACAGCCAGAATCCTAAAAAAAGTCTCTGTCGTTTTAAGAGACATTTCCCTTTTAGTGAAAGCTAGAGGTCACTAGGACCCAGCTGATCCCTTACCTTGAGCTGTCTATATAATCCCCTTGACTCCTAGGGTGCACTGCTGGTGATAGTTTGTCAGGTGTTTGGAGGAAGCTTCTCAGCTCTTGCAGTGTATCCTGGAGTTTCTGTTGAAATGCTGTGTGGATCTTCTCAAGCTAAGTGTTTCTTCCCTTCCCTCTTTGTTTGTTTCCCTTGTGTGTATCTTTAGTTGGTAGCCGGGCTGACTAGTGTTCACCTGCTCTGATCCTTATTTAGTAGTAGTTCAGGGTCAGTCAGGGAATAAGTATCCTGGTGATAACAGTTGTGGACACTGTATAGGGATGTTAGGGGAACAAGGTGCCAGCACTAGTTTATCTAGGGGTCACCATCTCCTCTTTTTCCATTAGCATCAGGGACTCCTTTTCCCCCTGTTGTCATCCAGCGCTGGGTATCTCCCCACACCCAGCATGACAGGGGCTCCCTGGACATGACTGGGAGGGATACATTACTAGACTTTAATCTTTAGCATTGAGCTAGCTATTGTAACCCTGCTCCTAACCCAGTCCAATATTGTTTATTCAGTTACCATATGCAGTGATGTGGTGAATGTTTTCTGGTAATCCTATGGTTTCTTCTAAGCATTTGTTAATGGTTATTTCTGGCTCTTCGTCCATGGCTATAGTCCCTGGTTATCTGTTTGCAATTCTTTTCGGTACTGTGCTGCTAGTTTTTTATTTACTCCTGTTACGTGACTCACTTTGTCCACATCACCAGCTATCTTCAGTCCTCAGTCTGGCAAGGGCTCTGTCAAAGTTCTTCTCTCATTCAGGAGTGAGTGAAGAATATCCCGACTCTTAAGGACTTGCCTAGCAATGGTGGCAGGCACCAAGTGTGTCTGTTACTGCGCTATTGCTGGTTCAATGTGAGTCTTCACATAGTTGATCTCCTCCTGCACATAAAAATGTGGCTTTCTTTTCCAGTTTCTGAAACAAAAGCAGAACGAAACCCCCTACGACAACTTTTCATCCTTGCCATGACGGTGACAAAGACATGTTTGTTGGATAATCGTGAAATGGTGACTTGGGGTGACTGTGCAGAGAGACTCCTTGTACAAGTGCAGTTGAAACAGGAGTTGGAACTGAGAGAGCTCATTCAGGAGTTATCTAGAGGGTAAGACATTTTATTAAAGTACATTTTTTAAAAGAATTAACAGTATTAGGAAATTGAAGTAAAGGGTAGGGAAATATTTCACTCTAAAAATGAAAAAACAAACAGCATTGGCTGTGAATTTATAATATATAATAAATTTATACTAAATGACATAATTACGTAATCTGTAATCACATGATGTAAAGGCAGAGACCCTGATGCCAAACAATGTTTCGTTACTGGACTGCTTGTTGTTGTTTTAATAAACTCAACAAACTTATTATATTAATATCACTAGAAGATCATTTGTCTGGTGCCTTGTAGCCCTCCTAGTCTAACTCTGCCCCACCACTGATTAACAGCTTCCTGCCTATGCACAGTGTATGCAGAGAGCAGCCAATCAGTGGTGGTGGTGGTGGGATTATGCGGAGCTCAGCATTCATAGAACTGCTAGATCTGCAGTGGAGAATCCAGTGATTTTATCATAACTACACCAAGAAGACTAGTAGGTGATACATCATTAGAATCAGGATCTTGTCTCTACATCATGCTGCTCTCACATTATATAACAAAAACCTGATGACAGATTCTCCTTAAAAAGAAAGCTATAGGTTTATAAAACTGTGCTCATGTGTGATTGTTGTCATGTTATCAATTGTAAATTAACCATGCTGCAATCTCCTACAAGGTATTAATGGAAAGTCTTTGGAAACTGATGCATGCTTATGTACCCAAAAGACAGCCTACTCAGTTAATTTAGGCCCTTGTAAAATGTGTCCCTTACATTGGACCAATTTCCCTTTCCCATGATCATTGTGAACACAGCTGGAAATCTCCATAACCACAATATGCAAACATCATACAAGGAGAAAAGAATAAAAAGTGTTATTAAAAAAAAATGCATTTGTATTTTTTTATTAAATGTGTATATCTGCATGTCATGTACTGCGAATGTATTAAAATATTCACCTACCACTGCTCTCTCCAGTGTCCAGTGCCATTCTTCTTCACATTACTGCATTTGTGACTATCCAACTCAATCTATGCTCTATGCGTGAGCTAGAAGTCTCTTTTACAATGTAAGCCTATGTAGCCTTGTTCTGGCACTGCGTAGACTTTATAAAAGTCACTCCCGAGTAAGGGCGCAGCATGACCCCGAGAGTCTACAGAAGCGTGACATCACTGAGAAGAGGAGAGAGCAGCATTAGGTGTGTATATTAATACACTCACACTACACTACATACATATATACACACATTTAATAAAAAACATAGATAAGAGTGGTTCTTTAAGATTATGCAACATGGTCTAACACAAGGATGGGAGACCATTTTGATTTTTGCAATGTATATCGATTGCATGTATGTTTTTAATGCTCAATATCATCTGAAATCTTCAATAATTCATAACATTTATTGCTGTACTTTTAAAAATGTTATAGTGGAATAATGATGATCATAGTGGTCAGCAAGTAAAAGAAGCAGTCTTAGAAGGAAATGATCCTGTGTCATACCTCATTCAACTACTACAACCTATCACACCCAAAGAGCAACTCAGTTTAGAGCAGTTTAAATCAGAGGTAAGAGGAGCATCAATTCATTCAATAGAAGTAATAAATGTCTCATAGCAATATCTGTTTATTAAAAAACTTGAATACTTCATATTTTACAGCTTGTCTCTAGCATAGAATGTATGAAATTGCAGGAGGAACCAGACAACCAAAATATCAAAGAAGCCTTTGACAATCGGGGAATGATGGCAAACATTAGTAAGCAAGAACACAAGAATATATCTGTAAAAGACAGCAGTGCCACAAGTATAACAGTTGTAGATCAACAAAAGAACTATGTCCAACTAAAAAGGCCAGAAGAAAGTCTATCAAGGAAAAGCTGCAGGAGAAAATTCATACAAGGCATAAGGTTATGGTTTCTTCAATGTTAAAAGAACATGAAAAAGACCAAGGACATCAATGTGAAAGCTGTAAGAAAGAAAGAAACTTACCGATGGAAACTCCAGGATGGGGAACCAATAAGATGGCAACATTTATGCAGAACGAAGAGTGTGAGCAAAAAGAGAATAAGCATTTTGATCAGGTAGGACAATTAGTTTAGATTTGTTGTGTTTCAGGTTACAAGCATTTCTGTGCAACCTGAGAGTCCTCAATACACAAGTGGAGAGCTGATCTTCGGTACATGGTAAATGTATTGATGTGGTATGTATTAAATAAATGCTTAGTCTTAAAGGCGTTGTCCACTACTAGGGCAATGCCTTCTGATTCCACATGTCTCCTACAGGTAAAATAAAAGAGCCTGTACTCACCTGTGTGCTAGCATCTTTCCAGCGGTGTCGGTTATCGAAGTTTCGAGACTTACATGACATTATGATATCACACAAGAACCACGTCCAATCACTGCCAACTTCTATCTCACCACCTTCAGACACAGGCGCAATCAATAGGAAGTGAGTGGCAGCCAATGTACTCATTCTACAATTAACTCATTTTGTCTGAAGGCGGGGAGTAAGAACCAGTGGTGATTGGATGTGGGGCTCGCGTAATGTCACAGTATCACATAAGCCCCAGAACCTCAATTACTTTAGGGGCAAGCACGGTGGCTCAAGTGGTTAGCACTGTAGCCTTGCAGCGCTGGGGTCTTGAGGTCCTGGGTTCAATCCCCACCAAGGACACTAAGGACAACATCTGCAAGGATTGTATGTTTTGTTTGCGTGGGTTTCCTCCAGGCACTCCAGTTTCCTCCCACATTGTAAAGACATACTGATAGGATGTTTACATTGTGAGCTCCAAGAGAGACAGCATTACTGATGTATGTAAAGTGTATGGAATTAATAGCACTATATAAATGAATAAATATTATTATATATTATAATTACTGAACTGCTGGAACGGCGCCAGCATAGGAGATAAGTACAGGATTTTTTATTTACCTTGGGGGAGACACGTGGAATCAGAAGATGTAGTAGTGCACAACCCCATGTACCAAAAATCAACTCACCGCTAGTATACTGAGGACTCTCAGATTGCAAAAAACAACAGCCTGGATCCATAGACTTTTCAATTCAGAAATAGACAATGCAGAGATGATTTCATAAGACATAACATTTATTCCAATAATGATTAAAATAAGGTATCAATAATATAGGACCCCATAATCTGTCTTATATGTTTTGACTGCTTGTTTCTTATTCTGGTTAACAGCTACATTAATATTGTTAGGGTGGTCTTTCAAGTAGACCGTTCAAATATATTGGATGGTAGCCAAATCGGAGGCTTTAGCCAGTATGTAATCAAAGACAGACTCGGTGGTCCTGGCTCAAAAGCAGATGATCTTTATTGTGTGGAAATACTCATATTTATACAAGCTAAAGTCGGACGTTGTACTCAAAGTCCAGTTGCATGTCTCATAGTCTCATGATTAGAATTGCTCTAAAATTGCTTGTAACATTTGGAATTTGTTCCTTTGGTCAGCATGATCTGACATTATAGCATCTGGTCAGCAATATTATTGATGTGGTTAATACATATTTTGTGCAGTCATAGAGATAATCAATATTTATTACAGCAGTAAACTTATACCTTGCACGGTCTGGTACATGATATCAATCCATACGGTTTATTTGTTATTGCAATAAAATTGATTATTAACTTTAGGCAGCACTATGAAATGTCCTAGTAGTAAGACAGAATTCATTGTATGGTCATGTTGCTCTGTCATAATTATGTTATGTTTAGGGTTCAGGAGGCTTCCATGTATTTGCTGCCCCTCAATATATTGTCTCTTGTCTCTAAGGACCCTTCAGATGAGCTAGCCTCACAAGTGATGGAAGCCACCGAGAATCTGATAACAGGCTTAATGATACTTAAAGCAAAAGTAGAAGAAGTCTATATGAAAAGAGGACCAGATGAACATTCACCTCAAAGGCCTACAGGAAATGACACAAAAGCTGTAAGTGTTTAATATTTGGAAGACTATGGAAATTACATTCTTAAAATAAAGATATGAACATATAGAGTTTTGTGCAGTTTTCATAACATATTTGTCATTTCAATCTCCTACTTTCTTTTAGTCAGATTAATAATGGTTTCTGAATTCAACTCTTGAAAAAACTATTTTTGCCTAGAAGGCATTATGTGAAAACTTTTATTCCATCTCCTTAGAACAAAAATTTGAATGTGGCACTGTGTAAATATATCAGAGATTTGGTAATTTTAAGGTTTATTTAAAACATAACATTATTAGTCAAATCACTGCAAGTATATATAGGGTGAGAAGTTTTAAGACTATGGCTCGTTTGTTAGCAAGACTGGCAGTTAAATGTTCTCTATGCAGTGTGGCCAAAATGTAATATCCTCCAGCATCGAATTCTCAGGGTAATGTAGCTTTCAGACATCCAACATTCACTGTCTGAGGATGAAATATAATGTCTGATCTGACTGTGGGTCTCCAGACCAGATGTCAGCAGCATCACGTATACCTATGAGGCTCTTGAGTTTGAGTTTGAAAACCTGAGCCTGGTGCAGGCATCCCAGGCCATAATTTAGACATAGCCAAATATTTTTGCCATTATTCATTCTACAAACCCTCAACAAATACAACACGAAATTAATTTGTGGTAGTATTATGCAGTTAATTGTGCTGCAAATGTCTGGCAATTTCATGTTATACATTGAGAAGAAAAGTCTTGAGATACAAGACTTGCTATTATGTAAATGTGGGATAAATGATGATTTTCCTGCTTCCTACCTACAATATAATGTAAGGCTCCTACACAGAACCCGTGCATTTGAAGACTAGAATAAACCACTGTGTGTAGAATAGGATGTATGCCAGTGGAAATATAGTGGTATTATAACCTGGTCAGACATAGTACAACCAAAAAGAATGAATAGGATTTCTATTACTATGCAGTGATATAACTAATAATCTTTGCTTGGACAATCCATATTTTGTTAAAATGATTCCCTGATAATAAGCTGATCCTAGATTCTACCATTGCTACCATTGCAATGTTCAATTTCCTTCTAGTGTCACTAAATGGGAATGAAAATATTATACAGTAGACAGACATGGACATGGCAGGTCCTCCAAAGGAAGAGATTGTCTTTGTAGCTGCTTTCCACCCACTGATTGTAGTGATATAACTCTCTCTTAATTTAAAAATGTTATCAATGTCTTTTAAACCATATAACCCCTTTATACACAATATATAAATTACCAAATATCTTATTTCCCCACAGTATCCATTTTCTTATTTTTGTTGTAAGTGGTAATGCTCCCTTAGAAAAGAGACAAAATGTAATGATATCCATATATTAATGTATCAGAAAATACAGACAAGGCCAAAGTGTGTTAATTATGTCACTTTTACATTCTACTTGGTAAGCCTATTTTATGGACAGCATTGTAAAAGAAGCAGTAAGAAATACTGAAACAGTGGATTACAAGTAACTTGGTTTAAGAGTATTTTGCTAGACAAGCTAACATTTTTTAAAAATTGTAACTTGGTATAAGAGCAAGATTTGGAATAAGAGCAAAATGTTAGCTCTCCCCACCCCTCTACAGTACTGTACCCCCATACCTGCACAGACACAGTACCGTACTAGTAATACTCGCCGCTTCTAGTGCATGCACATAAGCCATCAATCACAGTCTTTCCCTCACTTCCGAGTTATGGCATTTGCATGTTCACCGTGCTCTGAACACGGAGCCTCCATACTTGATACTGTACATGTGTAATGCTGCTACTAGACCAACTTTAGGTACTGGAACTGATTAACATCTTGCATATATGCATACTGTACATACCATAAAACTGCAATTAATTGCAAAACTGTAATAGTTTTATATGAATACAGTAGATATCTTTGGGATGTGGAACAAATTGTCTGGTTTTCAATTATTTCTTATGGGAAAATTTGCTTTGATATATAAGTGATTTGGATTACAAGCACATTCACGGAACCAATTATACTCGTAATCCAAGGTTGCACTGTATTTAGTTTTCAAATAGCATCTCAAAAGCTTAAAAAACTAAACTGGGCTGAAAAAATAAAACATAAGTTCACCATTAGTTACTGGGGTGATAAGTCAAAAGGCAACCACAAGGGCTTCATTTCACATAGTCAAATAATTAGTAAAATGTAAATATTTCTCAAAGTAAAACAAACACAATTATCAAACTTTGGCCACTGCTCTAAATTCTGATTTGCTAATAAATTGCTATTTCTGTTTCGGGTGAAATAGCTAAGGCATACTTGCACCGAACAGACCTTAAAGAGTTGTAGACACTTCTAACCAATGGAAGAGCTATTATGCATTTTGAGTTTTGCATAATAGACTCATGGATAGCAGATCAGGTCCCTATGTAAATGTATTAGTTTCCAAAGTTAGATGTTGAGCTAGCTCTGCGTGATCATTAGGTATTTTAGTTGCATCTATGGGGACCTAGTCTACCCTTTTTATATATTGCTTGGTCTTTTTGAAACTATTTCTATTTCTGGAAAAATACAACCTTATGTCAAAACCTCCTCATTTATAACAGAAAAGTGAGTGTCTTACTTTAAACACTGCGTCCAAAGAACAAGACTGTGTCAGCAGTGTTGTCCGGGTGCTGTCATAAGGGAACAGCGGACTAGTTTTTGGATCAAATTTATTTAAAACTGTAACAAAGTTTTTTGGAGTTGAATTCTTCTTCAGGTAGTTGGATCAACTCCCTTTGCTCCCACCTGGAGAAGGAGTTGATTCGACTCCAAAATGCTTTGTTTTAAATAAATTTGATCCTATAAACCTGGTCCACTGTCCCCTTATGGCAGTGCCATGGACTCATTCTTGTCCTTTGGACGCAGAATCTTTTTTCGCCCCGACTGCATGCGATTGTAGTGGCTGGAGCAGCAGCCTTTCATCATTTAGTGGTTCTCACACCGGAGTTGTGCTACACACCACTCATCCTAGTGAGTGATATAAATGTCGCCATCTAGCTGAAGGGATGGACAACAATGGACAAGTTCCCATTCAAAAAACTGGGAATAGCTCTCATATTTCCTCTTACAATGATGAAGAGCTTCTCATCAAAGAAGATGTTGCACAACCGACGATATTAGATCAAATTGATTTCATGCGAAGAAGGAAAAAGACAAGGATCACAATTTTGTGATATCCACAAAGAAATAGCAACAGAAGCAAATAGATCAACTTTTTAATGGTAATCTCCAACTGCATGAAAGAATGGATAAAAATATTACACTCGGTGGTGAAATGAAGTGCATTATTCCTGATGATTCTTTACACGTAAGTACTCACTATCTTGTAAGTAAATGCAGTGAGTATTCAACCTAGAGTAGGCAAAGGAGAATCTCTCACAGTATTTTTCTCAATTTTTTTTATTTACTTCCGAATAGTGCTGGGTAACAATTTCTGAGTATTGACTATGCAGAGTAAGGCTACATTCACACACACCGCTTTTCTGCTGCGAAATGAATATGTTTTTCCATAAAACACATCACCTATTCACACAGTGCATTTTTGATGCATTTTTGACGCATGCATTTTTTCAGCTCATAGACAATAGAGTCAATGGAAAAAGTGGATTTGAAAAACTCAAGTAAAATTGACATGATCATTCTTTGTGTGGATTCTCACAAAACGTTGTGTCTGAATAACAAAGCAGGAAATCCATTGACTTTGCTCGAATGCTCTGGGGCACTGCAAAAATGCACAATGTGAATGTAGCCTAACAGTGAGTACTAGCAGTGCTGAGTAGTGATTGGCGAACCTGAACTGTAAAGTTTGGGGTCCATACCGAACACCTAGAGTAGAGTTCGGGCACAGATACCAAACACAAACTTTTCTGGGAAGTCCGTGTTACAGTTCAGGTTTGGGTTCAGTGGCGGGGGAGCTGTAAAAATAAAGAAAATAATTATTAAACAGTATTATACTTACCGCGTTCCGACGCCCCGCTGCATCTACTTCTGGTGCTGCTCATTAACTTCCTAGATATTCACTGCAGAGGGGCCCAACAGCCAATCACAGATGCTGTCATAGAGAATGAGCGTCTGCTCACAGAGATATGCAGCAGAGATGAAGATGTTCCCTGTGGATTATGTTTTTTTGTTAATTAAAGAAGGGAAACAGGCTTGTGTTTTATTTCTAAAAAAAATTTTCGGCGTTATTTTTTTTAGTGCTTACTAGAAATTTATAGGGGGTTGGTCTAATATTGGCCTGACACTATGAATTTCGGGCTTAGTGCCAGCTGCCAATACAAAGCTGGCATTGTCCCTTTTATTACCCAGTGTACCACCGCCACCAGGGCCACTGGAAAAGTCAGGATACAGCACCAGAAAATGTCTTCTCTATGAATATGCCATTTTCTGGGGCAGATGCGGCCTGCAGTTCGCAGCGGGAGGCCCCAGAAAGCTTGGGCCATTCTGTGCTGAGCCCCAGCTGCCTAGTTGTACCTGTCTTAAAACTAAAAACATGGCAAAGCCCCATGTCAATTTTTTAAAATTATTTAATGAAATTCATGAAATAATTAAAAGAAGGGCATCTTTATATCTTTGTTTGCAGTCAGGTAAAAATAGGCAGCTGGAGGTAGGGGGCAGCCCGTACCTGCCTGGCATACAAAAATATGGTGAAGCACCACATAATTTTTTTAAAATTATTTCAAAGAATAATTTTATAAAAAGAGCTAAACTGTTTTGCGGTGTTGGTGCTTATTTGGGCCAGGAGATTCAGAATGTCAGATGAACACATTGAACACAATGCATGCAGTTTTGTGTCAAAAGTGTACCAAAGTAGCATGAAATCCATGGCAAAAAATGCATGATGGTTTTGATGTGCCAATTCTCTGTGAAAGCATCTGTGATTGGCTGTTGGGTCCCTCTGCAGTGAATATCCAGTAAGTTAATGAGTGGCCACAGAAGTACAAGTGGGTGGACACCGGAAAGTATAATGCTGTTTAATTACTATCTTCTTTCTTTTACCACCTCCTAGCCCCCATCCCATAACTTTACAGTCTGAGTTCGGGGTTCGGAGTCAAGTTCGAGCCACTTTCGGCCCTGAACACGAACTTTAATAAAAAAGTCCTGGTAAGTTTGCTGAACTTGAACATCGTCAGGTTCGCCCATCACTAATGCTTAGTAATAATAAGTGAGTTCTAGCAGTGCCGGGTAACAATCAGTGAGTTCTAGCAGAGTTGGATGAAAATTAGAGTTTAGTAGCTATTTCAGGAAACAGTGTATACTAGCAGTGCTGGTAACAATTAGTGAGCACTAGCAGAGCTGGATAGCAATTAGTGTGTAGTAGCTATGCTAGGTATTATGGTGGGTTTACACGCTGCAATATCGTTTCGATATCGCAACTCAATGGCGCGGGAGCGCGCAATTAGTGCACGTTCCTCCCGCATCGCATTGAATGTTTACACGCTGCGATATCGGAATACAACGTCCGTGCGATGTCTCCGCCTCCCAACCCAGGATCGCACACTTAACATGGGAGTCAATGGGTGACGTTTCAAATCGCATCGTAATTGGGCGTTTACACAGCACGATCCGGCTTCAACCGCTATGCAATATCGGGGCATTGAATAGCAAGCTCATTCAATCCCCGATATCGCATTGACATCGTTCCTGCATCGTATTGGACGTTCACACCATACAACGCAGGAACGATTTCGCCTCCGACGATTGAACCACGTGACTTTTGATTGAAATTGTACTACGATATCGCGACGTGTAAACCCGCCATTAGTGAGTTGTAGAAGTGTCAGGTAACAATTAATGAGTACTAGCTGTGCTGGGAAACAATTACTGAGTGTTGACTGGGCTGGCTAATTATTAGTGAGTATGAAGAGTGCTGGGTACCAATTAGTGAGTATTGGCTGTGCTCCGTACTAGAAGTGCCAGGTAACGGTGAGTACTACCTGTGCTTGGAAACAATTAGTGACTACTATCTATTCCAGGTAAAAATCTAATTCCTGATATACTGAAAAAAATCCTGTGTGAATAGAGCTTAATAGTGCTCTCTACATCGAAAATGTATTTCTATTTTAGGTATGATATAACATAATTTTCTAAGATAAGGTAAATAGTTCACACTTAAACACTCATATTTTTTTCTTCTTTAACTCCACCCAATTGTCACAGTTCTGCACTTCCCTTATATCCAGTGCATCTATATCCGTGTGTTTTAACCTCCTGTTTTTTTCCTTTTAGCCTCCATCTTGTTTCCTTGGTTTCACTCTGCATATTATTCTTTATGCTTTGCAATAAATGCCATGATGTATATTTACAACATTACATGCAATACAGCCTCTGCTGGAATGATACTGGGATCCTCATTCCCTCCATATTATTCTAAATAAACTAATACAATAGAAGTACACACTAAGGGGGTGTGAGCTGTGTCTCCTACATTATTACTGAGTGAAAGGCACTGTGTAGTCATCATCATTATCTTTGAAATTAGCTCCTGAACTTCCTCTACCATGTTGAGCACTTCAGAGGATCAATCCATGTCATTTCATCGCACTAGCAGTTCTGGCGACTGAAATGATGATCCTCTTGCAAGAACATAAAGTCTTGTAATTCCGGGGGTGGAGGGGTGGGGGTAACCATTTCATCACCTGAATTTACTGAAGAAAAGTAAAGCATGGAAGGTAGTATCAGCTGACTTAAACAACCTAGAATTCTACTTTAAGCTTCTGACACAGTGACTTAGTTCCTCAGATAGTGGGTATGACAATCATTTCAAGTGCCCCAGTACGCTGAGTATATTAATATGGGTTTGCTCACTACGCCATATTTTTAGGCTGACAAAACATTGCTTCGCACTCAGACCAATGTTATTCTATGGGGCTGAGCACATGTCCAATTTTTAACTCGCATGTCAGGTCTGGAGAAAAAAAAATCACAGCATGTCTGAGTTGGATCCAATTATTGTATCGCACATGGCCATGCAACTAAAATAACTGCATGGAAAACATTGGACTGCACTCGGAGTCGGATGACAATGATTTTCATGGACTAACACAATAAAGAAAATGGAGATTTTTTTTTACTCCATCTTCTCTTCATCTAAGAAAATCGGATAACACTATGATGATACCCTGATCAATATCTGATCTGAGATTGATCAGAGTGTGATTTTCATAACTGGCCTTATTCTTGTGGATGGCAAAAAATGTGATTTAGGAAAATCCAAATTTTTGGGATAGTATAATTCTTCTCAAATTGATTCACTCATCTCTAGTGAATACTGTCAGTGGTATGACTTGGAGCAGTCATGGTGGAACTAAACATTTCAAGGAATTTGTGAGATCAGTGTGAGTTAGCAAATTTGTAAATATACAGGTTTATCTCAATGTATTAGAATATCATCAAAAAGTGAATTTATTCAGTAATTCAATGCATAAAGTGAAAAGCATATATTATATAGAGTCATTGCAGAGTTATCTATTTCAAGTGTGTATTTCTGTTTATGTTTATGACTATGGCTTAAGCCAATGAAAACCATTATCTTAGAAAATTAAAGTAGGGAGGATGAAGGGTCTGAGAGATGAAATATTACCTAAATAGGTATCAGAGGCTTCACCTTGTGTGGTTGTAGAGTCACAACCACTATAAAAGCAGATTACGACTGCAATCACCAGTGTGGTGCTTACAGAGTAGGGAGGATGAAGGGTTAAAAATCATGCTGCCATATTCCACGAGATATTAAAGGGTGAATATAATATTAAATTGTTAGTCAACGCGTTTCAGGACTCCCTGGCAAATCCTCAGGACAAATCAATATCATATTGCCATGTTTTAGGATGTTTCAGAGAGCAGTGACTAATAAATCAATATTATATTCACCCTTTGATGTCTCGTGGAATATGGCAGCATAGTTTTTAACCCTTCATCCTTCCTAATTTAATTTTCTGAGATAATGACTTTTGGGTTTTCATTGGCTGTAAGCCACAATCATCAAATTAACAGAAATAAACACTTCAAATAGATCATTCTGTAATTACTGGATATAATATAAACATTTCACTTTATGTATTAATTACTGAAAAAAAATTAACTTTTTGATGATATTCTAATTAATTGAGATGCACCTGTAGTATACAATATATACATTTTATATCCAATCTAAGACAGCTTTAATATATGGACGCTATAAATTACAGACTTCACCTGAAAATTTTTCCTCAAATGTTATGGAAGCTGCAGAAAACCTCATTGTAAACCTAAATGCTCTTAAAGAGGAAATCAGCCATGCTCCTAAATCCCAAATGATAGAGCACAGTGAAAAACAAATTATGGAGAAAGATCCAAAAAAACAGAAGGCTGCAGAAGGTACGACCATAGCAGACTGTGAGAACAAGTCATCTTCATCCTCAGTAAGAAAAATATGGAAACTTTAGAAGACAGTAAAAAGCATGATGGAAGAAGGTACATGTGTGCTGCTCCTCAAAATCTATTTCTTCATTTATCTATTTTTGAATTGCCACTATGTTCTTAAATTATAATGTATGAACTTTATGTTAATTTAGTTCAGGTGAACAGTCTAACCTTGTACCTTGCCCAATGACAAGAGAAGTCTCTTGGGAATTACATCCTCAATGCTCTCAAGGTTGTAACCATGCTAGGCTTTGGGATTCTGAAGCCACAAAAGAACATTTTTCAGGCGAGATTATGGCTGTAACAGGTTATGTAAGTAATATACACAAAACTGAAGTAAATGTTTGGCCCACTGATATTGTACATGTATATAACAAGAACCATTGTTACAGTCTGCTGTGTCAGAAGAACCATCAACAGAAGTTAAAGGTGAATCTTTGAACTATGCCTTAAAATGTTTTGACGAGAAACCTGCAACATTACTACTAGAGCCCCTGGCTCGAAAAGAAAATCAAGCTTCAGATACAGGTGACAAGTCCTACATAACCCAGGCTGACTGCCATCAGGAAGATGATGATAAGTTTCCATTAAGAGATGAACTACAATCTAGTGAAGAAGGCAGCAGGCACAAGAAGGTAGAGAAGATACAGCTGTGTCACTGGTGGAAAGTTCATCTGAAGATGGCTCCACTGAACAGGTACATTTACCATTACTATTGAATGATTATTTTGGATTCATTTATAGTGATAAGTATATTCTGAAATTAGTTCTGACACCCAGTATTAGGGACAGCACTTGGAAATCTCAAATGTATTCACTCCACTGAAGATAGTATTATTATCCTAACAGTAGAGAAGAATATAAGCTCTCACTCAATGCAGGAGAGAGGACCAGCTACAATGAGGCCATATATGTGCATAGTGGAGAATGTGTATAGCCCTCTATAGAATTTGAATTGGATTGTAAATAGAGATGGGCAACCCGCAGATGTTTAGGTTCGGCGGGTCAGACCGAACCTTTTTCGAAGCCGGGACTAGACTTAACTGGAACTTGAGTCAAACCTGGAGTTTACAGTTCTAAAATGGTGGATGGAAGTCTTTAAAAGAAAGCAAAATAGTGATTAAAGCAGCAGCATTACACTTACTGAGGATCGCATGCTTGTAACACCACCTGCGGGTCTGCTCATTAACCTTCAGTTTATTCACTGGACTCTGCCTCCAACAGCCAATCACAGACATCCATTCTCTGTCAGTGTCTGTGATTGGCTGTTGTGAGCCCGATCATTGTGCCAGCGTCTGTGATTGGTTGTCATTGGCAATAAAACTGACATCATAGGAGTGTAAAAATAAATAATTAAAACATTTTGTGTAGGGGTCCCCCGTATTTTTAGTTCTCAGTACAGATAAAGTGGACAGTTATGGGCTGCTACCTCTTCCCACCCTCCCCCGCTGGCCATTAAAAATACAGTGGAGACCATGTTATAAATTATTTAAATACATAAGTAAAATAAAATACATGGGCTTTCCCTATTTTTGATTACCAGACAAGTTAAAATCGATAACTAGGAGCTGATATTCTTAGCATGGTGAGGCCCATAGTTAGTAGACCCCCAGACTACAGAATAGCAGCCCGCAGAGGTACCAGAAATTTGTGAATTCATTAGAAGCACCTATTTTTGGCACTTTACCCAGCTCTTCCTGGTGCCCTGGTGCGGTAGCATTGGGGGTGATAGAAGGGGCTAATGACAGCTGACTATTGACAGCTTTTATTAAACCCTAGATTAATAATGTTCAGGCTTCTATGAGACCCCCACATTATCAATCCTGTGAGCAAATAGTTAAAAAACACAGTCAAGAAAAATCCTTTATTTGAAACAAATCACGGAGAAAAAACCTTTATGTGAAATAAATCAGACAGACAACCCTTATTTTTCAACTTATTACCCCACACATACCTCTCCAACAATAATCCACAATGATAGTCCCTCGAAGCACATGATCCTGGCTCTGCTTCACCCAGAGTCTGCAGTGAGAGGAAAACTGTCCTCTACAGCAGTGAACTAAGGTGACTCCTGAAGTCGGTAGTCATGTCACATAGTTCACTGCCTCGGGGCCTTAGTAACTCAGTGAGTGATGTCACTGCTCCCCACGGCAGTCAGTGTGATCGCAGAGGCTGCAGGAAGAGGACCCTTGTACTCTTGCTGCAGACTCTGGATGAAGCAGAGCCAGGATTGTGTGCTTCGTGGGACCATCGTTATAAATTATCATCGGAGGTGTATGTGTGGGGTAATAAATTGGAATATGAGGGTTGTTGCTCTGATGGATTTCAAATAAAAGATTTTTCTCTGTGATTTATTTCAAATAAAGGATTTTTCTATGTATGTGTTTTTTAACAATTTCCTCACAGAATGGATAATAGGCGGGTCTCATAGAGGCCTGACATTATCAATCTGGGCTGTCATTTACCCCGTAAATCACCCTGATGTCACTGCACCAGGGCACTGGGAAGAGCCTGGTAAAGCACCAAGAATTGGTGATTCTAATGAATATGCCAATTTCTGGGACGGCTGTGGGCCATTCTTTAGCCTGATGGGCCCAATAACTATGAGCCTCACCATGCTGAGAATACCAACCCCCAGCTGCCTGGAATTTATTTGGCTGGCATTTAAAATTAGGGCAAAGCCCACACATATTCTTACATTTTATTTATTTATTTATTTAACTAATGAAAAAAAAAATGGGCTTCCTTGTATTTTGATTGACAGCCATGGTACAAGCAGGCAGCTCGGGGCGGCAGCTCGTAGCTATCCACTTTATCTGCACTAAGAATCAAAAATACAGCGAAGCGCTACGTCATTTTTTAAAAATTATTTATTTATACACTACTATGACATCCGGTCCGTTGCCTGTGGCAACCAATCACAGATGCCAGCACAATGGGTGAGGAGCGCAACAGCCAAGCGCAGATGCTGTCACAGAGAGTGGGTGTCTGTGTTTGGCTGTTGGAGCCAGTGCAGTAATCTGGAAAAAGCCCATGCATTCTAGCACCTACCGTGCAGTGAATATGTGGCGCCCCTACAGATCCAGTCACCACAGAGGTACTGCACCCCACCAGCGGTGTCATACCCCACTCTCCGGTAAGGAGGGGACATTGACCGGTATCCAGACACCCAGATCACCAAACACCACTCTGGGTCAGGGCAAGAATGCTCCTAAGGGAGAGCACAGTCCCTGATCCTATCTGGAGAGGAGGAACCTGGGTAGTGGGGATTGGTGGAGAGCAGAGTTTGGAGGAGCACCCGGGAAGGAGTGAAGTCAGGGAGAACACACGGTGATGTGGGACACGTGACAGGCAATAAAAAGAGGAACGGTAGAAACATCCAGAAGTAGTTGGTTGGAGAGAGGCTGGCGTGAGCAGTGGGAGTCTGTGAAGGCCAGAGTGTTTGTCAGAAAGAGGGGTAACATCTGGAAAGAGACATCCGGGACTGGAGCCAGTGGGAGCTCGTCCTAAAACTGAGAGCGAGGCTTGTAAGAGAAAGAAAGAACAAGTGTGCTCCAGAAGACAAAACGAGTCCCAGGGGATCGAGAAGTGAGCAATCCACCTGTGGATGCCCGCATCCACAGCGACTGTGACTGTGTAGAGGGACCAGGCCGCAGAGTAGGGGTACCGGGTCCCAGACTAGTGGAGAACAACCAGGCTCAGCTAGCAACTCGGAGGCTGGGGTATCTCCAAGTGCCGCAGTCAAAACCGCAAACATCTGCTGAAAAAGGGCCACATAGGGTCAAGGGACAGACAACGTAGAAACCCAATGAAGACCCTTGGTCATTGGCTCGGGGCACTGTGTGTGAGGCGCAAGGCAGGAGGGCGAAGCAAGTGCAGAAGAAGAGTCGACCGTTAAAGGACAGTAGAAAGGGGTACCAGTTTAGTGCCACCATGTTACCCAGGAGTTAGCTGGATGCCCTTCTCCACCACCGAGGTCTCAGCGCTCCAGGGTTGTTGCAACGGTGATGATTGCTGTAACCGGGAATGACAAAGTTTTGGGTAAACATCTTGAGACTGCACCCCACTGTGTCTGTGACTTTTTTGCTGCACCCCTGCGCTGTATCATCAGCACCAACTCACAAAGTAATATCTGCTACCCTGGGGGTAAGCCCTACCCATGGAGGGCATTTCCATCAAGCTACCTTGTAACCAATCCCCTGTGGAACTGTGTAGCAGCGTCGGCCACTACTAGCCGCAACCCGCAGGTGGCATCACGTGAACAAGTATCCCTCACTCTGGTACTCCTATCTCGAGAGACCCCTGCCCTTACATCCAGTCCCCAAAATGAGCCCCCTTTTACAGCCCTCCCCCTTGAATTGACTGCCCTGGGGCCACAGACTGGGTCAAGCCATCGTGACATCCCCGACATCGTCAGAGCTGCCCGTCTCCGAGTGCACCACAGCTCCCCGGGGCAGAGTCAAATAACTGGAAAATTAATGAGTGCCCCCTGAAGTATAAGTGCACGGACCTGGTAAGTAATTACGCTGATATTTAATTAATGTTTGTTTCTGCAGCACCCGAACAGTAACATGGACTTCCGCAATTGGAGATGTGACGCACCCAGGGCAGGGTACTCAGATCTCAGGCGGGCAGTCTGGAGGTCACGGGTGGCTGCTTCAGACTGTAGCCCTGGTGGTCAAAGAATAGGGGGGATTATTTACAAGTTTGTGATGCCACCTGCAGTACCTGGTGATGCTCACCAGCGCAGCTACAGTCCTCCGGTGGTCGATGGTATTGCGGCAATGACGGTGTAGTCCTCTGCAGGCAGGACTGGACCGCCGGGGCAGCGATTCTGAGGGAGGAATCAGTTTAAGCAAGGAAAGATGCAGCAGTGTCGATAAAGTCACTTCACCGGGTACTTTACTGAAAAACCTTTTGTAGTCATTACAGTCCTTCAGTGCAGTAAGATGTTACAGCGACAAATGGCTACGGGTGCTGCAAGTGGATTTTATGGTTGGTAGATGGATCCCTCACTGTGTGCCTTTCCTGTTCTTTCCTTTCCCTTGCCTCCCAGTGGCGGTGAAGTCTGATCTCTTGTAGATTAAATCTGACCTCCTGCTGTTCCTCTTTACCTCCCTTTTCCCCGTCGGGTGAACCTTCTTTTGGGCGCTGCGGGCTGTACTGCAGTTCCTGACTCCCCTCTAATGGGTTCTTTAGGAGTCAGGGCCGTATCTGAAGATACCCCCGGTCAACGGATTTTCTGTGAGCCTTGAAGGTTATCACAGGTGCGGGCTCCGGTACCCGGTTTCTTCCCTGGGGCAAACTCTCCGGTTACTTTGCTCCCCACTCCTTCTTCTTATCTGGGATCTGTTCTCGTTTCCCTGGGTCCCGCAGCCGAGGAGACCCTCCTTGCTCCTGGTGAGCCTGTCCCAGACGCTCCTTATCTGGTCCAGGCCCACCGTCTGACTCCTTTCTCCCGAGTCCTAGACTGACTCTAAACTAACTCTAGTGCCCCCTGGAGGTGACTATATACCCTCCCGGGGTCCCTCCCACCTTGTGAGTAGTGTGGGGTGTGGGTATAGGGTTCCACCTACTGTCCATAACTCCACTTGCAGTGGGGTGACTACACCGCTTTTATGGGTGTAGTACCCCTTTTGTGGCACCTACGTAGTGAGGCGCCACATATGTGCCCGAACACTAGGTGTTCGGTACGGACCCTAAACTTTACAGTTCGGGTTCGCCCATCCCTACTTTCTAATGTATTGTCTGCTGACATGAAATAGGATCTGAAGTCTCACTAGGTAATTAAGTTTGTCTCATAATCTGCCTCATTTGCCATTTATAGGGAATTCAACCCACTGATTTTTAGTGTGAACAACTATAATACTGCAACATTTGACAAGGTCCTTCATCTCTTATATTAAACATTTGATTTATTGAAACTTGAATGGAGATGTTCCTTACATTATCCTCTAATTCCTAAACATTCAGGGTCCTGAAGACAAGCTGGCTATGACATTTTTGGAGGCAGCTCATAATTTAATTGGTGAATTGATCCCTGGGAAAGAGGACACAGGCTTGTCATCAGTGAGAAGAGTGGTTGTTATACTCACAGATTCTGAGAATGGTGATCTCATTTTAGGCGAAGGTGAAGAATCATCTGAAGCAAGTGGGAGTATCAGTGCATTGGAGGTAAGTGGTTAACTGATGATTATTCATATTGGCTTTATTATACAGGAAAATGTGGATGTCAGATTATTTGGACTTGTCAAATGCTGTTACTGTTACTTGTTATAGAGATCCTTTCTGCATTTAGAAGGAAAATCTGAGTATATGATTGTAGCAACAACTAGATTATAAAGAACATGAAACAGAATTTTATTGTAGTGTTTTGTTATAATTTAGATCACAAGAGATAATTTAACTAACAATATTATTTGTAATAATTGGCATTATTAAAGTCATTAAAGTCGTTAAATTAATTAACTTCCGGTATTATTCACTGCACTGCCCAGCGCTTGGCAATCTCCGCCAGCATCGGCAGTGTTCGGGCTGTGGCGACAGGGTTCACCCGCGGTCATAGCCCGAGCTATGACCTGAGGTGAACCCTGACTGCACAGTCAGTTGTCAGCCTGCTCCCGCTCTACATAGACAAGTGTGTCTATGCAGAGCGATGTAGTAGTGCTGACATTGCGTTTTTGGAGTATGTCAGACGGAAGAGGAATTTTTTATAAAGATGGAGTTGCTAAGTGTATTTTTTGTTTTATTTCTAATAAAATATTCTTTTCTGTGTGTTGTGTTTTTTCTTTTAAATTCTATAGAAATTCATGGCAATCATGTCTAATATTGGCGTGACCCCATGAATTTCGGGCTTAGGGCCAGCTGATAACACAAAGCTGGCCCTAACCCCTTTATTACCCAGTGAGCCACGGCACCAGGGCCCTGGATGAGCTGGGTTCAGCACCAGAAGATGGCGCTTCTCTGAACGCGACATTTTCTGGGGTGGCTGCGAGCTGCAATTCGCAGCAGGGGGCCAAGAAAGCTCGGGCCTCCCTGCGCAGTGAAATTCCAGCCCCCAGCTGCCTAGTTGTACCTGGTTGGACGTAGAAATAGCGTGAAGCCCCACACATTTTTTTTTATTATTTCATGAAATTCATGAAATAATAATAAAAAAAGGGATTCCTTCTATTTCTGTTTCCAGGCAGGTACAAATAGGCACCTGGGGGTTGGAGGCAGCCCGTTCCTGCCTTCTGTATCTGGCTGGACACAAAAATATGGCAAAGCCCACGTCAAATTTTTTGGGAAAAATTCATAAAAAAATAAAAATATACATTTAAGGACTGCATCTTTATTAACCCCTCGAGGCTGGAGCACAGCGGCATTGTAAGGGAGGTTAACTCAGGTCACCGAAGACAGCTCAGGTGGCATGACATGAGCTATCCTCGGGTGACCTGAGTTAACACCCCTTACAATGCCACAGCGCTCTGGCCTCGAGGGCTTAATAAGATGCAGTCCCTAAATGTATATTTTTAATGAATTTTTCCAAAAAATTTGACGTGGCTTCGCCGTATTTTTGTGTCCAGCCAGGTACAGCAGGCAGGAACGGGCTGCCTCCTACCCCCAGGTGCCTATTTGTACCTGCCTGGAAACAGAAATAGAAGGAAGCCCTTTTTTTAATATTATTTCATGAATTTCATGAAATAATAAAATAAAAAAAATACGTGGGGCTCTGCGCTATTTCCATGTCCAGCCAGGTACAACTAGGCAGCTAGGGGCTGGAATCCGCAGAGCAGGGAAGCTCAAGCTTTCTGGGCACCCCCCACTGCGAATTGCAGTCCTGCAGCCCGCAGCCACCCAGAAAATGGCGCGTTCAGAGAAGCGCTATCTTCTGGCGCTGAACCCAGCTCATCCAGGGCCCTGGTGCCTTGGTGCCGTGGCTCACTGAGTAATAAAGGGGTTAGGGCCAGCTTTGTGTTATCAGTTGGCCCTGAGCCCGAAATTCATGGGGTCATGCCAATATTAAACATGATCGCCATGAATTTCTAGTGAATTTAAAAAAAAAAAAACACAACACAGAGAAAAAAATATTTTATTGGAAATAAAACAAAAAATACCCTTAGAGACTCCATCTTTATTAAAAAAATTCCTCTTCCGTCCGACGTAGTCCAATCAGGTTTTCTTCTTTAGCTCAGCTACATCATCTGTGGTAGAGAATCTCTACCAGAGTTGTGGCTGAGCTGTGCAGCACCCGGCATGGGAAGGTTCATGTGAGTTCATGCTGCATGAACTCACATGAACCCTCACAGCACCACGGCTACTTCAAATGAACAGCTGATCTACATTAGCTGATCATTTGAAATAACGTTGGGAAAGCCAGCAGTGAGACTTCACCGCCGGATTTCCTGCTCTGTTCTGCGCTCCCCGCTCCCTGATGTCTCCTCATCGCTCCCCCCGACGCCTCCACACCTGATCCTAACTTAGGACCGGCAGAAGGAGCAGATCCAGAGAGCGGGGAGGAGGCATCAGGGAGCGGGGAGTGCAGCACAGAGCAGGAAAGCCGGCGGTGAAGTCCTCTTCTCATCGCCGGCTTCCCCTCCTGTGTCTTTCGCTCCCGCTCCCTGGTGCTTTGCTCCCCGCCCGGTCCTAACTTAGGTTCGGGATGGGAGGCGGCGGAGGGCAGTGGATCGGGCTGAATGATTGTTTAAAAGCCAGCTGCTTCTTACCGCCGAATTTTAAACAATCATGCCCCCATTTCAGCCTTTTCCTCTGCCCCAGACCACTTTATAGGGTCCTTTTGGTGAACGAACTGTTATCGAACACAACCTCAAACTGCCGAATTTTAAGCTAATTGTTCCCATTCGTCGAATGACTCGAACACCGCTCAAAACAGCTCGAATTTCAGATTGGCGAACATTTCAAATCGAACATTGCTCATCTCTAGCCTTAAATGGAATCTGTCATATCAAATATCCATATGTAACTGATATCATTTTCTAATTTCTCTGGTGAAGCTCTTTCTATTCATGAATTTTTTTATTTATACCCCCCCCCCCCGCCATCCTGTGCAAACTGCAAATAAAGAGATTCATTCCATCTGTCAATCACAGTGAGTGATCACTTAGTTCTCTGCTGCCCACTCTAGAAGGAATGAATACTCATGTAATGACATCACTGCACTGCACACAATGAAAGTTCAGTAGACATTACTCACAAGGGCTTTATCCTTCTGTCTCCTCTCCTTTTGTGCAGCAAAACAAATGTTCAAATAAACACATACAATCTTCTACAGACAGCATGGGCTTCTGCTCAACGCACAACAAATAGAAGAGATTGCCTTACCTAGCTAAGCTTACAAATATCAGATATCTGAAACAACTAGAAACCAAAAAAGTATGTGTGTATTATGCTCAAATGTCTTCAATAAAAAAAAAAATAAAAACTAGTGTTAAAAACACAGGGTACTTGGTACATACCTTTTTTTTGCTAAAAAAGTACTTAAGCCACCCCACCAATGACAAGGTGACCCATCTCGGGACAATCTCTACACTAACCATATTATAACCTACGGCTGTGCCTACTGACCTCATAAACAGCAGGATGCTGTGTGTGACTTGGCCCCCAAGATGAATCACAGATGGGATGCAATTTAACAGCTTCTGTTCAGCAAGGGAAGGGTGGAGCTCTCCCTAACTTGCCAGAAGACAAGTAGTTAAGTGAAATACAGACAAAAACTGAGTCAGAGCAAACTAATGTGAACAAGCTTGTATAGCATGTTCACTTAAACCACCAAATTGTATGAAACAACTAGTAAACAAAAATGTATATGTGTATTATGGCAAAATACCTTGCAATAAATAAAAACTGGTGTTGTTAAAAACACAGGGTACTTGGTAACATACCTTTTTTGCAAAAAAAGTACTTAAGCCATTCCATCAATGACAAGGTGACCATCTTGGGACGGTCGCTATACTAACCAATTTATTACCTGCAGCTCTGCCTACTGACCTCATACACAGTAGAATGCTGTTTGTGACTGGGCCCTAAGATATCAGATATCTTCCTGCTATCTCTCCCCCTCGCCAACAGATGCAGCTTGCAGGACAGGAAAATTAAAATTAGAATAAGTGAGACACAGACCACAGGAGGGAGGGAATAACTGCCTGGGAAGGAGTGAATAACAAATTAATATTTACATGCTGCAGACTAATCAGCAGTGAAAGTAATGGACTGGACTAGTGAATCAGCTGCCTGCTGGGTGTGAAGATGCTTATAGCAAGAGAACTACAAAGGGTACAGTAACGATTTTTACATATTCTGAAAGGGCTGCTCAGGCACTATTCAAGGGTATTTGTATCATTCTGAAAAATGACCTGAAAGAGTTTCTTTAAAGGGGGTATTTCATGTCTTTCAGGAGCACACTGCTCCGTAGAATCCCTGCTACCTGCATGCCAAGGGTAGTGCCCTCTTGAACAGATTGTCAGTTTAGACCAGCGGTATGGTTGTGCCTCTGTCCCAAACTATAAGTTCTTCAATTCTGCATGCAGAGGTACATTGTCATCTGCAGCAACAAAGGAGCATTGAGGCACCAAAGGTGGCCTATCCAACTATCTAGACAACTTCAGCGCATACCTTACATGCACTACAGCAAAGACCTTGCCAACAGTCAACTTGTTGTTTAGGTGACCGACCACTGCTGATAGACTGGGCAGTGGCTTTACAAGCACTTTGCAATTTTACCCATTCAATAGGTTGAAAATAACCCTTTAATTATGATCTAATAATACAAATATATGAATTGTTATTAGAACATGCATCAAATTGTTCCACAATAATAACATGTTTTAGTTTAGCATTGGTCGCGCCTAATTATGTACTTATTATACTATTAACAGCCTCCAATTCCAGACGCAGTGGATGCTGAGCAGATGACATGCCGTCCACAAGGCTGTGACAGCACCAGGGAATCACAATGTAAGAAACAACCAGAGAACGAAAATCAAATCAACAAATTGACGTCAGAGAAACTTGAACCTTCAGATGACTGTGAGACAATAAAGGAAGAAACATCTCAGGTACCAAGCGAACTGGGAATAGTAACCACAGATACATTTCTACCAACCAATAAAGAAATAGGAGACAATGACGTATCTAATATACAGGCACCGATGTGTAAGGAAGATCAAAAGACTAAAAATGAGGACAAAAATAAAGGTGTTGATAAGACCATATTAAACCTAGCACAGAAACCTGGAAACAAAAATATGACAATGAATATAGCCACAAGTGAGAGAGGAGATCCACTGACACAGGCTGGGATCGATGACACCCTGATGACAGACAGTGGATCCCAAGGTGCAGCTGAGAAACAATACAAGGAATCAAGAACAGAGGAAGAAGGAGACACTGAAATCACAACCGTAGGGAACGTTCACAAATGTAAATCAGTCTACTCAAAACTGGAACCGATCAGTGATGAAAAATGTTTCTGCACGGACAGGACTATATGATCAATGAAGATAAACCTGATGAAACTAATAACAAGAGTAACCCCTTACTATCCCAGCTAGTAAGTGCTGAAGTCAAACTCTATTTTTAAAATAGAAATTAATTAAACAGGAAAAATATTTACTCAAAGTATAAATCTACTTTTTTTTCTGGAATAATCTTGTACAAATCCTACATAATACAGAAAAGTTAATTTCTTCTTGAAGGGGCATGAGTTAGTCAAGAAAGGTGCCTCCATTATCTTTGTCCACCTGCAGACAGAATAGGGGAGAGGCTTCTGTTGCAGCCATTTTTTTTTACAGTTAGACAACAATGATGTGAAAATTTGCGCTTTAGGCTGCTTTCACATTACGATTTTGTGGCTGTCCGTGGGATCCAAGTTTTTGCAGAATCCCCGGACAGCCACGGATCCCTGCAATCGGATGGCAAATAGCCATCCGATCCGATTCTATGCAGGATCCGTGTGGATCCTGCGGTCCCCTGTCTCTCCCTGCTCCTGCCTCCTCCATCTTCTTCTCCCCCCGCTATTCTATTCTATCCCCCCGTTCCTCTATTCTGATCTAATCCCTATCCTGTCCCCTGTTCTCATCCCTGTGTGTTAAAAAAAAAAAAAACTCCCGCAGGATACATCACCTTTTCACTGGCTCCCAGGATGCAACACCATCGGGGCTAAAGGACCTGTGATTATGTCAGAGAGCCGGTCACATGACATGTCAGCTGACCGGCTCTCTGACATCACCACAGGTCCTTCGGCCCTGATGGTGTCGCATCCTGGGAGCCGGTGAGAAGGTGATCTATCCTCCGGGAGGAGTTTTTTTTTTTTTAACACACAGGGATGAGAACAGGGGACAGGATAGGGATTAGATCAGAATAGAGGAATGGGGGGATAGAATAGAATAGGTGAACTCAATCCGATGTCCATAGGCTCACATTTTGTGGGCACGGGTAGCACTGACCCGTGCTGTTCGATTTGAGTCACAGACACAAAATCGTAGCAGGCTACGATTTTGTGCCCATGATTAAATCGGATCGGATGGTGCAAAAATCGGATGCCAATAGTGGCACATCTGATCTGATCCGATTCCCATAGGGGGACATGGAATCCGATTTCGTATCCGATTATATCCGTTTTGAAACGGATACAATCAGATGGCCGAAAATCGTAATGTGAAAGCACCCTTAGCAAACACCTGGTATCCACAAGTTCTTTGAATAGAAAATAAGTTTATTTAGAATTAAAAATACAATTAGAAAGGGATAGATAAGGATAAGAAATAAAGAAAATAAGTCCCTTATAGGTCACATATTGAAGTGACGAAGGTCTCACTTGACCCCATTCCTCACAAAATAGTGCAGTTTTAAACTCAAAATTCTGGCATACTGCCATGGAGCTTCTGTAAATGCCCAAATCATTATTATTATTATTATTTTATTTATTATTAGCGCCATTGGTTCCATGGAGCTTTACATGTTTAAGGGCAGAACAAGGACGAGAACATAAATAATGACGAATAAATCATACAGGTACATTAGGGCAGAGATCCTGTCAACAAGGGCTCACAGTCTATAGGGGATGGGTGGGAGACAGTAGGAGGGGGAGAGGTGAGATGGTGCAGCGGATAAGGTCTCAGTGTGGATTATAGGCTTGAAGGAAGAGGTGGGTCTTCAGGTTTTTCTTGAAGGTTCCCAGGATAGGGGAGTGTCTGATGTGGTGTGGAAGAGAGTTTCAGAGTATGGTGGTTGCACGAGAGAAGTCTTGTATGCTGTTGTGGGAGGTGGAGATTCGGGGGGAGAAGAGAAGGAGTTCTTGAGAGGAGCGCAGATTGTGTGAGGGGTGGTATCGGGAGACCAAGTCGGAGATGTATGAAGGGGACAGGTTGTGGATGGCCTTGTATGTCAGGGTTAAGGTTTTGAACTGAGATCTCTGGGAAGTAGGGAGCCAGTGGAGGGCTTGGCAGAGGGGTGAGACAGGGGAGTAACGGGGCGACAGGTGGATGAGTCGGGCAGTGGAATTGATGGATCGGAGGGGTGCAAGGGATGAAGCAGGGAGGCCGGTGAACAGGAGGTTGCAGTAGTCGAGGCGGGAGATAAGGAGGGTGTGGACAAGCGTTTTGGCAGTGTCATGGTCAAGGAAGGAGCGGATCTGTGAGTTGTTTTTAAGCTGGAGGTGGCAGGAGGTGGCGAGGGTCTGGATGTGTGGCTTGAAGGAGAGGGCAGAGTCGAGGATTACACCGAGGCACTTGGCGTGGGGGACAGGTGAGAGTGTGTAGTCGTTGACAGTGATGGTTAGGTCGGGTAGGGGGGAAGAGCAACTAGGGGGAAGACGATGAACTCGGTTTTATCCATGTTGAGCTTGAGGAAACGAGCGGAGAAGAAGGATGAGATGGCGGACAGGCAGTGTGGGATTTTGGATAGCAGGGAGGTGATGTCAGGGCCGGAGAGGTAGAGCTGGGTGTCATCGGCGTAGAGGTGGTATTGGAGGCCGTGGGACTCGATGAGTTGGCCGAGGGTGTAGATGGAGAAGAGTAAGGGTCCCAGGACTGAGCCTTGGGGAACTCCAACAGATATGGGGTAGAGTAAGGAGGAGGTGTGGGAGTGGGTGTCGTTGAAGGTCCGGTCTGATAGGTACGAGGAGATCCAGGAGAGAGCCAGGTCAGTGATGCCAAGGGATTCTAGAATTTGAAGCAGGAAGGAGTGGTTGACTGTGTCAAAGGCAGTAGAGAGGTTGAGGAGGAGAAGGATGGAGTAGTGTCGCTTGCTCTTGGCGGTCAGTAGGTCATTGGTGACTTTGGTTAGGACTGTTTCGGTGGAGTGGTGGGCTCAGAAGCCGGATTGCAGGCGGTCAAAGAGGGAGCATGAGGAGAGATGGGAGGACAGTTCGGAGTAGACAGTTGCTCAAGTAATTTTGAGGCAAAGGGGAGGAGAGATATGGGACGATAGTTGGAGACTTTTGCGGGGTCGAGGGAGGGTTTTTTAAGGATGGGCGTGATGAGGGCATGTTTGAAGGATGAGGGGAAGACACCGGTGGTAAGTGATATGTTAAAGAGATGGGTTAGGGCGGGGATAAGGACAGTGGTGAGGTTAGGGATGAGATGGGAGGGGAGAGGGTCGAGGGCACAAGTGGTGAGGTGTGATCGTTCTAGAAGGGAGGAGAGGCGCACTTCAGTCATGGAGGAGAAGTTACTTTTGGTCGAGGGGGGTTGGGTGATAGAGAGGGAGGGCAGAGGGGATTGGGAATCGAAGCTTTCTCTGATCTTGTCAATCTTCTGTTTAAAGAAGCTGGCAAAGTCGTCGGCGGTGATGAGGGGAGAGGGAGGGGTTGCGGGGGACGGAGTAGGGCGTTAAAGATTATGAAAAGTTGCTTGGGATTGTGGGAGAGGGAGCTAATGAGAGACGAGAAGAAAGCTTGTTTTGCGGTGGTCAGTGCTGTATTGAAGTCGATGAGAGACTGTTTATACAAGGCGAGGTGCATTGCGGAGGAGGATTTCTTCCATCTCCGTTCAGCTATCCTGGGCATCCGTCGAAGTTATTTGGTGCTGGCGGTGAGCCAGGGTTGTCTGTGTGCACGGGTTTTGTTGTATGAGGGAGGGGCTGCCTGGTTGAGAGTGGTGTTGTGGAGGGTGGCGGCAGAGTCAGCATCATGAGAGGAGGCTAAGTCAAAGAGAGGGAGGAGGGACTCAGCGAGTTAGTGGAAGTTAATGAGCTTGAGGTTTCTTCGTGGTTGAGGGAGTTTCCGGAGAGGGGGGAGCGTGGCGGGGGGAGGGGGAGGGGAGAGGGCAGAGAAGGTCAGCAGGTTGTGGTCGGATAAGAGGGGGGTTGAGTTTGCGAGGTCAGTGAGGGATTAAAGGCGGGTGAAGACGAGGTCTAGTGTGTGACCGTTATTGTATGTGGCTGAGGAGGACCATTGGGAGAGGCCGAAGGAGGAGGTTAGAGAGAGGAGTCTTGAAGCAGCTGCGTGGAGTTTATCAATGGGGATGTTGAAGTCACCCATGATGATGGTGGGGATGTCAGAGGAGAGGAGGTGGAGAAGCCAGGTTGTGAAGTGGTCGAAGAAGGTGGACGAGGAGCCTGGAGGTTCCAGCCAGTTTGAGGTTGCAGGGGGAGAAGATATGCATGGAGTGCGCCTCGAATGAGGGGAGGGAGACAGAGGGGGGTGGTGTAATTGGGGTGAAGGAGCAGCTGTTGGCCAGGAGTAGGCCAACATCTTCGCCGCGGGAGTTGCTGGGGCGGGGGGTGTGGGAGAGGGTGAGTCCGCCATAGGAGAGGGCAGCGGGGGAGGTTGTGTTGGAGGGGGTGAGCCATGTTTCAGTGATGCCAAGGAAAGAGAGTTTTTTGGTGATGAAGAGGTCGTGGATGAAGGTGAGTATATTGTATACTGAGCGGGCATTCCAGAGTGCGCCAGAAAGAGGGATTGGGGGAGGGGCGGCTTGGGGGATGGGTGTAAGGTTGCAAGGGTTGCGGATGTTAATGGTGGAGAGTGGGCGTGGGCAAGGGGTGATTGTGGGGATGTGTTAGGGGGGACCAGGATTAGGGGATATGTTGCCAGCAAGTAGGAGGAGGAGGGAGAGGGTAATTATTTTGCACATTACAAAATTAGGGCCATAGTTGTTAATTAAGCTAGGCAATATTTGCAACGTATATTGATTATTTTCTTTACCACAAGAAATTGCTAATTTTCTGGGACAGCTATAGAATATTTCTTTATATATGTGTATATGCTTTACATTTAATTGCAACATGTCAAAAAGACAATAACATAGGAATAGTATAAGGCAATAACATTAAAGGGGTTATCCGGGCCTTTGTCTATTTTTTTTAAAGTGGGGCTAAGAAGTCACCCACATATAGTTGCTAATTTGCTTGTTTTGCTTGGTGCTGATCTCTGCTGGCTCAGATTGGTCAAAGGCCACCTATGCCAGTGAATCTCCTGCTTCCATTGACATCACATCTACAGAGGAGCTTTTCCTCTGCTCTGTGGACAGGATGTCACTGCTGACGTCGTGCTGATTGTCAGCTATCTTACTTTTGTCTAACTGCGGGGAGCCGACTGGCAATCAGCATGACATCGGCAATGACGTCCTGTCGATAAAAAAGAAATCAGGAAAATCATCGCAGAGATCTTCACCAGGGAGAACAGACAGGTAGTTAGCAACTACCTGCCTGTAAGTTCTTAGCACAATAGAAAAAACAAACTAATTCTTGAATAACCTCTTTAAGGACAAGATGAACATACATTAGAAATCATTTAACCACACGTCACTATTTGACGTACATATAAAATGCTGAGTGACAAAGTAAACACCTGCCTGATTTGTAGCTCTTTGGGCCACGTCAGGTTTTCTTTTATATCCATTGCCTTTTATGATTGTGGTGCTTTTCTAGAAACAAACTATTTTTGTAATTATATATATATAAATATATATATATATATGTAGATATATATACCGTATATACTCGTGTATAAGCCGACCGTGTATAAGCCGACCCCCTACTTTTGCCCCAAAACCTGGGAAAATCTATTGACTCGCGTATAAGCCGAGGGTGGACCCCAGCACAGGTATACAGCCCCAGCAGTGGTATACAGGCCCCAGCAGTATGATATACAGCAGCCCCAGTGGTATATACAGCAGCCCCAGTGGTATTGCAGCCCCTATATACAGCAGCCCCAGTGGTATTGCAGCCCCAGTGGTGTATACAGCAGCCCCTATATACAGCAGCCCCAGTGGTATTGCAGCCCCAGTGGTATTGCAGCCCCTGTATACAGCAGCCCAGTGGTATTGCAGCCCAGTGGTATTGCAGCCCCTATATACAGCAGCCCCAGTGGTATTGCAGCCCCAGTGGTATTGCAGCCCTATATACAGCAGCCCCAGTGGTATTGCAGCCCCAGTGGTGTATACAGCAGCCCCTATATACAGCAGCCCAGTGGTATTGCAGCCCCTGTATACAGCAGCCCCAGTGGTATTGCAGCCCCAGTGGTGTATACAGCAGCCCCTATATACAGCAGCTCCAGTGGTATTGCAGCCCAGTGGTATTGCAGCCCCTGTATACAGCAGCCCCAGTGGTATTGCAGCCCCAGTGGTGTATACAGCAGCCCTAGTGGTATTGCAGCCCCTGTATACAGCAGCCCCAGTGGTATTGCAGCCCCAGTGGTGTATACAGCAGCCCCTATATACAGCAGCCCCAGTGGTATTGCAGCCCAAGTGGTATTGCAGCCCCTATATACAGCAGCCCCAGTGCAGTATACAGCAGCCCCAGAGGGGTATACAGCAGCCCAGAGGGGTATATAGCAGCCCAGAGGGGTATACAGCAGCCCCAGAGCTGTATACAGCAGCCCCAGAGCTGTATACAGCAGCCCCAGAGGGGTATACAGCAGCCCCAGAGGGGTATATAGCAGCCCCAGAGGGGTATATAGCAGCCCCAGAGGGGTATACAGCAGCCCAGAGGGGTATACAGCAGCCCCAGAGGGGTATATAGCAGCCCCAGAGGGGTATACAGCAGCCCCAGAGGGGTATACAGCAGCCCCAGAGGGGTATATAGCAGCCCCAGAGGGGTATACAGCAGCCCCAGAGGGGTATACAGCAGCCCCAGAGGGGTATATAGCAGCCCCAGAGGGGTATACAGCAGCCCCAGAGGGGTATACAGCAGCCCAGAGGGGTATATAGCAGCCCCAGAGGGGTATACAGCAGCCCCAGAGCTGTATACAGCAGCCCCAGAGGGGTATACAGCAGCCCCAGAGGGGTATACAGCAGCCCCAGAGGGGTATATAGCAGCCCAGAGGGGTATACAGCAGCCCCAGAGGGGTATTTAGCAGCCCCAGAGGGGTATACAGCAGCCCCCGCTGTATACAGCAGCCCCCGCTGTATACAGCGGTACCCGGCTGTATACAGCCCTCCCCCCTGGTATACCGGGCCCCCCCTGTGGCAACCTGTAAAGGAAGCGATGATTATACTTATCGGGTCGCTGTCGCCGACGCCGACGCCGCCGCTCTGTCACCGTCCGTCACCGCGCTCCTTCCCGTCTTCATGCTTCCTTCACGGGCGCACAGAAAATGACGTCATTTCCTGTGCGACGGTGAAGGAAGCATGAAGACCAGGAGGAGCGCGGTGACGGACGGTGACAGAGCGGCGGCGTCGGCGACAGCGACCCGATAAGTATAATCATCGCTTCCTTTACAGGTTGCCACAGGGGGGGCCCGGTATACCACGGGGGGGGGGGGGCTGTATACAGACGGGTATATATTTTTTTTTTTTATGATTACCGTATATACTCGTGTATAAGCCGAGGGGGGACTTTTCAGCACATTTTTTGTGCTGAAAAACTCGGCTTATACACGAGTATATACGGTATTCATGATAATATACAGTATAATGTATGATAATATGTGCAAGCAATTGTAATTGTCAATAGAGCCAATATGAAGGTTCTCCTAGCACATCAGTGAAGAATGTCCTCCTTTCAACACAGGACTTGATTGGGAGTTTGACCTCATTGAAAGAAAAGTTGGGGAAGCATGATAAAATAAGTTCAGTGAACCCGATAATAAACAGCAGCATTCATCAGAAGATTGCACAAAAGCACAGGTAGGCTTAATATTTTTATGTTTCTACATTTGTTCAAGATTTTAAATTTGCATTCCGTTGCAAAGCAGTCAATTAAAATGTTATTTGTGAAACTATTTATTCTAAGTTTTAACATAGTAACATAGTTTTTAAGGTTGAAGGAAGACTTTAAGGGTACCTTCACACGTGGCGATCTCCCGGGCGATGCCATAGGTGACGCACGTGCACGCGCACGCATTTGCGTGTCACCTGAGGTCGCCGTCGCTCATTTACACTAGGCGACGCTCGGGCGACAACTTAGGCGACGCTCGGGCGACAACCCGACCGGAAATTGCCTGAGCGTCGCCCAAGGCCCAGGGGCGATCAAATCGCTGGTCGCCGCTTCTGCGTCACACAGAGCCACCATATTAGCGATGTGGGCGTAAATTTCAGCCGCATCTCTGACATAGGCGTTAACATAATGTTGTGTGATGCCTTGAAGACCTGTGATTGGTCATTATTTAACATGTCCCTGGGGTCGCCGCGCCACATAGTTACATGTAAATGCATGTGCGTTTTGGCTCGGTGCTTTATAGACAACTCTCGTGTGATGTGTCGCGGATTATTGATAAACGCATTGACGCTGCAAAAAGGAAAAAAAACAAAACACTCGCGTGACAGTTTATTGTACAGTCAATATGTTCTGCGCTTTTCTTGAGTGTGTTGTGCAGCTGCGTTGTGTAATAAACTCACTCTTGCTTTTTTGGTCCTGATAGTATTGCAGCCATGAAAGTATATGTGTGTGCACAGATATGTGTGTGTGTGTGTTTGCAGTTATGTGCCCCATATGTATTGGTCAACTAAACATCCTCTTTTCCATGTGTGTGTGCAGAATATGTGCAATGCAGCACATGGATATGTGGGTTTTTTACACACAGGCACCATACAGTGTCACCACATTGGGCTGTCCCTGTGTCCCGTACATATGTCCACAATGCTTATGTACCCCTTTAAATCAGGTCACCATAACTTTGTGCTACACCATACTGGCATATGCATCCCTTTCCTGGGACAAATAATCACTTTTCATGACACAAATGATGAACTTGTGGTATCGTGTCTACCTTTTATACCTAATTATGGTATGGGGTCAAACCCCATTACAGGGGTAACAAATATTGATCCTTTACATTCATTCCCAAAAAACACATAAAACAGTAAATGTTATACACAAACATTTTAATGTAAAAACAGTGGACCAACATGGCCAGTAGAATTTTTATTATAAAGCCCTTAAACGTGGGTATGTTTTTTTATTTTTTATTTTGGGTACAACTATACATGGGGACTAGGATGTACTTCTTGAGGGGTAGAGGGGTATGGGCGCGTTTATACGCATCAAAGAGGCGCCTTAATTGTGCAAGATTTTCTGCTGCTAAATCATGGGCCGCCTCTAGTTCCTGCAGGGATGGGCTATCTACAGAGGATACAGAAACATCATCATCAGCAACATGTTTCGTACAAATAGGAGGTGTGTTTACATAGAAGTGTATGCACTTACCAGGGGGCTGTGGATCCACCATTTGGGGGGGTGGGGATGGCTTCTGCCCTGTCTACCGCCTCGCTGGAGATTATCTGTATGAGATCAGCAAATGTGTATATGTTGCCCATAACAAAGGTCCTAATATAAATTTAGGTGAAACAACGGCACACTATAGAGTAATTGACTATCCCTTGTGGCCACCTGGGGGTCCGAGGAGACAGTCTGGCGTGTTCCTGCAGACGTGTGCCAGTGACCGGGTTGGCATTTTGGTGGGGGTGTTGGTGGTCCTCAGCAGGGATGGTGGATGTTCAGGGTCCTTTCTCAACTGTTGAGGAACAGCATACTTTGGCACAAGAATAACATGGTCTTATATGTGGGGACTGAAACACTGTGCTGTTTGAGTTCATTGGTCAGATGACAGAGATGAAAGAATGGCAGATACGTCAGCATTATGTCATATGTGGTTAGGGTTAAACATATGACAATATTGCTAGGTAAAGGAGACTATAGGTTACAGGGAATATAGGGTGTATGTGGATGAAGCATGAAGATGATCTGCAGCTGCAGAATAATGAGAGCTGTCATAAACATTGGCCCTATTTCTGTTAACATACATTTGTGGCAGTTTATTTAGCACAAGCCGCAAACACACAGGCGACATCACTGTACAGTATGTACGCTCCTGGGTGAGACACCTTTGAACATCATCACATATGGCGCCGAGGAACAAGGCAACCAATCGTAACGCTCGAGCTGCCACCAATCCACGCACACCCCTAGAGCTACTAAATACGCCCAGAAACGCCTACCAGAATGGTATAGGCGATGTGTGCTGTCGCCTTTGACATTGCTCATGAGATGTTACACAGGGCGATCAGCACACATCGCCCAAGAATGGTCGCCTGGTTTCACAGCACTGATGTGAAACCAGGCCACCACTCAGACGTGTCGCCGTCACCCATTTACATTGGGCGACGCATTGGCGATGTCGCCGGCGACAGGCCACGCCCTGAGCGTCGCCTATGGCATCGCCCGGGAGATCGCCACGTGTGACGGTACCCTAAGTCCACCTAGGTCAACCCATAGCCTAACATGTTGATCCAGAGGAAGGCCAAAAAAAACCATGTGGCAACACAAACAAATTCCTTCCTGACTCCAGATATGGCAATCAGACTAATTCCCTGGATCAACGCCCTATCAAAGAATCTAGTATATATAACTGGTAATATTATAGTTTTCAAGAAAGGCATCCAGGCCCTTCTTAAATGTTAGTAGTGAGTCACTCATTACAACATCATGTGGCAGAGAGTTCCATAGTCTCGCTGCTCTTACAGTAAAGAATCCGCGTCTGTGATTATGATTAAACCTTCTTTCCTCCAGACGTAGAGGATGCCTCCTTGTCCTCGTCTCAGACCTAAGAGTAAAGAGATCATTAGAAAGGTCTCTGTACTGTCCCCTCATATATTTATACATTATTATAAGATCACCCCTAAGCCTTCATTTTTACAAACTAAATAATCCCAAGTTTAATAACCTGTCTTGGTATTGCAGACCCCTCAGGCCTCTAATAACCTTGGTCGCTCTTCTCTGCACCCGCTCTAGTTCAGCTATGTCTTTCTTATACACCGGAGACCAGAATTGTACACAGTATTCTAAGTGTGGTCGCACTAGTGACCTGAATAGAGGTAAAATAATGTTCTCCTCATGAGCATCTATGCCTCTTTTAACGCATCCCAATATTTTATTTGCCTTTGCAGCAGCTGCCTGACACTGGCCACTTTGTCATCTAAACAAAAATCACAGAATAGGTACTAATATTATATTGAAAAAACTCACCAAAAATGGTCGCTTTTTTTCTACCCCTTGCATCTAGCAGATGGCTGCAGATTTTCCCCAGGAGGTAGCACATGCGTCTAGACACCGGTGTCTAGACGCATGTGCTACCTCCTGGGGGAATCTGCAGCCATCTGCTAGATGCAAGGGGTAGAAAAAAAGCGACCATTTTTGGTGAGTTTTTTCACTTTGTCATCTACCCATACACCCAGGTCTTTTTCAGTGATAGTTTTTCCCAGTGTTTTACAATTAAGCACATAATTATACATTTTGTTTCCTCTGCCCAAGTGCATGACTTTACATTTATCCCCATTAAAGCTCATTTGCTATTTATCAGCCCAAGCTTCTAGTTGACATAAATCCTCCTGTAATATAAAATTGTCCTCCTCTGTATTGATTACCCTGCAGAGTTTGCTTTTGATTAAGGAGGCCTGGATGGCAAAACCTTGGCGGAGAATGAACGTACAAGTATACTTGAATTCTAATCTATTTAGTTTAACTCCATAGGTAATGATGAAGTTGGGGGCCATCTCAGCTAGTTAAATGGGTTGTTCAGCATTACCAACACAGCTGCTTTCTTCTAGAAGCATTGTTTTTTTATTTTCTGGTTGCAACGTATTTCCATTGAAATGAATAGGGAAGAGCTGCATGATCAAATGCAAGCAGTGGATAGGTTTGGTATTGTTTTATAGATAAAAAAATGCCAAGAGTGTGCGGTCAAAGGACCAGAAGTATGGAATACACATACTCCTGGCCACATGCCGATTACATTTGCGCTGCTTTAGGCTATGTTCACACTGTGCGTTTTTCATATGTTTTTTTTCTGGGATACACATACTCCGGGCCACATTCCGACTACACTTGCACAGCCTTAGACTATGTTCACACTGTGCGTTTTTGATTATGGTGCGTTTTTCTTTTTCAGCTGAAAATCTTGATCAGCTTCTCAAAAAAATGCATCAGAAACCTTTCATCCGTTTTTGATCCATTTTGGCTGCTTTTTTTCCAGTGTGGTTTTTGAGCACATAGACAGTGGTTTCAGTGGTAAAACTGGATCAGAAAAACACAGCAATAATTGACACGCTCCTTCTTTTTGCAGTTCAAGGGAAAACACGCACCAGGTCTTAAAAACACAGATTAAACAGCAAAACTTGAAAACTCATTGACTTTGCTGGGATTCCATTTGAGTGATGCATTCACTGCATTGTCACTGCAAAAACGGATCCCAAAAGAACAAATAAAAAATGCATGGTGTGAACATACCCTCACTTATTACAAATAAATTGAGCAGAGAATCCTCACAGCATGCAATGTGCGCGCTGTGAGTATTCACAAGTCTGCAGTCACATAAAATGCTGTGCCTGGACAACCTCTTAACTCTATTCCATGTAAAAGTTTGTAGAATATTCTTTATCTATACATCTTATGCTTGGTGGCATTCTTCTTGAGGCTATTCCCTAAATTATCCAAATTGATAGAAAACAATTCCCTAGATATTTCTTAATATGTTGGAATTCAGTAGTTCATAATAAAATATGGAAGTCAGATAGGAAAGGAAGTCATTACCTATGTCCAATGTTCAGGATGCCATGGTCCATTTTTACAAGTGGTGATTTCATAGTAGGCATTGGAATACTCAATCTTTCCCATATTCAATAATTATTCTATTTTACGATCAGTCAGTGAAAGTTGTATCTGAAGAAGGCGGTGCCAACGTGCTTCATTTGGCGACTTATACTATAACTTTTCTCTTTCGCCTCATTGGGGGACACAGGATACCATGGATGTATGCTTGCTGCCACTAGGAGGCAACACTAAGCCAATTAATGAAAAAAAAAAGAGTTAGCTCCTCCCCAGCAGCATACACTTCCAGTCCGGAGGAACAGCCAGCCAGTGTCCTTAGGAGGCACATGTGGCTCTACTGACCCACATCTTTATCTTTATTATTTTATTTTTGCTTGATTTTTTTCTTCACTTTTCCCTCGGAATAAGATACCTTCGCGTACCATTTTCCTACAACCACCAACAGACAGGAACATGACCCTTCTGCAACGAGGGACAATATTTTTATTTTTATGTTTTCTTTCTTTTTACAAGAAGGAACTCGGATTGAGATTTCGGCAGGCAGGAACCCTCCGACCCTCCCCAGATCTCACAGTTGGGACACTGGGTTGCAGGAGCATGCAGGAGCCCTCTGGTGCTCCCGAGATCCCACAGTTGGGACAATGAGTTGCAGGAGCCCAGTGACATGCTTGGAATCACCGATATCTGCACCTTCCACACTGCCCTCCCCACTCTCCCCCTTACAAGGACTGTAGGTGTAGGAGCCTGCACCAGGTAAGGCCTCCTGGCTGTGAACGACCTTTCTCCCATCGGGCCCCACTGGACCAGTACCTATGGCTGTTACAGCAGGCTCTCTTGGATGGGTTATATTTATATATAATATTTAGATTATCAACCTCTTGCTATTACCACCGCTGCCCAGGGGGTACAATTATAATATTTAGATAGTGCGGTTATGCTTCATACCTTATTCACTGATGTGACTGCCCCCTGGAAGAAGCGGGAAGCGAAACGGCTGTAGGGGAGGAAGGAGCGCAGGCATGAGCAGTCACATCAGTGAATAAGGTATGAAGCATAACCGCACTATCTAAATATTATAATTGTACCCCCTGGGCAGCGGTGGTAATAGCAAGAGGTTGATAATTATACCACAACGCTGCCACAAGGAATTTATAGGATGATTAAGATATAGCCAAGCACAACTTCAGATGTGGTGACACAATTGGGCTGAATCTTTAAGTGAAAAGGCATTCTTATATCACATGTAAGGGGCATAGGTGGTGAATTAATGTCAACTTAGTGGATTTGGGTCAAATTTTTGACATTGAAGTATAGACCCACTACTGTTGTGACATTTTTTATGGTTATTGTGTAGCATACTATATTGTGCACTGAATGGTCTGTATGTGCCTCGCGCATCCCCCCGGAGGGAATGCTCTATTTTATAAATTTTATGTGGATATATAATAAAGATTGATTGATAAAATTAAATCTTTATGTTGAATCTTTCCTATGGATGGGAGGTTTAAGACCCATCACTGTGACATATGAGCTTAAAGGAAAGCTATTTTTAAAGGAACATAGTATTGAAATATCCCATCCTCATGCAGTAATGGATTATGATGCATAGAGAGGTTAAGAGTTCTACCACTGTTCCAGTGAGCTGGAGGCCCCCTGTCAGGCGTCCTATACGAGGGGATCACTCCTCCACCAGGGAGCAGAAATTCAGCTGCCGTGCAGCTAATACCTGTCAATACAATTTCAGGTTCTGCTCCATTGTCCATTTGTACGCATTAATGACCACCAGTGACCAGAAAACATCTTGCACACAAAAATGAGCCTGTCGTAGCCTCCACTTCATAACCGAAGTCTGACTACCATATGCCTGGTTCTGCATCACGACCGTTACACACCTCTCCATAAGAATGTTTTGGGTATCTGCCAGTCTCAGTGAGCAGATAACCCAGCTGCCATGCATCCTATAGCTTTGCTGCGCAGGTCTTCTTTTTCAGGATCTGCGGCTTTATCCAGGGCATAGGTTAGCCTGTGTCACATAGCCGCTTGCCAAATTGGTTTATAGTATCTACTTCCATAGCTCCTACACCCATACTGCTGCAAGTTATATGATACATCGCGCACATGACTGCATGTATTATTTTGTTATTTCTATTACGTGCATGAATGCGGCGGAATTAGCCCATACGAGCTGCCGCCTTGCCAGTAGACAACCAACTCGGCTACTTCATATCCTATACCTGTCTACCCCAGTAGCAGGTTACGGAGTCCACACCAATATCTAGCACCTGCCTGCACCGCAGTACCGACAGTTTACAAGATTTATTCTAGGGGATCTGTCCTTTTTTCCAATGACCAAGACTACGGCCAATTACTGTATGTCAGCAGAGCGTGGGCTCAACTCCACTGTCCAATAATATTTATCTGCAGTCAGCCTAGCCATTTGCAGGATTTGTCTGAACTATACCACCTTTTCAGAACAAAGTGTCCAGATACCACCGACCATTTAGACTCTCTACCAAAGTGCTTTCCGGATCTAATCCACGGCTGCATCTGGGTGAGGTTGTCACATGGTCAAACGGTCTAAGATGCTGGATTTAGACTCCAGTCTCTTTGAGGTGTGATTCCAGATCCCACTGCAGCCAGAATTTAGGCAAGCCCTTTAGCACCTGGCACCACATCCATTGTAATATGTACACATATATGTGTATATATATATACTAGCTGGGTGCCCGATGCAGATGCATCGGGATTCTAGCAGAGCGAGTCTCTGACTCGCAATGGCCGCTTCGCGGCCAATGCTTCGCGCTGCTAGGGCGACTCGCCATGCCCGCTGCGCGGGCATAGCGAGTCGCCTTAGAACTACTCGCAATGGCCGCTGCGCGGCCAATGCTTCGGGCGTATCCACATGACGACATTGACTCGCAGCGTGAGCGGACTCAAAAGGGGCAAAAAACCCATTCGTGATTATATAATAGATATAGTTATCAAAAATTGGAACAGCACTATTATAAAAATCGGGTGCAAGCTTCTCCTATCATCACCAAGGTAATATAGATATAAGCAAAAACGGACAGCAGCACATCCTTTCCAACCAGTATATGTGGATTTATTCCTGGACTGCGACGTTTCGGCTGCAGATCAGCCTTTCTCAAGCAGTACAGTCTAAGTGAACATGTGCACATATATATATAAGGCCCACACAGGGGCAATTAAATCAATAGTGATTACATTATTAAATATAAAAACTATTATTATACAGTAATAATTAGTGACAAAAAGTTCTTCCTATACAATAAAGTGCTTAAACTAGCGACAATGTGAAATCGAAAGTATTTAGTGTTAAGATATTAATGTAAAGAATTAAAATCATATACATTCCCATAATTGGTACTTATATATTGCACCTATACGCAATTAGCGTTGATTACAGTCATAATGTAGCCTGTATACCGCTCTCACATACCATCTCTATGTACATCATGTATTTCCATGTGGGACGCTCGCGCATGCCCAGTTGCGCTGTCATCCCGATCTCGCGCATGCGCAATGCTTCATTAACAGGATTCTCGTACACCCAGCTTGCACGAGATCCCGCGCATGTGCAATGCGTCAATGAGATTCTCGGTGGCCATCTTTACCATAGTAACGCTGTCAACAAGTATCATTTTCATATTTAAGATGATTAGAGCATTTCAAATCGTTCAAAACCATACTTTACTGCGGTCTATCATTGTATTAACCAATACACGGGATCACAGGGGTACATAAAGTGTACTTTTCGGCACGAAAGCAATACATATTCTCTCTATATATACTCCTCACCCATAAGGGATCTACGGAGCATTCCATCAATACTCATAGAAGAGAAATAATATAAATGCACTAGATCTGTACTCCTCACCCTCCATATATTAATAGACCACAAAGATAAGTTAATGAATATGCTCTTTATTATAAAGTAATATATTAATAACCGCACATTAGTACATATTGATAGGTATTATGGAGTCAATAACACATAGCATAAACAGACTGCAATCAATCGCCAAATCTGCAAAAAATAAGAAAAGTTTAATATTTATTAGTATATTATAAGCACTCAGTTTACAAGACAATTTTAAAATTTATATTTTAAAACAGATATACCGTATATACTCGCGTATAAGCCGAGTTTTTCAGCCCAAAAATTGGGCTGAAAAGTACCCCCCTCGACTTATACGCGAGTCAGTGACGGCTTGCGTATACAGCAGCCCCAGCAGCCTCAGTAATCCAGGGCCCCCCCCCTCGCACTCCAGAAACCTGTAAAGTAAAATCTTTATACTTATCACTGTCCTGTTGCCGCCGTCCCCGCCGCTGCCGACATCACGATCCCTGGCTTCATCCGTCCGTCTTCTTCCCGCTTCCTGTTCGTCGCAGGCAATGACATCATTGCCTGCGCCGAACAGGAAGCCGAAAGAAGACGGATGAAGCCGGGGATCGTGATGTCGGCAGTGGCGGGGACGGCGGCGACAGGACAGTGATAAGTATAAAGATTTTACTTTACAGGTTTCCGGAGCGCGAGGGGGGGGCCTGGATTACTGAGGCTGCTGGGGCTGCTGTATACTAGCACTGGGGCTGCTGGGGCTGCTGTATACTACCACTGGGGCTGCTGGGGCTGCTGTATACTACCACTGGGGCTTCTGTATACTACCACTGGGGCTTCTGTATACTACCACTGGGGCTGCTGGGGCTGCTGTATACTACCACTGGGGCTGCTGTATACTACCACTGGGGCTGCTGTATACTACCACTGGGGCTGCTGGGGCTGCTGTATACTACCACTGGGGCTGCTGGGGCTGCTGTATACTACCACTGGGGCTGCTGGGGCTGCTGTATGCTACCACTGGGGCTGCTGTATACTACCACTGGGGCTGCTGGGGCTGCTGTATACTACCACTGGGGAGGCCTGTATACCACTGGGGGGGGCCTGTATACCACACTGCTGGGGGCTGTATACCTGTGCTGGGTCCTCGGCTTATACACGAGTCAATAGGTTTTCCCAGATTTTGGGGGCAAAAGTAGGGGGGTCGGCTTATACACGGGTCGGCTTATACACGAGTATATACGGTATATCTCTGCTTATCATTCAGACTGTTATACCTCTAGATATCAAAGGACTCAATTCTTACTAACAGGACTATTTATATTCTATGTCTAAATATTTACATTATACTTATGTTGCCTGAGTGAGTCTGTACTCAACATTAAGTCCTTTGAGTTTTAGTGTCCCCAAACAATGAATCCACTCCAATTCCCGTTTTTTTAGGAGACGGATCCAATCTCCTCCTCTTCTTTGTATAGGGATACTATCTATAATCTTAGACCTCAATTGATGTTCGGTATTTCCTCGCTCAAAAAAATGTTTTGAAACAGGAAGATCTTTATGCTCTTTTCTTATGGTATGCCTATGGTGATTAATTCTGGTTTTAAAATCCCATGTGGTTTCTCCCACATACCATAAGGGACATGGACACTGCTCATCTGAATTCGTGGTATACCTATTAGAGTGTCCATGTCCCTTATGGTATGTGGGAGAAACCACATGGGATTTTAAAACCAGAATTAATCACCTTAGGCATACCATAAGAAAAGAGCGTAAAGATCTTCCTGTTTCAAAACATTTTTTTGAGCGAGGACATACCGAACATCAATTGAGGTTTAGGATTAAAGAAGAGGAGGAGATAGGATCCGTCTCCTAAAAAAAACGGGAATTGGAGTGGATTCATCGTTTGGGGACACTAAAACCTAAAGGACTTAATGTTGAGTACAGACTCACTCAGGCAACATAAGTATAATGTAAATATTTAGACATAGAATATAAAATATCCTGTTAGTAAGAATTGAGTCCTTTGATATCTAGAGGTATAACAGTCTGAATGATAAGCAGAGATATATATCTATTTTAAAATATAAATTTTAAAATTGTCTTGTAAACTGAGTGTTTATAATATACCTACTTTTGCCTCCAAAATCTGGGAAAACCTATTGACTCGTGTATAAGCCGAGGGTGGACCCCAGCACAGGTATACAGCCCCCAGCAGTGTGGTATACAGGCCCCCCTCAGTGGTATACAGGCCTCCCCAGTGGTAGTATACAGCAGCCCCAGCAGCCCCAGTGGTAGTATACAGTAGCCCCAGCAGCCCCAGTGGTAGTATACAGCAGCCCCAGCAGCCCCAGTGGTAGTATACAGCAGCCCCAGTGGTAGTATACAGCAGCCCCAGCAGCCCCAGTGGTAGTATAAAGCAGCCCCAGTGGTAGTATACAGCAGCCCCGGCAGCCCCAGTGGTAGTATACAGCAGCCCCAGCAGTCCCAGTGGTAGTATACAGCAGCCCCAGCAGCCCCCGTGGTAGTATACAGCAGCCCCAGCAGCCCCAGTGGTAGTATGCAGCAGCCCAAGCAGCCCCAGTGGTAGTATACAGCAGCCCCAGTGGTAGTATAACAGCCCCAGCAGCCTCAGTAATCCGGGGCCCCCCCCCCCTCGCGCTCCGGAAACCTGTAAAGTAAAATCTTTATACTTATCACTGTCCTGTCGCCGCCGTCCCCGCCGCTGCCGACATCACGATCCCCGGCTTCATCCGTCTTCTTTCGGCTTCCTGTTCGGCGCAGGCAATGACGTCATTGCCTGCGACGAACAGGAAGCCGGAAGAAGACGGACGGATGAAGCCGGGGATCGTGATGTCGGCAGCGGCGGGGACGGCGGCGACAGGACAGTGATAAGTATAAAGATTATACTTTACAGGTTTCCGGAGCGCGAGGGGGGGGGCCCTGGATTACTGAGGCTGCTGGGGCTGCTGTATACGCAAGCTATCACTGACTCGCGTATAAACCGAGGGGGGTACTTTTCAGCCCAATTTTTGGGCTGAAAAACTCGGCTTATACGCGAGTATATACGGAACTTTTCTTATTTTTTGCAGATTTGGCAATTGATTGCAGTCTGTTTATGCTATATGTTATTGACTCCATAATACCTATCAATATGTACTAATGTGCGGTTATTAATATATTACTTTATAATAAAGAGCATATTCATTAACTTATCTTTGTGGTCTATTAATATATGGAGGGTGAGGAGTACAGATCTAGTGCATTTATATTATTTCTCTTCTATGAGTATTGATGGAATGCGCCGTAGATCCCTTATGGGTGAGGAGTATATATAGAGAGAATATGTATTGCTTTCGTGCCGAAAAGTACACTTTATGTACCCCTGTGATCCCGTGTATTGGTTAATACAATGATAGACCGCAGTAAAGTATGGTTTTGAACGATTTGAAATGCTCTAATCATCTTAAATATGAAAATTATACTTGTTGACAGCGTTACTATGGTAAAGATGGCCGCCGAGAATCTCGTTGACGCATTGCGCATGCGCGGGATCTCGTGCAAGCTGGGTGTACGAGAATCCCGTTAATGAAGCATTGCGCATGCGCGAGATCGGGATGACAGCGCAACTGGGCATGCGCGAGCATCCCACATGGAAATACATGATGTACATAGAGATGGTATGTGAGAGCGGTATACAGGCTATATTATGACTGTAATCAACGCTAATTACGTATAGGTGCAATATATAAGTACCAATTATGGGAATGTATATGATTTTAATTCTTTAGATTAATATCTTAACACTAAATACTTTGGATTTCACATTGTCACTAGTTTAAGCACTTTATTGTATAGGAAGAACTTTTTGTCACTAATTATTACTGTATAATAACAGTTTTTATATTTAATAATGTAATCACTATTGATTTAATTGCCCCTGTGTGGGCCTTATATATATGTGCACATGTTCACTTAGACCAGGGGTCTCAAACTCGGCTGGGTTGGTGGGCCGCACATAGAAAAACATTTATAGCGGGGGGCCGCATCCCTTGTAGGGAATTTTTTGCTCAATGTAGTAAAGTACAAATTCTGATCCCCTTCTTGTAGTAATGTCATTTTCTACTGATGTCCCCCATCCTGATCCCCTTTTCTACTGATGTTCCCCATCGTGATCCCTTTTTCTAGTGATGTCCCCCATCCTGATTTCTTTTTCTACTGATGTCCTCCATCCTGATCCCTTTTTCTAGTGATGTTCCCCATTTTGATCCCTTTTTCTAGTGATGACCCCCATCCTGATCCCTTTTTCTAGTGATGTCCCCCATCCTGATCCCTTTTTTCTAGTGATGTCCCCCATCCTGATCCCTTTTTGTAGTGATGCCCCCCATCCTGATCCCCTTTTCTAGTGATGTCCCCCATCCTGATTACATTTTTTTGGGGATGTCCCCCATCCTGATCCCCTTTTGTAGTGAGGTCCCGCATCCTGATCCCCTTTTGTTGTGATGTCCCCATCCTGAACCCCTTTTCTAGTAATGTTCCCCATCCTTATCCCCTTTTCTAGTGATGTCCCCCATCCTGATCCCCTTTTGTAGTGATGTCCCCCATCCTGATCCCCTTTTGTAGTGATGTCCCCCATCCTGATCCCCTTTTGTAGTGATGTCCCCCATCCTGATCCTCTTTTGTAGTGATGTCCCCATCCTGATCCTCTTTTGTAGTGATGTCCCCATCCTGATCCCCTTTTCTAGTAATGTCCCCCATCCTGATCCCTTTCTCTAGTAATGTTCCCCATCCTTATCCCCTTTTCTAGTGTTGTCCCCCATCCTGATTACATTTTTTTGGGGATGTCCCCCATCCTGATCCCCTTTTGTAGTGAGGTCCCGCATCCTGATCCCCTTTTGTTGTGATGTCCCCATCCTGAACCCCTTTTCTAGTAATGTTCCCCATCCTTATCCCCTTTTCTAGTGTGGTCCCCCATCCTGATCCCCTTTTGTAGTGATGTCCCCATCCTGAACCCCTTTTGTAGTGATGTCCCCCATCCTGATCCCCTTTTGTAGTGATGTCCCCCATCCTGATCCCCTTTTGTAGTGATGTCCCCCATCCTGATCCCCTTTTGTAGTGATGTCCCCCATCCTGATCCCCTTTTGTAGTGATGTCCCCATCCTGATCCCCTTTTGTAGTGATGTCCCCATCCTGATCCCCTTTTGTAGTGATGTCCCCATCCTGATCCCCTTTTGTAGTGATGTCCCCATCCTGATCCCCTTTTGTAGTGATGTCCCCATCCTGATCCCCTTTTGTAGTGATGTCCCCATCCTGATCCCCTTTTGTAGTGATGTCCCCATCCTGATCCCCTTTAGTAGTGATGTCCCCCATCCCGATCCCCCTTAGTAGTGATGTCCCCATCCCGATCCCCTTTAGTAGTGATGTCCCCCATCCTGGACCCCTTTTGTACTGATGTCTCCCATCCTAATCTACTTTTATAGTGATGCCCTCATCTTGTTTTACCTTCTTTTTACACACTCAAATACCTACTCATTCACACTCACACAAATCCCCCCCCCCCCCCCCCCCCCCCCACACACACACACACACACACACACACACACACACATACTCTCTCACACTCTTACACACACACTCTCTCACACACACTCACACACACATCCTCATATACACACACACACTGAAGCTCACACACACTTTCTCATACACATATCCTCACTCACATACTCACACCCTCACACTCACACACATTCACACTTTTCTCACTTTAATGATGCATCGCTCCAGTGCAGGGGGCTGCTGCGGTCCTCGCTGTGCTGACTTCCAGCTTCCGCTGTGCTATGACTTCCTCCAGCCGCCGCTCAGACAAGCTCTTTTGCTCAGCAAGGTCAATGCAATCTGCCAGCCAAAGGATGCATGTGACGTCATATTCTGCCATCAGCTGCGGACCTCTCATTGGCTGGCAGCTTGCATTGATCTTGCTGAGTTTCAGAGCTTGTTAGTGCTGCGGATGGAAGTCATCACACAGTGGGGACTGCAGCGGCCCCCTGCACTGGGGCGATGCATCATTAAGTTGTCCAAGGTGCCGCGGGCCGCACAGTGAGGCCCAAGGGGCCGCATGCGGCCCTCGGGCCGCGTGTTTGAGACCCCTGACTTAGACTGTACTGCTATTCTGGCTGCAGTGGGATCTGGAATCACACCTCAAAGAGACTGGAGTCTAAATCCAGCATCTTAGACCGTTTGACCATGTGACAACCTCACCCAGATGCAGCCGTCCAGGAATAAATCCACATATACTGGTTGGAAAGGATGTGCTGCTGTCCGTTTTTGCTTTTATAATATATATATATATATATATATATATATATATATACCGTAATATATATATATTTATTTATATGTATATGCAAAAGGGTTGCCTTGCACAAACCTTTGCATTAAAGGTGGGCGCACCAGATACTCCTGGAGTGCCTCACATTTCTAGATATACATTTTCTACTGTGTTTTTAATATTTGTTCACGGGTGCCCTGTGGTTCTAGCCACGTCTCATTAAACCTAATCTGACGGTAGTCGACTGCCCACTATCAGTGCGCTAAAAAGCTAAATATGCAGTCCCCTGGATTGTTCTTCTGACTACGGTGGCCCTACAATTCCCCATTCTCTATCTAATGTGTTAAATTTACAGACCCTTCAGTACGGCAGGATAGTCTGTGATGCTTTCGCTATGGCATCCAGATTTGCCTGTCGTCTTTTATATTTTTCTTTCAGAATGTCGCCACCCAGGGTTCGGATCATCTGGTAGGCCTGCTCTTTGGCTTCCAACACCTTAGCCTAAGACCAAAACAGGGTGTTACATCGCAAGGACTCTGCTTCAGTTTTCTGCATCTCTCTGCTGTTTCTCACCTCTCTTTTACAGAGCATGGTGAAGAAATTCAACCTTCCTCATCCAGAGATCACTCCACATGACGGTATCATCAGCATACTCTCTCAGGGCGGCAATACAGATGCTTTTGCAGCCCAATCAGCGTCTCTGATGCCCATACAGATGTAATTTAATTTCTTCCAGTTCCCTCCCCAACCCTGCCTGGATTCAGCTCCTTCGTACGCTGCTTGGTAAGTTGTACATTGCCACTGACGACAAGACGTCACTCCTAAGTTGCAGGATGGCTCATTAGCGCCTTTTCCCTGGTGAGGCTTTACTCTCTACCTGACATTGCATGGAAACTCACTCACGATGCATGTGGTAGCCATGGCTGTCATGGTCGGTCCTTACCGTCTCTCTCCCTGGAAAATCCTATCCCTGTCATTTATGTCAGGCAATAGATTCTTCAGGCAATCTATGTAATAGATACAATAGAACTTCAGGCAATCTACGTAAGCTCCTTTTCTTGAGACCTGGTGGCCCTCTCCATTGGTCAATGAGGGTTTTTTCCTTCCTTGAATATTCTAGATGTTACACTCAAACGGTCTACACCACCATTGGTCACTGTCTTACGACTCTTCTTTCACTCTCTCTTTAGTCATAGTAGCAGCCTTTGTACTTCGTGGTCATGCCAGCAACCTTGGCTGTCTGTCCAGTGCCTTAGGTCTCAGAGGGCCTTACTACAACAGTTTTGTTCGATCAATACGTACATTGGACGTTCCTTTTATTTTTCTTTCCTACGCTTATTTTCCCGGGCCATTACTCCTTGGGTTAACCCATAGTGCTGTGAATTATGAACACAGATCTGTTCTTTTCTCCGGAAGTTGGCAACCCCTCTATATCTGTCCCGTCTGGCTCCCCAGGCAAGCACTTCCTGCTTCACTTCTGCTTTGACAGCACAGATGCCATTCCCTATACGTGCAATGATGACTACTATGGCCCCTGTGCATAGTTGACTCAGAGTTCATACAGAACTCGTTGCCTTTTCTTCGCTTTATGATTATCTAGCTTCTACACAGACAAGAGACTACCGGTCCTTTAGAGGACCCCCTCCCTGGCTCACGCCACATTTTTGGCTGTCACCCATATCTCCGGGACAGAAGGGATATTGTTTTTCAGGCTTCTTATGCCCACATAAATCAGCCCTTCTGCATATTCGTGGTAGCTTTTTTTTCCCTGCCAACCTATCAGAACTGGTGGCCAGCTTAGCTTTCCACCTCCTTAAGGGTCCCTGACCCCTTACTATTCCCCTCTTTCCTTCGATTAGACTGTTTACAAGGAACTAGATCTTTTTCCTGTCTACAGGGCACTACCATCTGTCGGACTAGACCGAGACACTACTCTTCAGCAATGTTCGCAAATACTCCCTACATTTCAGCTTATCGTATATACTCGTGTATAAGCCGACCCGTGTATAAGCCGACCCCCCTACTTTTGCCCCCAAAACCTGGGAAAACCTATTGACTCGTGTATAAGCCGAGGGTGGACCCCAGCACAGGTATACAGCCCCCAGCAGTGTGGTATACAGCAGCCTCCCCAGTGGTATATACAGCAGCAGCCCCAGTGGTAGTATACAGCAGCCCCAGAGGTATATACAGCAGCCCCAGTGGAAGTATACAGCAGCAGCCCCAGTGGTAGTATACAGCAGCAGCCCCAGTGGTATATACTGCAGGAGCCCCAGTGGTAGTATACAGCAGCCCCAGAGGTATATACAGCAGCCCCAGTGGTAGTATACAGCAGCAGCCCCAGTGGTATATACAGCAGCAGCCCCAGTGGCAGTATACAGCAGCCCCAGAGGTATATACAGCAGCCCCAGTGGTAGTATACAGCAGCAACCCCAGTGGTATATACAGCAGCAGCCCCAGTGGTAGTATACAGCAGCCCCAGAGGTATATACAGCATCCCCAGTGGTAGTATACAGCAGCAGCCCCAGTGGTAGTATACAGCAGCAGCCCCAGTGGTATATACAGCAGCAGCCCCAGTGGTAGTATACATCAGCCCCAGTAGTAGTATACAGCAGCCCCAGTGGTAGTATACAGCAGCAGCCCCAGTGGTATATACAGCAGCAGCCCCAGTGGTAGTATACAGCAGCCCCAGTGGTAGTATACAGCAGCCCTTAGGTAGTATACAGCAGCCCCAGAGGTATATACAGCACCAGAGGTATATACAGCCCCAGAGGTATATACAGCAGCCCCCCCCATATTAGTATACAGGGCCCCCCCCCTTGGGTAGCAATCCTGTAAAGGAAGAGATTAGTATACTTATCCCTCCGCTGTCCCGCTGCTGCTGTCCCTCCGCCGCCATCGCGCTCCTCCGTCTTCATCCAGCGTCTTCCGTCTTCTTCCGGCTTCCTCCTCTGGCGTGCAGATAATGACGTCATTGCATGCGCCCACCGGAGGTAGCCGGAAGAAGATGGAAGACGCTGGATGAAGACGGAGGAGCGCGATGGCGGCGCGGGACAGCGGCAGCGGGACAGCGGAGGGATAAGTATACTAATCTCTTCCTTTACAGGATTGCTAAACAAGGGGGGGGGCCCTGTATACTGATGGGAGGGCACTGTATACTGTATACATTGTATACAGTATACAGTGACTCACGTATAAGCCGAGGGGGGGTCTTTTCAGCCCAATTTATGGGCTGAAAAACTCGGCTTATACGCGAGTATATACGGTATATTAAATATCTTAGGAAGCTCAGTTCCACCTGTTTTAACCATATTATCCTTGTGGGTTAACTGTTCAGTGGGGGAAAACCCGAGGAATTCCCCAGGTTCCCTCTGCCGATTTTTCTCCTAGACACCCAAAGCGTTTATAGCTATTCATGAGTCTTCTTACATTTTTTTCTCCAGCTCTGGTAAGGTACTTTCCTGTCCAACAAGCTCCTGCCCCTTTAAGGTATGGCAAGCGCCTCTTACCTCAGTCTGAAACGAGCCTTCAGCACCTTAATTCCTTCCTCAGGTCAGTTGCAATCGGGATAGGCCCGCTAGCCATACTGGATCATGGGAAAGCGGTGACTTCCGAGACTGGATGTGGCTCCAGATTATCTTTTCTCTATCGGGAATCACTTCTTTTCACAAATCTATTTTCGGACACAAGAAGTTCATTCTAGTCGATTTCCTTCAGATACTTTAAATGGACGAGTTGCATCTCAGACAATAAATCCCCTGAGCTCAGGATACTCAAGCAGAGGGGCTGCATATACACGTGTTCACTACGGATGTAGTTACATTTCGGGCTCTCTGCTAGCCCTTGACCCAATTATAGTACTCTCCTGACGCCTTTCTTCTCTGGTTGTCCCAGTCTGAGCCAATGGTAATGCTTTTGTCTGTGAACAGCAGCTTCCTCTCTCAAGGTTCCAGTCTCTGTTCTCCTTCCTCTTATAGTCCTGTTCTTTCCCCATCCTTGGGGACTGCTTTAGGACGTCCCATGGTATCCTGTGTCCCCCAATGAGGCGAAAGAGAAAAGTAGATTTTCGTGTACTCACCGTAAAATCTCTTTCTCGAAGCCATCATTGGGGGACACAGCACCCGCCCTGTTTCATATGCATATATTTTTCTGCGTTTATCTTAATGGCTTCTCCTACTGCTTTTGCACTAACTGGCTGGTTGTCCCTCCGGACTGGGGGTGTATGCTGCCGGGAAGGAGCTAACTATTTTGTTTCATTAATTGGCTTAGTGTCGCCTCCTAATGGCAGCAAGCATACACCCATGGTATCCTGTGTCCCTCAATGATGGCTTAGAAAAAGAGATTTTCGGTGAGTACACAAAAATCTACTTTTTTCAGCTAAGATATTATGTTGGTATAATTTTGGCTATTTAGCCTATGCTATAAAATTTGCTATCATTTTGTCACCTGCAGTTGATAATTAGTAGCTTGAACAGGAGTAGTTATGGATTTAATCCTCATTTTTACTGATTTATGGTAAGCATCAGTTACTTACAATAATGACATTTCTATCACAACTAAATCAAATCACATAAAATGTATTTTATTTTAATACAAAAAGTCACAAATTTATGAAGAACACTGTTCTCAATCAATTGGTAGTCCTGAAACCAAATATGCTGCTAAATCTTAGTCATGCCAGTGTAAATTGTAAGGACCCTTCTAAACAACAGGAAGAAGATCCATCTACAAAATGTGAAAACCTGGACCCATGTGCACCACAGGATAACAAGGAGGGGCCAATAATAGGTGACATCAACATTAAAACTGTACTCCAGGAGCAAAATCCCCTGTTACGTAACAGAAATGAATCTTTGATGGGGGATAGAACTGGATTTAAAGTAAGTATCTAATTATAGACAGAGATCAGTGGTGTCAGCATGAATGTGCACGTGGATATTTGTGACAAGTGGTAATATATTATCCTATATACTCAGGTCACGTCACTCCATGTTCATTTATTGACCTGTGGTAAAAAGCATTTATGGGGATAGAACATTAACGTGGTCGATCTTTCCCCATACACTGTTTATGTTCGGCAGTACATCTTTTTTGCATAAGGCATTGTGCTGTCCATAACAATTATTTTTATGTATTTTTATAAATCAAATCACCCAAAGAACTAGCATTTTTCTTGTTCCTCTGGTGATTGCTGACATATTTACAGCAGATAATCAGGAATGTATGTTCCTAGGAACACACTTTAGACAAATAATGACTTATGTAAAAGGGTCATAACACTCAAAGCTGGGAAAAAGAAGAAAATGTGCTCCTCAGACATTTTGCTGAAAGGCAAATTTATCATTAAAGAAGCATGCATGCCACATAAAAGACATAAACTAAACCTTGCTGATTTTCTTATGTGACAGTGAAGTGCTTATACTAATCTTGTGGAACTAATTTCCTTAAGTGCCAGACCTACAGTAAAATATAACTTTTATGAAACCTACACATAAATCCTATAAATGTACACTGATGATATATACAATGTGGAGTAAAAATCCATGTGCTCAAGAATCTACTGTGAAGATGTCAGTGTGAGTTATGTACTGTATATACATATAAATATATATATATATATATATATATACACTACTGTTTAAAAGTAATTTAGAAATGTCCTTATTTTTTAAAGAAAGGCACATTTTTTTCAATGAAGCTAACATTAAATGAATCAGATATACACTCTATACACTGTTAATGTGGTAAATGACTATTCTAGTTGCAAACGTCTGGTTTTTAATGCAATATCTACGTAGGTGTATAGAGGCCCATTTCCAACAACCCCCACTCCAGTGTTTTAATGGTATATTGTGTTTGCTAACTGTGTAAGAAGGCTCATGGGTGTTTAGAACACCCTAGAAAACTCTTGTACAAGTATGTTAGCACAGCTGAAAATGGTTTGGCTGATTAGAGAAGCTATAAAATTGACCTTCCTTTGAGCTAGTTGAGAATCTGGAGCATTACATTTGTTTGTTCTATGAAACTCTCAAAATGGCCAAAAAAAGAGAACTTTCATGTGAAACTCGACGGTCTATTCTTGTTCTTAGAAATGAAGGCTATTCCATGCGAGAGATTGCCAAGAAACAGGAGATTTCCTACAACGGTGTGTCCTACTCTCTTCAGAGGCTCTAACCAGAGTAGAAAGAGAAGTGGGAGGCTACGCTTCACAACTGACCAACAAGACAAGTACATTACAGTCTCTAGTTTGAGAAATCGATGCCTCACAGCTCCTCAACTGGCAGCTTAATTAAATAGTACCTGCAAAACACCATTGCCAACATCTACAGTGAAGAAACGACTTCGGGATGATGGCCTTCAGGGCAGAGAGACAAGAAAAAGCCATATCTGAGACTGGCTAATAAAAGGAAAAGATTAATATGGGCAAAAGAACACAGACATTGGACAGAGAAAAATTGGAAAAAAGTGTTATGGACAGACGATTCAAAGTTTGAGGTGTTTGGATCACACAGAAAAACATTTGTGAGACGCAGAACAATGGAAAAGATGCTAGAAAAGTGCCTGACGCCATCTGTCAAGCATGGTGGAGGTAATGTGCTGTTCTAGGTTGCTTTGGTTCTGGTAAAGTGGGAGATTTGTACAAGGTAAAAAGGATTTTGAATAAGGAAGGCTATCACTCCATTTTGCAACACCTTGCCATACCCTGTGGACAGCGCTTGATTGGAGCCAATTTCATCCTACAACAGGATAATGACCCAAAGCACACCTCCAAATTATGCATGAACTATATAGGGAAGAAGCAAGCAGCTTGTATTGTATTCTATCTGTAATGGAGTGGCCAGCTCAGTCACCACATCTCAACCCCATTGAGCTGTTGTGGGAGCAGCTTGACAGTATGGTACACAAAAAATGCCCATGAAGCCAATCCAACTTGTGGGAGGGGCTTCAGGAAGCATGGGGAGAAATTTCTCAAGATTACCTCAGCAAATTACAAATTAACAGCTAGAATGCCAAAGGTCTGCAATGCTGTAATTGCTGCAAAGGGAGCATTATTTGACGAAAGCAAAGTTTAAAGGAGAAAATTAATGTTTCAAATAAAAATCATTATTTCTAACCTTGTGAATGTCTGCACTATATTTTCTATTCATCTTGCAACTCATTTGATAAATACAAGTATGAGTGTTCATGGAAAACACAAAATTGTCTGGGTGACCCCAAACTTTTGAACAGTAGTGTGTATGTATTGTGAGGTAGCGACCCGGGGGAACCCGCTTGGCACGGGGAAATGACATTAGTGACTACATTTTTTAACAGATAACATAACACAGCAGTTTATTTAATGCCATAAACCACTGGTAACACACAACACCCTAAACATTTTCATATGACATAACTTCCACATTAGTACATCACATGACATGACATTACATTACAGGACATTCGCATGAGAATCAACGGGACCATATCATGACCTATTTTCGGCCCCAATGGCGGTTACCACCGCCTAACACCCTGACAGGGATCATTCCCCCATCCTATTGCACACAAGTCATCACACATGGCACTTTTTCATGAACCATTATGACTCACGCATTTCACAGCATTCATGGCATTTTTACATAAACCAATATGCTACATACTCAGGGCCCACAATAGTAACAGGAACCCTGTCACTCAGTACACACAAGACCACCACGGATCCACCGGAATTCGGGACACTTACATCTGGATCAACGGGACCATATCATGACTCAGTCAGTCCCAAAGTCGGTTGTGACCGCCTGGCCCTTGAGCCGTACTCGGTCCTCATCACTCATATGACCACCTGGCCATTGAGCCGTACTCGATACTGGACACTGGCTGGCATGCACGCATCACTTGCCACCGGCATGGAGCTGGCAGGCTCCCTTCACTTCCCCCACTGGGGACGGATCACTTCCAGCACATCCTCACATGGCAGTGGTCTGGACTGCTCTGATTCCCATCATCCTCTCTCTCATTCAGACACCTGGCAGGTTCTTATCCAGGCTGCCTCACCCACAGCTGCAACCCAGTGAGTCAATCAGTACATCTCATTCACACACAGACCTGAGATGTGATTAACCCCCTGTGCACCAATCAGATTTAGCCCAGCAAAGCACTCATATCCACAGGTTCAGCCGCTCATTAGGCTCATGAATCTCTCAGATCTTCAGCACTCACACTCAGCTGTTTTACTCAGCTCATGAAAACCCTTCAGCTGTTAACCCACTATACATCAGACAGGTTTCACACACACACAGGAAAACCGGCCCATGTGAACAGAGACCTGCACTGATAACCTGTGTGATGCACCCGGCCAGGGGTCACATCACCACAGTATATATATATATATATATATATATATATATATATATATAAGATGCCAATCATATAGAAATTAGAGCCGCACTCACCAATAGTTGATCTTGCAACCTTTTATTCTCGGTTCAGTCCATAGATATGAACATTTGCAGGGAGGGGTGCGGGGACGGAGGACGACGGCCTGCCGTTTCGCGGTCGTGTACCGCTTTGACGGGTCCTCTAACCGTCGAAGCGGTACACAACCGCGAAACGGCAGGCCGTCGTCCTCCGTCCCCGCACCCCCTCCCCTGCAAATGTTCATATCTATGGACTGAACCGAGAATAAAAGGTTGCAAGATCAACTATTGGTGAGTGCGGCTCTAATTTCTATATGATTGGATTGGATTTGCTTTGAATGCCAGCACCGCCAGAGAAAGCTGCACGAGTCACAGGAGTGACAGCCCGTTTTAGTGGTTACGTGGAGTGCCCGGTGTAATCTTCTTGTTTGGTTTGATTGATATATATAAGATGGTGGCCCGATTCTAACGCATCGGGTATTCTAGAATATGTATGTAGTTTATACACTGCGACTGACAGAACTTGTTCAGTCAACGTGAGTGAACTACACCGCTCCTCCTCTGTCTCTCCTCCTGTCACCGCTCCTCCTGTCACCGTTCCTCTATCTCTCCTCCTGTTACCGCTACTCCTGTCCCCACTCCTCCATCTCTCCTCCTGTCATAATTCCTCCATGTCTCCTCCTGTCCCCGCTCCACCTGTCCCCACTCCTCCGTCTCTCCTCCTGTCACTGCTCGTCCATCCCTCCTCCTGTCACCACTCCTCCTGTCACCGCTACTCCTGTCACCGCTCCTTCATCTCTCCTCCTGTCACTGCTCCTCCTGACACCATGGATTTCCGTTACAGACAGAAAGAGGCGATTAGACAATTATATAGTAGGATGTAGCAGAGCTGGTGCTGTATTTTTTGTGCATTGTAATGTATGTATGTACTGCAATAGATTGACCTGCACTCCAATAACAAACTATCAATGATACACAAACTGTTTCAGCTCTGCTATGTCAAACTCATGTGCTTCATCTACACTTATATACTGTTCCCAGCCTTCCAACAGTTGCCATGTATATATTTAGATGTAGCAGAGCTCATGCTGTGTTGTTTGTGCATTGTGATATCTGTGCTGCTGTATATTGAGCTGCACTCCTATAACAAACACTACAATGCCACCTGACCACCTCAGCTGTGACAGTGTCACATCTTCCATGATATCCTGCATCTCTCCCTCTGTGCGATTGAGAATGTCAGGCCATCACTGCATGAGACTCCTCCCACAGTGGAAGTGGGCACTTATCAACATGCATAAGCCACGGTAAACCCACACGCATATTGATGAGCGGAAACGTCCACTATGGGAAGACTTATGCAGTGATGGTCTGACATGCTCAATTGCACAGAGGGAGAGACGCAGGATATCATGGAAGATGTGACACCGCAGTACGGGGAGTGGGTAACAACGGGGGGGGGTGGGAGAAGCTGAGAATTCACAGTGTGGCGAGGGGTGACAAAGGGGGTTTGAAAAGACAAGTACTTTAAATAGTCGGCAAAAAGCCAACTTCACCGCTGGATTTCCCACCTGCTATTTGAAGTGAAGCGCTGTCTCTCTGTAATGGAAATCCCGTATGGCGCCCCACCAGGTCAGGCATCACAATTGGAGTACTGCACCCATAAATGAGGATGTAGTTACCCCTGTCACAATGTAATGCAAATGTCCTTTGGGAGGCTCCCATCCTATCACTCCCACACACACCCCTAAGGCAGATGGAAAGGGCCCATACCCTGGGGGGAAAGTTAGGGGAGGACACAGAGTGGAGTTTTAGTCATCACTGAGGGAAGACCGAGAACGTGGATCCTCCAAGTGAGTGAAGGAGTAATCCCAAGGAGGGGGCCTGGAGAGAGCAAACAGGCAGCCCAGACAGAAGGAGGGAACCCCCTAGAGCGCCCATACTCAGGAGTGAACCTGGTCTGTTTTACTGGAGCACCGGTTCCGAAGATGGCGAGGGAGTTCAGCTCCTCACCGAGAACACCAGAGGTCGTGGACCGTTTACCATTCCCGACACCCTGTCCAGAGGAATTGTCACACCAGGATTCCCATCTACAACAGGCCTGGTACGAAGTGGGCACCTCAAGACCGGTATAGAGAGCAGGACACAGGGCAGATCCAAGCAGGCATTCCACGGGAGACTCCCAAAGACTTTGTAGCCCGTTGTGACTACCCGGCTAGCTATTTCGTCCAGAGACTGTTACCTGCTGTGAACTGTAATTACATCTGCATCGTTCCAGTAAAGTACCTGGATAGAATGAACGAGTCTCCGTGTCTTTGTCTCTCTGCTACACCGTGTTCCTGCTATCCATCCATCCATTACCAGCACCCTTACCATTGCCGGAGCATCCCTGCAGAGAGCTCTACCATCAAGGCCGCTATACCACCACCCTCTGGAGGACTGAAGCGGCACTGGTGCTCAATCACCAGAAGCTGTGAGTGGCATCATGAGAAATATTATTAACTTTATTCCCCTGTATATATACCCCTTTTTTAAATGTTCAGTCTCCGGGGCCATGGGTCTGGGCAGGCCACCAGTGACATCCCTACCGTAGCAGAGGGCCCGGGATACCCGAGTCCCCACTGCACCCGGTGACACACCCGCTTCGCTGATTGGTCACGGAGCGGACAATCAGCGACACAGGATTTCCGTTACAGAAAGAAAGACACGATAAGGCAATTATATAGTAGGATATATATTCGTGTATATATCATAAGTATTTGCACTGACTGCATATACCATTGCCAACTTGACTTAGCCAAAAGTGGATATAAAGGGAATGGAAATATAAAGAATGACTTATACAATGGTTCTGCTTCCTGCATTCACTTTTAGTTTTGATTCAAAGAACTGACTGAAACAGTTTAACAATTTCTTAGGCTAGGTTCACATTGTGTTTTTGCTGTATAATTAACGGATCCATTGGACAGCAGCACAGACGCAATGTAACGAACAACTAAACACATCCATAGACCTCCATTCCACAAGCACATACTAACATATGCCAAAATAGGCATGTGTTTGCAAGTATGCATTTGTTGAAATGCACATGCAAATTTGGACTGAAGCGTTTTTGAGTCCGTTAGAAAACAATCGAAATATAACGTCATGCTATAGATTTGTACAGATCTGCAGCATTGAATTCTATTACATTTGCCATAGATATGATAGAAAGGTGATAGGACAGAAAGAAAGATAGATAGATAGATAGATAGATAGATAGATAGATAGATAGATAGATAGATAGATAGATAGATAGATGCGAGAAGAGCATTACCAGTCTCCCCGCTCTCTCTTCTGCTTCCAGTGCCGCTTATTAAGGTCATGAATATTCACCCAGCGACCCGGAAGCAGCAGAGAGAGTGGGGAGACTGGTAATGCTCTTCTCGCATCTATCTATCTTTTTATCTATCGTATCATCTTTTTATCCTATCAACTATCTATCCTATCATCTATCTGTCTATCTCTTGTACCCTCAAAAATGCCTAAAAATGCCACTTTTGCTGTCAATTACAACAGAAACACTTAATGTTTTCGTTGTAACAGACAGCACTACTGAAATGTGAACCTGGCTTTGGTCAGAACGGGAGTATCAGGTCCATCTTGATCTAGATAATGTTAGATATCACAGAGGTAGAATCTGCACCGATGAAAGTTGCATACCCCATAATTATTCCATAAATATGTGGAATCAATCAAAGATATAAAGTGTAACTAAAATCACAATAATAATCCTCAATAATATCTTATGTTGATATTACATTTATTGGGAATATCCCATAATCATGCCATAAATATGTGGAATCAATCGAAGATATAAAGTGTAAGCAAAATCCTCAATAATATCTTATATTGATATTACATTTGTTGGGCATCAGTTATTGTCAGCTATTTTCCTCTTTTCCACCAGTAAAATTGTAATAGATTCATAAAATGTTTTCTGGGGAAAAAAATCTTTATAAGTATAACTTTTTGAAAGCATTGTTCTTCCATTTATCTTGAAACATCCATTATGAAGTTTGATTCTCTTTTCAGGAGAAAGAATGTTTGTCACCATCAACATGTAAAAGTAGAGAAGCAGAAGGTATGGTCCTTGTCAATCAGGGGAACAGAGACTGGAAACAAAAGTGGAGATCAGTGTGTGAGCGGCAGATGGACCAACTACGAAGATGTGATAATGGCCGAAAACTAGAGGTAAACACAAGCCATCTTAAAAAGTCAATAATTCGTGGAAGCCTATCTAGAGACTTTCCATTGCAAGAAATGGAATAAAATAGTTACTACATTTTTTAAAAGAATTATAAAGTTCAGTCTATAAAGATAATATTATTGGTAAAATAGAAAGAAAACAACATGTAACATAATAAATTCTTGCTTTTTTCTTCAGTCTCCTATTTCTAAGAGAATCAAAGTTCAGATTATTGAAAAGTCAAAAAGTGATTCTCACTTCTATGAACAACGACTGAGACAGCCCTCACCTACAACTATAGTCTTTCCTGAGAAAAAAGCGCAAGAAAAGGGAAATCAAACGTCTTCCAGACATGAGGGCATGGACATTGGTGAGCACGAGGATGCGATACATGAAAATGATGGAAATAATGGGACAGAACCACCAAATACAACCACTGAATGTGGCAACAATATTGAACAAGTGAGATATATACAATGTTTAGACTGGGTTATTTTGCACTGTGTCCATGACGTTACATTTACTTTTCACCTTTTCTAGATCTTCACAGGTGCTCTATACTCATACCTTGAAAGTCTGTATATTTTGTGTTTTTTTAGTTATTTATTTTGCTCCAGCATATGCACTATAGTTAGGTCGCCATCACTCATACAGCAGGTGAAAAATAAGTATTGAACATGTCAACAGTTTTATAAGTAAATATATTTCTAAAGGTACTATTGACATGAAATTTCACCAGATGTCAGTAAAACCCCATTCATTCCACACAGGCAAAGAAATTAAATTCCATAATTCCATGTCCATAAATTAAGTTATGTGTAATAATGAAAAATTACACAGACAAAAAATATTGAGCACAGAGAAGTGCATAAAGCCATGGAAAGTCAAGACACCAGTTGATATATATCAGTAATTAGAAAGCAATTATGCCACTTAGTGAAAAATAACATCAGCTGGTACAACTGATTGTCTAAAAGGGTACCTTTACACGCCGCAACTATTTTCGGCGATCGGAGGCAACCGAACGTGCACGTGCACGTTTTTGACGGTTGCCTCCGAACGCCGATGCCGCATGTACACGCCGCAATTGCGTCGTCAACCTAAGGTGATGTATCGTCCCGGAAGTTCCTACACCAACATTTGGAAACATCCGGTTGACTCCTGACACCGCTTCACACGCCGCAATCCCCAAAAGAATGTGGGCGTACATGTTCAGCGCCGCAAGAACGTAGGCGAGACAGACTTGTGTATTCCGCGCCAAAAACACGCTGATTAGACAACGCAAGAGCATCATGATTGGCCAGCCTGCGCAGGAAGGCTGGCTAATATATGATGCTATTGCAATTGTGTAGTGTGAATGGACAGCTCTTCAAATATGGCGCCCTGTGAAGGGACAGCCAATGAACACACAGTAGCCCCCACCAATCATTGCTGATGGGGCGCGGTATCCAGCACGCTGTGGCACACCTCTTGGAAATCACTTGGCGACGTAGACTCTCAGTTGCTACACCGTAGTTGCAGCGTGTAAAGGTACCCTAAAAGATGTCTTATTACCAAGTTGCCACACAGGAAACGTCTCATGATGCGTAAAATCAGTAAGCTGTTTAAAGACCTTCACAACTTATCATTGAAAAACATTCTGATGGAATTGGTTACAGGAGAATTTCTAAACTACTAATTATCAGAAGAGGTGTCCAAGAGCCAAGGACCACCTTTGGAGAGCTATAGACAGGCCTGGAATCAGCAGATACAATTGTTTTAATGAAAACAATAAGTAATGCACTCAACCTCCACGGCCTGTATGCACACTCACTACGAAAAACTCTGTAGCTGAACAAATAGCATGTTCAAGCCCATTTAATGCTTTCTCAACAACATTTAGGCAAGTCTCTGAAATACTAGAAAATATAGTCTGGTCAGATTAGACCAAAATTGATCTATTTGGATGCCATAATACACACCATGGTTAAAGACCAAAAGGCAGAGAAGTTTGGAGATGGGAACATCATGGTGTGGGGCTGTTTTTCAGCATACAGCACTGCCAAACTTCATGTGGTTGAAGAAAGGATGAATGGATAAATGTAAATGGTCTGGGAGCTTGCTATCAACCTTATGGAGACAGCGAAGTAGGTGAGGAGATTGTAAGCCACTTCCCTCCTCTCAGATATATGCAAATATGCAAATTTGCACTTCACTAAGGAAGTAGAGAAACTCCAGTGCCACATTTAAGCAGCTTCCTCAAAGTCATAATCGCTTTCCTACAAGCTTTTAATATGACAAAGGGATTTGTGCCAGATCAGAACCCCAAACTACAGACGCTGCGTTTCGGGGTACCTGCCCTCATCAGTGTAGTGTGTGGGATATTCTGATCTGGCAGAGTGAGTGGGCTAAGACAAGGTCTGGGAACTTGCTATCAACCTTATGGAGACAGCAAAGTAGGTGAGGAGATTGTAAGCCACTTCCCTCCTCTCAGATATATGCATATATGCAAATTTGCACTTCACTAAGGAAGTAGAGAAACTCCAGTGCCACATTTAAGCAGCTTCCTCAAAGTCATAATCGCTTTCCTACAAGCTTTTAATATAACTAAGGGATTTGTGCCAGATCAGAACCCCAAACTACAGATGCTGCATTTGGGGTACCTGCCCCTCATCAGTGTAGTGTGTGGGATATTCTGATCTGGCTGAGTGAGTGGGCTAAGACAAGGTCTGGGAGCTTGCTATCAACCTTATGGAGACAGCGAAGTAGGTGAGGAGATTGTAAGCCACTTCCCTCCTCTCAGATATATGCAAATATGCAAATTTGCACTTCACTAAGGAAGTAGAGAAACTCCAGTGCCACATTTAAGCAGCTTCCTCAAAGTCATAATCGCTTTCCTACAAGCTTTTAATATGACAAAGGGATTTGTGCCAGATCAGAACCCCAAACTACAGACGCTGCGTTTCGGGGTACCTGCCCCTCATCAGTGTAGTGTGTGGGATATTCTGATCTGGCAGAGTGAGTGGGCTAAGACAAGGTCTGGGAACTTGCTATCAACCTTATGGAGAGAGCAAAGTAGGTGAGGAGATTGTAAGCCACTTCCCTCCTCTCAGATATATGCATATATGCAAATTTGCACTTCACTAAGGAAGTAGAGAAACTCCAGTGCCACATTTAAGCAGCTTCCTCAAAGTCATAATCGCTTTCCTACAAGCTTTTAATATAACTAAGGGATTTGTGCCAGATCAGAACCCCAAACTACAGATGCTGCATTTCGGGGTACCTGCCCCTCATCAGTGTAGTGTGTGGGATATTCTGATCTGGCTGAGTGAGTGGGCTAAGACAAGGTCTGGGAGCTTGCTATCAACCTTATGGAGACAGCGAAGTAGGTGAGGAGATTGTAAGCCACTTCCCTCCTCTCAGATATATGCAAATATGCAAATTTGCACTTCACTAAGGAAGTAGAGAAACTCCAGTGCCACATTTAAGCAGCTTCCTCAAAGTCATAATCGCTTTCCTACAAGCTTTTAATATGACAAAGGGATTTGTGCCAGATCAGAACCCCCAAACTACAGACGCAGTAGGGCATTTAACCAAATGCAAAGCTGCAGCCATGCTGCAAAGAAACGCCCCCATGACTCCAGGCAATTTTACCTCACATGCACAGCACCACACCAGCCACCTCATAGCACCAACACTAGGTGAAAGGTACTTAAAAACTCACCTTCCACATGTTCTCAGACTGTGAACTGAGAGCAAAAATAGGCAGAACCCTGAATCTTTCAGTTTCCTGCAAATTAAAAACAGCTTTTGTATTATTGTTTACATTTAACATTGTTACAATTCTGCTATCATATTAAAAGGGTTTTTCCATGAGCAAAATTAATTTTTAAGTTTTTTAAGTTCTAATTAATAGATCTTGGAATAATAATTTGTACAATTGCATACAGTGCAGACCAAACATTTGGACACACTTTCTCATTCAAAGAGTTTTCTTTATTTTCATGACTATGAAAATTGCTGTATAAGGGCTATTTGACCAAGAAGGAGAGTGATGGGGTACTACGCCAGATGACCTGGTCTCCACAGTCACCAGACCTGAACCCAATCGAGGTGGTTTGGGGTGAGCTGGACCGCAGAGTGAAGGCAAAAGGGCCAACAAGTGCTAAACATCTCTGGGAACTCCTTCAAGACTGTTGGAAGACCATTTCCAGTGAGTATCTCTTGAAGCTCATCAAGAAAATGCCAAGAGTGTGAAAAGCAGTAATCAAAGCAAAAGGTGGCTACTTTGAAGAACCTAGAATATAAGACATATTTTCAGTTGTTTCACACTTTTTTGTTAAGTATATAATTCCACATGTGTTAATTCATAGTTTTGATGCCTTCAGTGTGAATCTACAATTTTCATAGTCATGAAAATAAAGAAAACTCTTTGAATGAGAAGGTGTGTCCAAACTTTTGGTCTGTACTGTATGTTGAAAAAATGTTTCTGTTCTGAGATAATCTTATATGTGTCTCTGCTTTGTACTGTGTAATGGGATGTGTCTGACCATACAGTGACATGATCTGGTTCTGACTCACCGTGGCCGGGACTCCGGTTTAGACAGGCAGTAGCTTCTTCCTCCTTGTCACGGGTGGACCGCGCCTGCCGGTAGTGGGGCCCGGTTGAGTGCAGATCAAAAAGAAGAGACGTCTTGTGGGAACAGATTAAGGGGTTAATTGTTTCATGACGCCACCTATGAGTAGATCGGTAAGTCTTACCGACGCTGCGAGGCCTCCGGGGGATGGATAGCAGCAAGATGGAACACTCCCCACAGGCTGAGCGGTGATCCCCGGAGACTGGAGCTGCTGAAGATGTTGTGCGGCAGCTTCGGTTACCTTGAAGTGCGGACGGACGTAGTCATAAGGAAGCACGGACACTGAAAGTCTCTGTAACGGGTGCTTTACTGTAACCAGCAGGCAATACATGGTATACAGTTGTAGGTAGCACACCGGGTGGACTCAGCAGTGGTAGGTGTCCCTCAGAGATCCGCGGTGTTCCTCCATTGTAACTAAGTAGGTTGCCGTTGTCACCCAGGAATACCAGGTCGGGTACAGGGAGGCTGCTTGAATGCCCTATCCAAAGTATACGTGATGGATGTTTTGGGGAGCCTTGGGTCCCTTGGTGGGTACATCGCTGGTTAGACGACTGGATTTGGCGATGGTGGGGTGCTCCTGTAGAGCTGCTCCTCCACTCTTCTGGTTCGCATAGCAGAGCTGAACTGCTGCTAGCTTCGGTACCAGCAAACCGGCTGTATAAGGGCGCGGGGTGGTTTTGGACCCGCATGTTGATGCCCAAGTTCAGTTGGTAATGCACCGGGAGTAATGGTGCTCAACCGTGGTGAAAGTGAGGAGATGGCCGGTAGAAGGTGGCCAGGGGGCTGCACCGACTGTGCAACCCCCTCTCCTAGGTTGCAGAGCTGGGAATCTGCAGAGGTCTTCTAAGTTGCTGTTACTTCTCCAGACCCAAGACTAGAACTCTCTAAGCTGGACTAAACTTCCACTACACACTAACCTTGCACTCCGCCCACCAGGACCTTGATTGGCCCTCTATGCTAAGTGAGGCATGCAGGGTATGGATCTCTGAGTTAACCACATAACCGCTGGGTCAGAGAATATTGCTGCTGCATTTATGGCTGCAATATCCTCCTGTGACGCACTCGTTGCAGGGCACCACAATCATATCACATCTCCTGGGCAGGGGAGGATGCAAAATAGTATACAGCCATTACAGCATAAGATCATAGATGATTATTTTTGTGAGGTAAAATTTCATGGCCTGTTTTTAAAATTCTTTTACTTCATAGAAAGAATTATTTAATATCCCATGCTGTAATGTCTGTATACTTTTTTGCATCCTCACCTGCCCAGGAGCTGTGGTATAATCAGACCATGTCCCTGTATGGTCAGACACAGACATTACACAGTACATAGCAGGGACACATATATAAGATTATCTCAGCACAGGAGATGTGGTATGATCAGACCATGTCCCTGTACGGTCAGACACGGCCATTACACAGCACATAGCAGGGACATATACTATATATAAGATTATCTCAGCACAGAAATATTTATTTTTAACACATCTAATTGTGGAACCTATCACTATCTAAAAATCTATTAAAATTAACTTTGTGGGAAAACTGCTTTAATCTTGGTTCTCCTTCAACTCCGCATCCACATGCTTATAAGTATTGCACTACTAAATAATGTGAGAGATAACAATAAATCCTTAAAAGAGTTGACCACTACTTGGACAGCCTCCTCTTATAAGCCCTGTTTGCCTACATTAAAATAAAAAAAAAGCTTATACTCACCTCCTGTGCTGGCACTGCTGTATTCCAGTGCTGTCAGCACTCACATTCCAGGGGCTCACATAAGGTTGTGTCAATCAAGCCCCGCACCCAATCATCTCTGTCTTCACTGTCCTTGCCTTCGGACATATAAGTAATCAACAGGAAGTGATTAGCAGCCGCAATCCTTACTTCCTCTTGATTATTTATTTGTCTTAAGGCAAGGACAGTGAAGTCGAGGTGATTGGGTGCGGGGCTAGATTGACGCAACAACTTCACGTGAGCCACAGGAATGTGAGTGCCGACACCGTTAGAACAGCATTGACATGGGAGATGAGTATAACCTTTTTTATTTTAAGGGAGGCAAATAGGGCAAATAAGAAGAGGCTGTCCAAGCAGTGGACAACCCCTTCATAGATACTCTGTCAGCACAGAATGACTGTTCAAAGCAAGTACAGGCACTTGTTGCATTGTAATGTAATCAAATATTTAAGTACACCTTCCCAACTGCTTGTTTTCTATTTATCTCTACCTTTCTCTTGCTCTGTAAAGCCAGAGCTGTCAATCAAAGAAGCAGGGATGGTGAAGATAAGTGAAAAACAAGCAGATGGGAAGGTGCACATAAATATTTGGCCACACCATGATGCATGAGTGCCTTTACTCGGTTGAACAGTCACTCAGTGCTGACAGAGTCCCTTTAAAAGTAGTTTGTTACATCAAAACTGAATATTAGACAATTTAAATAATTATATAAAGGACTTAGCCCCTATAAAAATCATACTTGTAGTATGGATATTACTTTTATTTAATGTAAAAGTTATATTACTTACGTAAATGAGGGGTACTTGGGTTACCCATGGCATGGCCCAGTGCTCAATGCACCATACCTAAATTACCATCCTCCATCCTTCCCCTTATGATGATTAAAAGCACTCTAAAGATTGATGCCTGTGCTCCTCAGCCCTGTATGTGTGCAGGAGCTGATTGGACATACCGTATAATGTCAGTGTGTGTTGGCACTCGCTGTTCCCCTGTTCTGTCTGCAGCGGCCACACCTGCATGCAGGATTACACAGCAGCGGGCGAACAGGTGAGGAAGGTGAGAGCACGTTCTGATACTGCAGGATCCAAGAGCACACTCTGTTAGATAGGTGTGGTGCCCCTGCGGATCCAGTCGCCACAGAGGTTCTGCACCCCTGTTAGGGTGTAGTATCCCACTCACTGGTAAGAGGTGTACAGACCAGTGCCGGGACACGCAGATCACACTAGGAACGATTGTAGTGGGGTTGGGTGGTGAAGGAAGTAGTTAGAGGGAGCACTTGGGGAGGAGTGAGGTCAGGAGGAACACACGTAGATGACGTGGGACACGTGACAAGGGGTATAAAAAGACCAAGAAACATCTAGAACGCAGGAGAAGAGATATTTGAACAGAGGAAGAGAGTGACCAGATGAGGAGAGGTGGTAGAACAGCTGAAGAGAGGCAATTGAACACCAAGGTCGAGTTGAAGGGAAGCTATTAAACGTACGCCTGAGAAGTGTCCAAAGGACTGGAGCAAGTGGGAGTTCGTCCTAGGGCTGAACCCTAGAGCAGAACATCACCCAAGTGGCTCCAGGAGGAAGAGGGGGTCCCAGAGGCACGGGAAGTGAGCAATTCACCCCGTGGGGCTCGTATCCATTGTCAGGCGTAGGCAAGTGGAGGGACTAGGCCAGGCTCAGCTAGCAACCCAGAGGCTGTGGCACATTCATGGTGACTCAGCCGACAACCACGCACATCTGCTGAAAAGGTGGCAATCATAGGGCTAAGGGGAGACACTGCAGGATAACCCCTAAGAAAAGCCCACAATCACTGGCTCTGAGCTCTGTGTGGTGAGGCGCAACGTGGGAAGGGCGAGCAAGCATTGTGTGACACGACCTGGAAAGGACAGAGAAGGGGTGCCGGTTACGTACCATCCTACTACCAGGGAGTAGCTGGATACCCGCCTCCGAGAACCCAGTGCTCAGCGGGCTGCTGCACAAAGACTGTGAGTAAAAGAACTAAAAACTGCAGCCACTGTGTCTGTGAACTTTTTTAATGCATCTAATGCACCTAAAACACAACTATCAACTCACTCACGTACCTTTGGCCACCTTAGGGGTCAGCTCTACCCATAGAGGGCTTAAGAACATTGCTGCCTCCCAACCATTGGCCCCTTGGAAGACTGTCGAGCAGCAGCGGCAATCAATAGCTGCAACCTGCGGGTGGTGTCACATATAAATTAACAAGTATCCCCAGGTCCAGTCATCCCTGCCTTGAATGAACTGTCCACATCAGATCCCTATCCCTAAGAGAGAGAGCCACCCACACCAAACTTTTAATGACACCAACAGGGTCACAGAGCCACGTCTCGGTCCCTGTGATCCTGTGACTGTGATGAAGCCTGAAGAAAGCCTGGTTCCGAGTATCCTAAGGCCCCGAAGGGGCGTGTCAAAGGGCTATCATCTCCCTCTTATCAACATTGACCACTCAATGATGTGCAATCCTGTATACAGCAGCCATTGCAGACAGGACAAGGGGATCAGAGGGCACCCATAAATACTGATATTGTGTGCAATGCAGTACATGCAGGGATGAGGATTTAATATAGGCGGTACTCATAAAAGGGCTGTAAATCATTATATGCAAGGGGCAGAGATGGTCATTGAAAGGGCAAAATGATGCACCAAGAACTTTGGCATGCCAGGGATGCACTAAACCCCCCTCATTTACATCTGTAATAAAATAAGAAAGTACAATCTGTTCTATAGGCATGATTTTTATAGGGGCTTAGTACCCTACATGTATGTATGATTACTTTAATTTCAGTTTTGGTGGTGACCAACTCATAACGACTTCCTGCTCCTGATAATAATACGTAGTCACTATAGTAATGTTTTACAGGAAACAACATTTGTTAAATATGAAGCAACATTGGGTGCTTACATTTTATTGTAACACTTTTCAGGAGAATAAATGTTAATATTGAAAGTGCGGTAACATATCCAGCTAAATTAACCTTCATGGTAATATGACGTCGGGACGGTGGGTGGACAAAATGGGAGGACCCAAGCGTAGCCAGGAACGAAAGAGTGGAGGAAAGAAGAGTGAAAGGGTGAGGAGATGTCGGCTCCCGTGGGCTTGAGCACGACCACGCTCACCCCAGGAGCGAACGACCAACGGGTGTGGAGGAAGGACAAAGCCCTTGGGGTATGGAACGAGACGTAGATCCCCGTACGCCCATATCTGCGAGAGAACAGAGGGGCTGGTGGACTACACAGGGAACTGGCCCTGAACATGGAGCGAATGTTGTAAGCCCGAACCGTTGAAACCGGAGGCCCCACGTTCCTAATGGGAAACTGCGGAAAAACACCCGGCACAACTTGGAGAACCAGGGAGTGGTGCAACTGAGCACCCGTGGCTGGCGTTACCTAAGCTCTGTGTGCAGAGGCACTGAGAGGAGCGGAGAGACTAACGTATTAAGCCACTAAGCGACCACCCAGAAATGAGAAAGAAAGAGACAACCAGAGAGAGAGAGACAGGAACACCAAAAGAGGCTTCGACTGCACTGTCCCGCTTCTGAAGACAACGCTGAACTGGAGCTTGGCAAGGGGAAGCACCTGGCGGCCATAATGAAATAACTAAGTAAAAGTAAAGGAACACCAGCAGTGGTGTGTTAGACCTTTTTTAGCGGCAACCACTGGCCACAAAGGCCGCATGAAACACCAGGGTGCTGATGACCTAACTAACATCTGTCAAGGTATGAACTGACTATTCCTTCCCGCTGCCCTAGGGACCGCGCTCCACCTGCGAGGAGCGACAACATCCAAGCTGCAGAGGTACTGAAGCAGCGGCAGCCGCTTATGGCCACGCACCGCAGGTGGCATCATGAATACCCCTTTTCCCTGACATCCCCATCAATTCCCCCTTTTTTAAATGACACCGCCAGGGTCATGGGACCGGGTCTTGGCCCCTGTCCGTCCCCGTGAAAAGAACCAAGAAGAACAACTGCTGCCCGGTTCCTGAGTAACCCCGACCCTGGAGAGGGCGTGTCAGTAACTCTCGGTGGTTAGCACTGCAGTCAATGGCGTAACTAGACACCGATGATCTCTGTGTGAAATTTGGACCAATTTCATCCTCCCCACACACACACGTGGGTTTAGATGTATGGGTCCTTGTAGCATTATAAATCCTATATAGACATATGAATTGCCCCCCTTTATTATGTAATAATGTCCCCCATCCAAGTATACATGTCTCCCGTCCTGGTAAATATGATCCTCATCCTAGGTTCATCCTGTGTACATGATCACCATTCTGGTATATATATCCCCTTCCTGGTATATATGTCCCCATTCAGGTATATATGGTCCTCCATCCTTGTATATATGTCCCCATTCTGGTATATATCTCTCCCATCCTGGTATATATATGTCCTCATCCTGGTATATATGGGGCATCCAAGTAAATATGTCCCCATTCTGGTATATATGGGGGCATCCTGGTATATATGTTCTCCATCCTGGGATGTATATCTCTATCCTGATTTACATGATCCCGGTCCTAGTAGAAGTCCCACTTTTGTCCCCAACACATAATTAAAAACAAAAACATTCTACTAACTTTTCTCTCTGCTCCCATATCACCTGGTGTCCTCTGGAGCCAGCACACAGCCCAGCTGATGATATCAGAGTGTTTGCCAAGCTGCATGATGTCACTGATGCTGCACCTGTTGCTGCACCTCCCACGTCAGCTCACAGCCGCTCTGATGGCAGCATGTATTGAGTGCAGGGCCCCGACAGGTCTTTGCACCTTGATGCAATTCAGCTAGATCTGCATCGTGTGCTGGGGTCGACAGGTCTCAGTAGCCCCCTGCCCGGTCGCGGTCTCAGCCATGGCGACAGCAGTCGTTATGTCCCTGACTGCAGTCTTGCAGTGCTGGAGTTCTGGGATTGTATCCCACCAAAGAAGACAACTGCAAGAAGTTTGTTTGTTCTCCCCGTGTTTGCATGGGTGTCCTCCAGGTTCTCCATTTTCCTCCCACACTTCAATCCACTCTAAAGTGCTGCAAAATATGACGGTGCTAAATAAGTAATGAATAATAAATCCATACAACATTCAGCTAAAATTATAGGTGAAATGTTGCATGAGTTATTAAAGGGCTATGCAGAATCCCAAATTCTAACAGAAAATGACAGAATATAGTCACATGTATTGTAAATAAACCCCAAACCTTTTCATGTACAATACAGTCCCTGACAAAAGTTATGTCACTTATCCATGTTATGTAAATAAAAGCTTATAACTTGACTTTAAATTCATCCATTGGTTTTATAAAATACTCTTTTGAAAGCTGAAACTCTCCCAACTGTGGTTTAGGTTAAGAAAATAAATTGGCATCAATTCTGAAATATTTATCATTTAATGAATACAGAATGGTCAGATTTTGGCAAGGCAAAAGTTTTGTCGCCTGGTCATATAATGCACCCAGTATTAGTTTACATCCTCACCTGTGCTCCATAAATGATCGGTTAATTAGTGGGTGTGTATAAAAAGAAACCCAGCACCCCAGACCTTCACTTGAACTGCAACTTGAGCTCTGATAACATGCCAAAAATCCACCCTGTGCCTAAAGCCTTGATTATTAAGAGGCTGAAGACCACATCCACTGCAGAGGTGGCTGACACCTTTAATGTGCCTCAGCGTCAAGTACAAAGAATTAAAAAAATATTTGAAGAGACTGTAGATGTGTTTGACAAGTCCAGGTCCAGCAGGCCCCGCAAGACAACTGCTCAGGAGGAACGTTTGTTGGTTAGAAAATCCAAAGCGAGTCCCTCTTCCACTGCAGCAGAGCTCCAACAGGCCTGGTCACCTTAAGTCCCTGTGTTAACTAGAACAGTTTGTAGGATTTTGTCTCGAAATGGCCTCCATGGTCGAATCAGTGCCCAGATGCCAGCATTAAACAAAAGGCATATAAAAAACCGTGTGGCATTTGCAAAGTCCCACAGCCTGATAAACAGATGAATGCTGGAAAAGTGGCAGAAGGTGGATTTCTCTGATGAATCTTCAGTAGAATTACACCACAGCCACCGCAAATACTGCAGGAGACCTACTGGAGCCCGTATGGATCCAAATTTGGTGGTGGAAAGATCATGGTCTGGGGTTACATTCAGTATGGGGGTGTGCGAAACATTTGCAAGGTGGAAGGCAATATCAATAGCCTAAAATATCAAGAAGTATTAGCTACCTCTTACATTCCAAATCATAAAAAAGTCAAATTCTGTAACAGGATGGTGCTCCATCTCCTACATCCGTCTCTACAACAAAGTTTCTCCAGGCAAAAAAGATCAAGGTGCTCAAGGACTGGCCAGCCCAGTCACCAGGCATGTTTGGGGTAGGATGAAAGAGGAAGTTTGGAAGACAAAACCCAAAGAATCTAGATGAATTCTGGGAGGCATGTAAGACTGCATTCTTTGCTATCCTGATGACTTCATTAATAAATTGCATGAATCATTGTTGAACCGCATGGATGCAGTCCTTCAAGCTCATGGAAGTCACACAAAATATTAAATATGACTCTAATAGCACCACGACTTCATTCACCAATGTTATGCAACATATATTTGTATTTTAAGTTAATTATATGTTTTAACATCACATTACTTTCTGTGGGCAACAAAACTTTTGTCTTGCCAAAATCTGACCATTCTGTGCTCATTAACCTTCCTAGCGTTATTCCCGAGCCTGACTCGGGGTTAACATTCACTACCAGAAGCGTTAACCCCGAGTCAGATGCTCGCGGCAGATGCGGTGAGAAAACCGCATCTGCCGCACTTGCCGCACTTGCGGCGCGGTTGCGGCGCGGTTGCGGTAATCTGCATAGGAACCAACCACCTCGGATGACCCTCATACACTGTTAATATGTGCCCCTGCAGCCTAGTAAACCATTAGCAGCACTGTTTTAGTGTGAAAAGTGGCTGCAGTAGAAGTGAGATAATGATTTTATACACTTACATGCCTGCGTACTTGAGGGCGTCTCCCTGTGTGTGCTGGCACTTGTGGGCTGTGCTCATCATGTCTGCTCTCCCCCTCCCTTATGCACGCCCCCTCTCAGCCTGCTATAGTGATGTGAGGCTGATCTCGTCATAAAGGGGCGGGGCTAAATCGCGGCATCCCGGTAGCCCCGCCCCTTTATGACGAGATCAGCCTCACATCACTATAGCAGGCTGAGAGGGGGCGTGCATAAGGGAGGGGGAGAGCAGACATGATGAGCACAGCCCACAAGTGCCAGCACACACAGGGAGACGCCCTCAAGTACGCAGGCATGTAAGTGTATAAAATCATTATCTCACTTCTACTGCAGCCACTTTTCACACTAAAACAGTGCTGCTAATGGTTTACTAGGCTGCAGGGGCACATATTAACAGTGTATGAGGGTCATCCGAGGTGGTTGGTTCCCTTTACTATGCAGATTACCGCAACCGCGCCGCAACCGCGCCGCAAGTGCGGCGCAAGTGCGGCAGCTATGCGGCAAGTGCGGCAGATGCGGTTTTTTAACCGCATCTGCCGCGAACGCGGGTAGCCCGCTTTTAGCAAAAAATTCAAGACCTAAACAGACCGCCAGGGAGGTTAAATGATCAATATTTCAGCATTGATGCCAATTTATTTTCTTAACCTAAACCACATTTGGGAGGGTTTCAGCTTTTAAAAGAGTATTTTATACAACCAATGGATGAATTTAACGTCAGGTTATAAGATTTTATTTACATAACATGGATAAGCGACATAATTTTTGTCAGTGACTGTAGGTATGTATCATGTATACCTTCCAATTTCTATAGAACCAGCAGACTGTTTAATGTGTATGGGGCCCTCAAGAATTTGGCAGTTCAGTATCATCTACCTGATACTTTTGATTTCAATGAGAAAAGCGTCAGAGTGGAGGATGCATTTGTATGGGGTGTCAAAAGTGAGATAGCCGTCCCTAAAACCCTAAAGATGAATTTAGAAGGGCAAATTTATTCTTAGAAATGAGCGCCAATCAACTAAATACAAGTCAATCTTTGCTCAATTAATTGCCTCTTTCGTGAAGTGTATGTGGACAGAATTCCATTAAAATATCCATATCATTGAAAGCACATTCCCTATTTTGGGGCAATATACTGCCAACAACAATGAATTTTTTCTCATCATAAATGATCCAAAAATCCAACAAATAAGTGTTTGATCATTTGTCAGTATGGCTACATCGGGCCGAGTGGCCAGTGTAAAGGCGCCTTAAAAGGAACCTGTCACCTAGATTTAAGGCCCTACACTATCACTACCTGTCCCTACACCTTCCTAGCTGCTCCTTATCTATCCCTTTCTGATCTAAAAGGGCCCTATTAAACATCAGAAAAATAACTTTTAATTTATAGAAGTTCCTGAGGCTAGGGACAGGAAAGGCGGCCCCACGCTCCAGTGTTCCCACCTCGATGCCGCAGCGCACACCCCACTGGGTGGCATTATTCTTTATTCCTCGCCACCTCCACCATTTGGAATCTCCTGCTCTCTGTCACGTGGTATGCACTGGCCGTGATGTCACATCCGGCTTGGTGCATTATGGGGCCGGTCACGTGATCGGCCCTAGTGCATTATGGAGCCGATCACGTGATCGGCCCGGCTTCAATAAGCGCATTGTGCATGCGCGGAGACGGGCCAATCAGGTGATCAAGCCCATAATGCACCAGGGCCGATCACGTGACCGGCCCCATAATCCACCGCGCCGGATGTGACGTCGCGGCCAGTGCATACTACGTGACTTAGGGCAGGAGATTCCAAATGGTGAAGGTGGCGAGGAATAAAGAATAATGCCGCCCAGCAGGGCGTGCGCTGCGGCATTGAAGAGGGAACACTGGAGCGTGGGGTCGCCTTTTCAGTCCCTAGCCTCAGGGACTTCTGTAAGTTATAAGTTATTTTTCTGTTGTTTAATAGGGCCCCTTTAGATCAGAAAAGGATAGATAGGGAGCAGCTAGGAAGGTGTAGGGACAGGTAGTGATAGTGTAGGGCCTTAAATCTAGGTGACAGGTTCCCTTTAACCATCAATCTCAAGTTAGCGAAAATGTCCAGTGAGGACAGACAGGGTAGATGTATTAAAACCAGGTATACTTTATTTCTCTGTTTAAAAGATCATCCAGCAGGTTGTGTAGCAACCCCAGCAATAGGAAAGACCCCACGCATTCCGATTTCAAAAAGTCTTATTCATCCATGAATAAGACTTTTTGAATTCGAAAAGCGATGGATCTTTCCTATTGTTGGGGCATTTTCTCTTACTTTGGATTACTACCTGCTGGGACTGGGGCAGTTCCGTGCGAACACTGTTGGGAACATGCATGCCTGGAACATATAGGGTGAGCTGAAATTTTTTTTCTTTCTTTAATAATTAACCATCAATCAAGTACCAATTACTCATTTTCTTTTCCAGGGATCATTAAAAGATTTAACCCTATCTTTACTGGAAGCCACAAATAGTTTGATTGGAAGATTAGAGTCCTTGAAAGGTGGATTAGGAAGATCTCAGGGGTCTAACTCATTTGTCTCCTGCAAAGAGACTGACCATAATGTACCAGAAATTGTGGAGCAAAGATTTGAAGAAGTTGGCAAAGATGAGGTAAAAACCTTTCTTTTACTATTATTAGTATTAGATTTCTACAGTAAATGTCTATTTAATAGGAGTTGGCTCATGTTATTCTTGGGAACCCAAGTTCTTTAAAGGGCTAATTCCTATCTCCAATATCCTATCCCAATATGTAGTAGGTGTGATAATAATAACATTAGCAAATATCAATTAGATATTGTATCAATTAGAAACGTATAGTTCTCCAGATTAGCTATGTCACTGACCTCATGTGCAGGGCATCACAGTAATTTAGATATCCATAGTTACGACCCCTTGTATAGGGACAGTTATATAATTTCTTGTGGTTGTAATCATGGATATCTAAGTACTGTAATGCCCTGCACATGAAGTAAGTGACATAGCTAATCAGGAGAACTATACAGTGATACCTCGGTTTTCATTGACTTTGGATATCTTCGGTTTCGGTTTATGTCAATTTTTTTAATGAAAATTGTGTCTCGGTTTTCGTTGATTTTGGACCGTACATTGCTGCTAATTTAGCCATAAAAATTAGATTCCCCTTCCAAAAAATAAAAAGTGCACCCATCTCTCCTCTTGTCACATACAATGCTCTAGATCTATCCCAGGTATTATTATCCAATATCTGTAATAGATCAAAAGCATTATATGTAATGACATCACAGTGCCGCTCTCCTCCTCTACAGCATATACCTACTTGGTGGAAGAGGAAATTACATTAATCATTTTAAACCTTAGAAGCCGATATCTCTTATGATTAGGAAGTGTCATACAGGCAAAAAGTAAACGTTCCAATTAAGAATCTGTTATCGCCCTCTTATTGAGGGGGAATTAGCATATTAGATGCCCTAATCTTTAAAAGCTAACATCTCCGCAACAGAGAGTAGAAATATAAAAAAAAAACTACATTTTATTCAGCTGGTCAGCCACTTTATCATGAGATAGCCACAGGGGCAGGCTGGGCCGGGGGGAAGGGATGCATTTGTCCCCTGGCCGGTCACTTAGCAACAGTTCAGGGCCGCTGGGTGTATTGTTAACAATACTGCAAATCTAAATCACTGGCGGCAGTGGCTATTCTTACTGTGGGATATGGCCACAGGTGATTTAACTATATAGACAGGCTTAATGCACCCAGCAGCTGGAACAGGGTAGATTTTGCAGCAAAGTCCTGAGGTGTGTTTACATAACACGCTCACCCTCCAGACCGGAGCGCTTGACAGGCAGGCTGCAGGCACCATTCTGGGTTAGTAGCCAGTTTAACATGTAAAATTAGCCAATGCAAATACCACTGAAAAAAATGCTTGGGAAAATGAATCTTTTGATCTTGTCTATTAAAATTGACTTTTCAGGCTTCAGTGTCACTAAAGATGGGATCTGAACAAAGTGACATTAACAGAAATGGAATCAAGACTATCATGGATATTTCAACAAACACTGAAAACTGTCAAGCAATGAATGATAAAAGCATGAACGATCACCCAATACAGGAGACAACTGTGGATAAAGATTGTGGAGGAGGTATACAAAGACAACAGGAAAGATATGAAGAAAAAGTAGAGAGTAGTGAAATGATGTTCTCCATTACTAGCAACCTTGCTATAATCCAAAATAATCGAAGCCAAGAAGAACACTGTCACATGGAGACAGACTCTCAGCTAGAGATTTCTTCCCATTCTGTGGAGACTTCTTATCAAAGAGGCAACTCAGAAATTGCCCAGATACAAATCAAGAATCAAAAGCAAATATTCCAAGAAGAGATGAGTCCAGAAGCGCAGGTAAGAGAACCTTACAGGATAGAAGTAAGATCGGTTCTATAGTACAAGGGCATCACTGAGGATCAGTAGATTACAGATTTTTTTGTTTTTGTTTTTTCCATTGTTATACCATGCTATATAATAAAATGTTGTGGTATGCATTTTCTTATTTTTTCTGAAAATATGCCATATACTTACAATGTTAAAGAATTATTCTTAACTACAAAGGTTATCCCTTATCCATAGGATAGATGACACATTGCTAATCACTAGGGCTTCAACTGCTATGACCCCCATTAGATCCATTTACCGCACATCTACTCAATGTCTATGGAGCCAATGTGATTGAATATTGTTTGAATTTGTTGACAATCTCTGGCAGTCCCATAAACGATGTATGGAGTAGACATCAAAGCACTATTTTCAGGACCTGTGCGGGACCCATAGCAATCAGTACATGATCACCTGTATTCGTATATTTGATATCTTGTCCAGTTATGAATAGGCATTTCTACATTACAAAGGAACCATCACCATATAGTATGTTATAGAATCTTCCAACCGACATTTAAAAGAAAAAAAAATAGTAGGAATTTTTATAAAATTATACATTTTTAATATTTGTGTTATTGCTTTTGTTTTTTTCCAGTTCATAAAACATCAAGTGATAGATTCTCCTACTACACCAGTGTCCATAATAGGCATAGACCACACTATGCCACCAGAGGGGGTCTCAAACACTTCATATTGCTTAAAAGTGAGCCATACGCAGGACAACTGATGATCCACTGGCCAAATGGAAATCCATTGTGATGAGTAAAGTCAAGGTAAATTATTGGACTTTTCGGGCTCAGTTTACATTTTGCACATTTGATAGTTATTTTTTAACCAGATTTTACTTTACATGAATTTGTTTTTTAGCAAATCTCAAAACATATGCATATTAAGAATATTGCATTATGACACTGATATAACATATTTTATTGTATTTTGTCTGATGGATCTTCCAGTCCAGTATTGGAATGCTTTATTTTTATGCAAGGATTTTTTTATACAAATCAGTAATTTTTGTTACATGTCACTACTACAGTGCACTCCAGTGATAATGGCCAGTCTCAGGGCAGTGCTTACAAGCTCAATAGGAAAGAACTTGTAAGCAGGGGTGTAACTACAAAGGGAACAGGGGTTGCAATTGTACCATGGCCCTGGAGCCTAGGGGGGGCCCCAGACGTCCACTTGTCCTATATAAAAAGACTAATGCTATGAAAGATTTCCAATATTTTTGGGACCGGTTAGACCTTTTTGCATTTAGGCCCATGTTTCAAATTCCGTCACTGCTTGTAAGCACTTTATGTGTTCAACCACTGCTCCTGCTAAGCTGTGATGGTGTGTTGGACTTCGTATGAAAAAATGAAAAACAAAGGAGTATAACAGAGACAGAATGATATAACAAGTACATTGCAAACTTGCTTAATCTATCACTATCTACCATTCTTTAGTTATCTTTCAACATCAGAAGTCAGTGGCCATAGGTGTCTGACACTGTTTGGGAAAAGGCAATCATTAAAGCCAGTAATAAAGCCCCCGGAGTGCTCCCGTTATACATTGCTATCATGACCAATTTTTACTTGTGTTTTCATTTTTTTTTTTTGTTTCCAGAGTTACACATTTTGACCCCATAAGCAGATTATACTGGCACAAAGAATGTATATATGTGTATATAGCAGTGTATTTCTATGTCCCTGTATTCAAAAGGTGAAGAAATATTTTTTTCCTATAAAATGACTAAAATACTAAATACTTTGGGATATTTGATTCACCTGTCTTACATATTAGGTATCTTCACAACATAATACATGTAATCTACAAAAGATTAAGTTAGACCCTGCTGAAAATCCAACTGTACCAAGCAATAATGAAGATATGAATGTAGATCCATTAAAGCAAACTGATCAGCTAAATGAAGAAATACACTTGGAACCTAAAAAAGGAGAGGTGGAGCAGATAGTTGATCCAAAAATGGAAGATTTAGGGGAGATGCAAACTTTAAGACATTATATAAGAAATGGAGTAATGAAGAGGAGAATTGAAGACCCAGAAGATACAGAACAAAAAAAACTGAATAAAGAAAATAAAACGGAGCCAAATGACAAAAATTGGGAACAACTACCGGTAAATAGGCCTAAGACAACAACATCAGCTATGTATCAGGGAATGGGATCAGAACTCACTCATCTACATCAGTTGGTAAGCTTTGCTAATGGATTGCTGGATAAAAAGAGTTATCAGTATGTTATGGGAAATACAAAAGTTTACATTAAATACTCAACAAACATATAAATGCAACACTTTTTCTATGTTCACAAAAGGCCTTTTTCTTTCAAATACTGTTTACAAATTTGTCTAAATCTGTGTTACTGAGCATTTCTCCTTTGCTGATATAATCCATCCTCCTCACAGGTGTGCCATATCAGGATGCTGATTAGACAGAATGATTAATGCACAGGTGTGCCCTTGGCTGGCCACAATAATAGACCACTCTAATGGTAACGTCACACGTCGTGATATCACGTAGGATATCGCATAGAAACCACGGGAGCGCGCTCGCACGGAGATTTGGATCGTGATCGGAGTGTAGATGTGTCACGTTGAGCTATTGTCTACAACATTGTGGTGATTCTGGGGGTGAGATTATGAATAGCGGTCGTTAGGATTTCTTGTTTTCACAGCACTGAATGGGAGAAATCGAGGAACATATCGTTATTGCGGTGTCACACCGCACGATGCAGCAGATGGCATTATCGCAGATCGCCTGATTTGAGAACATGTTCTCAAATCTGCGATGTGCGATCTCACGATATCTCACATTGATATCGCAGTGTCACATGCTACGACGCACTTACGACATCGTTCTGATGTCACAGCCACGCCTCCAAACACGTGACTTCTATGCGATATCCTACACAATATTGTGACGTGTGACGGTACCATAAAATGTGCAGATTTATTATACAGCACATCAGATGTCGCAAGTTTTGAGGGAGCATGAGAACAAGTAAAGGACTGCACTTGGAAATCATGCTATAAGTGGGCAACTAGTCCAGAACAATTTATAATCTTAAAAGAAATTAGTGTATGCATGCCCATTACAATTAAGTAACACTACTAAGGTCCACACAAATGTATAATGCAAAATAGTAGGGTTTATTTTTTGCAAGATTGAGGTCCTTAACCTCCCTGGCGGTATGATTAGGTCAGGAATTTTGTGCTAAAAGCTGGCTTACCCACGGTCGCGGCAGATGCGGTGAAAAAACCGCATCTGCCGCACTTGCCGCATAGCCGCCGCACTTGCGGCGCGTTTGCGGTGCGGTTGCGGTAATCGCCATAGTAAGTATAGGGGGACTTGCGGCAGATGCGGCAAGTACGGTTTTGCACTTGCGGCAGATGCGGCAGATGCGTCAAGTGCGGTTTATTTCGCGGCCGCACCTGCCGCAAGTGCAAAACCGCACTTGCCGCACTTGCCGCAAGTCCCCCTATACTTACTATGGCGATTACCGCAACCGCGCCGCAAGTGCGGCGGCTATGCGGCAAGTGCGGCAGATGCGGTTTTTTCACTGCATCTGCCGCGACCGCGGGTAAGCCCAAGCTTGACTCGGGGTTACCGCTTCTGGCAGTGAATGTTAACCCCGAGTCAGGCTCGGGAATACCGCTAGGAAGGTTAATGCTTCAGGAGATAGTTCAAGTTTCCTGAAGCAGCCGATACACAAAACACGTGTTGGGCTTTCAACACGTTTCAATAAGGGAGAATCCTTCACCTTAATGGGTAAGCCTGATTAAGTCTGTAGAAACTACCTGCACTTTATTCAGAGTGGTGAAGCTAAGTACTTATTGAGCTGGTCCCCAACTATATAGACTTCACTCCTGATATGCCGAGATCGCTGGTGCGTCATTTTTCACATCACTGGTAAGATGTCAAACAGGTATCTCACCAGCGATGTCACCAACGACTTCAGCAACGATCCAGAATTATACCAAGGTCGTTGGGAATTGTCACTCCATAGCGTAGCATTGAGATCATTGGTCATTGTCCCTTTCTAACACATCAATGTAGCGCTCCCAGCGGGAGCGCAACGACGTAGAAATGACCCGTAGCAGTATGTAACGATCAACGATCGCACAGCAGGGGCCAGATCATTGGTACGTGTCACACATAACGACATCGTTAGCGGGATCGTTGTGCGTCACAAATTCTGTGACATTACAACGATCTTGTTAACGATCTCGTTATGTGTGACAGGGGCTATATGTAAGCACCTTTTTTCTACAACTAAAGCAAACAGGCTCCTATTGTATGTAATTTTTTCTCCTCTAGGTACATGTCTTTCTTCTCCCCTTCTGTGACCTCATCTTTATCTTCCTTTACTTGTCTTACTCTTTCACCACAACAGTATGATGTACTGTAATAATTTGTCCTCTTGCAAAAAATAAATCCTACTATTTTGCATTATACACTTCTGTGGACCTTAGTGGTGTTACTTAATTGTGTGGGCATTTATACACTCATTTCTTTTAAGATTATGAGTTTTGAGGGAGCGTGCAATTGGCATGCTGGTTGCAAGAATGTCATCCAGAGCTATTGCCAATGAACTGAATGTTTATTTCTCTACCATAAGTCATCTCCATGGGGGTTTAAGAGAATTTGGCAGTAACCATAACAGCCCAGGATTTCCACATCTGGTATCTTCACCTCCGAGATCATTTGAGACCAGCCACCTGGATAGATGCTGTAATACTTGGTTTGCATCACTAAAGAATTTCTGTTCAAACTGTCGCAAAGCATCTCAGGAAAGGTAATCTGCGTGCTTGTCTTTCTCATCGGAGTCTCCAGCTGACTGCAGTTTGTTGTCAAAACTGACTTGAGTGGGCAAATGCTCACATTTCATGGTGCCTGGCATGTTGGGTAGATTTTCTCTTCATGGCTGAATTCTTGATTTCACTGTGCAGGGCAGATGGAAGACTGTGTGTGACAGCGTTGTATGGATGAGTGGGTTACTGATGGATGCAGTTACGGTATAGGCAGGAATATGCTATGGACAACAAACACAGCTGCATTTTATTAATGCCATATTGGATACCCAGAGATACCGTGATGAGGTCTGAGGCCCATTGGTGAGCCATTCATCCATGAACATCACCTCATCTTGCAGCATGATAATGCACGGGCCATGTTGTCGGGATTTCTATACAATTCTTGGAAGCTGACAACATCCCAGTTCTTGCATGGCCAGCATACTCACCAGACATGTGACCTGTTGAGCATGTTTGTGATGCTCTGGATTGGCGTATATGATAGCATGATACAGTTCTTGCCAATATCCAACAACATTTCACAGACATTGGAGTGGAGTAGACCAACATTCCACAGATCACAACCATGAGGCTAATCAACTCTATGTGAAGGAGATGTGTTGCACTGCAGGAGACAAATGGTGGTCACACCAGATACTGACTGGTTTTCTGACCCCTGTGGACTCCCCAAATACTGTAAAACTGCACATTTTAGAGTTGTCTTTTATTGTGGCCAGACTAAGACACACCTATGCAATAAAAATGCTGTTTAATCAGCATCTTGATATGCCACACCTCTGAGGTGGATGGATTATCTCAACAAAGAAGAAGTGCTCACTAAAGGCGGCGTCACACGTGTCAATATCGTGAGTGACATCGCCGATAAGTGACGCATCAGGGATGTCACTAACGAAATCGCAAGTGCATTGTGCTGTGTGACCCATTCTATAATAATAATGTAACCCGCTGTACTACTGTTTTCTAACACACAAACCCTAAGATAAAAACAATGAGCAAATACTCACCATTAAATAAGTTAACAAATAGGATTTTTTGGATTTGTTCTGTAATGCCCTATCCCTTTGGAAGTGCATTGAGCTGTAGGTTGAATTTCTGCTAAAGGGAAGAAAAAAAACTCTTTAAATCTTCTTCCTTAGCAAGTGTGACGAGCTGAGTGTGACCGGAGCGTAATTGCGAACGGAAGTAAATGTGTGACTTGTGATTCAGTGACTCTGGATTCAGGGAGTTTGGAAGGGAGGAATTACTTAACTGCTGGTGTATTTTATTGCTACTTTACATTTATTTTTACTTAACATTTCTGTTTGGTGTACTCCCCACTAGGAAATAAGCTCCATAATTGACAATGTCATCCAGTGTACATCTTTCCACATGTATGCAATCCTTGAACAGCCGGTCGAGGGTGCATACTGCTGTCTGAGATGTGAGCATGCTGTGCATTTGGAAACCCAGATACTGGATTTAAATGAGCAAATGGCAACACTGAGATCCATAGACAATATGAAAAGGCGTCTTCTGCTCACTGAGCTGCTGCTCAATGGGATAGATGTGGGGGAGGATGGTAGCATGAAGCTGCAGGACAGTCAGGCAGCTAGCTGGGTGACAGTTAGAAGGTGGAGTAGAGGGAAGAGTGCCCGGTTAGGCTAGTCCTGATCTGGCACACCCCAATAAATTTGCTAAATTGGCAGATGAGGGGGTATCAGTACAGGAATAGCACTGCTGCAGCAGGGCATGTCCTCTGAAAGCCGGAGGAGTGTCTGCTCCAGCAAGTGGGAAAACAGGAGGGCAGGGCAGGCCATACAGGTGCTGGAAGTGGAGGATTCAATTATTAGGGGAACAGATAGGACAATCTGTCACAAAGACAGGGATCGTTGAACAGTGTGCTGCCTACCTAGCGCTCGAGTCTGGCACATCGCTGATCGGGCTGACAGATTACTGGAAGGGGCTGGTGAGGACCCAGCAGTCATGGTGCTCATTGGCACAAATGTCAAAGTTATAGGTAGGTGGAAGGTCCTTAAAGATGATTTCAGGGAATTAGGCTGCAAGCTTAAGGCAAGGACCTCCAAGGTAGTATTCTCTGAATTACTGCCTGTACCACGTGCCACACCAGAGAGGCATCGGGAGATTAGGGAGATAAATAGGTGGCTCAGGAATTGGTGTAGGAAGGAGGGGTTTGGTTTCCTGGAGAACTGGGCCATTTTCTAGGTTGACTACAGGTTCTATGCTAGTGACGGCCTGCACCTCAATGAGGAGGGTGCAGCTGTGCTGGGGGAGAAAATGGCTAGAAGGTTGGAGGAGTGTTTAAACTAGGGATTGGGGGGAAAGGTATTCATTATACAGGAGAGGAAGATAGTGTAGATACTAACTTGGGCACAAATAATGAAATTGGGGGTGGGGCTAGGACAGTAAATATAGCAAGAAGAAATAGAGGTAAAGAGAGATGTATAAAGTGCATGTACACTAATGCCAGAAGCCTCACCAACAAAATGGAGGAATTAGAATTAATTTTGTTGGGAAATAGTTATGACATGGTGGGGATATCAGAGACATGGCTGTTAATTTACAGGGCTATAGTCTGTTCAGAAATAACCGTACAAATAAGCGAGGGGGAGGTGTTCATATGTAAAATTATCCTTAAACCCATCCTACGTGATAATATATGTGAATCTAATGGAAATGTAGAGTCCCTGTGGGTGGAGATAAGGGGAGGGGGAAAAATAATAAATTACTGATAGGGGTTTGTTATAAGTCTCCAACAATAATGAAAGTGGAGGAGAATATACTCATAAAGCAAATAGATGAAGCAGCGATTCAGGGAGAAGTCATTATTGTGGGGGACTTCAACTACCCTGAAATACATTGGGGAACAGAAAGTTGCAGTTCCAGCAAAGGTAATAGGTTTTTGACAACACTGAGAGACAATTACCTTCCACAACTGGTTCAGGACCCAACAAGAAGTGGGGCACTGTTAGACCTAATATTAACCAACAGGCCACACCGCATATCACATTTACGGGTTGGAGGTCACTTGGGTAATAGTGATCATAATATAATACGTTTTAAAGTGTCCTTTAATAAGATGTGTAGTAGAGGGGCTACAAGGACACTAAACTTCAGGAAGGCAAATTAACCACTATGGTTAAATAAAGCTGTAAGGGGCACAATAAGTGACAAAAATAAAGCATTTAGCATATTAAAGCAAGTAGGTAGTGATGAAGCGTTAAATAAATACAGAGGATTAAATAACATTTGTAAAAAGCAAATCAAGGCAGCAAAATTGAGACAGAGAGACTCATTGTCAGAGAAAGTAAAAAAGATCCCAAAATATTCTTTAACTGCATAAATCATAAGAAACTAAAAAATTATTGTGTTGGCCCCCTTAAAATAGTCTGGGTGAAATGGTGGATGATGAGGAAGAAGTCAATATGCTAAATGACTTTTTTCAACAGTATTTACACAAGAAAATCCCATGACATACAAAATGATCAGTGATAACAAAAATTCTCCATTAAATGTCACCTGCTTAACCCAACAGGAAGTACGGCATCGTCTAAAAATCACTAAAGTTGACAAATTCCCAGGAGTGGCTTATAGCAAATGTGGTGCCAATATTTAAAACGGGGACAAAAACTGAACTTGGAAATTATAGGCCAGTAAGCTTAACCTATACTGTGGGTAAAATCCTAAAGGGTTTTCTAAAAGATGCTATACTGGAGTATCTGAAGAAAAATAACCTCATAACCCAACACTAAACTCTGCAGGGTTATCAATACAGAGGAGGCCAATTTTATATTACAGGAGGATTTATGTAAACTAGAAGCTTGGGCTGATAAATGTCAAATGAGCTTTAATGGGGATAAATGTAAAGTCATGCACTTGGGCAGAGGAAATAAAATGTATAATTGTGTGCTTAATTGTAAAACACTGGGAAAAACTATCACTGAAAACAACCTGGGTGTATGGGTAGATGACAAACTCACATTTAGTGGCCAGTGTCAGGCAACTGCTGCAAAGGCAAATAAAATAATGGGATGCATTAAAAGAGGCATAGATGCTCATGAGGAGTACATCATTTTACCGCTATACAAGTCATTAGTGCGACCACACTTAGAATACTGTGTACAATTCTGGTCTGTGGTGTATAAGAAAGACATAGCTGAACTAGAGCAGGTCCAGAGAAGAGAGACCAAGGTTATTAGAGGACTGCAATACCAAGACAAGTTATTAAACTTGGGGTTATTTAGTTTGGAAAAACAAAGGCTTAAGGGTGATCTTATAATAATGTATAAATATATGAGGGGATAGAACAGAGAACTTTTTAATGATTTTTTCACTCTTAGGCCTGAGACGGGGACAAGGTGGCATTCTCTACGTCTGGAGGAAAGAAGGTTTAATCACAATCACAGACGTGGATTCTTTACTGTAAGAGCAGTGAGACTATGGAACTCTCTGCCACATGATGTTGTAATGAGTGAGTCACTACTAAAAATTAAGAATGGCCTGGATGCCTTTCTTGAAAAGTATAATATTACCGGTTATAAATACTAGATTCTTGATAGGGTATTGATCCAGGGAACTAGTCTGATTACAATATATGGAGTCAGGAAGGAATTTTTTTCCCCAATGTGGAGCTTAGGGTTGCCACGTGGTTTTTTTTTCCTTCCTCTAGATCAACATTTTAGGCTATGGCTTGAACTAGATGGACTTAAAGTCTTCCTTCAACATTAAAAACTATGTTACTATGTTACTATGCATAAAAAAACAATGTTGTTCTCTGCTATAGCTGGTGTAGAGTTCAGAAACTAACGCTGGCATGCCTACTAAGGGCAACACATGACATCACTGCTATATTCCTATAACTGGCATACCGATGTCAGCTGCCGGACTTTGAATAGCACAGTATAAAATGCCCTGGGGGGGTGACAGGTTCCCTTGAAGACACACATTCAGCAAAAATGTTTTGCAGAGCAGAGACCTGCTGGGTCCTTGCACTGCAATACATGCTATTCAAAGGCCGGTGTGACGTCACACAATCCCAGTGGCCAATCAGGGACCATTTCACTCTTCAGACCTTCAGACAAATCGTTTACAACCGGATCCCAGGGGAAACAGTGACGACACCACTGGAACGGCACTGACACCAGAGATGAGTGTAAGTTTTTTACTTTAAAAAGGGGAAGCACATGGATTGACAAGTTGTCCAAGTAGTGGACAGCACCTTTATTAAGGGAAATAGTATTTCCTGACTACACATTTAGAAATTAGACTAATTCCATAGATCAGCATCCCATCACAGAATCTAATACTCATATCCTGTTCTATTATTTTGTCAAGAAAGGCATCCAAGCAACCCTTGAACTTTTTTAGTGAATCAACCATTACAGTATCATGTGGCAGTAAGTTTCATAGTCTCACTGCTCTTACAGTAAAGAATCTGCATCTGTGAGGATGATAAACCTTCTTTCCTCTAGATAAGAGGATTCTCCCATCCCTTATAACTGTCGTAGGCCTTAGTAAAAAAAAAGATCATTATACAGATCTATGAGCTGTTCCTTCATATAATAGTAAATTCTAAAAATTTTGCCCCTATACCTTTAATTATGCTAACTGAATGATCCAAAGTTTGATAATCTGTTTCGGTATTGTAGTTCTCTAAAGTGAACCTGTCACCCCTTTTGTGCATTATAACATGTTCCCAGTACCTTAAATATATTGTAGTTGGGGTTCTGGTAACCACTTTATATCCCCAGACAGGCCCCTGATTACCTCCGAAATTAGCTTTGAATGTGTCCCTCGCCATATGGTAATGAGTTGTACACAGGGGTGAACCTAGCCTCTCTGATGCCTGAGGCGAACTGCAAAACGGCGCCCCCCCCCCCCACCCGCTAGCAAATTTTTTAAATTGATAAAAATAAATCTGGTTCATACAGATTTATATTTATCCTGTGTAAATGAGCAAAATAGTGGACATTTTAGTTTACAGAAACAGAAAAAAAAGATGTCAGCGCCATCACACGCACATACAAGAACCACACAGAAGAATCCAGAACAAGAATCATTAATGGGAATGGCGGCTTGGCACAAGCATTTAGACACATAATGACGACTGTCAGAGCTGTGGGCCTGTAGGCAGACACTGTCCTGTATCCTTATAGCACAGGAGGCAGAACTGATTGCCCACCTCTGGCACACGCCTACAAAACTCTGGCCGCTGCCTGGCACTGAATATTCAGACATGCCACCATGCCGGACCGTCCACACACCACAGGTAACATCAACAAGCCGCCACTGCACTAAGTTGGTAAAATAAAAGAAAGGAGGGGGAACAAGAGGCGCAATAGTGCCCTATCACTAGTGACACTAAATATCAAGGTGGTGTATAGTAGTTTCACTCACCTATGCCAGTTGTGAGACCCACAACTGGTTTGAAGGCATATAGTAATAATGTACTGATGGCTGCTGCTGGACTTCCATCGGCCACTGACTCGTGGAGACACATCAAGATGTTGGGAAAAGGGTGTGTAACAGTCCGCGCTGCCAGGTCCACCGCTACTCCAAAGAACACACGTGTAGGTGATGTTCAAACAGTTTTCCTTTATTCCTCTGACGCGTTTCGGTGCCCTCCGGGCACCTTCCTCATCCCTGATCCCTGAGGAAGGTGCCAGGAGGGCACCGAAACGCGTCGGAGGAATAAAGGAAAACTGTTTGAACATCACCTACACGTGTGTTCTTTGGAGTAGCGGTGGGCCTGGCAGCGCGGACTGTTACACACCCTTTTCCCAACATCTTGAAGTTGGTAAAATGGCGCTTCTCCTCCATCCAACAGACCACACTTACTCCCAAATTGCTTAGCCAATCACAAGCGCCACACACGGGGCTGTCTTTAAATAATTAATAACAGGGTCCTTCCTATTAGGTTGAGCAAAGGATGTGGGAGCAGGAAGGGGGAAGAGCACAACCGACCAACCACTGCTCAGGAGAAACAAGGCTGGATGCCTGAATGTACCGAGGGGCGGCACTGGACCTGGTGTGTAAGGGTGGTTTCACATTTGCGTTTGGAACGCAAGTGTATCAGAACGCAGCCAAACGCATGCGCACTGCATTCCTATGTTTAACATGGGAACGGTTCCGTTTGGATGTGCATCATTTATACGCCCTCCTCCGCCCTCCAAATGCAACATATTGCATTTTTTGTGCGTTCACAGGCGCTTGTTTTATCAGCAAGTGCCCGCAAGTGCTCAAACAATGCATGGATCTCAATGGATCCGCAGTGTCCTCCGCATGGCGGTGCAGGAGAACGCTGCGAATCACACTGAAATTTCGTCGGCAGCGGCTGGGAGGAGGATCTCCGCCTCCCGGCCGCCGTCTAGATCGCTGATTGGCTGGCCGGGCACCATACTGATGTGAACGCATGCGTTCACATCAGTATGGCAGCGTTTGTCCTGCGTTTGCGTTTGCATGCCCTGCGCATGCAGACACAAACGCAAATCTGAAACCAGCCTAAGTTATGTCCAATCAGTCCTGCAGCAGAGGGACAATGCATCCTGCATCATAGAAATCATGGAGCCCCAGAGCAGAAGTTCTAATTGGGCACCCCCAAACAAAAACAATATTTGGCTGGGTCACATAGGTACATCTCTCACAACATGTCAGCCTTTACAAAGTAATTTTCCTCCTACTGAAGCCCCTAGATTCCCCTTTCATTGCCCCTATAAAGTGTGATGCCAACAAAAGTGCCCCACAAACACTGTATGATGCTCCACAGTGCATTCCTCCACATGCACATTATGGATGACCCTACTGTACCTCCTTCAACTACCCCAGTACAGTATGATCCCCAATTATGACCCCCGCCCAGCTCTCCATGTAGTAAAACGGACCTATGTACAGTATAATGGTCCCCAACACAGTCCTCAAATAGCCCTTCATAAAGGATAAAGGCTCCCTCGTAGCCCTCAAAGTATTATCATGCCTCTCACAGAGCCCTCCAAATATTATAATGGCTTCCATGTAGAATAATTTGCTCCATATAATATAATACACCCCCATAGTATTCCACATAGTATACTGCATTCCTCCATATATTATGCACCCCCATAGTCTTCTATCAAATAGAATGCACCCCTACAGTCCTCAATATAGAAAACCACACCGCCACAGTCCTCCATATAGTATATTGCACCCCGTAGTCCTCTAAATAGCATATTGCACTGCCACAGACCTCCATAGAGAACAATTCACCCCCACAGTACTCGATATAAAATAATCCACCCCCACACTCCTCCATGTAGTATAATGCACCCCACAGTCCTCCATATAGAATAATGCATCCCCACAGTCCTCCATATACGGTAGATTAATGCACCCCCACAGTCCTCCAAATAGTATAATGCACCCCACAGTCCTTCATATAGCATATTGCACCTCCACAGTCCACCATATAGAATCCCCACAGTCCTCCATATAGCATAATGCAAGCCCATATAGCATACTGCACCCCCATAGCTCTCTTCATACAGCATTTTGGACCCCCATAGTCCTCCATATAGTATCATGCATCCCCTATAGCCTTCCTTATAGTATAATGCACCCCCATAGTCTTCCATATAATATAATGGGCCACAATAGTTCTCCATATAGTATATTGCACCCCCATTGTCCTCCTATATTATATTATATTATATTATACATTACATAGTTTCCCATCAATGTACTCACTAAAAAAAACTATTAAAAAACAAAAAAGTAAATACCTCTTCTCCTCAGCATCTCCTCTGCCGCTCTGCACGTCTCGGCACAGCGGCGCTAAGTAATGACATCATTGTTCCCCGCCGTGCTGAGCTGCAGAGGGGTGGACAGCGGCAGCCGGGACTCGGGAGAAGAATGCTGCCGACAGAGGCGGCCGGGACTATAGGAGTTGCATGTTCGCGGGGCCACCACTGGTACACACATGGCTCCGCTCCGTGCATCTAGTACACACTCAGCTCCGTACACCACGTACGCCTCGTACACAAGCGGCTCTGCTCCTTACACACCTCGTACACACGCGGCTCTGCTCCGTACGCCTCGTACACAAGCGGCTCTGCTCTGTACACATGTGGCTCCGCTCTGTACACCTCGTACACACGTGGCTCCGCTCCGTACACTTCGTACACATATGGCTCCACTCCATACACCTAGTACATACGTGGCTCTGCTTCGTACACACGCGGCTCCGCTTTGTACACACTCGGCTCCGCTGCGAACGCCTTGCACACACGGCTCTGCTCCGTACGCCTCGTACACACATGGTTCCGCTCCGTACACCTTGTACACACTGGGCTCTGCTCCATACACCTCGTACACATACAGCTCTGCTCCGTACACCTTGTACACACTGCACACTGGTCTCTGCTCCGTACACCTCGTACACATACAGCTCCGCTCTGTACACCTTGTACAAGTGCAGCTCCACTCCGTACACCTCGTACACTCTCAGCTCCGCTCCGTACACCTTGTACAAGCGCAGCTCCAATTTGTACACCTCGTACACTCTCAGCTCCGCTCCGTACACCTTGTACAAGCGCAGCTCCACTCCGTACACCTCGTACACTCTCAGCTCCGCTCCGTTCACCTTGTACAAGCACAGCTCCGATCCGCACACCTTGTACAATCTCAGCTCCGTAACGTACACACGTGGCTTCACTCCATACACCTCGTACACACTCGGCTTCACTCCATACACCTCGTACACACACGGCTCCGCTCCGTACACCTCACACACACTTGGCTCCACTCCGTACACCTCGTACACTCTCAGCTTTGCTCCGTACACCTTGTACAAGCGCAGCTCCAATTCGTACACCTCGTACACTCTCAGCTCCGCTCTGTACACCTTGTACAAGCGCAGCTCCGCTCCGTACGCCTCATACACACTTGGCTCCTCTCGTACACCTCGTACAAGCGCAGCTCCACTCCGTACACATCGTACACTCTCCGCTCCGTTCCCCTTGTACAAGCACAGCTCCGACCCGTACACCTTGTACACTCTCAGCTCCGTAACTTACACACGTGGCTTCACTCCATATACCTCGTACACACTCGGCTTCACTCCATACACCTCGTACACACATGGCTCTGCTCCGTACACCTCGTACACACACTGCTCTGCTCCATACACCTCGTACACACTCGCTCTGTTCCGTACACCTCGTACACACGCGGCTCGGCTCCGTACACCTCGTACACACTCGTCTCGGCTCCGTACACCTCGTACACACACTGCTCTGCTCCGTACACCTCGTACACACTCGGCTCCGCTCCATACACCTTGTACACACACTCGGCTTGCTGCTCGTACACCTCGTACACACGCGGCTCGGCTCCGTACACCTCGTACACACTTGGCTCTGCTCCATACACCTCATACACACGCAGCTCGGCTCCATACACCTCGTACACATATGGCTCCACTCCATACATCTAGTACATACGTGGCTCTGCTCCGTACACACGCGGCTCTGCTCCGTACGCCTCGTACACAAGCGGCTCTGCTCTGTACACATGTGGCTCCGCTCTGTACACCTTGTACACACGTGGCTCCGCTCCGTACACTTCGTACACATATGGCTCCACTCCATACACCTAGTACATACGTGGCTCTGCTTCGTACACATGCGGCTCCGCTTTGTACACACTGGGCTCCGCTGAGAACGCCTTGCACACACGGCTCTGCTCCGTACGTCTCGTACACACATGGTTCCGCTCCGTACACCTTGTACACACTGGGCTCTGCTCCAAACACCTCGTACACATACAGCTCTGCTCCGTACACCTTGTACACACTGCACACTGGTCTCCGCTCCGTACACCTCGTACACATACAGCTCCGCTCTGTACACCTCGTACAAGCGCAGCTCCACTCCGTACACCTCGTACACTCTCAGCTCCGCTCCGTACACCTTGTACAAGCGCAGCTCCAATTTGTAAACCTCGTACACTCTCAGCTCCGCTCCGTACACCTTGTACAAGCGCAGCTCCAATTTGTAAACCTCGTACACTCTCAGCTCCGCTCCGTACACCTTGTACAAGCGCAGCTCCACTCCGTACACCTCGTACACTCTCAGCTCCGCTCCGCTCCGTTCACCTTGTACAGCACAGCTCCGATCCGCACACCTTGTACAATCTCAGCTCCATAACGTACACACGTGGCTTCACTCCATACACCTCGTACACACTCGGCTTCACTCCATACACCTCGTACACACACGGCTCCGCTCCGTACACCTCACACACACTTGGCTCCACTCCGTACACCTCGTACACTCTCAGCTCCGCTCCGTACACCTTGTACAAGCGCAGCTCCAATTCGTACACCTCGTACACTCTCAGCTCCGCTCTGTACACCTTGTACAAGCGCAGCTCCGCTCCGTACACCTCATACACACTTGGCTCCTCTCCGTACACCTCATACACTCTCAGCTCCTCTCCGTACACCTCGTACAAGCGCAGCTCCACTCCGTACACATCGTACACTCTCCGCTCCGTTCACCTTGTACAAGCACAGCTCCGATCCGTACACCTTGTACACTCTCAGCTCCGTAACGTACACACGTAGCTTCACTCCATATACCTCGTACACACTCGCTTTACTCCATACACCTCGTACACACTCGGCTTCACTCCATACACCTCGTACACACACGGCTCCGCTCCGTACACCTCACACACACTTGGCTCCACTCCGTACACCTCGTACACTCTCAGCTCCGCTCCGTACACCTTGTACAAGCGCAGCTCCAATTCGTACACCTCGTACACTCTCAGCTCCGCTCTGTACACCTTGTACAAGCGCAGCTCCGCTCCGTACACCTCATACACACTTGGCTCCTCTCCGTACACCTCATACACTCTCAGCTCCTCTCCGTACACCTCGTACAAGCGCAGCTCCACTCCGTACACATCGTACACTCTCCGCTCCGTTCACCTTGTACAAGCACAGCTCCGATCCGTACACCTTGTACACTCTCAGCTCCGTAACGTACACACGTAGCTTCACTCCATATACTCGTACACACTCGGCTTTACTCCATACACCTCGTACACACACGGCTCCGCTCCGTACACCTAGTACGCACACTGCTCTGCTCCGTACACCTCGTACACACTCTGCTCTGCTCCGTACACCTCGTACACACTCGGCTCCACTCCGTACACCTCGTACACACTCGGCTCTGTTCCGTACACCTCGTACACACGCGGCTCGGCTCCGTACACCTCGTACACACTCGTCTCGGCTCCGTACACCTCGTACACGCTCGGCTCTGCTCCGTACACCTCGTACACAAACGGCTTCGCTCCGTACACCTCGTACACACACTGCTCTGCTCCGTACACCTCGTACACACTCGGCTCCGCACCATACACCTCGTACACACGCAGCTCGGCTCCGTACACCTCGTACACACTCGGCTCTGCTCCATACACCTCGTACACACGCAGCTCGGCTCCGTACACCTCGTACACACACGGCTCCACTCCGTACACCTTGTACACACGCGCTCCGCTCTGTACACCTCGTACACACTCGGCTCTGCTCTGTACACCTCGCACACACTCGGCTCTGCTCCATACACCTCGTACACACATGGCTCCGCTCTGTACACCTCGTACACACATGGCTCCGCTCCGAACACCTCATACACACATGGCTCCGCTCCGTACACCTCATACACACACAGCTCCGCTCTGCACAACTCATACATACACAGCTCCACTCCATACACCTCGTACAAACGCACCTCCACTCTGTACAACTCGTACACTCAGCTCCACTCCATATACCTCATACATACACAGCTCTGCTACATTCATTTACACTGTAAATCCCTCAGCCCCACACACAAACTTCACCTCATCCAGCACCATGGTGGAGTCCTGGCTGCATACTGAGGAGCTGATCATGTGACCCCCGTGACTTCTCCTCCCTCCTTTGACATCATCAAAGGTCCTGTCAGCGCAGGGCACTGTGAAGCATGCAGCCGGCTCACACTGCCGGTGGGGGGGGTTGGTTTGGAGACCGCAGGCGCTGCAGCAGGAGTCTGCTGAGCCTGGGGCAGATACCGCGCCAGCAGCCCCAGTACGCCAAGCCTGGTCGCAAGGTCGGCGGCCAGGACTATAGGAGCGGGATCGGCATCAGCAGGGGCCACACTGCCACCAGGCGCTCCTGAGGATGCCGCCCCCCGTCTACCAGCAGGGCTTGCCGCCTGAGGCTGACACTTCATGTCGCCTCATGGATGCTGCGGCCCTGGTTGTACACAGTCAGGTGGGATGCGGCTCACTTCAGTCCGAGCCACCCCTGTGCCTGGAAAACCGCCCTGCCTCCTGTAAAACCTGCCCACCACCTGTAATATGCCACCCCTCCTGTGTATGTATGGAAGCAGTAACGGCATTCGTGCCTGCGCAGCGACGTGGGTCACTGTGCTCTATTGCAGCCGCATAAAGACTTGCAAGACTTCACAAACCTCTTAAGACTTTGGTCACTGCGGCTTCAAGAGATCACAGTGACCCGTGCCATTGTGCAGGCGCAAATGTCGTCACTGTTTCCATACATACACAGGAGGGGTGGCATATTAAAGACGGTGGGGCGGGTTTTACTGGCGGCGGGGCAGCTCGGACTGAAGTGAGCCACATCCCACCCGACCATGTAGAGCTAATTACCATATGGCGCTGGACACATTCAAAGTTAATTTCTGAGGTAATCAGGGGCCAGTCTGGGAGTATAAATGGGTTACGAGAATCCCAATTACAGTATGTTTAAGTGCTGGGCACAGGTTATAATGCACAAAAGGGGTGACATGTTCACTTTAATAACATTTGTCAGTAATTTCTGAATCAATATAGTTCAGCCATGTCCTCCTTATTCACTCTAGCACAAAAGTGTACACGGTGTTCCAAGTGTGGCTGCACTAATGATTTGTACGAAGGTAAAACTATGTTCCTGTCAGGAGCATCTATGCCTCTTTTAATGCATCACATCATTTTATTTTCTTTGACATCAGCTGCCTGAGACTAAAATTAGGTTTGCCGTCCACCCATGCACTCAGGTCTTTTTCATTTACAGTTTTATTCAGTGATTTACTTTTTTCACCTTAAATTTATAAAAATGAAACTTAAAGGGAATCTGTCAGGTCAAAAATTCATATGTAACTTATGATATAATTTCCTAATATCCTGGTGAAGCTCTTTCTATTCATGTATTTCTTTCATTTATACTCTCCCTCCCCCATCCTATGAAACTGCAAATAGAGATTCATTCCATCTGTCGATCACAGTTCTCTGCTGCCCACTCCCCAGGGAATGAATTTTCACTAGTGACTTCAATGCCCTGCACTACCCTGCTCTGCCCTCTTTGACAAGCAAAGTTCAGTACAAATTACTTAAATGGGAGGAGGGGGTGGGACTGCATCATCCTGTCTGCAGCAAAACAAATGTTCAAGTAAAACTCACAGAATCTCTCACAGCATGGCTTGTGCTCAGAACAGGAGGAGACAGCCATATCTGATAACTTTATATGTGCCTGCATCTCTCCCTCTCCCCTCCAGAAACAGGACAGGCAGAAATGAAAATGAAAGCTACGCTACACTACACTAGCAGGAGACACAGAGCACAGAGGGGAGGGACAGACTAACAGCTTCTGTGGGTGTGGATATTTAAATAACATTTACATACTGTGGACCATTCAGGAGTGAAAGTAATGAGCCTGGCTAGTGCACCAGCTAACTGCAGGATGTGCAGATGCATATGGCAAGAAAACTACAGAGGGTAAAGTAATGATTTTAACGTGTTTTTAAAGGTCTGCCCAGGCCCTAATCAAGGGTACTATTAGCATAACAATGAAAAATGACCTGACAGAGTCTCTTTAAATTCTCATTTCTCAGCCCAAGCCTCCAACTTACATAAATAAATCTGTAATATTAAGATATCCTCCTCTGTGTTAATTACCTTGCAGAGTTTAGTATCATCTGCAAATATTGAACTTCTCCTCTGTATATCCTCTACAAGGCCATTAATAAATATATTAAAAAGGAGAGGGCCCAATACTGGCCCCTGTGTAACCCCACTAACTGTGACCTAAGTGTATTCCATTAATAACCAATTCCTCCTGATACTGAGCTAGTTGTTAACCCAGTTACACATATGTGCCCTAGTCCAATTGTTCTTATTTTAAATACAAACCTTTTGTGTAGCATTGTATCAAACACCATTAAAAAATTGTAGATAGAGGACATGTACAGCCTTAACTTGGTCCAGTCTGGAACTCATATGGGGATATCACTGAGTGCATTTCTCATGCTGTATGACTTCACTATTATTACTGTTTTGGGGTATCCATGTGTGCATTAGGCCCCTTTCACATCAGCGTTTTTCGCTGATTGCGGCAGATCCTGCAGATTTACTGCATCTGCCACTTAACAGCCGCACTTGCGGCACACTTGCCGCAGGCCCCATGCATTGTCTATGGGGCATGCGGCAAGTGCGGTATTGCCGCGATACGGCAGTTGCAGTTGCGCAAAATAACCGCAGCTGACTGCGTTTTTTCCGCAGCCACAACGTCCGCAAATGCCGGCTCCGGTAAAACCACACTTGCTGCACTTGCCACAAGCCCCATAGACAATGCATGGGGTTCGCCGCTAGTGGGGCCATAAGGTGGCATATGCGGTAAATCTGACGGATCTGCCTCAATCAGCGAAAAAAGCTGATGTGAAAGCAGCCTTTCTCGAGTTTTGTGACTTCACTGTCTGCATTTTCATTGTATTAGTTTATGAACTGCAGAGGTTGCAATCATACTTGGATAATAATACTTAAAGCACCACCCCAATGTTTTTTTTTTCAGTGCTGGAGTGGTGCTTTAAATGTAAGCCCTCTGCCCCCAGTAATATACTCATATTCCAGCATCTTCACGTCTTACCAGCGCCACTCTGGTCCTCTGGAGCCATCCTGTGCCTGTAACTTCTGAATAGCTGCACGGAAGTCAAAAGTTACATCACAAGAGCTCAATGCAACTCTATGAGAGCAAGAATGAAACCAGGATGAGGTTCTCATAGAGAAGTATTGATTTATGGCATTCTGCATGCTCCAGGAAACACTGGAGCTACCGACAGGTCAAAAATCTCCACAGACCAACCGAAGTGTTACTGGAAAAAGGTAAAGCCACCAACAGGTGAGTATTAGACAGAGTCAGGGGACTTAAATTTAAAGCACCACTCTAGCAGTGCAATAAAAAAAATACTGGAGTGGTGCTTAAAAGTGGTCCAAGTTCTGCATTAATGTGTCTTGCACTGACGTAACAATCCAGTTTTATAGTTGTGCATGCATAACAGTACCATCTGGCAATCATAAAGTACATATACTATACACCATCCTACAAATTCCACTATTAAGAATTGTCACTTTTGATTCAGAGTTGATTCTTATTTAACATTCATGAAATCTTATGACAACCTCTTCATGTATGCTCATCTTCAAAGTTATTTGTGACTTTTAGCAGCAGTATTTTGTGCCTACTGGACAGGAGCCCTGAGAACAGACTACTAACTGCTGCAATTCCCTGCGTCTCTTCTGATACGCAGGTCTGGTGCAATGTCATAGTTGCCAGTTGAGGCACACATGACATTGTGATGGGTTTACTAATCAGGAAACCACTGTTGATGCCAGAAAGTAGGAGGCAGTTTGCAGGACTCCTATCCAGCAGCCATGGAAGACTACCGTGTCCACTGGACCATGGTTCTACTAATCGATTTGCTCATAGTTACTAGTAATGTATCCACCAAACTTTCACTATATTCTTAATATTATACAGAGACAAGATCCTTGGCTACATTTCTGGGAGGCGACCAATCAGACTTTAGCAGTTGCTACAGTGAGCACCACGCAGACTAGCACCTTTTTTGGTCACGTGGCTCAAGTGCCTGCAAATGGCGTCCTGGTGAGAAATGAGGTGCGTATTGGGATAGCATAAAGGAGATATGTATTCTAAGAATAAACGCATTTTAGTCATGTTTAGAGATTTAGCAGAATAAAGTGGCAGACAACATCAATACGTGTTAAAGGTGCATCAATTTTTTATGAAACAACGAAAGTCTTGTTAGGTAACAGAGTAATTATATCTGCAGATCCGTGACAAACAAAAATAAGTTATTGATATAGAATGTCACATGGCAAACTAAATATGGCATACAAAGTAAAAGTAAACAGTCCATGCCCACCCACCCCCTCATCCACACCTGATCACCCTTAGCTGTAGATATATTCAGAACGATGAGTCTGATCCAGACTCTAGTCTGATCCATGAATCTCCCAAACTACATCTCCCAAAGTGCAGCTTCCTAAGTACAAGACTTTGAAATAGACTAGAAATGTACTGGAAATGACTGGAAGGTGCTGGGATTGAAAGCCACTACTATAGCTGTAGATATATTCAGAATTTCCTGCATGGAGCTTGGAAAGATCACGGATATTTCTCTCCCGCATGTTGAACTTTTCATGGATCTATAATAGTGACTGCACCATTTTTTTTCCCTGGATTATCCATCCACCGTTGTCAAATTATATACAGTATATATATACATATATATATATATATATATATATATATATATACAGTGCCTACAAGTAGTATTCAACCCCCTGCAGATTTAGGTGGTTTGATAAGATGCAAATAAGTTAGAGCCTTCAAACTGCAAACGAGAGTAGGATTTATTAACAGAAGCATAAATCTTACAAACCAAAAAGTTATGTTGCTCAGTTGAATTTTAATACATTTTAAACATAAAAGTGTGGGTCAATTATTATTCAACCCTAGGTTTAATATTTTGTGGAATAACCCTTGTTTGCAATTACAGCTAATAATCGTCTTTTATAAGACCTGATCAGGCCGGCACAGGTCTCTGGAGTTATCTTGGCCCACTCCTCCATGCAGATCTTCTCCAAGTTATCTAGGTTCTTTGGGTGTCTCATGTGGACTTTAATCTTGAGCTCCTTCCACAAGTTTTCAATTGGGTTAAGGTCAGGAGACTGACTAGGCCACTCCATCACCTTGATTTTTTCCTCTTGAACCAGGCCTTGGTTTTCTTGGCTGTGTGCTTTGGGTCGTTGTCTTGTTGGAAGATGAAATTACGACCCATCTTAAGATCCTTGATGGAGGAGCGGAGGTTCTTGGCCACAATCTCCAGGTAGGCCGTGCTATCCATCTTCCCATGGATGCGGACCAGATGGCCAGGCCCCTTGGCTGAGAAACAGCCCCACTGCATGATGCTGCCACCACCATGCTTGACTGTAGGGATGGTATTCTTGGGGTCGTATGCAGTGCCATCCAGTCTCCAAACGTCACGTGTGTGGTTGGCACCAAAGATCTCGATCTTGGTCTCATCAGACCATAGAACCTTGAACCAGTCTGTCTCGGAGTCCTCCAAGTGATCATGAGCAAACTGTAGACGAGCCTTGGCATGACGCTTTGAAAGTAAAGGTACCTTACGGGCTCGTCTGGAACGGAGACCATTGCGGTGGAGTACGTTACTTATGATATTGACTCAAACCAATGTCCCCACTGCCATGAGATCTTCCCAAATAATTAATCCACACATGTGAAGCTCATTGTTCTTTGTGCCTGAACTACTTCTTAATACTTTAGGGGGACCAAACAGAATGCTGGTGGTTTGAGGGGTTGAATAATAAATGACCCTCTGAATTAACTTTTAACGCTTTAACCCCTTCACCCCCGAGCCCATTTTTGCTTATTTTGGCCTTAATGCCCGAGCCATTTTTTGCAATTCTGACCAGTGTCCCTTTATGAGGTTATAACTCTGGAACGCTTCAACCGATCCTAGCGATTCTGAGATTGTTTTTTCGTGACATATTGGGCTTCATGTTAGTATTAAATTTAGGTCAATAATTTTTGCGTTTATTTGTGAAAAAATAAAAAATATGGCAAAAATTTTGAAAATTTCGAAATTTTCAAATTATGAATTTTTTTTCTGCTAAACCAGAGAGTTATGTGACAAAAAATTGTTGATAAATAATATTTCCCACATGTCTACTTTATATCAGCACAATTTTGGAAAAAAAAAATTTTGGGGGTAGGAAGTTATAAGGGTTCAAAGTTCATCAGTAATTTTTCATTTTTCCACCAAAATTTACAAAACCATTTTTTTAGTGACCACATCACATTTGAAGTCCGTTTGAGGGGTGTACACAACAGAAAACACCCAAAAGTGACACCATTCTAAAAATTGCACCCCTCAAGCTACTCAAAACTACATTCAAGAAGAATATTAACCCTTCAGGTGCTTCACAGGAACTAAAGCAAAGTGGAAACAAAAAATGGATATTTAAATTTTTCCAACAAAAATGTTCTTTTAGCCTCAAATCTTTCATTTTCACATGGGCAACAGCATAAAATGGATCCTAAAGTTTGTTGGGCAATTACTCCTGAGTATATCGATACCTCATATGTGGTCATAAACCACGTTTTGGGCGCACGGCAGGGCTCAGAAGGGAAGGAGCGCAATTTGACTTTTGGAGCTAATTTTCCATTCAAAAAGTGAAATTGCGCTCCTTCCCTTCTGAGCCCTGTTGTGCGCCCAAACAGTGGTTTATGACCACATATGAGGTATCGGTGTACTCAGGAGAAATTGCCCAACAAATTTTAGGATGAATTTTATGCTGTTGGCCATTTGAAAATTAAAAAAATTAGGCTAAAACAACATTTTTGTGAAAAATAAAGTACTTTTTAATTTTTACAGATCAATTTGTGAAGCACCTGGGGTTCAATATGCCCACTACCCATCTAGATAAGTTCCCTGGGGTGTCTAGTTTCCAAAATGGGGTCACTTGTGGGGGAACTCCAATGTGTAGGCACACAGGGGCTCTCCAAACGCAACATGGTGTCCGCTAACAATTTGAATGGAAAATCAGGTCAACTTGTTAGCGGACACATGTCACGTTTGGAGAGCCCCTGTGTGCCTACACATTGGAGCTCCCCCACAAGTGACCCCATTTTGGAAACTAGACACCCCAGGGAACTTATCTTGATGGGTTGTGAGCATATTGAACCCCCAGGTGCTTCACAAATTAATCCGTAAAAACGAAAAAGTACTTTTTTTCCACTTTTTTTTTTTCCCATTTATTTGTGAAGCACCTGGGGGTTCAATATGCCCAATACCCATCTAGATAAGTTCCCTGGGGTGTCTAGTTTCCAAAATGGGGTCACTTGTGGGGGAACTCCAATGTGTAGCCACACAGGGGCTCTCCAAACGCAACATGGTGTCCGCTAACAATTTGAATGGAAAATCAGGTCAACTTGTTAGCGGACACATGTCACATTTGGAGAGCCCCTGTGTGCCTACACATTGGAGCTCCCCCACAAGTGACCCCATTTTGGAAACTAGACACCCCAGGGAACTTATCCTGATGGGTTGTGAGCATATTGAACCCCCAGGTGCTTTACAAATTAATCCGTAAAAACGAAAAAGTACTTTTTTTCCACTTTTTTTTTTTCCCATTTATTTGTGAAGCACCTGGGGGTTCAATATGCCCAATACCCATCTAGATAAGTTCCCTGGGGTGTCTAGTTTCCAAAATGGGGTCACTTGTGGGGGAACTCCAATGTGTAGCCACACAGGGGCTCTCCAAACGCAACATGGTGTCCGCTAACAATTTGAATGGAAAATCAGGTCAACTTGTTAGCGGACACATGTCACGTTTGGAGAGCCCCTGTGTGCCTACACATTGGAGCTCCCCCACAAGTGACCCCATTTTGGAAACTAGACACCCCAGGGAACTTATCCTGATGGGTTGTGAGCATATTGAACCCCCAGGTGCTTCACAAATTAATCCGTAAAAAGTACTTTTTTCCACTTTTTTTTTTTTTTCCCATTTATTTGTGAAGCACCTGGGGTTTCAATATGCCCACTACCCATCTAGATAAGTTCCCTGGGGTGTCTAGTTTCCAAAATGGGGTCACTTGTGGGGGAACTCTAATGTGTAGGCACACAGGGGCTCTCCAAACGCGACATGGTGTCCGCTAACAATTCCAATTGTTAGCAAACACCAGGTTGCGTATGGAGAGCCCCTGTGTGCCTATACATTGGAGTTCCCCCACAAATGACCCCATACACATATAATCATATATAATCACACATATAATATAATTACACATATAATTACACAACTGTACCCAGCCTTTGAGAAGGACAGGTCACCGTGAGGCGAGGCCTGGCCTTTCTGCAGGAAGGGATTTGTTCTAGCACCGGAATAAGACCCCCAAAGCCATGGTAAAGACTAAGGGGGCACTTATCGTAGAGAATCTCAGGTTGGTGTGTTGTAATGTACATCAGGGTGTGTGTCAGGTTGGTGTGTTGTAGTGTACATCAGGGTGTGTATGTCAGGTTGGTGTGTTGTAGTGTACATCAGGGTGTGTGTGTCAGGTTGGTGTGTTGTAGTGTACATCAGGGTGTGTATGTCAGGTTGGTGTGTTGTAGTGTACATCAGGGTGTGTATGTCAGGTTGATGTGTTGTAGTGTACATCAGGGTGTGTGTGTGTTTGTGTATGATGTTGTGGGTGCATGTCAGTCCGGGGTCGTGTGATAAATTTCAAAACATCCGAAGATACACAAACCTGGTTTGTCAGGGCACGTTTTACATTGGGTTTGGACGGTCGTTCTGCTCCCCCTTTGATGGCAGACCCGGCACCTTTTTCTTGGCCCCTTCTCTGCAAAATATTGCCCTGGTACCACGCGGGAATATCGAGTTCCAGGAGTGCTGGGGCCCCCTTCATCTTCTTCTCTTTGCTTCCTGTTTCTTCTCTTGGTCTTTCGTTCTCGTCCTCCTTCTTCTCTTGGTCTTCGTTCTCCTCCATTCAACAGGGCCTTGATCACCTTCACCTGGAACTCAAGAAAGGTGTTAGTGGTGTGACCTGCACATCGTGACAGCAAGTATGCATTATACATTGCCATTTGGACAATGTACACGGCCAGTTTTTTGTACCACTTCCTCGTTTTCCGCGTGGCCCTGTAGGGCTTGAGGACTTGATCAGAACGATCAACTCCCCCCAAAGGGTTGTTATTGTAAACCAGGACACATTCCGGTTTGTGGACCTGTCCTGGGGTACCTCTGGTGGTGGTGGCCCTGGTCCCGGGACCATGGATTGTGGTCAAGATAAAGACATCCCTTCGGTCTTTGAACTTGACCAGTACCATGTTGCCGCTACATTGAGCTCGGCTCCCACCTCTTGGGAGAGGCTGCTCAATTAGCGGCATAGGGAGATCCCTCTTGTTTCTGCGCACAGTACCGCAAGCGGCGGTAGTAGTTCTGGCAGAGAGGGATCTGAAGAGCGGGACACTTGTATAAAAGTTATCAACGTATAGATGATAACCTTTATCAAGTAGTGGGTGGATCAAATCCCACACTATTTTCCCGCATACCCCCAGAGCAGGGGGACACTCTGGGGGCTCGATCCTCGAATCCTTCCCCTCATTACACTCTAAAGTTGTGAGTGTACCCTGAGGTACTCTCACAAAGCTTGTAGAGCTTTATCCCATACCTGGCCCTCTTGCTGGGAATGTATTGGCGGAAACTAAGCCTACCTTTGTAAAGGACGAGGGATTCGTCCACACAAATTTCCCGTTTGGGAACTTACACTTCAGCAAACTTGCTGCTGAAGTGGTCGATGACCGGGTCGAATTTTGAACAATCTGTCAAAATTCGGGTCATTACGGGGAAGGCTGTCAGTGTTGTCCCTAAAGTGAGAAAATTTATGGATGGCGTTCGAATCTGTTTCGGGCCATCACCTCGCCGTACACTGGAGTTAGAAAAAACTTATCTGTACTCCAGCATTGGCGCATTACTGGTCTCGTCATAATCCCCATATGAAGTATCAAACCCCAATATTTCATAATTTCTCCAGAGTCCACAGGAGTCCAAGAAGAAAAGATGGAATCTGGGTTTTGGACCAGAAACTGTTGGGCATACAGGTTCGTCTGCTCCACCATGAGCCTCACAAAGTCCTCAGAGAAAAAGACTTTGAAAAGTCAATTTCCCTGAAGTTTGTGGGCCTCAAACAGGATTCCTGATTGGGGAATGAAATCAGGAATCTGTGGAGTGTACCGATCAGGGACGGGGATCCACACAGGGGCCCTGGTGCTAGGTTGGGCATGCCTAGCACCAGGTGGAGGGTTACTCACTGACGGCTGTGGGTCTTCCTCCGACTCCTCTTCTCCAGGCTCAGACTCCTCTTCCTCGGACACCGACTCCTCTTCCTCTGGCTCCAGATGATCTCTTGTCCTCCGCCGTCTTCGTGGTGGTGGCGAGTCGGTGTCACTGCTGCAGATTTCACTGTCGGAGGAAGAATGTGAGGAATAGTGGAACGTGGGGTCCACTTCCTCACTGTCAGCATCGGAGGCAAGTATAGCATATGCCTCCTCAGCCGAGTACACCCTTTGTGACCTTGATGAGCGGGACGGGCGCGACATGTTGTATGTGCTGTGTGCGTGTGTAAAAAAAAAAAAAGCAGCCAGGCAGCGGTCGGTCAGGGGGGTCACTCGGGCCAGGCAGCGGTTCCCGTCAGGGGGTCACTCGGGCCAGGCAGCGGGTCGGTCAGGGGGTCACTCGGCCAGGCAACGGTCGGTCAGGGGGTCACTCGGGCCAGGCAGCGGCTCGGTCAGGGGTTCACTTGGGCCAGGCAGCGGTCGGTCAGGGGGTCACTCGGGCCAGGCAGCGGTCGGTCAGGGGGTCACTCGGGCCAGGCAGCGGTCGGTTTAGGGGGTCACTCGGGCAGGCAGCGGTCGGTCAGGGGGTCACTCGGGCCAGGCAGGCGGTTTGGTCAGGGGGTCACTCGGGCCAGGCAGCGGTCGGTCAGGGGTCACTCGGGCCAGGCAGCGGTCGGTCAGGGGGTCACTCGGGCCCGGCAAGCGGTCGGTCAGGGGTCACTCAGGCCAGGCAGCGGTCGGTCAAGGGGCACGCTCACGAGGGTGATCACGTGCTGGGGATGGCCCTGTTGCTGCCTGAAATCACCACCCGGGGGGCAGAAGCAGCAGAGCAGCAGAAGAGGGGGACAACACCGAGCAGACCGGACGGTGAGAACGAGTCTTGGGGAGGGGGGAGAGAGCAAACTCAGGGGAGGGGGGGAGAGAGCAAACTCGGGGAGGGGAGGAGAGAGCAAACTCAGGGAAGGGGGGGGAGAGAAGACAAAAGGGGAGGGGGGGAAAAAGAGGAAAAATTTGGGGAAGGGGGGGGGGGAAAAGGAAAATGGGGGAGGGTGGGGGACCCAAAGGGGGGAAAGGAGAGGGAGCGGATCACACAGAGGGGAACTTACTAGCAATCTGGCGGGTGGCACAGCTCATGGGGGAAAAACGGCGCGCGGCCGGGGGCCCATTCCTCCGGGCCCGTTGGGACGGGCGGGGGGGTTTCACAACCACTTGGGGGGCTACGGCCCGGTTTGGCAGCGGGGGGCCCCGGGGGGGTGAAACGCCCCTTTAAAGCTTTCCCCCGACAGAGGGAGCTGATGAGCTCGGGCCCCCTTTATTGTAAACTTTCCCCCCGGGCACATCTGTTTGGGGGGGCCCTTGCATCCAGGGATTCCCTAACCCCCAATCAGTTTCGGGGGGGGGGGCCAAAAACCCCCTCACAGTCCCCCCAGCCAAGCCTGATGCTTTGAACCCAGGCTATGGCCAGTTTTGAAAACATTAACCCAAATTTTCTATTGGTGTAATGTTTTAAATCACATTTGATATTGCCCACTTAACTAGCCAAATTTCGGGAGGGTTTCCTAGCCAGGGGGGGGGGAAAAGAAACCCCTTTCCCGTGGGGGTCATTAGGTTTGTCCCCTCTCGGCTTATTAACCCTTTCTTAAAACCCGGGTTTTAAAAGGGGGCCGCGCAAGGGGGAAAACCGCGATGACGCAGCTTTATCGTCATCGGGGGGGAACGGTGATTTTTCCCCAATGGCGAAATAGGCTGCGGCCCCCGGGGGGGAAAGGGGTTTAAAAAAAAAAAAAAAAATTTTAATTTTCTTTTTGGGCTGCAGTGCTTTTCCCCACTTCCAGGTGATCTACAGAAAAATTTTCACAAAGGGCAAGTTATTTCCGAAATTTTGGTAACCAATGGGGTCACTTGTGGGGGAACTCTAATGTGTAGGCACACAGGGGCTCTCCAAACGCGACATGGTGTCCGCTAACAATTCCAATTGTTAGCAAACACCAGGTTGCGTATGGAGAGCCCCTGTGTGCCTATACATTGGAGTTCCCCCACAAATGACCCCATACACATATAATCATATATAATCACACATATAATATAATTACACATATAATTACACAACTGTACCCAGCCTTTGAGAAGGACAGGTCACCGTGAGGCGAGGCCTGGCCTTTCTGCAGGAAGGGATTTGTTCTAGCACCGGAATAAGACCCCCAAAGCCATGGTAAAGACTAAGGGGGCACTTATCGTAGAGAATCTCAGGTTGGTGTGTTGTAATGTACATCAGGGTGTGTGTCAGGTTGGTGTGTTGTAGTGTACATCAGGGTGTGTATGTCAGGTTGGTGTGTTGTAGTGTACATCAGGGTGTGTGTGTCAGGTTGGTGTGTTGTAGTGTACATCAGGGTGTGTATGTCAGGTTGGTGTGTTGTAGTGTACATCAGGGTGTGTATGTCAGGTTGATGTGTTGTAGTGTACATCAGGGTGTGTGTGTGTTTGTGTATGATGTTGTGGGTGCATGTCAGTCCGGGGTCGTGTGATAAATTTCAAAACATCCGAAGATACACAAACCTGGTTTGTCAGGGCACGTTTTACATTGGGTTTGGACGGTCGTTCTGCTCCCCCTTTGATGGCAGACCCGGCACCTTTTTCTTGGCCCCTTCTCTGCAAAATATTGCCCTGGTACCACGCGGGAATATCGAGTTCCAGGAGTGCTGGGGCCCCCTTCATCTTCTTCTCTTTGTCTTCCTGTTTCTTCTCTTGGTCTTCGTTCTCGTCCTCCTTCTTCTCTTGGTCTTCGTTCTCCTCCATTCAACAGGGCCTTGATCACCTTCACCTGGAACTCAAGAAAGGTGTTAGTGGTGTGACCTGCACATCGTGACAGCAAGTATGCATTATACATTGCCATTTGGACAATGTACACGGCCAGTTTTTTGTACCACTTCCTCGTTTTCCGCGTGGCCCTGTAGGGCTTGAGGACTTGATCAGAACGATCAACTCCTCCCATGTTGTTATTGTAAACCAGGACACATTCCGGTTTGTGGACCTGTCCTGGGGTACCTCTGGTGGTGGTGGCCCTGGTCCCGGGACCATGGATTGTGGTCAAGATAAAGACATCCCTTCGGTCTTTGAACTTGACCAGTACCATGTTGCCGCTACATTGAGCTCGGCTCCCACCTCTTGGGAGAGGCTGCTCAATTAGCGGCATAGGGAGATCCCTCTTGTTTCTGCGCACAGTACCGCAAGCGGCGGTAGTTCTGGCAGAGAGGGATCTGAAGAGCGGGACACTTGTATAAAAGTTATCAACGTATAGATGATAACCTTTATCAAGTAGTGGGTGGATCAAATCCCACACTATTTTCCCGCATACCCCCAGAGCAGGGGGACACTCTGGGGGCTCGATCCTCGAATCCTTCCCCTCATACACTCTAAAGTTGTGAGTGTACCCTGAGGTACTCTCACAAAGCTTGTAGAGCTTTATCCCATACCTGGCCCTCTTGCTGGGAATGTATTGGCGGAAACTAAGCCTACCTTTGTAAAGGACGAGGGATTCGTCCACACAAATTTCCCGTTTGGGAACTTACACTTCAGCAAACTTGCTGCTGAAGTGGTCGATGACCGGTCGAATTTTGAACAATCTGTCAAAATTCGGGTCATTACGGGGAAGGCTGTCAGTGTTGTCCCTAAAGTGGAGAAATTTATGGATGGCGTCGAATCTGTTTCGGGCCATCACCTCGCCGTACACTGGAGTTAGAAAAAACTTATCTGTACTCCAGCATTGGCGCATTACTGGTCTCGTCATAATCCCCATATGAAGTATCAAACCCCAATATTTCATAATTTCTCCAGAGTCCACAGGAGTCCAAGAAGAAAAGATGGAATCTGGGTTTTGGACCAGAAACTGTTGGGCATACAGGTTCGTCTGCTCCACCATGAGCCTCACAAAGTCCTCAGAGAAAAAGACTTTGAAAAAGTCAATTTCCCTGAAGTTTGTGGCCTCAAACAGGATTCCTGATTGGGGAATGAAATCAGGAATCTGTGGAGTGTACCGATCAGGGACGGGGATCCACACAGGGGCCCTGGTGCTAGGTTGGGCATGCCTAGCACCAGGTGGAGGGTTACTCACTGACGGCTGTGGGTCTTCCTCCGACTCCTCTTCTCCAGGCTCAGACTCCTCTTCCTCGGACACCGACTCCTCTTCCTCTGGCTCCAGATGATCTCTTGTCCTCCGCCGTCTTCGTGGTGGTGGCGAGTCGGTGTCACTGCTGCAGATTTCACTGTCGGAGGAAGAATGTGAGGAATAGTGGAACGTGGGGTCCACTTCCTCACTGTCAGCATCGGAGGCAAGTATAGCATATGCCTCCTCAGCCGAGTACACCCTTTGTGACCTTGATGAGCGGGACGGGCGCGACATGTTGTATGTGCTGTGTGCGTGTGTAAAAAAAAAAAAGCAGCCAGGCAGCGGTCGGTCAGGGGGTCACTCGGGCCAGGCAGCGGTCAGTCAGGGGGTCACTCGGGCCAGGCAGCGGTCGGTCAGGGGGTCACTCGGGCCAGGCAACGGTCGGTCAGGGGGTCACTCGGGCCAGGCAGCGGTCGGTCAGGGGTTCACTTGGGCCAGGCAGCGGTCGGTCAGGGGGTCACTCGGGCCAGGCAGCGGTCGGTCAGGGGGTCACTCGGGCCAGGCAGCGGTCGGTCAGGGGGTCACTCGGGCCAGGCAGCGGTCGGTCAGGGGGTCACTCGGGCCAGGCAGCGGTCGGTCAGGGGGTCACTCGGGCCAGGCAGCGGTCGGTCAGGGGGTCACTCGGGCCAGGCAGCGGTCGGTCAGGGGGTCACTCGGGCCAGGCAGCGGTCGGTCAGGGGGTCACTCAGGCCAGGCAGCGGTCGGTCAAGGGGGCACGCTCACGAGGGTGATCACAGGTGCTGGGGATGGCCCTGTTGCTGCCTGAAATCACCACCGGGTGGCAGAAGCAGCAGAGCAGCAGAAGAGGGCACAACACCGAGCAGACCGGACCGGTGAGAACGAGCTCTGGGGAGGGGGGAGAGAGCAAACTCAGGGGAGGGGGGGAGAGAGCAAACTCAGGGGAGGGGAGGAGAGAGCAAACTCAGGGAAGGGGGGGGGAGAGAAGACAAAAGGGGAGGGGGGAGAGAGGACAATGGGGAAGGGGGAGGGGGAGAGGACAATGGGGGAGGGTGGGAGGACACCAGGGGAGGAGGAGAGGGAGCGGATCACAGCAGAGGGGAACTTACTAGCAATCGGCGGTGGCAGCAGCAGCGGCGAACGGCGGCGGCGGCGGCAGCTCCGGGCACGTTCGGTGACGGCGGGGGGGCTCACACCACGTGGGCACGGTCGGTGGCAGCGGAGGGCTGCAGGGGTGCACGCTCATCAGCGTCCACCGACAGAGTGGAGCTGATGAGCTCGGCGGCCATATTGTAAACATCCCCCTGCACATCTGATTGGAGGGCTTGCATCACATGGATGCTAGCCCCCAATCAGATCGGGGGGGAGGGCACACACACCTCACAGTGCCCCAGCCAATGCCTGATGCTTTGAGCATCAGGCTATGGCCAGATTGAAAACATTACACCAATTTCTATTGGTGTAATGTTTCAATCATCACTATTGACTAGTTGTCACTTAACTAGCCAATCGGAGGGCTCCTAGCCACGGGGGGGGAGAAATCCCCTTCCGTGGGGTCATCTAGAGTTTGTCCCCTAGCTGCGGCTCTATTAACCCTTTCGTGAACCCGGTTAATAGAGCCGCAGCAAGGGGGAAACCGCGATGACGCAGCGTATGCGTCATCGGGCGGGAACGGTGATGTTTCCATGGCGCATACGCTGCGCGCCCGGGCGGGAAGGGGTTAAAAAAAAAAAAAAAAAATTTAATATCTTTTTGGCTGCAGTGCATTTCCCACTTCCAGGCTGATCTACAGTCCAAATGTCACAAGGGCAAGTTAATTCCGCATGTGTCAACCAGCTAAATCTGCAGGGGGTTGAATACTACTTGTAGGCACTGTGTATATATATATATATACCGTATATACTCGCGTATAAGCCGAGATTTTCAGCCCAAAAATTGGTCTGAAAAGTCCCCCCCTCGGCTTATACGCGAGTCACTGGGTATTTGCTCTGGGGGGGGGCTGTGACCGGGGGCTGGAGGAGGCAGGAGTGGGCCGTAGTGACCGCAGGCGGTCACGTGGGGCCGCCTCATTAGTGTAATGAATATGCACGGCATCCCCCCGTCCATCAGCGGCGGGGGGATGCCGTGCATATTGCAATACACTGGCCCCCAGCAGTAATACACAGCCCCCCCTCCTTATTATGTCTCCCCCAGGCTGCGGCACTTGTCAAAATAAGAAACACTTTATACATCACCTCTCCGGCGCAGCTCCTCCGGTCCCGGCTTCTTCTTCCTGCTTGTGCCGGTGTCATGTGACCGGGCGCAGCCGATGACGTCCTCTCCTTCGCCCGGTCACAGCACCAGAAGCCGGCACAAGCAGGAAGAAGAAGCCGGGACCGGAGGAGCTGCGCCGGAGAGGTGATGTATAAAGTGTTTGTTATTTTGACAAGTGCCGCAGCCTGGGGGAGACATAATAAGGAGGGGGGGGGCTGTGTATTACTGCACAGGGGGCCCTGTATACTGCTGCACAGGGGGCCCTATATACTGCTGCACAGGGGGCCCTGTATACTGCTGCACAGGGGGCCCTGTATACTACTGCACAGGGGGCCCTGTATACTGTTGCACAGGGGGCCCTGTATACTGCTGCACAGGGGGCCCTGTATACTGCTGCACAGGGGGCCCTGTATACTACTGCACAGGGGGCCCTGTATACTATTGCACAGGGGGCCCTGTATACTACTGCACAGGGGGCCCTGTATACTACTGCACAGGGGGCCTGTATACAGCTGCACAGGGGGCCTGTATACAGCTGCACAGGGGCCTGTATACAGCTGCACAAGGGCCTGTATACAGCTGCACAGGGGCCTGTATACCACTGCACAGGGGCCTGTATACCACTGCTGAGGGGCCTGTATAATACCACTGCTGAGGGGCCTGTATACCATTACTTAGGGGTGCTATATACCAGTGACGGGGGGCTATATAATAGGATGGGGTCTGCTGCATTTCACACCCTAGGCTTATACGCGAGTCAATAACTTTTACCAGCTTTTGGGGGCAAAAGTAAGGGGGTCGGCTTATACACGGGTCGGCTTATACACGAGTATATACTATACATTTATATATAATATATATATATATATATATATATATATTTTTTTTTTTTTTTTTAATCATCTCATCTGTCTCTGAGTGACCCCTCTGCCGCATGGACCCCCCTGGCTACATATGACCCCCGGCTGCATCGGATCCTCACTGCACCTCAGCATCTTGCCCCTGGCGGCACCTTATCGCCCAACTATATCTGACCACTGGTTGCTTCTGACCCACGGCTGCACCACCCCATCACATGCTGCGCCACTTCACCACTCCATCATCTCATCCTCCGGCTCCATTATCTCATCCTCCGGCTCCATCATCTCATCCTCCGGCTGCATCATCTTATCCCCAGCTGCATCATCTCATCCTCCGGCTGTAGCATCCCATCATCTCATCCCCGGCCAAATCACCTTGTCCCCGGGTGCATCATCCAGTTCCTGGCTGCTTCATTTTGGTCCTCAGCTACATCTCCCCCTGGACTGCATCTCATCCCTGGACCATCGCTGCATCTTCTCATCCCCGGCTCCATCACCTCGTCCCCGGCTCCACCATCTTGTCCCAGGCTGCTCAATCTCGTCACCAGCTACATCTGCCCTTGGACTGCTGCTCATCCCATGGTAGCATCCCATCCCGGACTACTCTTCACTACAGACCACTCGTCCACCACTACAACTCTCCTTCCTGCTGCACTTGACCCCTGTTGCGTCTGACCCCTGCTACCCCTCATCCCCAGCTCACCATCTACAATGTTTCCACTCCTTTGCACTCTCAATCCCATCCTTCTCCACTTCCTGCTTCCCCCCCACCCAGCAACAAAGTACTTCTCTCACCCTCCATCCTACCTAACCACCTCACCCACTTCTCTGAGCTATTCCTTCACTTTCAATCCTCCATCTCCAAACAGACACGCACACCGCATAAACTCTCCTGATCCCACCTGCTAACCCTCTCCCTGCTCCTCCTGCTCGCTGGCGACATTTCCCTTAATCCAGGCCCCACCCACCACATCCCCACAGTCACCTACACCCCACCCCCCACGACCCATCACCAACTCTCGTAACCTCACCAACCTTCGACCCATTCCCCCAGCCCCTGCTCCCCTAATCTCCCTGTCAGGCACACTCTGGAACGCTCACTCAGTCTGTAATAAACTCCCATACATCCACAAACTCTTTATCTCTAAAAAAAACTCTCATTCCTTGGCATCACAGAGACCTGGCTCACCCCCTCCTTATTCCTCCTTAATCTTATGGCGGATTCAGTCTTTCCCACACCCCCCACACCTCCGACAAACATGGCGGAGGTGTCGGCTTACTCCTGTCCAACACCAGCTCCTTTGCCCCCATTCCACTGCCTCCCTCTGCTACTCTTCCTTCTTTCGAGGCCCACTCTGTCCACATATTCTCGTCCTGTAACCTTCAGCTGGCTGTCATCTACTGCCCCCCTGGATCCATCCCCACCTTCCTCGACCACTTCACCACCTGGCTACTTCATTTCATCTCTGTCGACATCCCCACCATGATTATGGGCGACTTCAATATCCCCATCGACACCGTCCACCCAACCGCCTCTCAACTTCTCTCTCTGACCTCCTCCTTTGGGCTCTCCCAATGGTCCTCCTCTGCCACCCACAAAGACGGCCACATGCTGGACCTTTACCCATCTTCGCTCCCTCACTAACCTCACAAACTCAACTCTCCCACTGTCCGACCACAATTTAATGACCTTCTCCTCCCTTACCTCCCCTACTATGCCACCCCCTCTCCACAAACTCAATCACCCCCACCGAAACCTAAAGCACATCGATCTACACTCACTCTCAGAATCCCTTCTCCCTCTCGCCAACATAACATCCATACGCGACACAGACACTGCCACCACCCTCTACAACACAACATTAATCAAGGCCCTTGACCTAGCAGCCCCCTCACACACCACGCTCCACACACTAACAGGCAACCCTGGCACACCAACCTCACTAAAGACCTGAGACGGGCATCCAGGGTTGCCAAGAGGAAATGGAAAAAATCACACTCCACTGAGCACTTTGCGCTGCTCAAACAGTTCCTCACCACCTTCAAGGCTGCACTTGCTGCCGCGAAACAAACCTTCTTCTCATCCCTAATAACCTCCCTGTCCCACAATCCCAAACAGCTTTTCAAAACCTTCAATTTCTTACTCCGCCCGCCCGCCCCCCTTCCTCTCCCCTTATCTCCGCTGAAGACTTCGCCTCCTTCTTCAAAGAAAAGATTGACAGAATCAGAGACAGCTTTGACCCACTGTCCCTACAGCCTCCCCTCTCGCCTATACTGCCCTCTCCTTCCACCAGTTGCTTCCCCCCATAAGTGAGGATCAGCTCTCCTCCCTCCTGTCAAAATCACACCTCACCACCAGCGCCCACGACCTGCTCCCATCCCACCTCATTCCCAACCTCCCCTCTGTTATCATCTTAGTCATCCTATCACTTACCACTGGCACCTTCCCCTCAGCCTTCAAACACGCCCTGATCACACCCATCCTCAAAAAACCCTCCCTCGACCCCACATCTGTCTCCAACTATCGCCCCATATCTCTCCTCCCTTTCGTCCTCTAAACTACTTGAACAGCATGTACACTCAGAGCTTTCCTCTCACCTCTACTCCTGCTCCCTCTTTGACCTCCTGCAATCTGGCTTCCGACCCCTCAACTCCACTGAAACTGCCCTGACCAAAGTCACCAATGACCTACTGACTGCCAAAAGTAGATGTCACTACTCTGTCCTCCTCCTCCTCGACCTGTCCACCGCCTTCGACACCGTTGACCACTCCCTTCTACTTCAGATCCTGGAATCTCTTGGCATCACGGATCTTGCCCTCTCTTGGATCGCCTCATACTTAACGGACCGGACCTTCAGCGTCACCCACTCCCACACCTCCTCTTCACCCTACCCCCTATTTGTCGGGGTCCCCCAGGGCTCAGTTCTGGGACCACTACTCTTAATCTACACTCTTGGACTAGGGCAACTCATTGAGTCCCATGGCCTCCAGTACCACCTCTACGCCGACGACACCCAAATCTACCTGTCTGGACCTAATCGCCTGCCTACAATCCAAAATTCCACAATGCCTGTCCGCCATCTCATCCTTCTTCTCTGCTCGCTTCCTTAAGCTGAACATGGACAAAGCCGAGTTCATCGTATTCCCCCCAAGCCGCTCCCCCTCACTACCCGACCTATCCATCATCGTCAATGACTGCTCTCTCTCCCCAGTCCCCCACGCCAAGTGCCTCGGGGTTATCCTCGACTCTTCCCTCTCCATCAAGCCCCACATCCAGGCCATCACCACCTCCTTCCGTCTCCAGCTCAAAAACATCTCCCGGATCCGCACTTCTCTTGACCACAACACTGCTAAAACCCTTATTAACGCTCTCATCATCTCACGCCTTGACTATTGCAACCACCTGCTCTCTGGCCTCCCTGCTACCTCCCTTGCACCTCTCCAATCTATCCTAAACTCTGCTGCCCGTCTAATCCATCTGTCCTCCCATTACTCCCCTGTCTCCCCCCTCTGCCAAACCCTTCATTGGCTCCCTGCTTCACAGAGATCCCGGTTTAAAACATTAACCATGACATACAAAGCCATCCACAACCTGTCCCCTCCATACATTTCTGACATGGTCTCCCGATGCCTACCCTCGCGCAACCTGCGATCCTCCCAAGAACTCATCCTCTACTCCCCCCTCATCTCTTCTTTGCACAACCGCATTCAGGATTTCTCCCGGGCATCCCCCATACTCTGGAACTCTCTGCCTCAACACATCAAACATTCTCCTACCCTGGGAACCTTCAAAAGAAGCCTAAAGACCCACCTCTTCCGCCAAGCCTACCACCTCCTATGAGACCCGGTCCACCCACTGCCTCACGACCGACACCTCACCCTCCTACTGTATCCCCACCCGCCCCTCGTAGATTGTGAGCCCTCGCTGACAGGTTCTTCTCCCCTCTTGTATCTGTAAGATCAAATTGTCCACATTTATTGTACTTGTCCTTGTCTGCCCGTTTAGCATGTAAAGCGCCATGGAATTTAATGGCGCTATATAAATAAATAATAATAATAATAACAGCTAAGCTGGGCTGGATATACAGCACAGTAATGAATTACACATGATTTAATCAATTATATACAGAAATTACAAAGAGGTGATAATACTTCAGTTACAATATACAATAGAGTAGAGCAACTTATTGTATTTACAATGGTGATGTCAGTTCTATATAGACATGTCACCATAGAACCATAACTCTATCCAAACAATAATGATTACTTTTACTTTTTTCTAATGTCATAATTTTCATAATTTATAAACTACATTTTCTATGTACTGAATAGAAACAGCTGTTTTGTCCTCTTCGAACCTTTGATGATCCACAAATGAAATCATCCACACTGCAGAATATCTCAGAGACAAGTCTCGGAACAAAGAAGCAGGTAATGTTATTTCATTTAAATTTAGAATTGAGAAATAATCATATTAATGACCCGAAGCCTAACAATAAAATCACATTTAATAAGCTTTCAATCATGAAAAAAACTAAGTATACCGTTTTTTAATTATCTGGTTTCACATATCAGATCACAAAAAACATCTTGTCCTCGGAACATCTAAAAATTAGGTAAATACAACCTCAGATGAATAACACATGACATATTACACCATGTCATTGCTTATTTAACAAACAACTGGGCCAAAATGAAGAAGCAGTGTGTGAAAAAGTAAGTACACCCCATGAATCAATAGCTCGTAGAACCACCTTTAGTAGGAATAACATGAAGTAATTGTTTTCTGTATGACTATTGGTCTCTCGCAATGTTTTGGAGGAACTTTACCCACTCTCCTTTAAAACATGTCTTAAAGTATAACCGCCATTTAAGTTTTATTTAATAATAATGTAGAGCTATTGATTTTAATAAGTTTTTTAAATATACTTCATTACAAAATTCTGGTTGAAAACCATTCATAAACCTTCCACAAGGTCCCCACTGCACTGTGTGTGAAGCAGACATATGTTCGTTATCACTCAAATCCGTATTTACACTGAATATGGGGCATGTAACTATTTAAGGGAAAGGGGGGTGGTCTACACTGTGTGCGAGCGTCTGACTGCAACTGATGAGGAAACAATGTATCAGATTACAGCACAGTGCTGAGCAATGTCAGAATGTCAGGATCAGTGTAAACTTCTCCTTCCTTGGCACTAGCTTCTCTGATCTGTCATCTGGCTCCACACAGCTCAATCACGAACTCTGTTATCCCCTTCTCTGCTGTCACATTGCACTCCTCCCTATCAGTTGCTGGCCACGCCCACACAGCCATAAATTACCATTTTTAGAGGAGCACAGAAAAATGTGAGAAGATGAGTCATGTGGCACAAAAAAGCATTATCTTAGCTGCTATGTGACTCATCAATAACTACCAGTGCAGTATTGTTTTTTTTTTATTGAAATCACATTTACCTGTAGTCTCATTGAGATTTAAGGACATTTGTTTATGCACAGCTTTCCAAGTCTCTCCACAACATTTCAATTAAGGTGAAATCCAGATTGAGACTGAGCCATTTCTACACCTTCATTCTTTTCTTTTTCAGCCATTCTGATGCAGAAATGCTGTTGTGCTAGTCTTGTTGCATTACCCAGTTTAAGCTAGGCTTTATTTTTTGGATAGATGACCTCCCATCTGACTCTACAATACTTTGGTATACAGAGAAGTTTATTGCCAACTCAATGGCTGCAAGGTACCCACATCCTGTGGCTGCAGAGAAAAGCCCAGATACTCACCCCTCCACCAATGTGCTGACAGTTGCTATAAGGTGATTGTTTTGATATGCTGTGTTTGGTTTACTCAAAACGTGATGTGAATTTTGTGGCCAGCTCTACTTTGGTCTGGTCTGCCCAAAAGACCGGACAATGCTTCAGGACTCATGCAGTTTTTCAGACGCAGTGTGACCTTTGGGTAAAGTTGCTAGGACATCAGAAGATTGTCAACTGTCTTGAACATTTTCCACTTGTGAATAATCTTTGTTACTGTAGAATTGATGGGAAGCAACAATTGTTTCTATAAGATTATTGCTGCTGTCTTTCCTCCTTTTCCTCCTTGAAATTGTGTTAAGACACACCTGATTACTCCAGGCCATCAAACTGCCAAAAACATGTGCTTGTATGGTGGTCAAATTTGCTCACAGTTGATCAAGGTCATTTGATTAGCGACACCTGGCTAGTGTGTATCCGTTAAATTACAATGAAAACAGTAAAGGAGTACTTAATTTTTTACACAAGGAATTGTGGCTAGTTTTTATTAAATAATGACATGGTGTAAATTGTCATGTGCTGTTCCCATCTCTGGTTGTATATACCAAAAATTATGACCTTTTAAACATCAGCTTTTTTTTTATAATACGTCCTCATATGAAAAACCATATAATTCAAAGTACTTCGTTTTTCTCATGACTGTAGATAAGTACCATAGTTTAATAGTTTTTAAGGTTGATTTAGATTTAAGTACATCACCAAACATGTTGATCTAGTGGAAAGCAAAAACTCCATGGGGTAGACCCTAATAGCTCCATATTAGGGGAAAATTCCTTCCTGATACCACATATGGCAATTAGACTAGTTCCTGGATCAACCCCCCATTACAGAATCTACTGCCCATAACCTGTATTATATTTTTCCAGAAAGGCATCCAGGTCCTTCTTGAATTTTACTAGTGAATCTCTCTTTAAAACATCATACAGCAGAGAGGTCTGTAGTCTCGCTTTTCTTACAGTAAAGATCTATGTCTGTGATTATGATTAAACCTTCTTTCCTCTAGATGTAGAGAATACCCCTTTGTCCCTGTTGCAGACCTAGATTTAAAAAGATCATGCGCCCTCTCCTCATATATTTGTACATTGTAATAAGATCACCGTTACGCTTTCGTCTTTCTAAACTCACTAACCCCATGTTTAATAATTTGTATTGGTATTGCTGTCCACCCAGTCCTCTAATAACCTTGGTCGCTCTTCTTTACACGTGCTCTAGTTCAGCTATGTTCTATTATACACAGCAGTCTAAGTTTGATCGCACTAGGGACTTGTATAGTGGAAAAAATATTTTCTTGTCATGAGCATCTATGCCTCTTTTAATGCATCTAATTATTTTATTAGCCTTGACAGCAGCTGCCTGACACTAACAGTAACAGTTTTACCCAGTGTTTTACAATTTAATACATATTATTTCCTCTGCCCAAGCGCACAACCTTACATTTATCCACATTCAACTTCAATTGTCACTTCTCAGCCCAAGCCTCCAGCTTACATAAATCCTCATGCAATATAAAATTGTCCTCCTCTGTACTAATTACCCTGCATACTGTAGTATCATCTACAAATATTGAGATTCTACTCTGTATGCCCCCTACAAGGTCATTAATAAATATGTTAAGAAGAGGACCCAATACTGACTCTTGTGGTACCCCACTGTTAACAGTGACACAATCTGAGTGTTTCCCATTACCATGTGTTCCAAACCAAATAGTTATTTAAAGGCTTGTCCAATGTAATCCACTTTTACTATATTGTCCCCTAATCAGGTTGATCTGTGATGATAAGATAATAATATTTAGTGATATTCATCTGTTTATAATTAGTTAATGAGATGTTTTGAGATTCTGTTTAAGAAACAAATCATACAATGTGTAACCCTTATATTCTTATGGAACAAACTGCACAGTCACCATTAAGGTAACTTACATGCACATGCACATGTGTGATTCTGACCTAAGGAAGGCAAAGACGTGTAGAATGAATCCTCAAAATAGGTCAGAAAGGATAGTTACTCAGAGTAAGGTTATTATATTTAATATCCCAAAGGTTAATTTAATAAATAATCTTACAATAGAATGCTAGTATACTACTACGATAAGGTAAAAAATGTTTGTACCGTGTTAGCCAGTTGATAGAAAAATATTATAATCTGAGAGTCCTCATTGGTTGATACCTTTTAATGGCTAACTGAGAAGATGGTAAGAAAAAGCAAAGCAAGCTTTCGAGACACTAAGGTCTCTTCATCAGGCTTCATCCTACTATGTATCCTACTACAAAATTAGTTTTTGAAGAAATTCAAATATAATACCAAAATAAATATTTCTTTTCCCCCCATTAACATCAGGAATGTGCAGTAAGCAGTTACATCCCACAGATATGCTCTCTACCACCTGGACAGACGATACTCCAGAGGGAGAAAGTGTTCATCCGCCTGTCTCTGAAAGAGCAGCAGGATGCCATGCAAAGACTGAGAGACTTGCAGAGGGACGCAGAGTTGAAATGTGCCAGTGACCGGAGAAGACAGATGCTAAGGGTAAGTAAGGAGAAAGACATTGGAAGACTTAAATTGTATTTTTGTTTCTGAAAAATGTAGTAATTAAAGACTGAAGAGAACAGATGTAATGCTAAAGACAAGCTGTAAACATGACAGATGTGACATGCACATATCCTGTATTTTTATAATGGTCAATTAAACTGTCACAGGTGTGTCAGGAGGCATGGATGAGACTGTAGAGGCCACTCGCAGAAGGTCCCAGCGTTTGGCCAAACAGTCAAAATCCTAAGAAAATGCCTCTGTTGCTTTAAGAGGTATTCCCCTTTTAGTTAAAGCTTGAGGTCACTAGGACCCAGCTGATTCCTTACCTTGAGCTGCCTATATATTCCCCTTGACTCCCAGGATGCACTGCTGGTGATAGCTGTGTAGATGTTCCTTGTTGCATTCTAGCTCAAAGCAGTGTTTCTTGGAGCCTGCTGGTTTGCTGCTTGGATCTGCTCAAGCTAAGTGTATCTCTTCCCTCTTTGTTTGATCCCCTTGTGTGTTTCTTTAGTTGCTAGCCGGGCTGACTAGTGATCACCCGCTCTGATCCCTGTGTAGTGGTAGTCCAGGGACAGTCAGGGAATAGGTATCCTGGCGGCGACAGTTGCGGAAACTGTATAGGGATATTAGGGGAGCCAGGTGTCAATTTTTCTAGGGGTCACAATTCCCCCTTTTTGCCCTTAGCATCAGGGACTCCTTCCCCACCTGTCGTCGTCCAGCGCTGGTTGTCTCTCCACACCCAGCATGCCAGAAACCATGTTCTGTCAGTAGATTTTTGATATTTAATCTGAGAGCAGCGTAAAATAGGGCAAGAAAGTGTAATGTACTGTAGGATTACTCAGGGATCCATTTGCAATTGTGAGCACAGACTACACACAAAAAACAAAGTTTTAAGGTGTACAAGTCTATATTTATCGCCGTGGCAGATACAATGTGAGGTGCAGCAAAATGAGAAAGTTCATCAAACAAGTAATACAGAAAGTCTCTTGAAAACGTTCTTAGCGAGATAGCATAACACAAAGATCTCTAGAGATTATTCTCATTGGGACAAACTGATGGAGAAAAACACAGTCCAATAATAATAAACCCCCAGAGCCCTGGAAAGTGAAGCCCCATAAAAACAAATCTAATACTTATTGGTGCAGTACAGCTTCTAAAGAGTCCTGATGTCAATAGAGCTGTTACTGAACTATAAACAATAGTTATTTTAGTGATACCAGGGCACACAAGGTTTACATGACACATTGCTTGTGAAGATGGAGCAAAGTCAGAAACTAAACACAGACAGCTGGAAGCAGGAGCGTAGCTGAGACTGAGGTTATTACTGGAGACCAAGGCAGTAGCTGGAAAATTAGGAGCAGTTGGGCAGGAGGTGCAGCACACTTGGAAAGCACTGAAAGCCTGGAATTCAAACTGAATACTCGAGCACAGGTGGACAGTAGACAGAGGTGTATAATGGCAGAGGGAAGGATCACATGATCAGGAGTGAAGCAGCAGATGCCATTTCGTAAAGGGGCAAAATACACAGAATAGAGATTCAAGGTCCTTACAGAAAGCCTGATTACAGAGATGTGTTACTTATTAGGCTGTGTGTTGTAGTTTCAATACAATAAGTGTTTTCATCAGTCAGAGATTATTAGTGCCTGACTAGGTAGCACAGAAGTCAGGCTAATCTGTGTAACCCCACCCTCACCACTGATTGGCAGCTTGCTCAAAATTCACAGGGTACACAGGAAGCTGCCAGTCAGGAATGTGGGTGGATTTAGCTCTGTTACATCTACATCAGACAAAACAGGGATTCTATCAAAACTCCCAATAAGCAGCCCAGTAAGTGACACATTGCCAGAATCAGGCTTTTGGCCCTATTTGTCTGTAATGCAATAGATGTTTAAAAATATGTATCGTAATTTTCAGACCATAAGACACACTTTTTTTAATCCAAATTTGGGAGGAAAGTGTGGGATGCGTCTTATGGTCTGAACGTAACTGTGGGAGCAGGCAGTGGTGGAATGTGATCACCCTTCTAGGAGGCAGGAAAATGTCTCTACTGCAGGAATCTGGCGCTGGGCAAACCATGTGTTCCCGATGCTTAAAGTGAAGAAATATTCATTAGCCGCTCCCCCGCCCACCTGTCAGTGCTGAGCAGTGGAGTGGGGAGCAGCAAATGAATATTCCTTCGCTTAAACATCGAACACACGTGGTTTCCCCATTGCTGGATTCCTGCAGTGACTGGGGAGATCGTGTGTCAAGTGGAGAAGGAGGCTGCAGGAGCAGGGAATCACCGCAGTCATGCCTAGCCCAGAGGGACTGCTGAACACTGCAGTCACAGGGCCAGGCACGGTATACTGACATGCTGAGTGCCGAGTGTTCTGCCATTGTAGGGCCAGTGGTGATGTAATGAGCAGGGCGGGCTGAAGCATCACATGACAGCAAAGGGTCCTCCCTCTTCATTATGTCACCACAGGTCCTGCAGACACTGCACTACAAGTTTCCTCTTACAGGATCTGTGATGAGGTAATAAGAGGTTGGACTCTCTCTGTGCGGTCATGTGATGCTCCAACCCTTCAGTACCTCATCATAGGTCCTGTAAGATGTAGAGAAAGAGATAGTTTCAAGTTTCCTGGCTGCAGGACCTGCAGTAATGTGAGCCTGTACAAGTAATAATTAATTAAACGTTTATTCATTACAACACATAAAAAAGCGCTCTACCACTCATGTGGTGAACTATAACTCCCAGCATGCCATAGGATCTGTAGCACATGCTAGGAGTTATAGGTCTCCCATAGCATCTTAAAGCAGCACTCCGGTGTTATTTTTAAGCACTGGAGTGGTGCTTTAAATATTGGCACTGTGCCCTCATTCTTATACTCACCCTCCAGTGTCTTCATATGGTAGTTCACTAACACCAAACTGATCCCGCACCACATTAGTCCCGCAGATCCCGTAGCATCCTTATCTTCCAACTAAATAACATACTATTATTTATAATAACACCACTTTTCCACCTCTAAAATCTGGGTGCGTGTTATAGTCGGATGCGTCTTATAGTCTGAAATATACGGTACTTTTTTGACTTTTCATAAATGTTCCTGTTCTCCTGATTCTGGAATTCAAGTCTTCTTCTTTATGAAAAAGCAATTTTCATACCTAATTTCCCAGAGGAGCTTTGAATTGCCTATAAAATTATTTACACTGGCTTGTCACTCTGCACAAGGAGAGATGTTACCAATTAGACCTGTGTCAGAGGCCTCTCATACAGCCAAATCAGATCTCTTGCTTTGCACTGAGGAGAGGCAACACCCCAAAACATGTCTGCAGTGATTCTGGTTTGGATTTATCCTAAGTCATATTACAAGGCTTGTTAAAAGGCCCCGTTACACAGCACGACATTGTTAATAACATCACTGATACGTCACGGGAGGCGTTCCAGTGACCTCATGACGACCTCATTGCGTGTGACTCTGCCAAGTTGTAACGATAAATCGTTGGATCACTGATCACAGGTTGAGAACATGTTCTCAAACCACACGATCAACGATCAGCCAACCTGGTATATCGTTGAGTTTGACACTGCAATAACGATGTCGTTTACGACTTCGCCCATTCACAGCAATGAGCAGGTATTGTTCACTGGGTTGTGCGGACAATACCTGCTCACAACATTGTTGGTGCGTCGTCCACGATATCTGACATGTGACATCTCATCAACGATGTAAAAACAATTTCTGCAACAACTGCGCGCCCACGAGATTGTTGCCGACATCGTTCCAACGTTGTGCCGTGTAACGGGGCCTAAAGAGTCGATAGTGATGTTTAGGATTGCTCCTTCCAATAGGTGGCGATAGAGCTGAAGTCCTCTTCCTATTTAAATAGGCTATTTCTATACTCTTGATTCTGGTATTTTTTTCCTTCCTGCTTCTCTAAGTTTCATTTTCTGATTAGACAAGGAGATGTGACTTTCAAGAAGACGCCTACAGAGAAGTGTTGAGAATAAAGAAGAGATGGCCATATCTTACGGATGGAAAGGCATAGAACAAAAAACAAAACAATAATGCTAAATTCAGGAGAACAGTGGCATTTGCGCCAGGTTACAAAAATGTTCCTATTTATGGCAAGAGCAGAAGCATACACATCATTAGTGCAACCTATATATCCGCATAGGGGCCCACGAGGTAGGGAGCCTACTACACATCCAAAGTAGGTAGAATTGTGAATTATGAAGAGTTATCGGACTACAAAGATATACTTATATACTCATATACTTTTCTTGCACAGGGGCCCTTCTCCCTGTATCCTCTGCTGGCAAAGTTATAGGTCCTTTTCAAATAAACAATAATATAAAATATTGATCCTCATTTCTGCTGTCAATAGCAATTAACAAATAATCTCAAGGTTATTACAATTACAATTATTAAAATATTGTAGTTGCTGTACTGTAATGATGAGCTGTATTAGGGTAGAGAAGTTATGTTTCTGCCTTTAGTGTTAAAGGGATCCTGTCACCTCCAAAACGCCTCCTAAGCTATCAAAACATGTCCCTGCAGCATAGTATCACTATTCTCACACTCCTTTTGTCTCCTAAAATCATCCTGTGAAAGTGCATAAAAACGTTTTAATACTCACTCATTAGTGATTATAATTAGCAGTGACTATTCTTTAGTCACCAAGGCGGGCTGTTTTGCAGCTCCAGGGATCCACCCTGTCTCTGTGTGTTGTGCTGTGATGTGCAGGCATTGCCCTCCCCCTCTATCGGGTCATTCCATGTCAAGTGATCCAAAAATGAATATTTTTTTTCCCTGACGTCCTCAGATTTTTAAAAAATTTTTTCTATCTGAAGAACAACTTTATCTAATTACAAAAAAAAAGTTTTGAATTTTTTTCTTTATCTGTTAATTTTTTACAGATTTTTAAAGTTTTAAAAAAGTGCGAATTTTGGCCTGGTATGGCTTTACATTTTCTATCATATCTCGGGCTAGAAATAAGATAGAGAAACAAAATAAACACCAATCTACTCAGAACTGTCCAGGCTTTCATCAGATATGTCACAAGAGGATATTTGTTAATATTTTACCCATGTGATCGCAAGCGCAAAACTTTAAAACGCATTTCCGAAAAATCGGCGCGCTTTAAATATTTCAAAAACTGCCCATGTGTCTGCTGTGCTCTTAGCCACATCTGTACCAAATTTCAAGTTGGGATCGCAATGGGATCATATTTTAACATATTTTACTAGTAAGAGCGTCAATGGGTCATTCCATATCAAGTGATCTAAATATGAATATTTTTTTTTACCTGACGTCTTTAGATTTTTTTTTTTTTTTCCTTTATGAAGTACTACTTTAGTTAATTACAAATTAAAAGTTTGGAATTTTTTTCTTCATCAGTTAATTTTTTACAGATTTTTAAAATTTAAAAAAAGGGTGAATTTTGGCCTGGTATGACTTTAAATTTTTTTATCTCAGGCTAGAAATAAGATAATGAAGTGGGAGAGGCATCATTTTACTCAGAACGGTAACAGCTTTCATTTGAGATGTTACAAGACTATGTTTCTTTATATCAAATTCAAACTATTGACGGGCAATTGTGAAAAAATGACTGATTGTGTTCTTGGTGATTTTTGAATTGACACTATAATAGTTAAATATTTTGCACTTAGGTCCAATGAATGCGTCCATGGGGTCAAGCTGGGACAGAGTCATCACAAATTAGCCTTATTTGCAGATGACCTGCTACTTTACATCTCCCAGCCCCTGGTCTCCATCCCTTCGGTCTTAATGGAGTTTGAACGGTTCGGACAATTGAGCAACTTTAAAGTGAATTGCTCCAAAACCGAGGCACTCAATATTTCTTTGCCTGGAGAATTGGTTTCTCATCTATCTAAACAGTTCCCATTTAAATGGAAAGTAGAAGCCAGTAAGTACTTGGGAGTCCTTATACCAAAAGATCTTAAACAAATATTCAATTTAAATTATCAACCCCTTTTGACTAACGCGGAATCGGCATTTACCTCCTATAGACAATTAAAGCTATCCTGGTTCGGGAGAATAAACGTAGTCAAGATGGATGTCTTGCCCCGACTCTTACATACTTTTCAGACAGTTCCTGTTCTATTGGATAGAGGTTTCCTCTCCAAAATGCAATCTATGATCCTTAGATTTGTCTGGGGGGCAAGAGGTCCAGATTGCGAATGAATATCCTATCCTTGCCCGAGACCAGAGGAGGGGTTGGACTACCCAACATACGAGCGTACTTTGAGGCTTCCTCTCTTGTTAGAGCTCTAGATTGGCATTATCATGCGTCCTCCAAGAAATGGGTAGGGGTGGAGCAAGAGGGTTTGGGGATTCCGCTGAAACACCTGCTTTGGATTTCCCCTAAAGACTCCACAGACCTAGTACCTTTGACAGACATGACCAGAAACACCTTGAAGGTATGGCACCTAGTGACGAAAACCCTCCGCTTAAACGACAGACTTAGCCCTTTGACTCCCCTTTTTTCCAACCCATCTTTCCCACCCAGATTTGACAGGCAGAGATTTTTATGTTGGCGGATTGTGGATGACACCCGAGTAGGACAGACTCTGTCCAGTGGTGGTTTGCCCCCGATGGCAGAGCTACAACTCAAAGAACCTACGAGACCTCTTAAGTGATTCGAATTTCTCCAATACAGAGCATAATTATATTCAGCTGACCACTCTTGCAGGGTAAGATTGACGCCCAACGTATTGGAGAGGTTATTCCAACTGGAGGCTCCACCGAGGCGCAAAATATCATTTCTATACCAGGCCTTAGGGTCCATGAGAGAGCAGGGCACCCTTTACTTCCAACGTGCTTGGGAGAGGGAATTGGGGTGTAGCATTTCAGAAGCTAATTGGCAGAAATGCTTTATATTTACTCACTCACTAGCTAGCGCTTGTTCTGCACAAGAAAGAAGCTATAAGCTGCTCACTAGATGGTACTTGTGCCCGACGACACTCCGGAACATGTTCCCTGGAACCCCTGATACCTGCTGGCGCTGTGGGGAAGAGAAGGGTACAATGATACACATTTGGTGGAGTTGTGGGGAAATCCGGCGGTTCTGGTCTGAGGTTTTCAATGCATACGCCCGGATAACAGGTAAAGAAGCCGAATGCTGCCCAGAATCGGCAATGTTATCCATTTTTTCCAGGTCCTATTGGGCTACAGAAGAGGGATATTCTCCGCTTTTGCATCTCGGCTGCTCGTGCTGTGATCCCGAGGTTCTGGAAATCAAGCCGGGCTCCATCTCTACTTGATTGGTTCAAAGAATTGATGGACACATATCGAATGGAGGAGCTCGCAGCTGATGCGTCGGGATCTCGGAACAAATTCTTAGGGATTTGGGTTGAATGGATTCTTTTTCACGACTCTGCAGAATTTAGGAGTATCTTTTCCAGCACAGATAATATGGCTCGACCTCTGGCTGATGGGGAGCCAGTGGGATGAGTACCCTTTCTCCTTCCCATACCTCACCCGTCCCCCCCCCTCCTTTTTTTCTTTTTTTCCTACGTGGCTTTTCTTTCCCAGTATAACTTTTTCTAATGGTTTTTGTTTCTCTTCTCTCTCTCTCTTCTTTTCTATCTCTCTTTTCTTCCCATCTGATACATTCAGTCTAGGTATTTCCTTTCTACGCCTATACCTTCAGAATTCTAGTGAACATTAGACAGGTATCAGAAACTCTGAGCTGTGAGTAGATCATTAATATTTCGGCCTTCCTTTCCGGTACACCAGTCGATAGACTATTCCAACTAGGCCTCAACGGGTAATGACCCACTTACGTGGTCAACCTGTTAGAAGGGGCCAAGTGATAAAAATCATTCTGCTGGGGCTGCTTGTCCCCTTGACATCAGAACATCTCAAAACCCTGAGAAAGGTTGTATACTTGAGTGTTTGGAATTATATTTAGATTGTAGTATATATTGCACCAGAGATAAGCGCAAAAGTAAATTTGCAGCTTATCTTAAGTTACTAATAACTTTGTGAATTCTCTTTTTGTATATTTTATATGTCTCAAGATTTTGTTAAAAGATTGAATGTATGTCTTTCATATGTTTTTTCAAAATTTAATAAAAATGAGATTAACCATAGTTAAATATTTTAAAATATGATCCCATCACGATCCCAACTTGAAATTTGGTACAGATGTGGCTAAGAGCATAAAAGACACATGGGCAGTTTTGGAAAATTTTTATTAAAATGTTTTTTTCGGAAATGCGTTTCAAAATGTTGCGTTTGCATTCGCATAGGTAAAAAATTAAAATTAACAAATATACTCTTGTGACATATCTGGTGAAAGCCTGGACAGTTCTGAGTAGAATGGTGTTTATTTTGTTTCTCTATCTTATTTCTAGCCCGAGATAAAAAAATTTAAAGTCGTACCAGGCCAAAATTCACCCTTTTTTTAAACTTTAAAAATCTGTAAAAAATTAACTGATGAAGAAAAAAATTCCAAACTTTTAATTTGTAATTAACTAAAGTAGTACTTCATAAAGGAAAAAAAATAAAAAAATCTAAAGACGTCAGGTAAAAAAAAATATTCATATTTAGATCACTTGATATGGAATGACCCATTGACGCTATTAATAGTAAAATATGTTAAAATATGATCCCATTGCGATCCCAACTTGAAATTTGGTACAGATGTGGCTAAGAGCAAAGCAGACACATGGGCAGTTTTTGAAATATTTAAAGCGCGCCGATTTTTCGGAAATACGTTTTAAAGTTTTGCGCTTGCGATCACATGGGTAAAATATTAACAAAGATCCTCTTGTGACATATCTGGTGAAAGCCTGTATAGTTCTGAGTAGAATGGTGTTTATTTTGTCTCTCTATCTTATTCCTAGCCTTAGTTATGAGGAGAAACGTAAAGGCAGGCAACAGCGAAATTCACACTTTTTCCGAACTTTGAAAATCATTTTAAAAAAAAATAAATTTTTTAAAAAATTTTTCTCTTCACATTTTGCATTGTCTGACATGCTATTATCAAATAACAAAATCTCAAAAGAATTAAAAATATAGAGGTAATAATCATTGGTTCACTTGACATGGAATGACCCTATCACTCACAGAATGCAAATCATTAGTCCTGCCTTCAATTTCAGTTTCACAGCAGTACAGACAGAGAGAGGGCTGGATACTGGAGCTGCAAAACAACACAACCTGGTGACTAAAGAATATGGCCCCTGCTAATTATAATCACTAATGAGTGAGTATTAAAACATTTTTATGCACTTTCACAAGATACTTTTAGGAGACAAAAGGAGTGTGAGATTAGTGATAGGATGCTGCAGGGACATGTTTTGATAGCTTAGGAGGCGTTTTGGAGGTGACAGGATCCCTTTAAAGAGAACTTGACTTCCAATATTACATCTACAGAAGTTAGTAAATAACTTTATTACTTTTTATTTCTATACCTAGTTTCAAGAGCGGCTTTCCATAGCTCGTAATCGGAAATCAGAGTTGGATCTTATGGACATTACACCAAGAAGATCTCCTCAGCTGACCCCAGAGCCCTTGGCAGAGGTGAGAGTCTGACCAGAAGATACCCCAGCAATATACGTAGTGCATCTATGTCGTGTAAGATTAAGAGCAGAGATGCAACGTGTCACCCACATCGCCTCTTGTGCTTGTAACTGATTATATGATGCTAAGGGTAAAACAACATTTTACAATTCATCCTTATAGTACTAACATAATCTCTTTCAATGGTTTCAGATGTTTCTTAAATAATGCTTGGATCCATTTGGATCAGAAATTTCGGAGTAAAATATAGAAATGTGTACTTTATACATGTTATTTGTGTGCTCATTACACGTTCCCAATAAAGCTTCTATGGAGTACTGTATGAAGCACAGATAATTGGGACATTAAATGCCTGAGACTAGGTTTCCCTGCCCAGGAAGTGTAATATTATCAGACCATGTTCCTGTACGGTCAGACACGGCCATTTCATAGTACATAGCAGGGGCACATATATAAGATTATCTCAGCACAGTAGCAATTTTTTTTAAACACATGCACTTGTGAAATGTATTACTATTCTAAGATCTATGGATCAAAATTAACTTTAAAATAAACTTTGTTCGTGGAAAAAGCCCTTTAATATTGAGCAGAACTAAGTAAACTGATATTGCTTTTATACATTGTATGAGCCACTTATAAACAGTATTAGCCCCACGAAGGCCCCTACATACAGTATGAGCTCTTACATAGCTCCTCTATATACAGTATATACAGTATAAGCCTCCACATAGCCCCTCAATATACAGTTTTAAACCCCCACATAGCTCTCTATGTACAGTCTGAGTGCCCAGATAGCTCCCTAGATAAAGTATGAGCTCTTTTATAGCCCAGAAAAACAGTATGAGTCCTCACATGGCCCCCCAAACACAGTATGAGCCCCCACATAGCTCCCTAGACAGTATGAGTCTTCACATAGCCTCCTATATACTGTATGAGCCTTCAAACAGCCCTATATATATATATATATATATATATATATATATATATATAATATGAGCCTTTAAGCAGCCCATATACAGGATGAGCCCTGACATAGCCCTATATATGGGTCATTCCATGTCAAGTGATCCAAAAATGAATATTTTTTTTCCCTGACGTCCTCAGATTTTTTACATTTTTTTTCTATATGAAGAACAACTTTAGTTAATTACAAAAAAAAAGTTTTGAATTTTTTTCTTTTCAGTTAATTAATCAGTTAATTTTTTACAGATTTTTAAAGTTTTAAAAAAGTGCGAATTTTGGCCTGGTATGGCTTTACATTTTCTATCATATCTCGGGCTAGGAATAAGATAGAGAAACAAAATAAACACCAATCTACTCAGAACTGTGCAGGCTTTCACCAGATATGTCACAAGAGGATCTTTGTTAATATTTTACCCATGTGATCGCAAGCGCAAAACTTTAAAACGCATTTCCGAAAAATCGGCGCGCTTTAAATATTTCAAAAACTGCTCATGTGTCTGCTATGCTCTTAGCCACATCTGTACCAAATTTCAAGTTGGGATCGCGATGGGATCATATTTTAAAATATTTTAATATTAATAGCGTCAATGGGTCATTCTATATCAAGTGATGTAAATATGAATATTTTTTTTTACCTGACGTCTTTAGATTTTTTTTATTCTTTTTCCTTATGAAGTACAACTTTAGTTAATTACAAATTAAAAGTTTAGAATTTTTTTCTTCATCAGTTAATTTTTTACTGATTTTTAAAGTTTAAAAAAAGGGTGAATTTTGGCCTGGTATGGCTTTACATTTTTTTTATGTCAGGCTAGAAATAAGATAATGAAGTGGGAGAGGCATCATTTTACTCAGAACAGTAACAGCTTTCATTTGATATGTTACAAGACTATGTTTCTTTATATCAAATTCAAACTATTGACAGGCAATTGTGAAAAAATGACTGATTGTGTTCTTGGTTATATTTGTGCAGAGATTCAACTTGGGACCTGTCAAATTTATATATTTTTTATTTTATGGTTGTATGAGTTATCACAACTTATTGAATAAAACATTTATATGCAACAAAAAAGAAACACAAAAAACAAATCCCATAAGTGCCAGGATAAATACATCTTAATCATCAGAACACAACGCTCAGCATTTTCAACTTGAATGTATTGAACAAACCAAAAGAAAAAAGGTGATCATATCCTCAAGTTTGATTAAACAAGTTTAAAAGAACAAAAAATGTTAACCCCTATTTATACATATAAATTTGTTTTCTATTCTATCACTAAACATGTGATTTATGAAGTATTTAATAAGAATAGTACAGTAGTTAAATCATCGTTCTATAAATTATGAACTAATCAAACAATTAATAGTATGTTTTTAAAGTGGCATTTTATCAATTTGTCCCTTCTAGTGGGTGAAATGTAATCTTGTCCATAAACGCTTACTAGCAATCGCCATTTCCTTGTGTGTCAGAGTATGTCCGGCCTGTCACGGTGTTAGGCTCTGCCTGAGTTAATATCTGATTTTTGTGCACTTTTAAAATGTCTGGCTTTCTTGGATACACAAAGGATGGCGCTGGACCAGAAGGATGCAATAAAGTCAATTCTACTTCTTCATTTTCACAATCTTTGGAGAGTACAGTAGCCAGCCACCAGCGCCAATCATATTCATATTTTTTCAAAAGGATTGCAACAGTGTCTATGATAAAATGCTGTTTCTTGAGAAGTAGCAGCCATTGCTGTGTGGGAAAAATACAGTTAATATTAAGTAAGGAAGATAGGTAATAAAAATAAAGATTTACAGTACACTTGAGATAGAACTGTATTACTATAAAGTGAGTTTTAGGGCTAGCGCGCACAGTTTTTTCTGTCTGCAGATACACGCTGCAGTTTTGGCAGCTTGTTTTTCTACCAAGTTTTTACCACATATGCGTTAGTTTTTTTAATCGCTAGTGAAAAAAATGGCAGCTTTTTTTATATGAATGATAAATGCTGCGTTTATTGCAGCGATTAAAAAGTAGTTCAAGCAGTGATTTACTCACTCTTGAGTGTTTCCAAAAACACTGCATGTGGTGAACCCCATAGAAATCAATGGGGCTGTTTTTCTGAATGATGATCCCTAAGAATAGCACTGTGTGTATTGGCCCTTAATAATAAAAGCATTAAACTATTAATATATTTACTCACCCATATTTTAGTACACAGCCTTGATGGCTTTGTACAGACTATTGTTTGTTCAGGAGTGAAGATGTCCAGACATGTCAGGACATGAAAGGTCTGAACGAGCTGTCTTACTTCCTGAATGCAGTGGGTAGACACTTAACATGATTGACAGAGCTGCTGGCCTATCATCTGCTCTGCATTCACTGTCTATCCCTGTGCTTTCTCAGGTTGAGCCCTAACAAAGCTTTTTCCTATATGTCCTCTCCTGCTTCTAAGCTGTAACATATCAAAATAATACAGTAATGTCTAAAAATAATGGATTTGATAAATATAGACCCCACGCTTTTAGACCACAGGTTGAACAGATCTGAATTCAAGATTTTTTAATTGACACTATAATAGTTAAATATTTTAAAATATGATCCCATCACGATCCCAACTTGAAATTTGGTACAGATGTGGCTAAGAGCATAAAAGACACATGGGCAGTTTTGGAAAATTTTTATTAAAACCTTTTTTCGGAAATGCGTTTCAAAATGTTGCGTTTGCGTTCGCATGGGTAAAAAAATTAAAATTAACAAATATACTCTTGTGACATATCTGGTGAAAGCCTGGACAGTTCTGAGTAGAATGGTGTTTATTTTGTTTCTCTATCTTATTTCTAGCCCAAGATAAAAAAATGTAAAGTCATACCAGGCCAAAATTCACACTTTTTTTAAACTTAAAAAATCTGTAAAAAATTAACTGATGAAGAAAAAAATTCTAAACTTTTAATTTGTAATTAACTAAAGTAGTACTTCATAAAGGAAAAAAATAAAAAAAATCTAAAGACGTCAGGTAAAAAAAAATATTCATATTTAGATCACTTGATATGGAATGACCCATTGACGCTATTAATAGTAAAATATTTTAAAATATGATCCCATCGCGATCCCAACTTGAAATTTGGTACAGATGTGGCTAAGAGCAAAGCAGACACATGGGCAGTTTTTGAAATATTTAAAGCGCGCCGATTTTTCGGAAATGCGTTTTAAATTTTTGCGCTTGCGATCACATGGGTAAAATATTAACAAAGATCCTCTTGTGACATATCTGGTGAAAGCCTGTATAGTTCTGAGTAGAATGGTGTTTATTTTTTCTCTCTATCTTATTCCTAGCTTTAGTTATGAGGAGAAACGTAAAGGCAGGCAACAGCGAAATTCGCACTTTTTCCGAACTTTGAAAATCATTTTTAAAAAAAATAAATTTTTTAAAAAATTTTTCTCTTCACATTTTGCATTGTCTGACATGCTTTTATCAAATAACAAAATCTCAAAAGAATTAAAAATATAGAGGTAATAATCATTGGTTCACTTGACATGGAATGACCCATATAGGATTAGCCCTCACATAGCCCATATTACAGGATTAGCCCACATACAGCCCCCTGTATACATTATATGTCCTCACATATCCCCTTTATACAGGATGAGTCTTAACACAGCATTTATATATAGGATGAGCCCTCATATAGCTCCTATATACAGGATGAGCCCTCACATAGCCCCTATATACAAGATGAGCCCTCATATAGCCCCTATATACAGCATGAGTATTCACATAGCTCCTATATACAGGATTAGCCCACATACAACCCCCTATATACAATATATGTCCTTATATACAGGATGAGATCTCACTCATCATGTACCCATATTGAAAAAAACAACTCATACTCACCTCCCTCCCATTCACCCAGCACCCTGCTCTGGTCTCCTCTCCTGCTTCTCGTGTCCAATGCATACATGCTGGCTGATGATGTCATCATTCTGTATTGACAGCAGGGGAGCTTCAGGAAAGCTCCCAGCCCAGAGAGGACAATCTGGCTATGGGAAACCCTGGGGCCTGGGATCCTAGATTGCCCTCATTATAATCTGCCTATGGCGCTAATGTATGGAAATTAAATAAAGACCTACAAATTAAATGAGGTTAGGTTGCCTAAAACCATTTAAAGTAGTATTGTAAGTGGGATAACGTATTTTCTGAGGGAAAGCAGTGGCTCGTCACTCTAGCAAAGCGAGGTGCATCTGCAAATAACTTCCTCGCACTCATATGGCAAACGGGCACAAATTGTTACAATAAATACATTCATAAAAAAAATACAGCAAAAGAAGAGATGTTAGAAAACAATTAAAAAAAATTGAATATTTTTCTAACAAGTACTGAGTGGGTTCAGAAATCATCTCAGATTTCAATATAACCCACATGTGAAATTTATAAAGATCTGATTCTTCTAATCCTACCATACTTAGGGAGATGTAGAGCGTCAAAAGTCTGCAGTGAAGGAGCATCTGGAGAAGGTGAAACGTGAACGTACGTACATCATGCAGACCAGGAGAGACAGGTAACTGACTGCAGATACAAAATAGGCTTCTGCCTATTCTTCTAACATCTAATGAGCAATCATCTTAAAGGGATATTATCATCATCCTAAATGGTTAAATTTGCAAAATGGTTGGAAAAAAGAAATACCAATTTACTTGTTATCAAAATCCTCTCTGTTCTCATAAACAGGGAGATTTCTAATTCTATTGTTGACTACTCATTGCCTAGGTCACCAGCCACTTCTGCAGTCTGTGGTGGCTGGTCTCTTAGGGGCCTTTCACATCAGCGTTTTCGCTGCTGTGCGGCAGATCTGGCAGATTTACTGCATCTGTTGAATCTGCCTCCTACCGGCCGCACTTGCTCCCCGGATCCGGCAAGCCTCATGTATTCTCTATGGGGCTTGCGGTCCGATGCACAAAGTGTGGTTACGCCGGATCGGCCGGATCCGGCACTTGCGGCCGCGAAAAAAAAAAGCTGCAAGCAGCGTTTTATTTTTTCGTGGCCGCAAGTTCCATTCAGCACTGGACCGCAAACCCCATAGAGAATGGATGGGGCTGGCCGGATCCGGGCCGCAAGTCGGCCGTTAGGCAGCCGATCCGGCAGATGCGGCGCCGCCTGATGTGAAGACGCTGGTGTGAAAGGGGTGTTATTCAAGGAGCGCAACATTTACATGCTTTATCCAATAAGCCCTGCTCTGAAGCTGGCTGAATCGCTGGAATTAACCAGTGTCAGCACTCTCCTCTGTTGCTGAAAAGGCAAAGCTGTTTCATATAACAGTATCGGACATCACACATTAGACCAGTGGTGCACACATGCCACTGATCAGAACTGTCAATCAAGTAGGAGAACATCACCTTCTAGCAATCAGAAGCCAGGAGGCTGGGAAGTGAAGCACTCCTGCAGATGTACAGGAAACCCCTTTAAGTGTATTTATTCTTACAAGCATATGATATATGTCATAAATAGTAGTAACAAGTTACCGTCTTACTAAAACAATAGCATCTAATTGTACAAATTATTATCAAGGTAAATAGTGTCAAGCAACAAAAAATTGGTTTGGCATCATCTATCTGTAGATGCTATCATATGACGGCCAGATTTAGGTTTTACTTCACGTAGGACAAAGATTTAGTCCTCTGCCGGAGCAAAGTGGTCTTCCCTCAAAGTTACCTTCCCTAAGAAAACCTCTTTTATATTATGAAATCCTACACATAACAGTAAATTATTAATGAAGTCTTACTCTATTTTCCTAAATAACAGAAACATGACCAGTTTCAAAGAGTTGTTGGATCCTGTACTCACTGGAAAAAAGCAAGAGGACAGCGGATCAGAGTTGAGTGAATCAGATAGACACTGAAGAACAGGTCGGACCTGCCTGTGGATCTACAAAGAAGCAACTGAGTGCTGATTATATATAAACATTTTTTTGAACGTACCAAGGCAATGTGCAATGCTTCCCTCAGTATTTAGTACTATTAAACTGTATCATGAAAGTGATTTTATAATTCTTAGTAATTAAATATGTCACTGATAACATTAAACCCGATACATGGTGTTGATTGCACTGTCACTTTTTTCTCAATCTGCATCCAAATAAAACCAGCACAATGATAAAAACAATAATGATACATTGTTATCGGTATACTTGTTTGCATATATGGTATGTAACGTACATGTAATAATTAGATCAAATTATTAAAGCTAAAATTAAATTCATGAAACATGGTATTTATAACTTGATTTTCATGTTAAACAAATGTGTTCTACTGAGCTATAAGAAATAGAAAAATAGACCAGTTCCTACTGATAAGACAAGGAAGAGCGAGTTTGCAATGTATACAGTTCTTTTGGAAACCATATAAAGACTTAAAGTGAACCTGTCCTGTAAAAATACCCTATGAATCTGCAAATATGGGGTTAATCTGAAAGTTAATATCTCTCTGACAATGTGTGGCCGCCCCACTGAGAGCCTTACTGCTAAAAAGAAATTAACTTTATTCCCCCTAACAGACTTGAGTTTACAGCAGGGGTGGGGAACTCCAGTCCTCGAGGGCCGCAAACCGTGCATGTTTTCATGATTTCCTTAGTATTGCACAGGTGATAACATAATCACTTGCACTGGTGATGATTCCAATCCCTGTGCAATACTAAGGAAATTGTGAAAACCTGAACTGTTTGCGGCCCTCGAGGACTGGAGTTCCCCACCCCTGGTTTACAGTCATAGAGGTGTGGCCAGAGCAGTTTCAGTCATCGCTCAGTACATGGTCAGTTTGTGCTGTAACCATGCTCCAACACTGACTGCACTGCTTAAGTATGAAGCGGGCTAAGTCGGCTTCACTTACTATACATTGATCAGTGACAGAAACCGCTCCACCCTCACCTTCACTGAAAGCCAGACACTGCCAGCAGGAATAAAGAACATTTTCTTCCCAGCAACTGGGATCCCAGCGCTGTGGACAGACAGCATCAGAACGCTGTTAAACTGCACATTGACCCCATAACTGCAGGTTAATAGCATTATTTTACATAACAGGTTCCTTTTAAGGCACTAGTGTAGCTACCGGAGGAAAGTCAGTGAGTGCAGTTACCCCGGGCCCCGCGATCACAGTGCACCCAGAGCTACTGCCACTGTTAACTATATTGGCGTGCGCAGCTTGTTGCTGTAGTACAGCAGGGAGAAACGATCTTCCTGCACTGTTGTTTTCTATTCTGTAGACAGCGATTTACAGAACAGTAAGATGATGGCACACGCACAGGACGTCAGAGTGCCAGCAGGGTGATGTCTCGTGCAGTGTGGTGTTCTGATGTTCTGTGTGTGCGATGATCTGCCCGCACTGGACCCATCAGGCAGGGCCGCACCGTCCATTGGACAGTGTGAGCCCTGTCATTCAGGCGGCAGCCGGCAGGGGGAGCGGCTGTGCAGAAGGGGGCGGCGCCTCAATGCAAGCAGCCTTCCCCTGTCATGGCGCCGGCCGCTCACCCCACGCACCGGAGGTAAGCGGCGACCGGGGGAGAGGCACAGAAGGGGCGGCAGGGGCCCCAGGCATCACTAGCACCCCCCCCCCCCCCCGGGACTCGCGGGTCAGGCGGCAGTGGCGAGCCGGTCATTATTGTAGAAGGGGCGGCTGCCCCAGGCTCCAACAGCACCAACCCCTCCCCTCCCGTAGTCAGTGCGGCTCAGGCGGCAGTGGGGCTCGGTGCACCCCTGCTATCAGGATACTGAATTCGATGAGTGTATGATGTCTTTTAAATGCATAATGGGGAACATATATATCAGGATGGGCCCAGGATGAGGACATATATACCAGGATGGGGGATCTTATATACCAGGATAGGGGACATATATATCAGGCTGGGAGATATACATACCCGGATGGGCCCATGATGAAGACATATATACCAGGATTGTCCCAGGATGAGAACATATATACTAGTGTGGGGGACATATATCATATACACCTGGAGGGCACCCAGGAATGGGGGACATATATACCAGGACGGGTACAGATATACCAAAACAGGGACATATTTACCAGGATTGGCCCAGGATGGGGATATATATACCTGAATGGGGAATATATATAGACCTGGTTGTGCTCAGGATGAAGAAATTAAACGCATATATTATATAGTCATTATAAACAGAGTGATCTGTTTCAAGTGTTTATTTCTGTTAGTGTTGATGATTATGGTTTACAGCCAATAAAAAACCCAAAAGTCATTATCTCAGAAAATTAGAATAATTAACCCAAAGCAACTCCAAAGGCTTACTAAGCGTTTAAAATGGTCCCTTAGTCTGGTTCAGTAGCCTACACAATTATGGGGAAGACTGCTGACTTGACAGATGTCCAGAAGCCAGTCATTGACACACTCCACAAGGAGGGTAAGCAACAAAAGGTCATTGCTAAAGAAGCTGGCTGTTCACAGAGTGCTGTATCCAAGCATATTAATGGATAGTTGAGTGGAAGGAAAAAGTGTGGTAGAAAAAGGTGCACAAGCAACTGGGATAACCGCAGCCTTGAAAAGATTGTTAAGAAAGGCCATTCAATAATTTGTGGGAGATTCACAAGTAATGGACTGCTGCTGGAGTCTCACCTCACACAGACGTATTCAGGACATGGGCTACAACTGTCACATTCCTTATGCCAAGTCACTCATGACCAATAGACAATGCAAGAAGCATCTTTCCTGGGCCAAGGAGGAAAAGAACTGGACTGTTGTTCAGTGGTCCAAGGTGTTGCTTTTAGATTAATGTAAATCTTGCATTTTATTTGGAACTCAAAGTCCCAGAGTCTGAAGGAAGAGTGGCGAGGCCACAATCCAAGCTGCTTGAGGTCTAGTGTTAGGTTACCACAATCAGTGATGGATTGGGGAGCATTGTCATCTGCTGGTGTAGGTCCACTGTGTTTTATCAAGACCAAAGTCAGCACTGCTGTCTACCAGGAAAATTTAGGGCAATTCCTGCTTCCCTCTGCCAACAAGCTTTTTGTACATAGAATTTTTATTTTCCAGCAGGACTTGCCAAAAGTAACAACAACTGGTTTAACAATCACAGTATCACTATGCTTGATTGGCCTATTATCAAGAGGAAGATGAGAGACACCAGAGCAAACAATGCAGACGAGCTGAAGGTTGCTATCAAAGCAACCTGGGCTTCCATAACATCTCAGTAGTGCCACAGGCTGATCACCTCCATGCCACGCCACAGTAATTCATACAAAAGGAGCCCCGACCAAGTGTTGAGTGCATTTACTGTACAGAGTTTTCATTAGGCCAACATCTATGAGTTAAAAATCATTTTTTCAGTTGATCTTAAATAATATTCTAATTTTCTTAGATTAAGACTCTTGGTGTCCCGCTGGTAGGGGTCGGGGAAGCCAGGAGCTGGACGAAGTGTATAAGGGGAGCCTACTCTGGCCCTGATACTGGGGTCCCTGGCTTACCCTGAGCTCGAAGGTACCTCTAAATGTGAGGAGGATAGAGCCGCCAACCTAAGTCCCTAAAGCTCCTGAGGAGCCCTAGGCATAAGCCCCTACCTCCACCCACGGACCACGGAGCCCAGCAACTTCCAAGGCAAAAAAACACAACAGCTTCAGATTAGCGTCTGCTCACACCAGGTCACAGTCCAGAAGTGAACTGAAATCAGCAACAACAGGTGGATGTGAATTGATCCATTTAAGGCCGAGGGTGGAAAGCAACCTACTCAGACACGCCCCTGAGCATACCCAAGCATTCACACACACACATACACACACACCTGCTACTACATGCTCTGCTCATTAGCCTCATCTACTCACACTAAGCAGGGAAAAAAGGCTTCATTTAAACCTACAGCAGCAGCACTTCCATACTACAAGGCAGTCAATACGTAACACTTGGGTTTTCATTGGCTATAAGCCATAATCATCAGCATTTATTTATACAATGTGGGAGTCATTGTGGGGTTATTATACAGTGTGGGAGCTACTGTGGGGGAATGTCAAGGCGGTGACTCAGGATACATTATTAAAGAGGACCTGTCACTCCCCTGGTGCAATGCTAACTGAATGCAGCGTGACTGCTGCACTCAGGGAAGGGGTCCCCCATGTCTCTAGCACCCCTTTAAGTTGCAAAAAAGACTTTAGAAAGTGTACAGATAAGGAGTCCGGAGGGACTTACTCAGTAATGAGTCATCGCTGTTGCTGGTAACTCCCAGCCCCCCAGCCCTCTCTTGTTCAGCCTCCTGAGGGATGGAGGTGGGAAGGACACCAGCAACAGCGATGACACATACAGGAGGCTGAACAAAAGAGTGCTGGAGGTGGCACAGAGAAGGCTGAGGCAGGGAGGACACTAGCAACAGCAATGACTCATACAGGTGGCTGAACAAGAGAGGGCTGGAGGCGGGGAGGACACCAGCAACAGCGATGACTCATACAGGAGGCTTAACAAGAGAGGGCTGGAGGTGGCACAAAGAAGGCTGGAGGCGGGGAGGAAAACAGCAACAGCAATTACTCATTACTGAGTAATTCCCTCCAGAATCCTTATCTGTACACATTCTAAAGTCTTTTTTACAACTCACAGGGGAACTAGAGACATGGGGGACCTCTTCCCTGAATGCAGCAGAAACGCTGCATTCAGTGCTGCATTCAGTTAGCATAGCACCAGGGGGTTGACGGTCCTCTTTAAATGATAAGTAGGCTTTTAAGAAGCATTATTGTTATAGGGGTACTCAGGGTATTGTGTCTGTCAAAGGTGCACATAGGGCATTATTCTAGGAGCAAAATGTTGACACTTTTCTAGGGCACTTGCACAGGGCATTAATATTTTCTAGGGGGTAATTTTACCATGTAGAAGGCACAAAAGAGGCATTATTACCATGTAAAGGGCACAGTAGTGGCATTATTATGTAGATAGTATGTTTTTGTACCCCACAGAAGGTGCAGCAATAGGAACACATACAGCAGGAGTGGCTCAGCATTGGGGTATCAGCAGGATGAGGAGTTGCTGCAGGTTGGAAATAAATGGAGATGGTGCTGGAAATGTGAAGAGTCAGATGTGTATTTGTTGTAATCTCTGCAGATAAATCGTGGCTTAACCCCTTAGTGATGGAGCCAATTTCCACCTTAATGACCAGACCGCTTTTTGTAATTCTGACCAGTGTCCCTTTATGAGGTTATAACTCTAGAACGCTTCAACGAATCCTAGCGATTCTGAGATTGTTTTTTCGTGACATATTGGGCTTCATGTTAGTGGTAAATTTAGGTCGATCATTTTTGCGTTTATTTGTGAAAATATAAAAAAATTGGTAAAAATGTAGAAAATTTCACAATTTTCAAATTTTGAATTTTTATTCTGTTAAACCGGAGAGTTATATGGCACAAAATAGTTAATAAATAACATTTCCCACATGTCTACTTTACATCAGTGCAATTTTGGAAAAAAAAGTTTTGGGTTAGGATGTTATAAGGGTTCAAAGTTCATCAGCAATTTCTCATTTTTTCCAGCAAAATTTACAAAACCATTTTTTTAGTGACCACATCACATTTGAAGTCCCTTTGAGGGTATAGATGACAGAAAACATCCAAAAGTGACACCAATCCAAAAACTGCACCCCTCAAGCTACTCAAAACTACATTCAAGAAGATTAACAACCCTTCAGGTGCTTTACAGGAATTAATGCAAAGTGGACACAAAAAATGGACATTTTAATTTTTCCAACAAAAATGTTATTTTAGCCTCAATTTTTTAATTTTCACATGGGCAACAGGATAAAATGCATCCTAAAATTTGTTGGGCAATTTCTCTTGAGTACACTGATACCTCATATGTGGTCATAAACCACTGTTTGGGCACACGGCAGGGCTCAGAAGGGAGGGAGCGCAATTTGATTTTTGGAGCTAATTTTCCATTCAAAAAGTCAAAAGTCATTAGTTTCCAAAATGGGGTCACTTGTGGAGGAGCTCCAATGTTTAGGCACACAGGGGATCGCCATACACGACATAGTATCAACTTACACGTCAATTGTTAGTGGACACCATGTCACGTATGGAGAGCCCCTATATGTCTAAACATTGGGGCTCCCCACAAGTGACCCCATTTTGTAAACTATACACCCCAAGGAACTTATCTAGATGCATAGTGAGCACTTGTGAACCCCCAGGTGCTTCAAAACTGATCCGTAAAAATGAAAAAATACTTTCCTTTCCACAAAAATTTTATTTTTTCATTTTTATGGATTAATTTGTGAAGCACCTGGGGGTTGAAAGTACTCATTATGCATCTAGATATGTTCCTTGGGGAGTCTAGTTTCCAAAATGGGTCACTTGTGGGGAGCTCCAATGTTTAGGCACGCAGGGGCTCTCCATATGCGACATGTGTCCACTAACAATTTGAATGGAAAATTAGCTCCAATAGTTAGCGGACACCATGTCGCGTATGGAGAGCCACTGTGTGCCTAAACATTGGAGCTCCCGCACAAGTAACTCCATTTTGGAAACTAGATGCCTCAAGGATTATATCTAGGGGTATAGTGAGCATTTAGAACCTACAGCTACTTCACAGAATTTGATAACGTCATATGAACATTTTCTTTTTTATCACAAATTTCTCACTTTTAGAGCATGTGCACAAGAGACGGAGACACTGTGTCCTGGTGGTCTCCTCTCTGCGTTTTTTTTTTAGTATTTCTTTATAAAAATTTTTTAAAAAAATGACGTGGGGCTTCGCCATACTTTTGGTCCAGCCAGGTACAGCAGGCAGCTAAGGGCTGCCACCAACCCCTTCTGCCTAGTTTTACCTGGCTGGAAACCAAAAATATAGGGAAGCCCCTTTTTTTAAAATTATTTCATGAAATAATTTTTTTTTAAAAATGGCGTGGGCTTCGCCATATCTTTGGGCCAGCCAGGTACAACTAGGCAGCTGGGGGCTGGAATCCTCAGCGTAGGGAGGCCCAAACTTTCTGGGCCCCCCCCCCCGCTGCGAATTGCAGTTTGCAGTCGCCTAAGAAAATGGCGCATTCATAGAAGCGCCACTTTCTGGCGCTGTATCCAGCTCTTCCAGCTGCCGTGTAGCGGTGGCAGACTGAGTAATAAGGGGTTAATGCCAGCTTTTTTGCAGCTGGCACTAAGCCCGAGATTCTTAATGTCTGGCCAATATTAGACCGGGCCATTAAGAATCCCTAGTAAATTGTAAAGGAGACACAAGACAGAAAAAAATATTTTTATTAGAAAAAAAACACAGACACTATTTAGACACCATCTTTATTATTCTTTGGCATCCAACGTAGTCCAGTAGGAAGGTCCGACGTAGTCCAGCAGGAAGGTCCAACGTAGTACAGTGGGAGGTCCCTCGATGATTTCCAGTCTTTTACAGCATATGTGGGCGTCCCCCATATGTTATAAAAGCTGGCATTCTTCCAGGAGAATGACAGGTCATGACCTCAGTAGGGTGATGTCAGGTCAGGATCGTGGGTTCACAAAGTGTCAATTGTGATCCCATCACAATTGACCCCTGTGTGAACCAAAGATCCTGACCTGCCATGACCTCTCTGGGGGTGTGACAGGGGGGTAACAGGGGGGTGACAAGGGACATTGATCATCTCCCTCCCATCTGACAGCTCAGATGGGAGGGAGATGACGGCAGCGGTGGCGGGTGCAGCGGCGGTAGCTGAGGACCAGAGCTGGGGGGCGGCGGCTGAGGACCGGCCATGGGGGGGGGGGAATGAGGGGACCCTGAGGCATGTCACATCAGTGAGGAATCCACAGCAAGGGGCTGCAGGCGGCTGGCAGCGCTGCTTCTGAAGCGCTGCGGCTGCATTTTAGGAGGAGGGGAGGGGGTGGGGGCCAAGTACCGGTACCGGGGGCTATGTACCAGTACCGCAGGGCAGGGAAAGACATTTCTCTGTCATGCCACAGGTTTGATCCTGTGGCATGACAGAGAAATCATTTATTTACCGGCGATTCACTGTATATTTATGTGATCACGGTTATACACCGGTAAATGGTGTATAACCATGATCACATGGGGGTACCGGTAAAAACCAGCCCGATTCATAATCTACAGGGTCTCAGCTACCTACGGTAGCTGAAACCCCGGAGGTTTTCGGCCACTGGGGGGCGCTACAGGGCCTTTTCTGTTATGACTTGTTTTCAAGTCCTAACAGAATAAGGACCCTGTTTGTAGGACATATATATGCAGTGGGCCATCACTAAGGTGATAAAGGAGTTGTCATATTGGTATGGGCCACATGGAAAAGTCAAACATAAACAACTCCAACACAAAGAACGTCATCACGTAAATCACCATATGTAACTGCACTGTAATCTCCTGTATGTTCTGCCGGACTTGTGTCTTTCACTGTATAGTCACCATATGGTGGTAATATTAATGTTGGCCTTTGTATAGAGATTTCCATTATTACCAGTAACACTGCAGTCATCTGCTGAGTTTCCCCTATACCTATGATTAGGTTGAGCCACTGTAGTTGTTACCACGGTTACCTGCTTAGGGTCCACTCTGATGTTTTATCCCCCATGCTCAACCCCTAGCTATACCTCTGCTTTAAGACCCCCAAATACATTAGACAGCTGTTGACCAAATGGTTTTTCAGTTATCTCTACTGACTCCCCCATACACAAGAATGTGCTAGACCCTTCTGTGGTAGTAACTTATCTCTAGGAAGAACAAAAGAACCAGCAGCTAAAATTCAGACGGCCAGGTCCTTGTCTTCTCCAACACCATCTATTGGGACAGTGGTAGAAAGCCACCATACATATTAAACAGCCAATCCTGCCGACTTCAGTGGGTTCTGTTGACTATAATCTAATGTGTATGGAGGCCTTTGTAGATTTACTTAGCATCTGCAAGACCTCTGTCATGAGTCAGACCTTTTTGTATCAACCATATTTTATTTGAGCCATCTTTTTATTTTAATGGAAATATTTGGAAAAGAATAGACATAATGCTTTTTTCCACGCATCAAAAACACCTCATATAAACTATATGGACATTTACCTTCAGAATGTATTTTTGATGCAGATTTTGACATGGATTCCATGGTAAAAATTACAAAACTAACCTGCTATACAAGGTGATAGGGAAACGTGTCCAAATGAAACCCACTCAAATTTCATTCCTATGGTGAGCTTATATTGCCTGAAGGAGTTTCTCAAGTTCCAAGCCCTGCAGATCTTAAAGTTTGATATCGTAATTCTAGCATTTCTTAAAGGGAATCACTATCCAGATAATGACAGGACATTTACCAGATTCTAGGGTCAACACTAACTAATGGCCTATAGTGGGTGATGAGCCCAGGGCAAGGGATACTCAGATACCGGACCTGGATTTGATGGATTTAACTCAGGGATTCATAGGTGGTTGGATTCCTGGTTCCATGCCCTGGCTGTCATTTGTTAGATGAGGTCGGAATATTTACAGGAGATAAAGAGAATGTAACGCCACCTATGGATTCCAGTAATCCGGTGCTGCAGGCCGGCTGCTGAGGTGATGATGGGTGCAGCTTAGTGTGGTCCAGCTCCCCACAGGTGGAGCTTTTACCTCAGGGCAGCGGTGATGGAGGATTTTGAGGGGAATGAGGGGAGTAGTAGTTCTTACCCCTCCGGGCGCCGGCGGGAGGAAAGACAGAGACCAGTTCAACTCCAACTCTACTTTACTAGGTACAGGCAGATGTTAAGGTGTAACATGGTACAGTCTGGTTTAACAGGTGATAGTTGCCGGTTCTGGGTACCCCCATGGAGTCTCCAGATGTTCCTTTCTTTAAGTCTTTCGGGGTCTAATCTGTCGTCCTCACTATTTAACCACCCTTGCAGAGCTCTCCTGTCAGACCCCTGGTCTCCTACGATGAAGCACAGGTGTTCCTTTACCGGTACAGACGGGAGCGACCCACTGCAAAATCCTCCCGCCACCGGAATCCGGACCGATACTCCTGTAATCTTGAACCTAGTTTTGAGCCTGAGGGGCGAGGTACCTTCTTGTGGCGCTTACGGCTACCCAGTGATTATGGGCCCGCTGTTCGTAGGTTTGCGGCCAGGGATAAATCGCTGACCGCCTCGGCTTCCATGTTGCCGGTGTTCCCCAGACGTTACCAGCCGGCTTCAACCGGTTCTGGTCCGTCCCCTTCTGTCCTGGGCCCCCTCTTAGAGATGGGGATTACTCCTGTCGCAGAGCTGTCAGGCGCGTCCTCTCTGGCTGCCTTCCCAGCACTAACTGAACTGTCACTCAAGTCTTCCTGCACTGTTCTAGGCTCCACCCCCTTTTCGACCTACTGAATAATCAGTCCCTCTATACTAAGGTGGCCTAGTCCTGTGTGTGTGTGTGAAAACAGACTCCGTAAGTTAACCCCAAACCCCAACTACAGAGAAACCACATACATTTTATAAGGTGTAATACCTCCCTGTTGTGCCTAGCCATAGGGGCGCCACATGGCCATTTATTGTCAATCAGAGTTACTCATATACAGTGCGTTGTGAATTATTGTTATAGTATATTATTATTGTGAAAGTATTTGGTCCCCTTGAATTTTTCAACCTATTGCCACATTTCAGGCTTCAAACATAAAGATATAAATTGTAATTTATTTGTGAAGAATCAACAACAAGTGGGACACAATCGTGAAGTGGAACGAAATTGCGAAATTTATTGGAAATTTTAAACTTTTTTAACAAATAAAAAACTGAAAAGTGGGGCGTGCAATATTATTTGTCCCCTTTACTTTTAGTGCAGCAAACTCACTCCAGAAGTTCAGTGAGGATCTCTGAATGATCCAAGGTTGTTCTAAATGACTGGTAATGATAAATAGAATCCACCTGTGTGTAATCAAGTCTCCGTATAAATGTACCTGCTCTGTGATAGTCTCAGGGTTCTATTTCAAGTGCAGAGAGCATCATGAAGACCATGGAACACACCAGGCAGGTCCGAGATACTGTTGTGGTGAAGTTTAAAGCCGGATTTGGATACAAAAAGATTTCCCAAGTTTTAAACATTTCAAGGAGCACTGTGCAAGCGACATATTGAAATGGAAGGAGTATCAGCTCACTGCAAATCTACCAAGACCCGGCCGTCCCTCTAAACTTTCATCTCGAACAGGGAGAAGACTGATCAGAGATGCAGCCACAAGGCCCATGATTACTCTGGATGAACTGCAGAGATCTACAGCTGAGGTGGGAGAGTCTGTCCATAGGATAACAATCAGTCGTACACTGCACAAATCTGGCATTTATGGAAGAATGGCAAGAAGAAAGCCATTTCTCAAAGATATCCATAAAAATTCTGGTTTGAAGTTTGCCACAAGCCATCTGGGAGACACTCCAAACATGTGGAATAAGGTGCTCTGGTCAGATGAAACCAAAATCAAACATTTTGGCCACAATGCAAAATGATATGTTTGGCGTAAAAGCAACACAGCTCATCACCCTCAAAACACCATCCCCACTGTCACACATGGTGGTGGCAGCATCATGGTTTGGGCCTGCTTTTCTTCAGCAGGGACAGGGAAGATGGTTAAAATTGATGGGAAGATGGACGGAGCCAAATACAGGACCATTCTGGAAAAAAACCTGTTCGAGTCTGCAAAAGACCTGAGACTGGGACGGAGATTTATCTTCCAACAAGGCAATGATCCCAAACATAAAGCAAAATATACAATGGAATGGTTCAAACATAAATGTAACCAGGTGTTAGAATGGCCAAGTCAAAGTCCAGACCTGAATCCAATCGAGAATCTGTGGAAAGAGCTGATAACTGCTGTGCACAAACACTCTCCATCCAACCTCGCTGAGCTTGAGTTGTTTTGCAAGGAAGAATGGGAAGAATTTCAGTCTCTCAATGTGCAAAACTGATAGAGACATACCCCAAGCAACTTGCAGCTGTAATCGCAGCAAAAGATGGCGCTACAAAGTATTAACTCAGAGGGGCCAAAAAATTGTACACCCCACTTTTCAGTTTTTTATTTGTTAAAGTTTAAAATATACAATAAATGTTGTTCCACTTCACGATTGTGTCCCACTTATTGTTAATTCTTCACAAATAAATTTGAATTTATATATTTATGTTTGAAGCCTGAAATGTGGCAAAAGGTTGAAAAATTCAAGGGGGCCAAATACTTTCACAAGGCACTGTATGTTGGTTTACATTGTATTTTTTTCTTTAATATCAGTGTATTTGTTTTGCACTAAATATTATTTTAACACAAATAATCATTTTGTTATCAATTTAACACAAAATAACAAGAAGCCATGTAGTGTGTCTGATTGTGTATTTGCAGCTAATAACACATCAACTAGTGGCTAGCACTAATACAACTGCAATCTTACAACACAACAAATGAAGACTTCAATAATTGCTTTGTCATTTGCAGGGCTACATGGCCATTTCTTTATATGTTGGCTGAGTGGGTATTCCATTCTTCCTGTAGAAGGTGTCATTTACAATGTTATAATGTCGAAATTGGGGCCCGTTGTCTACAAGATTACCTGGTAAAGAGAGATTACTTAAGTTATTAATGCATCATGAAACCGATACTTTCATATCGGTAATAATAGAAACAATTAGAAAAAATAAATGAGGTTTTGACCATAACAATATAAGGGTCATTTGCAGTTTAGTTATAAGTTAAATGTAGATAATAAGTCACATCTTGGGAGAAAATAAAAAAGCAAAGCTTAAAAAATAGGAATGGGTTCCAAAAAATGGTACAATTGTTGCCTATGTTGTACATGTTTGTCAAGGCAATCACACAGACACAACGCTGTGCCCATTCCTGCATTACGGAGAACCTGTCAGATCCCGCGATTAACCCCAGTTACTATTATACCAGTATGAGTGCCAAATTCTTTATTCTAATAAGGAGTTTTATGTGATTACTAACACTGCAATGATGAAGAATAGTGTTATCCTGCAGCGTCTTATGTGCTTATTAGAAAGAACTAGTCCGGTCTGGTGTCTCTTCCCTGGATTAGTCTTGATCAGATCTATTCACACATCCCTGGGAGTGATTGACAGCCTGTCTTGTTAACACCATAAGGCCATGTGCACACGTTGAGTATTTGATGAGTTTTTTACCTCATGGTGGGTTTACACGCTTCAATATCGTTGCGATATCGTAACTCAATGGCGCGGGAGCGCGCATTTAGTGCATGTTTCTCCCGCATCGCATTGGATGTTTACACGCTGCGATATCGGAATACAACGTCCGTGCGATGTCTACACCCCCCAACCCAGGATCGCACACTTAACATGGGAGTGAATGGGTGACGTTTCAAATCGCATCGTAGTTGTGCGTTTACACAGCACGATCTGGCTCCAATCTCCCTTCAATATCGGGCATTGAATAGCACGCTCATTCAATCCCCGATATCGCATTGACATCGTTCCTGCATCGTATTGGACGTTCACACCATACAACGCAGGAACGATCTCGGGTCCAACGATCGAACCACGTGACTTTTCATTGAAATTGGACGCCGATATCGCAACGTGTAAACCCGCCATTAGGATTTGTAGTCAAAACCAGGAGTGGAGCAATCAGAGGAAAAGTCTAATAGAAACACCTGCACCACTTCTATATTTAATTACCCACTCTGGTGTTGTCTACAAATCCTGAGGTAAAAAACTCATCAAATACTCAACATGTGCACATGGCCTTATTATGCAGGCGATCAATCCTGCACAGGAGAGCATGATTAGAAGATTCGAGAAAGGGATTGTCGGGGTGGGGGGAGAAAGACATTCCACTGGACCAGTCAACCTCATTAGCACATTTGCCGCTGTAGGATAATGCTACATTCTTCAGATATTGCAGAGTCAGTAATCACATAAAACACTTTATTAGAATAATGATATCTGCACCCATGCCGTTATAGTAGTCGAGACCCAGCCAGCATGTTCCCCTTAACTGTCACAAATAACTGATATCGACAGCCTTTGAAAGGAATTGTGAAAATAAAAACTTAAACCACCCCAAGTTTGCACCCAGCCATACATATATCACCCTACAACAGCTACTATACTGTTACATGGTGATCCCTTTCAGCACTATGAACAAAGCTTATTTTTCCTAATAGAGTAACTAAAGTTTATTTTTTTAAATATTTTGTTCTGCATAGAAAGTTATGAAACTTGCAAATCACTTTATTTGTCATTATTTCTGTAAAGAAATCAAATGTAAATACCTTCTAAGCCCTTGCTTTCAATGCAGCTAAAGACCAGCAAATAAACAGGAGAAAAGCCCAGTGTTTTGGAGGCCACTTACATGCAATATTTTTGTTATAGAAATGAGGACATATTCCTAATAAAGTGATTACATTACAAGATGCAAGGGACATTTGTGTTTTGCAGACCCCTATATACTGATCACTAAAAAGTATAAATGTTCATACAAACTTTCCTCAACCCATGTCAACATCCCACTTCAAAGGGCCTTAAGTCAATTAAAATGATCTGAATAATAAAAAATTGCTGTGAAATTACAATAACTTTCTTTTTAGGGGGCAAATATTGTAATGTAAACATAAATGGTTTGTGCACATGACTGTGTTTTTGGTTCAACAAAACATCAGACTGCACCCGGACCAAGGTTAATCTATTGGGCGGTGCACAAGTGTAATTTTCCTCCTCGGACCACGGCACTCTGAGGAAAAAAGTCACAGCATGCCTGAGTTACATCTGATTGTCGGATTGCACTCAACCATGCAAGTCTATGGGGCTGTCAAAAAAAGTTGGACCGCACTCAGATGACATCTGATTTTTATGGAGTGACACAATAAAGACGATAGAAAATAAAGTTTGATCTTCTCTTTATCCGAGAAAACTATGATCAGTATGATTAGTATAATTGATCGAATTTTCTCGGATGAGGACAAACTATATTTAAGGGCCCGTTTCATGCTTTAATGGTTGAACGATCCGATCAACGATCCGACTTGACCTAGATCGCTTGAACGACGTTCAATGATCGCTAGTGAAGTGCCACACGTATAGATCTCGTTAACGACGCAGCAACAATTCTGCATTAAGCAAACGATACTTGCGGTCGTTAGCTCGCCTATGTCCTTCAGTTCTCAATAGGCAAGGTCGTTAACGACATCGTTATCGAGGTGTCACACACACCCATGCTGCAAGTTGAATGAACGATCATCGTTTGGTTTTAGGTCCGGTTCAAAAACCTCCAATGAACGATCTGCCCAATTATTGTTGATCGGATGTACATGTCACACTGAACGACTGAAAACCGTGACGTTTCAACGATATCGTTAACGATATCGTAGCATGAAACGGGCTCTTTAGCCTAAAGGCTACTTCACACACTATGATATCGTTAACAATATCGTAGCATGAAACAGGCTCTTTAGCCTAAAGGCTACTTCATATGCTATGATAGCGTTAATGATATCGTTCAAACGTCATGCTTTTTTGATTGTTCGAACAATGTCGCTTGTACATCATTGCGTGTAAACATAAGATCTTGAAACGAGAAATCATTGGATTGTTCTTCAAAATTTTGAGATCCTGACCTCAAATCTATTGTTCTTCGTCCAATTAACGTTCTGTGAACAAGCAACATCGTTCAGTGTGACACCTTTTTGAACGATGTTGTTCAAAATTCTTCTAATCCTGCCGATTTGTAAAACTGTTCACTTAGGCTGGCTTCACACTGCGGTCAGGTCAGGTCAGATCAGGTCAGGTTTTGTGTTTCAAAACCAGGAGAGGAACTTGCAGAGAAAAAGTATAATTGAAAGATTGACACCTGTTCTAGGTTTTGGAGTCACTCCTGGTTTTGGCACACAAAACCTGACCTGATCTGACCTGACCTGACTGCAGTGTGAAGCCAGCCTAAGTTGTTCGCGAAGTAGCTGGCGTGTTGCCACATTTAACATCGTTAACGATATTCATGCGTGTGACAACGCACTAAAGATGTCGAAACTACAGCAGTCACGTGACATCGTTAACTACATCGTACTGTGTGACGGTACCTTAAGAAAGACTAGGCTGCTTTCACACTGCAGGATTTTCCCTGCTCAATGTCCATCCAGTTTGTGTGCCAAAACCAGGAGAGGAACTTGCAGAGAAAAACTAAGATTGACACCTGTTCTGAGTTTTGGAGACACTCCTGGTTTTGGCACTCAAACACTGATGGACACTGATCAGTGAAAATACTGCAGTGTGAAACCAGTCTAAGGGTGCCTTCACACTGTGGCGTGATCCGATCCGGAGCTGTCCGGGATGATCCTGACAGCCGCGGACTGGATCAGCACACAGGGCTGGAGGGCTAATATGCCCTCCGGTCCGGTGTGCAGCCGCATGCAGTTCCGGCTGCTGAGTCAGGACTGCGGCCCCGCGGTCCTGACCTGTCAGCGGCTGCAGCTGCGTGCGGCTGCACACCGGACCGGAGGGCATATTAGCCTTCCAGTCCTGTGTGCTGATCCAGTCCGCGGCTGTCAGGATCATCCCGGACAGACCCGGACCGGATCATGCCGCAGTGTGAAGGCACCCTAAGGCCGATTTCACATAGGCGTTTTTGAAAAAATGCAGCAGAATTGCCACATCTACCGCCTAATGGCCGCACTTACTGCACACTTACGGCAAGCCCCATGCATTGTCTATGGGGCTTTTGGTCAGGTGCGGCAGTTGCAGCCGTGAAAAAAAACGCTGCTGACCGCTTTTTTTTCGCAGCCGCAAGTGCCGCAACCGGCAAAACTGCACTTGCCGCACATGACCACAAGCCCCATATACAATGCATGGGGCTTGCCACAAGTGCGGCCATTAGGCGGAAGATGTGGTAAATCTGCGCATCTGACGCATTTTTTCAAAAACGCCTATGTGAAAGAGGCCTAAAGGCCACTTTACACACACCAACTTATCTGTCCAACTTCTGACCAACTTACTGGTTGCAGTGAAGTCATGGACACATTGCTCCATTTTGTGACTGTGTACAATGGAACAATGTGTCCATGATTTCACTGCAACCAGCAAGTTGTTCAGAAGTTGGACAGATAAGTTGGTGTGTGTAAAGGGGCCCTAAGATACACAGATATCTGTGACCAACTTCTGAACAGATCTCTGGTTGCAGTGAAATCATGGACACATTAATCCATTTATATACCGCCACAAAATGGAACAATGTGTCCATGATTTAACTGCAACCAGAGATCTGTTCAGAGGTTGGTCACAGATATCTGTGTGTGTAAAGTGGCCTTAAGGCTGGTTTCACATTGCAGTTTTTTCCCTGATCAGGTTCAATCCAGTTTGTGTGCCAAAACCAGTAGTGCCTCCAAAACCCAGAACAGGTGTCAATCTTTCAATTATAGTTTTTCTCTGCAGGTTCTTCTCCTGGTTTTGACACGCACTGGATGGAACCTAATCAGGCAAAAAACTGCAGTGTGAAACCAGCCTAAATGGAAAGTACTGCAGTTGTGTGTTGTAGTGTATCTTATGGATCACATCATAGCGCAAAAAGAAGATACCTTGCGCCTATACTTAAGTGACTAACAGATGACTTACCACCTACATGCCACCCATAGACCCAACTTGTAATTAAAGGGTAGTAGTATTTCTCCTCCGGTCCAAGTCTGTTCCTTATTTTCAGGTAGTGGTACCTCCCTTTCCCCTCCTTGGATGTGCCATGGTAGAGCAAGTTTCGAGCCTCAGCACTGACTGGCTTCATCTGAGATTCTGTTGTGCTCGTTTCTATCTCTTCGATCCCTTTATTTGATGGCTCCTGCTCGTGTTTTTTGTTTCCTCTCTCTGCCTGGAGATTTGGATGGGTAATAGTTGGCAGCTTGAAATGATCTTTCACTTTGATCTTTGATCTCTCATGGGGCTCAGCCTGCATGTTCTTCTGTTTATATTGCCTCCACCAGTTCATTCGGGTATGTATCTCTTTCAGGTTAGACTCTTTTATAAATGCTTGTTTCTGAGTGGTTACATTTAATTCCCGAGCCATTGTGTTATTGTAACCAGTTCTCTCACAGGTGGAAATACTTCTTAAAGGCAATGGACTAAACTAACTGAACTGCATGGTTGTTAGATGGAAGGAGCCTGGAATATCAAAAATAATTATTGAGAATTAAATAATATTAACATTTATACCAACCCAGTGTTTATTCCCAGCTTCAGAGGTAGTTACTAACCTGAACCGTCCGTAGTAATATAGTTTTCACTGCTGGATTTGTACGGTGTAGCTGTGTATTAACCAGTCCATGAATGTGCCGATTACCTCCCTCTTAAATGTGTGTTCACTGGGCACCTTGGTAATAAGGCCTCCTCATGTCACAGCTGGCTGGTTTGGTAACCACTAACTTGCAGGCAGTGCAAGAGTCATTACTATTGTTGACATCAGGTTGCCATGGAGATAAGTATATGCAGAATACCCAGTATCTTAGCACATTATGTCTTCATAATGTCCCTTTTTCTACATATTCAGACATATTTACTAATGCAATGCAGATGTGCCAATTTTTTTTCCTTTTAAAAGAATAGAGGTCTAAATTCAGGGAGTTGTGTATATTTCATTAGTGACCATAACAAAAAGACAAGTGATATCTTACACTGATACTTGACACGCTTTCGAAATTCATTTCTGAAATTCCAAAAATCTATTTCTCCACAATAGATTATAATGAGATGTGATCTGATAAGTAGATGCCAATGAGACGTCTTGTAGGAGTGCTGGGGATATATGATCCAATAAATACATAGTGAGAAAACCCCAGTTACGTGTGGCTGCCTCTGATTCATAAGGCTCCTTTGTTAGCAGGCAGTGGAATAAAATAGAATTTATTGAAGCGTGCAGAATTTATGTATGGATATCTGTGACTTGTTACCAGGAAGAACAACCTATAAAAGGGCAGGTCTGGACGTGAGATGTGCAGCAGACTCCCTGATATATCAGTGCATGTCAATAGATGTTAGGGTGCTTTCACATTTGCGTTCCCCTCCGCAGCGTTCTGCGGAGGGGAGCCGCAATGTGAGCGCAGCACCGCAAGCCCCTATCTTTATAATGGGAGCGCACGGTGCTGCGCTTGACTGCGCATGTTGCATTTCTGGTGCGGACGAGACTGGGTGATTTGTGCGCAGGCATCTGCTGCGCACAGATCACATATGGGAGTGAATGGGTGCGCACGGTCATGCGCAGTCAAGCGCAGCACCGTGCGCTCCCATTATAAAGATAGGGGCTTGCGGTGCTGCGCTCACATCGCGGCTCCCCGCCGCAGAACACTGCGGAGGGGAATGCAAATGTGAAAGTAGCCTTAGAGGGTTATTCCCATTTATGCCTTTGATGGCCAAACGGGAACAAAGGCATCTAGGTCCTAGTCACCAGACGTAGGGTTCCGAAGACCGCATAGGGCAGCTAGCCCCATACAAATTAATGGTGCACCATGAGTCATGCTGTTTCCGCAATTCAGGAGTAACAGCGTCACTGTATGTGAAGATTAATGGTCACCCCCACTCATTTCAACAGGAGTTAGCTGCGATCTTTGGTTTTCACAATTCCACCTGTGGAGGACATGACTTAGGCTGGCCTCACACCACGGTAAGGTCCGGGGCTGTCAGGCATGAACCTGACAGCCCCGGACCGGAGCAGCACACAGAACCAGAGGGCCAAATGTGCCCTCCAGTCCTGTGTGCAGCCGGACGGCTGTAATTGCAGCTGCAGCTTTTTCAAGATCGTGGCTAGCATGGAGCTAGCCACGGTCCTGAAACAACAGCAGCGTGCTGTCGACTGTATCCGGTTCCCGGATTCACCCGGACCGGGGCAATCCGGCCCCATATGCTCCCATGTTAGGGAGAACAAAATTGCCCCGGATCCGGCTTTTTGGGGAGATTTTTCTCCCCGGACACAAAAACGTTGCAAGCAACATTTTTGTGTCCGTTGAGAATAATCCGAGTTCTCCCGGATTCCACCGCAGAGATGAAACCGGATGGCAGAGAGCTGCCATCCGGCCCCATAGGCTACTGTAGGGCCAAAAACCTGCCCGGGGCTGTCTGGTTTACACCGGACAGCCCCGGACCGGACCTTACCGTGGTGTGAAGCCAGCTTTACAAGCCATTATTCCCATCATGGCCAAGAAGGCAGATAAAGAATCTCTTTAAGGGATGGTTTTGTCATAAACCTCATTCAAATATGAAATTGAAAAATGCAGTTAATAAAGGAGTGGGGGAAGTTCAGTCTTCTTTCTCTCTGAGTGGAGGTGCATTAAAATCAGCTCCTTGATTTCACCTGAAACCACATACGGTAATTAAATTCTCCTACGACGGCCTTGTAGTAATTAAAACACAGGGAAACTTTCTACCAAAGACAGGCAGACCACCTGTGCCTGGATGAGTTGTCCAGGCACGTCATATTGATGACCTATTCTTACGACAGCACCTGAACATCAGACTTGTAAGAAACCATTAAGCTCTGACAGTATGTAAACATAGAATAGAGCTAAACAGCACAAGCTCAGATCCATGTCTGCCATCCGCTGTGGAGACCTGGGGCTCAGCTCTTATTCTCTTTTAGAGAACCTCTCTCTAATCGGAGGCTGCCCTTTTTATTCAAGAAAAGATTGGGCAGCCTCAGATTGTAATTGTTCTAAACATTACTTAGTAGTTAACGTAGCTCATGAGGGTCCCTAATGTCCCCTCTGCCTTTTGCTAGAACTTCAGGATTGTGAGATCCCAGCACGAGAATGAGGTCACACTACCCACCATAGTCCTCCTTGCCATGGAAGAGTGAAATCAAGTGCTATTGCGAGATCTTGCTTTTTCCACTAACCAATCGCTGCCGCACCATTTCCTAAGTGGTTACTTTTTAAATTAGAGAATTCTATTCTTTTCATTAGCCCCATTGGAGCAACCAAACAGCTGATTGGTGGCAGTGCAGGATATTAAACTCTGGTGTCATATTGATAACCTACCCTAAGGATAGGTCATCAGTATTATGTGCCAGGACCACCCCTTTAACAAATTAATTTCCTTTAATGGATTTCCAGTTTCACCATATATTTTGCATTCTGGTAACTTTCTTAGAAACAATCACATTTTAAATGCAATTTTGTGTGGTCACCTCAAAGAGGACTTGCAGAATACATCTCACTCATAACAAATCTATGGTGAAAGTTTCTATAACTGTAGATCGTCAAATAGTGTCTTCAAAGACTGTGAGGTCAGCGAGACTGGGGATAGAGGAGAAAAGAGAAGGCGCAGATCTAAGTGCAGTGTATTAGTAGCAACAGTTGTTCTTAGGTATTGTGCTCACCTTTCTGGTGTCTTGTGCAGTTTGCATATAATCCTACAGAGGGATATTTCCTGGATCTCCTGGCCTGCTGCTTGTTCCCAGAGAAGCAAGTCGCCCAGAGGGAGGCTTGTGTTGAAGTACAGGAAAAAATAATTTTTTTTCTGGTTTGAATTGAAGCGCTACCAGAGGGATCACAGGGATGGCAAATTATTCCAAAATAATTTATTGTTTTATTACGCGTTTCGGCTTAACATATAACAAGCCTTCATCAGATAAAATCACAGACATTATAAAAACATACCGTATATACTCGTGTATAAGCCGAGTTTTTCAGCCCAAAATTTGGGCTGAAAAGTCCCCCCCTCGGCTTATACACGGGTCTATATGGTAGACCCGTGTGGTGGGGGCTGTGTGGTGGGGGCTGTGGAGGCTGGAGGAGGCGGGGGGGGCTGCTGTATGAGCGGCCCCGTCACGTGGGGCCGCTCATTATATATGCACTGCTTCCCCCTGTCAATCAGCGCAGGGGAAAGCAGTGCATATGGCCCCCCCAAAAGCTGGCACTGTCCCCCCTTGTAAGGGCCCCCCCCGGTGCTTATACATTACCATCCCGGTGTTCTGATCGGCGCCGCTCCTCGGTGCTGCGTCGCCGTCTTCATCCTCCCGTCCGCGCTCGCTGCATCCATCCGGGTTCTCTGGCGGTCGCAGCGATATGACGTCATCGCGCGACCGCCGGAGATCCTGGATGCAGCCAGCGCGGGAGGATGAAGACGGCGACGCAGCACCGAGGAGCGGCGCCGATCAGAACACCGGGATGGTAATGTATAAGTAGCGGGAGGGGGAGGCCTTACAAGGGGGGACAGTGCCAGCTTTTGGGGGCTGTTGGTACCCCCAGGGGGCTGCTGGTACCCCCAGGGGGCTGCTGGGTACCCCCTGGGGGCTGCTGGGTACCCCCTGGGGGCTGCTATATGTACCCCTGGGGGCTGCTATATGTACCCCTGGGGGCCTGCTGTATACCACTGGGGCTGCTGTATACTACCACTGGGGCTGCTGGGGCTCCTGTATACTACCACTGGGGCTGCTGGGGAATCTGTATACTACCACTGGGGCTGCTGGGGCTCCTGTATACTACCACTGGGGCTGCTGGGGAATCTGTATACTACCACTGGGGCTGCTGGGGAATCTGTATACTACCACTGGGGCTGCTGTATACTACCACTGGGGGGCCTGTATACCACACTGCTGGGGGCTGTATAACTGTGCTGGGGTCCACCCTCGGCTTATACACGAGTCAATAGGTTTTTCCAGATTTTTGGGGCAAAAGTAGGGGGGTCGGCTTATACACGGGTCGGCTTATACACGAGTATATACGGTACTCTTATATACAGAATCATAAGGGATATTTTCCTCTTTTCCACCAATTGGTTAATTAGTTGCATATGCAGACCTCACTTGATGAGTATACTGAGGTCACATTATACTCTAGCTCAGGGGTCTCAAACTCGCGGCCCGGGGCACCATGAAAGAAAAATGCATGCCCCGGGCCATAATACATGCAGCCGCCGCGGTACCGCTTTACTGTGACTACTGTGACAGGTACCGCCGGCTCAGCTCACACAAGCGCCTTCGCGCCTGTACATTCATGAAAGCAGGCGGACAGTGGACCAATCAGAAGCCGCCTGTGACGTCACAGGAGGCTTCTGATTTGTCCACCGGCCGCCTGCTTTCATGAATGTACAGGCGCGAAGGCGCTTGTGTGAGCTGAGCCGGCGGTACCTGTCACAGTAGTCACAGTAAAGCGGTACCGCTGGCGGCTGCATGTATTATGGCCCGGGGCATCAGGTGTGTATGAGTGAGTGTTAGGCGGCCGTCACACGGAACGATTTCTTGCCCGATATCGTTTAAGCGATCTCCTTTTTGATCGCTTAAGCGATATCGGGCAAGAAATCGTTGCATGTAATCAAGCGATTTACGATGTTAAATCGCTTGATCGTGACATCGCTGATCTGAGCTCCGGTTCTCAGATCTAGCGATGAGCGATTTGACGATCTGTCTCATCGTGGTGTATAACACCACGATGAACGATCTCCCAGCAGCAGAGCCTATGCTGGGAGATGGTAACTATGGTACACGTCGGGTAACTAAGCGACGCGCGGCGCCTAGTTACCCGATGTGTACCATAGTTACCAGCGAGATCGCGGCTCCACATCGCTGGTGAGTCTGTCTGTGTGACATCTCACCAGCGATGTGAGCGATATTGTAAGCGATTGCGCGTGCACGTGATCGCTTACAATATCGCTATAGATATCTCAGCGTGTGACGGCCGCCTTAGAGAGAGAGTGTGTATGTGTATAATAGTGTGTATGTGTATAATAGTGTGTATGTGTATAATAGTGTGTATGTGTATAATAGTGAGTGTATTTGTGTGTATATGTGAGTGTGTATGTGTATAATAGTGAGTGTATTTGTGTGTATAATAGTGTGTATGTGTATAATAGTGAGTGTATTTGTGTGTATATGTGTGTATGTATGTGTGTGAGTGTATTTGTGTGTATATGTGTGTATGTATGTGTGTGAGTGTATTTGTGTGTATATGTGAGTGAGTGTGTATATGTGAGTGTATATGTGTATATGTGTGTATATGTGAGTGAGTGTGTATGTGAGTGAGTGTGTATGTGTATATGTGTGAGTATTTGTGTGTGTGTATTTGTGTGTATATGTGAGTGTGTATGTGTGTGTGAATATGTGTGTGCATGTATATTTGTATGCGAGTGTGTATATGTGTGTGAGTGTATGTATATGTGTGAGTGTATTCCTGCGCCGCCTGAGCGGCACATCGCCGGCGGCTGGTGCCACGTGCTGGCTGGTGCCACGTGCTGGCTGGTGCCAGCAAGCGGAAGACTGGGAGCCACAGAGGAAGAAGCTGCTGGAATGAGAAGAGTGGAGTCAGGTAAGGCGCTGTTACAGCCGAAGATAGCAACCTGGGGGGGGGTAGGGGAACGTGACCGCTGAAAGTGCCTAGGGCGGCAGGAACTCCAGATATGGCCCTATGTGTGTCAATGTGTGAGTGTGTATGTGTTTGTGTGAATATGTCTGAGGATGTATGTGTGTATGTATATGAGTGTGTGTGAATGTGCGGGTGTGTATATATGGTCTTGCCCACACACCTGCTCTCTCAGTATTTAGCGCTTCTGCACTAAATACTTAGGCTTTGACAGAGAGGTAGAGGTGCGTGTATGCGGCCGCTTTCAGCAGACGCTGTCCCTGGTTACCCGATGTGTATCGTGGTAACCAGTTCATACAGCAGGCTGCCCACTGTCAGCTTATCCCGAGCGCACAGGGAAACGCTGCTTGCAGTGTTTCCCTGTGCGCTCTGCCTAAGCGCACACTATGCAGCCTGCTGTATGAACTGGTTACCACGATACACATCGGGTAACCAGGGACAGCGTCTGCTGAAAGCGGCCGCATACACGCACCTCTGCCTCTCTGTCAAAGCCTAAGTATTTAGTGCAGAAGCGCTAAATACTGAGAGCGCAGGTGTGTGGACAAGCCCTATGTGAGTGTGTGTGTGTGTGTGAGCGAGAGAACAAAAAGAACAGAGACCAGGACATTACTACAAGATGACAAGGGAGGGAACATTACTTAAAGATTGGGACATTACTACAAGAGGAGGACCAGGATGGGGGACATTAATATAGGATGGGGACCAGGATGGGGACATTACTACAAGAAGAGGACCAGGATGGGGACACATACTACAAGATGGAGACCAGGATGGGGACATTACTACAAGAAGAGGACCAGGATGGGGACATTACTACAAGAAGAGGACCAGGATGGGGACATTACTACAAGAAGAGGACCAGGATGGGGACACATACTACAAGATGGAGACCAGGATGGGGACATTACTACAAGAGGTGGACCAGGATGGGGACATTACTACATGACGAGGACCAGGATGGGGACATTACTACAAGAGGAGGACCAGGATGGGGGACATTAATATAGGATGGGGACCAGGATGGGGACATTACTACAAGATGGAGACCAGGGTGGGGACATTACTACAAGAAGATCATAATTTGTACTTTACTAGATTGAGCAAAAAATTCTGGCATTGCTAAAATGTCACTTAGGGTACCGTTACACGTCGCAACATTGCATGCAATTTCACTGGCAATTTACTGGTTGCAGTGAAATCATGGACACATTGTTCTATTTTCTTGCTTTGTACAAATAGAACAATGTGTCCATGATTTCACTGCAACCAGCAAATTGCCTGTGAAATTGCATGCAGTGTTGCGACGTGTAACGGTACCTTTAGTCCTACAAGCAATGCGGCCCCCCGATATCAATTTTTTTCTACGTGCGGCCCACCAACCCAACAGAGTTTGAGACCCCTGCTCTAGCTGATAGTTTAGCACAATTTCTTATTCTTGGAAGTGGCTTATTTATAGTAGCTACTATTCGAGGAGATAATTTCTATATCTATAAATTAGTTAAAAAACTTCATAAAAATTGAAATGTATACAAGTTAAAAAAATTGGTAAAGAATTTTTTTTTTTATTTGAATAGACAGATAAAAAGCAGACAAAAAAGGATATCACAGTTTTAAACTATTCTGAGGACATTTTATATATAATTGCTTTGAGGGAAAATAATTATTTTATTAAAAAAACAAAACCATAGATGTTTCAGGATCATCGGTTATTCAAGTCTACTTAACTACTTTAATTATTTTCTCTAGCATCACTATTTCATGTGATGTTTCTGGGAATGGAACTCGCAGGTTGTTGCATACTGCGATCCTATGTTCCTATCCATAAACCCCCCCTTAGCTACTGAAGGTTCAGACAGTGCTGTAGAAATATAGTGGATAATCAGCAACAGATTACTTCTCACCGTACTGGCGAAACCTTCCAAATTGAACAGTTTTTGACATGTACAAGTGATTTTGTCATATATGTCATAAATTGCAACTGTGGTTTCAAATATGTGGGGAGGACCACACAAATGGTTCGAACTCGGCTAAATGGTCATAGGCATAACGCCAAAGTGGGCCTTCTTACGCATAGCCTATCTAGACATCTCCTTCTAAGCCACAAAAAGGAATTTAATATTTCCTTATAATTCCAGTTGAGCAGATTCCCATGGATACTCCGAACAGGATACAGCTATTAAATAGGAAAGAGGCCTTCTGGATGTACAGATTACGAACTTTGTATCCAGATGGCCTCAACGATAAACTGGAAAATGTCTAATATGGATATGTTAACAAATAAGTATAATCGTATCTCCTCGTAATGGATAATGGTCAATTTTATATACAAAAATATGATGAGACTGTATAGGATAAGGGTATGAGAGAAAGGAGAATGAATGTGATACAATTTTAGTATCCCTCTCCTCTGAAATAACCTCCCTTCACTCCACAAATAGGAACATCCTAATAGCAAATAATTCCTCTTCCGTAATGAGAGCAAAAGGAGGAGACATATATAGACAACCTGATGTCTGAACCTTCAGTGGCTAAGGGGGTTTATGGATAGGAACATAGGATCGCAGTATGCAACAACCTGTGAGTTCCATTCCCATAAACATCACATGAAATAGTGATGCTAGAGAAAAGAATTAAAGTAGTTAAGTAGACTTGAATAACCGATGATCCTGAAACATCTATGGTTTTTTTTTTAATAAAATAATTATTTTCCCTCAAAGCAATTATATATAAAAGGTCCTCAGAATAGTTTAAAACTGTGATATCCTTTTTTATCTGCTTTTTATCTGTCTATTCAATTCATCCTCACACATATATATATATAAATATACCTTTTATGAGAAAGAAACAAGGAAAGATAGTTTTATATTTTTCAGGAAAAATACTTTACCAATTTTTTTAACTTTTATACATTTCAATTTTTATGAAGTTTTTGTAACTAATTTATAGATATAGAAATTATCTCCTCGAATAGTAGCTACTATAAATAAGCCACTTCCAAGAATAAGAAATTGTGCTAAACTATTAGCTAGAGTATAATGTGACCTCAGTATACTCATCAAGTGAGGTCTGCATATGCAACTAATTAACCAATTAGTGGAAAAGAGGAAAAAAGAGAATTTTGTTTACGTACCGTAAATTCTTTTTTCTTTAGTCATCAATGGGAGACCCAGACAATGGGGTTTAGGGCTCTGCCCTCCCTCCGGAGGTCACACTAGGTACTACAAGTTTGTAGACACCGCCTCCTCCGCTTATAAACCCCCACCGTAGGAGACATCCTCAGTTTAGTCCATAAGCTGCGAGGAGAAATTAAACCACACCCGAAACATCGGGAAGAATGCCGTGCACAGACGGTTCAACAACCCGGCAAACACTGTCTCAACAGAGAACAGAACAAGTGCAAAATATGCAACGGAACAACTGGGTGGGTGCTGGGTCTCCCATTGATGACTAAAGAAAAAAGAATTTACGGTACGTAAACAAAATTCTCTTTTTTCTGGTCGTCATAATGGGAGACCCAGACAATGGGGATGTCCTAAAGCAATACCCCAGGGCGGGAAGAGTTCCTCAACAAGACGGATAACACATGGTTCCCTCTAAAGGTGGGCAACCGCTGCCTGGAGAACCCGCCTGCCCAAACTCGCATCCGCAGAGGCATGGGCATGCACCATATAGTGCTTAGAGAAAGTGTGCAGGCTGGACCAAGTGGCCGCCTGACACACCTGTAGAGCAGAAGCTCGATGTCGCAAGGCCCAGGAGGCACCTACAGCTCTCGTAGAGTGTGCCTTCAAACCCACCGGGAGAGGCAAACCAGAGGACCGGTATGCCTCCTGAATGGGAGCCTTGATCCATCTGGCCAAGGTCGACTTCGAAGCGCGGACCCCTTACAGCGACCCATCGTGAGGACAAATAAGGAATCCGAACTCCTAAAGGAGGCGGTCCTGGACACATAAATGCGTACAGCTCTCACGAGATCCAGAGTATGGAGGTCGCGCTCAACCTGATGAACGGGAGCGGGGCAAAATGATGGAAGAACAATCTCCTGGTTTAGGTGAAACGTTGAAACCACCTTCGGCAGAAATTCAGGCCGTGGGCGCAACACCACCTTGTCTTGGTGAACCACCAGAAAGGGAGACTTGCACGAAAGTGCAGCCAATTCTGAGACCCGTCTCAGAGACGTAATCGCCACCAGAAAGACCACCTTCTGGGACAGACGAGAGAGAGAGACGTCTCTCAGTGGCTCAAACGGCGGTTTCTGCAGTGCCGCCAGGACCATGTTTAGGTCCCAAGGGTCCAGAGGTCGTCTATAGGGCGGGACCACCCGAGACACCCCTGCAGAAATTGACGTACCTTTGGGAGGAGCGCCAAGCGCCTGTCAAACAACACTGAAAGTGCTGATACTTGACCTTTCAGAGAGCCAAGGGATAATCCCAACTCCAACCCCGACTGTAGGAAGGCCAACAATGTCGGGATAGACAAAGGCCACGGAGAGCGGCCACCAGAGGCACACCAGGTAAAAAAGATTTTCCACGTTCTGTGGTATATCTTCCTGGAAACAGGTTTCCTTGCCCGATTCATAGTGGCAACCACTGTAGGAGAGAAACCTCTGGATGTCAGCAGCCAGGCCTCAAGAGCCATGCAGTCAATCTGAGGGCCCTGGAATTGAGGTGGAAGAATGGGCCTTGCGCGAGTAGATCTGCGCGTTCTGGAAGAGCCCACCTGTGTCCGCCTGACAGTTGCCACAGGTCCGGGTACCAAGACCTCCTGGGCCAATCTGGAGCCACTAGAATGGCCACTCTGCATTCTGTCCTGATCTTCCACAGGACCCTGGGAATCAGAGCCAGAGGCGGAAACACATATGGCAGCTGAAAGCTGGACCAGCTCAGGATCAGGGCGTCCGCCCCCAGAGACTGGGGATCCCAAGATCTCGCCATGTATTGGGGCACCTGATGATTCAGCCGTGAGGCCATCAGATCCACGTCCGGAGTGCCCCACCTGCCGCAGATGTCCCGGAAGACGTCTGGATGTAGGGACCACTCTCCGGCGTCCATCCCCTGTCGGCTCAGATAGTCGGCCTCCCAGTTCTCGACCCCTGGGATGTGAACTGCGGAGATCAGGCAGCCGTTTTCCTCCACCCAGAGTAGAATGCGGTGGACTTCGGCGAGGGCCTGAGCACTTCTGGTCCCTCCCTGATGATTTATATAGGCGACGGCCGTCGCATTGTCGGACTGTACCCGAATGGGCTGTCCTGACAGGAATTTCTGAAACGCCAGTAGCGCCAGATAGACCGCCTTGATCTCCAGCACGTTGATCTGCAACGCCGACTCCGACTGAGTCCAGAGGCCTTGAGCCCTGTGGTGCAAGAACACCGCCCCCCAGCCCTTCAGACTGGCGTCGGTGGTCACCACTAACCATGACGGTTTTAGGAAGGACCGGCCCCGTGACAGGTGATGTGGCTGGAGCCACCACTGTAGAGAGTCCCTGGTTGGTTGTGACAGTGTCACCAGCCGATTCAGAGAGATCGTCCTCTTGTCCCATCTGCGAAGAATCTCCAGCTGGAGAGGACGGAGGCGAAACTGTGCGAACGGCACCGCCTCTATCGCCGCTACCATGCGACCCACCAGTCTCATCAATACCCGTAGGGATGACTGTGGAGACAGGAGGACATTCTGCACTCCTGATTGGATCGCAAGCTGCTTGGCTTGAGGTAGGGACACCAGGGCCGAGTCCGTGTGGAAGTCCATGCCCAGATATGTCAATGACTGGGTCGGAACCAGGGTCGACTTTTGAATGTTGATAAGCCACCCGAACCTTTCCAGGGACTTCATGGTCACCTCCAGGCTCACCCGACAAAGGTCTTCCGATGGCGCCCTGACCAACAGGTCGTCCAAATAGGGTATGACGGCGTGTCCCTGCGCATGCAGGAGAGCCATCATGGAGGCCATCACCTTTGTGAACACCCGTGGTGCTGAGGCTAGCCCGAATGGCAGTGCCACAAATTGGAAGTGCTCTTCCCCCACTGCGAATCTCAACCAGCGCTGATGAGCTGGTGCAATGGGGACGTGAAGGTAAGCGTCCCTGATATCGATGGACGCTAGGAAGTCTCCCTGTGACACAGCCGCGATCACTGAGCGCAGGGATTCCATGCGGAACTTCCGAACCAACACGTGACGGTTGAACAACTTGAGGTCCAACACCGGGCGAAAAGAGCCGTCCTTCTTTGGGACAATAAAGAGGTTGGAGTAAAAACCCCTGAACCTCTCTTCCGTGGGCACAGGGACCACTACTCCGTCTCTGCGGAGTCCCTCCAACACCAGGTGAAAAGCCTGAGCCTTTTCTGGGGATGGAACCGACCGATGGAATCGGTGTATTGGTTGTGACGTCAGCTCTATCCTGTAACCTCTTGAGACTACGTCTCGAACCCACTGATCTTGAATGTGAAGAAGCCACTTGTCCTGAAAGCGGGACAGGCGGCGCCCCACCTGTGGGGAGGCAGGATGAGAGAGCGAGTCATGTCGAGGCGGGCTTGGGGGTGGCAGCCGCTGCCCCCGCCGGCTTCTTCTGACGACTCTTGGAACGCCACTGAGTAGCAGGCTTGCCCCCTCGGTCTGAGCGAGTGGACGCCGTTGATGACTGTGAACCGGAGCGAAAGGACCACTGCTTAGGGTTCCTTTTCACGGTGTACCGTGGCTTAGGCTTATTCTGCGGGATCTTAGACTCAGCAGAATCCTTTATCAATTTGTCCAGTTCGGTGCCAAAAAGCCTGTCACCAGCGAACGGAAGATTTTGTAAAATCTTCTTAGATGTGGCATCTGAGTCCCAAAGACGCAGCCACAACAGCCTGCGGATCGCAATTGCATTGGCCGAGGCCACAGCAGAGCGAGTGGCAGTTTCCAAAGATGCCGTCCTGGCATAGTCCGCATAGGCCCTTGCTCTCTCAGTGAGAGCCAGGACCTCTGGACTGGACCTAGCTAGATCAGTGATACCATCCAAACAGATAGTAATCGCTTGTAGGGTCCATACCGCGGCAAAATTAGGGGCAAACGAAGACCCCACAGCCTCATAGGAAGACTTGGCGAGTTGCTCGACCTGTCTATCAGTAGCATCCTTCAACGAGGAGCTATCAGAGGCAGAAAACAAGGAGCGCGCAGCAATCCTGGTCATGGAAGCATCCACCTTGGGAGACTGCGACCATTCCTGGAGCGCCTCCTGGGGAAAGGGAAAGCGATTGTCCTTAGTTTTACGGACATAACGCCGCCCAGGATGCAACCTGGGAGCTTTAATCACCCTTCCGAAATTAGTGTGGTCCATGAAGGAGCCACTTGGTCTAGCCTCTGGCCGCAGCCATTGGTATATCTCCTTGGGGTGTACAGTCACCTCCTCAGGAGGAGTGACAAGACGCAATGTCTCATTGATGGAGGACACCAGATCCTCCACCCCATCTGGAGGTTCAGACATAGACCCAAGAGTAGAACCCCCATCATCTTCCTCACCATCAGAGGAACGCTCCTCCTCAGAGAGGGTCTGGAGCTCAGGAGAAGCCTCACGGGCTCGCTTAGGGGGTCTTACAGCAGAAGTAAGAGACACCCGGGGGTAACTAGGAGGAGTAGCTGGGTTCTCCAGTCTCCTATGCAGTGCCTCCAGGGTTTGCGACATGGAGGACATCTGGGATAGCAGAGATTCATTGATCTTATTCTGCGTTTCCCATGGCCCTGGGATCACCTGAACCTCAGGGTATAATCCCGGATTTGCAGACTCAGTAGTAGCAGACCGGGCCTCTGGGCGTCCGCAGTTATTGCAGGACCCCTCCACCAGTGTCCCGTTGCATGTAACACAGGCAATGGAGACCACCGCCGCCTTAGCAGCATGCTTCCCAACTGAGGACATCTCCACAGTGAGGGCAATATAAGCCAAAGTTCACAAACAAACCGGGAATCCCGGTGGCTTACCGACCGCAGTAAAGCGGTAGGAGGAAGCGGTGTGTGTGTGTGACCTCCGCGAGTTCCGGTCTCCCTTGCAAGTGCAGACACGCGCTGCAGCCAGATCCCAGCCGGGAAGTGAGGGAGAAGATGGCCGCCGACAGAGAAGATGTGGGCGGAGCCAGGAACACGCGGGAAGAACACATAACACGCCCAGCGGTGATGTCACCATAAGGGCTGCCTCCTCCTCCTCCAGACTGCCTCAGCAATGGAGGTGCCGGAGCCCGCAGCGCGGGAAAAAGAGCGTGAATATCACCACACACACTCTCAGACTGCATGTACACATAAAAACACTCGCAGTCTACAGCCTCAGCCCCTGTGAGACACAGGGCGGTCAGCCAGGGAGACCCCAGCACAGGGTCACCGCCAGAACCGCGGACCCGAGGGTAACCGCGCGGTCTGAGTGTCATGACACCACAGTGACAGACACTACCCCCAGGCACACAGGAGACACACCAGGTGCCTCAGTGCCGGTCCGGTCTGTAAGCACCTTTAGGGAGGCCTCGGACGGGGGTACAGCACCAGTCCGGAGTGTAAGCACCATTTAGGGAGGCCTCGGACTGGGCTGGCTCCGTCCGGTCTGTAAGCACCATTTAGGGAGGCCTCGGACGGAGCGGAGCTGTGCAAGGCTCCAGGCTCCCCCTTACCAGAGCCTCCATGGAGGGATGGAAAGGAAGGAGCGCGACAGCGTACCGGGAGAACACTGAAGTGTCCAGGCTAAAAGCCCTCCGGTACCTCCACCAGCGTGTTCCGCAGAGGGTGAGCGGGGAGGCTGTCGGGGGTCCCGAGCGGGACCATTTTACCTTGTCTTCATACGCCATCACGTAAGCTGTGAGAATGCAGTGAAGTGCAAGCAAAGCGTGATCCTCCGAGCACACTAAGTTTAAAACTGAGGATGTCTCCTACGGTGGGGGTTTATAAGCGGAGGAGGCGGTGTCTACAAACTTGTAGTACCTAGTGTGACCTCCGGAGGGAGGGCAGAGCCCTAAACCCCATTGTCTGGGTCTCCCATTATGACGACCAGAAAAGATCCCTTATGATTCTGTATATAAGAGTATGTTTTTATAATGTCTGATTTTATCTGATGAAGACTTGTTATATGTTAAGCCAAAACGCGTAATAAAAGAAGAAATTATTTTGGAATAATTTGCCATCCCTGTGATCCCTCTGGTAGCGCTTCAATTCAAACCAGAAAAAAAAATTTTTTCCTGCACTATAACTGTAGATCAAATCTATGGATGGAGGCGGTGTCTGCACCACGTGCAGGAACTTCTGCAAGCCTCAATTGATGGCGAGATCTGTAGCTAATCATTCACTCTAGAAGTAAAGTAGAATGTTTACTTCATACACAAGTTTTCAGGCACAAATCATGATTGTATATGTCTGCTTGTGGTGAAGATAAAACAAGACCAGTCCAGTTCTTTCTCGTTGTGTCTTTATTGAAACTGTTCAGCAACAAAGGATTCTACAAGGAGAGACAAGGTCACAAAATCCAGCTACGAGGGAGATATCAAAGGATTGCAATAGGAGCTACCATTTCCAGACCACCAGTATTATAATATACATATAGCTTCTCCTGCTTCCTGAACTTTACATACAACATTAATGCTTTTATCTACTGTGAAAGATCTGAAGCCATGTACATAGCATCTGGTGAAGACTCAGACAGTCTAAGGACAGGATCCTACAAGAACTTGATCTTACACACGTATGACTTACGTCATATCTCCCACCAGAACCCTGAAGCAAAAAAACGTTTGTTTGTAAAGCTCATATATTGGGCATGTGGCATAACTGTGAAATACATAATAAAAACAAAAATACAGGACTTACAATTACTGGTAAGGTTGCTCTCCACCAATCTAACATATGGGCATGTTTGACAGTATGAATATCACATATAATGCAGGTGATCAAGCTTTAAACAACTAATAAAATTTACTTAAACTAATGCAAACAAGAAGTAGAAGTGCTCTCAGCATCCAGACCCAGCACATCTTTAATTATTCTAGTTATCGCAAGTCATCCGATGTGAACATGCCCTTAGCCCTGCGTAGGATGGAGTCCTTGTTGGCATCATACGGGTGCTCCTTAGATGGGATTTCAAGCACGGCTGGAATGGAGACGTTATGAGCATCAATGGCGTGCCGGATCATCTCCGCAATGAACTGGTTAATCAGTATAATGCCAATGTCTTCACGCTGTAGAAAACTCCTGGATGAAAGGGAAGAAAAGATACACAGTTATGAATGCAACATCAGTAAAGAGAATACCAGTATTGTGACTTTAAAGGAGTATCCAGCCCTAGATAAAATAAGCAGTAGAGGTGACAAAATAACATAACTGTGACTGGCTTCTCTCCCTGACTCACCCAGTCATCCACCTCTGGGGGTGTCTTTGTTTACTGTGGTCATGTGCCTGCTGCTTGTAATCACAGAGAGAAGACTTGTGGAGTGTCAGTAATGGATGGATGGGGGACAGAAGGGAGTACTCCTTTACTTCATTACATCTGCTGCACTTTTTCCAAGGCTAAAATTAAGATCTGTTCACACAACCAATTGGCAGCACAATACCACTGCCAAACTGTACATGTTTACCAATCACCAGTGGTTCAATCACCTGATTACACAGGCAGACCAAAGTAAACGATGCACATGGAGCGATCTGTCATCGATCTCTCCCTCAGGTCTCATAGGCTGCCATGGTTTTTGGCAGCAGGAATCCTGTTTACAGACAATTTTTTGTGATACATAAAAGATCATTTCACCCAAGGAAAACTCTTAAAGCCCGTTACATGCAACAATATCGTTCACAATATCGATGCAATGTCACCGGTTTTGTGACATTGCAGCGACGTCGAAATGACATTGTTGCGTGTGACATTTACCAACGACTAATAATGAGGTCGTTCATCGTTGGTAAATGACCAGGACCATTTATTGATTGTTGGTCTCCTGCTGGGCGGCAAACATCGACGTGTGTGACAGCGGGAGACCAACAATCAACTACCTCCCATCACCGCACAGGCACGCTGGGAGGCTGGTAACCAGGGTAAACATCGGGTAACTAAGCGCAGCGCTTAGTTACCTGATGTTTACCAGTGTTCTCGCTGGTGAGTGCCTGTGTGACAACTCACCAGCAATCAGATAACGATGCCCCAGCGACCCGATCGTTGGCCGGATTGCTGGGACATCGTAGTGTGTAACGGGGCCTTTACTTATCCGGTGATCAGCTGCCTGTTTACACTGAGAGGTAATGGTGAAATAAGTGTTTTTAAGAGCTCTCATTCATAACTATTACCCATCGGCAGGAAAGGTAATAACTTGTTGATTGGTGGGTGGCTGACCGCTGGGACCTACACAGATCAGCAGAGCATCTTAATTCCCTTTAGAATGGGGTATCAGTGCATGTGATCGACCACAGCTCCACTCACACTGTATAGGGCGGCCGAGCATCTGGTTTTTCAGGCCCCATAGAGAATGAGAGCAATGGTGATTAGGCATGTGCATGACCACTCCACTTTAATGTGTGTTCAACGTGCCCTATTCTGCCGATCAGTGCAGGTCACAGTGGTCAGACACCCACTGATCAATACAGTAACACCTACCTAGGGATACATTATAACTTATTTTCACTGGAGAACCACTACAGCAGTCCATCTGATTAGGTGCTGGTACCTCATGTGATTCTGCTGGGGAAAGTCATAATAAGCTTCTATATCCTGTGTGGAGAACATGGCACTGAGACTGTATAATTACTATGGATGGCCTAGGATGGCATGAGGACAGTAGAATGGGGTCACTCACAAAGAGCTGTCCTTCCTGGCTCATGTAGGGTTCTGAGTGTCAGACTTCCTGTTTGAGCACTTAACATGTATCATCTACATGAAAACTGATGTTTAAAAAAAATATATAGTGATTCATGCTAGAATCAGAGTCATAATCTTAAACAAACTAACAACAGATTCCCTTTAATTGTTAATGGAGAGTTTACAGAAATAACTTTTCATAGGGAATTGCTATTTGTGCAATCAATTAATACATCAATGTGGATTGATGATCTGAAGTGACTGGTTCAGAGATAATAATGGAGGAGGACAGGAGGTTGTGGACACCACAGTCTGGATCAGGGCAGATATTCCCAACTCACAGAGGACGATGTTTACAGTACACAGTCCTCTGCTATGAGGAACAACATACAGCCAATGTCAGAGGGAAAATCAGCATAAATGACTGCAGCTACAGCTATGTGACCATCAGAAAGGGGAAGAGAAGTCTGATCAGTCACATGTAAGGAGCTATGAGGCCTCTTATTAAATGTCCTACTGCTGAGACCCCAGTGACCACTGCACACATCATGTCTCAATAAATAAGATCACAACTGCAGACCCATGGAGTTAATAATCACACTGGATAAACGAGTCAGCTATTATATGCCCTAAAAGGTGCCTAGGGAGCCCTCCCACACCCTGAACCCAGGGGGAGCCCACCACCCACCACACCCTGAACCTGGGGGGAGCCCACCAGCCACCACACCCTGAACCTAGGGGGAGCACGCCACCCACTGGACCCTGAACCTGAGGGGGGAGCCCACCAGTCACTGCCCCATGCCTAGGAGCCCACCACTCACCGCACCAGGCCCCGGAGGGGAGCCCACCAGCCACTGCCCCCTGCCCAGGAACCCGCCACATCCTGAATCCGGGGGGAGCCTGCCACCCACTGCACCCTGGACATGGGGGGAGCCTGCCACCCACCGCACCAGGCCCCGGGGGGAGCCCACCAGCCACTGCCCCCTACCCAGCAGCCCACCACCCACTGCACCAGGCCCCGGGGGGAGCCCACCAGCCACTGCCCCCTGCCCAGGAGCCCGCCACCCACCACATCCTGAACCTGGGGGGAGCCCACCAGCCACTGTCCCCTGCCCAAGAGCCCACCACATCCTGAACCCAGGGGGAGCCCGCCACCCACCACATCCTGAACCTGGGGGGAGCCCACCAGCCACTGTCCCCTGCCCAAGAGCCCACCACATCCTGAACCCAGGGGGAGCCCGCCACCCACCGCATCCTGAACCCGGGGGGAGCCTGCCACCCACTGCACCCTGGACCTGGGGGAGCCCGACACCCACCGCACCAGGCCCCGTGGGGAGCCCACCAGCTACTGCCCCCTGCCCACTAAACTCCACACACACAGGAGGTGGCCTGTCTGTAGTGATCCAGCCTGGATAATGGTGCCCTGCTCTGTAGGAGAGATGACTGTAATGTATCAGGAAGGAGGCTCTCAGCTGCTGTCAGGGTCCTGGTGAGGCTATGAGCCTCCTCTCTCCAGGTGGTGATCCTCCTGTCACGATCCCCTATCACGATGCCGCCTCCCCACAGCGCAGTCTCACCTGAACGTCTCCTCTATCTCCGTCACACTCGTCTCCTTTTCCACCACCAGGAAGTTCGGCTTCCTGTTCTTATTGAGTTCCCCGATTCCTCCGAGTAAGAAGCCGGTGCAGGTGTCCTCATCCCCGATCACCGCGATCAGCTTCCCTCGCACCAGGCCGCCCGCCATGTCCTTCTACCGAGGACTGAGTGTGTGCGCCGAGCTTCTTCCCAGAGCTAAGCTCCTGTCATGTGACTCCGACTAATAGGTCAGGTGACCCTGAGGGGCGGAGCTGTGCGGTACGTTTTGAGTGGGCGGAAACGGGGGCGGGGACCTTCATGTGAAGGTTACAGGCGGCGGAGGAGCAGTGTAGCCTATAGATAGCGGCCGGTTATAGACGAGCTGTGGACAGTGTGTGGCCAGACTGTGCCCGGAGCAGTGTGTGGCCGGGCTGTGGGCAGTGTGTGGCCAGACTGTGCCCGGGGCAGTGTGTGGCCGGGCTGTGGGCAGTGTGTGGCCAGACTGTGCCCGGGGCAGTGTGTGGCCGGGCTGTGGGCAGTGTGTGGCCAGACTGTGCCCGGGGCAGTGTGTGGCCGGGCTGTGGGCAGTGTGTGGCCAGACTGTGCCCGGGGCAGTGTGTGGCCGGGCTGTGGGCAGTGTGTGGCCAGACTGTGCCCGGGGCAGTGTGTGGCCGGGCTGTGGACAGTGTGTGGCCAGACTGTGCCCGGAGCAGTGTGTGGCCGGGCTGTGGGCAGTGTGTGGCCAGACTGTGCCCGGGGCAGTGTGTGGCCGGGCTGTGGACAGTGTGTGGCCAGACTGTGCCCGGGGCAGTGTGTGGCCGGGCTGTGGGCAGTGTGTGGCCGGGCTGTGGGCAGTGTGTGGCCAGACTGTGCCCGGGGCAGTGTGTGGCCGGGCTGTGGGCAGTGTGTGGCCAGACTGTGCCCGGTGCAGTGTGTGGCCGGGCTGAGGGCAGTGTGTGGCCAGACTGTGCCCGGGGCAGTGTGTGGCCGGGCTGTGGGCAGTGTGTGGCCGGGCTGTGGACAGTGTGTGGCCAGACTGTGCCCGGAGCAGTGTGTGGCCAGACTGTGCACGGAGCAGTGTGTGGCCGGGCTGTGGGCAGTGTGTGGCCAGACTGTGCCCGGGGCAGTGTGTGGCCGGGCTGTGGACAGTGTGTGGCCAGACTGTGCCCGGAGCAGTGTGTGGCCGGGCTGTGGGCAGTGTGTGGCCGGGCTGTGGGCAGTGTGTGGCCGGACTGTGCCCGGGGCAGTGTGTGGCCGGGCTGTGGGCAGTGTGTGGCCAGACTGTGCCCGGGGCAGTGTGTGGCCGGGCTGTGGGCAGTGTGTGGCCAGACTGTGCCCGGGGCAGTGTGTGGCCGGGCTGTGGGCAGTGTGTGGCCAGACTGTGCCCGGGGCAGTGTGTGGCCGGGCTGTGGGCAGTGTGTGGCCAGACTGTGCCCGGGGCAGTGTGTGGCCGGGCTGTGGGCAGTGTGTGGCCAGACTGTGCCCGGGGCAGTGTGTGGCCGGGCTGTGGACAGTGTGTGGCCAGACTGTGCCCGGAGCAGTGTGTGGCCGGGCTGTGGGCAGTGTGTGGCCAGACTGTGCCCGGGGCAGTGTGTGGCCGGGCTGTGGACAGTGTGTGGCCAGACTGTGCCCGGAGCAGTGTGTGGCCGGGCTGTGGGCAGTGTGTGGCCGGGCTGTGGGCAGTGTGTGGCCAGACTGTGCCCGGGGCAGTGTGTGGCCGGGCTGTGGGCAGTGTGTGGCCAGACTGTGCCCGGTGCAGTGTGTGGCCGGGCTGAGGGCAGTGTGTGGCCAGACTGTGCCCGGGGCAGTGTGTGGCCGGGCTGTGGGCAGTGTGTGGCCAGACTGTGGCCGGGCTGTGGACAGTGTGTGGCCAGACTGTGCCCGGAGCAGTGTGTGGCCAGACTGTGCACGGAGCAGTGTGTGGCCGGGCTGTGGGCAGTGTGTGGCCAGACTGTGCCCGGGGCAGTGTGTGGCCGGGCTGTGGACAGTGTGTGGCCAGACTATGCCCGGAGCAGTGTGTGGCCGGGCTGTGGGCAGTGTGTGGCCGGGCTGTGGGCAGTGTGTGGCCGGGCTGTGGGCAGTGTGTGGCCGGACTGTGCCCGGGGCAGTGTGTGGCCGGGCTGTGGGCAGTGTGTGGCCAGACTGTGCCCGGGGCAGTGTGTGGCCGGGCTGTGGGCAGTGTGTGGCCAGACTGTGCCCGGGGCAGTGTGTGGCCGGGCTGTGGGCAGTGTGTGGCCAGACTGTGCCCGGGGCAGTGTGTGGCCGGGCTGTGGGCAGTGTGTGGCCAGTCTGTGCCCGGGGCAGTGTGTGGCCGGGCTGTGGGCAGTGTGTGGCCAGTCTGTGCCCGGGGCAGTGTGTGGCCGGGCTGTGGGCAGTGTGTGTCCAGACTGTGCCCGGGGCAGTGTGTGGCCGGGCTGTGGGCAGTGTGTGGCCAGTCTGTGCCCGGGGCAGTGTGTGGCCGGGCTGTGGACAGTGTGTGGCCAGTCTGTGCCCGGGGCAGTGTGTGGCCGGGCTGTGGGCAGTGTGTGGCCAGACTGTGCCCGGGGCAGTGTGTGGCCGGGCTGTGGGCAGTGTGTGCCCAGACTGTTCCCGGGGCAGTGTGTGGCCGGGCTGTGGGCAGTGTGTGCCCAGACTGTTCCCGGGGCAGTGTGTGGCCGGGCTGTGGGCAGTGTGTGCCCAGACTGTTCCCGGGGCTGCAGGGGAGATGAGGAGGCCACTGCCCACACTGTGTGAGGGGGAGCGCCATCCGCTCCGGCTTTGTTCACACGTTGCTTTTTTTTCTGCTGCAAACTGACTTGCTCTCTTGTCTTGGCAGTAAACAAGTTACATCCATAAAGCACGTTTAGCTGTGTTTTTGCTGCATTTTAGCTGTTTTTGGTGTGTCAGTCTACAGTACATGTTTAATAACGTTGGTTTGATTCACCAGAAAATCAGCAAAAACGCAGAAAAAAAATCCTACTGATTTCTGTGTCCAACTTCTGAACAGATCTCTGGTTGCAGTGAAATCATGGACACATTGTTCCATTTTTGTGGCTGTGTACAAATGGAGCAATGTGTCCATGATTTCACTGCAACCAGAGATCTGTTCAGAAGTTGGACACATATCTGTATGTGTAAAGTGGCCTTATGACTGAGATTTCTGAAATCTCATAGCTTATTTTGGTTCTATAAAAAGCAGCTTTTAATTGACATAAAACTTATGAAAAGACTCCACATGTGACATAGCCATATGGTATGCTCACGTCTGGAATAGAATTTGCAAGGATGCAGCATGTCCGTTCTTTTTAGCGGTTTTGCAGGGCTTTTTACCTATTAAAAAGAGTGAAAAATAACGCCCAAAAAAAGGTCATATTGTACACAAGCCTTTCTTCTACGACCAAAGGCCCTGTCACACATAACGACGCACCAGCGATCCCAATAACGATGTGCAGAGATTGCTGGTGCGTTGTTTACACATCGCTGGTAAGATGTCAAGCAGGTATCTCACCAGCGATGTGAAAAACGACGCACCAGCGATTCAGAATTATACCGAGGTCGTTGGGAATTGTCACTCCATAGCGTAGCATTGAGATCGTTGGTCATTATCTCTGTTAAACACCACGATGTAGCGCTCCCAGCGGGTGCACAACGACGCAGGAATGACCCAGAGCAAGTGTGTAACGATCAACGATCTCACAGCACGGGCCAGATCATTGGTGCGTGCACACATAACGACATCGTTAGTGGGATCATTGTTGCGTCACAAAATCTGTGACATTACAGTGATCTCGTTAGCGATCTCGTTATGTGTGACAGTACCTCTAGTCATTTCTTCTGGTGCAGAATGCAATGTGGGATCACACCCTTAGGCTATGTTCACACAAGACATTTTTTCTGATTCTAAAAAGACAGCAAAGAATTGACACATTGCTTCTTTTTTTCTGCACCAAAACTGCAAGGAAAAAAAAGCAATGTAGGAACAGCACTGAACTCTCACTGACTTTGATGGCTTCAGGATAGGTATGCAGATTTTGATCTTTTATGATTTATCAAAATGTGCATAAAAAAGCATCAAACAACACACGGTCTAAAAGCATTTAAAGTGATCCCTTATGGCCCCTTTACACGTCCCGATATCGTTCCGATATTGGATCCAACGGTGCGGGAGCGCGCTTTTTCTGGGAAGAATTCCAAGATCGCACAGGAGATGTTACACAACGCGATATCGGCAGGCAACATAACAGTGATGTGTACGCCCCCTTGTACAGCCTACCCAGGAACGACCATTTAACATGGGAGAGAATAGGGGAAGTTGTACTCCATATCGTTGTTGGGCTTTTACACAGCACGATCCGGCCACAACGTCCATCCAATATCAGGCCGTTGGAGAGCAGGCTCATTTGATCCCCGATATCGTTTTGGCGTCGTTCGTGTATCGTATTGGACATTTATACCATACAACGCACAAACGATATCGGGGCCAACGCACGAACCACGTGACTTTTTATCGGAGTTGGATGCCAATATCAGGACGTGTAAAGTGGCCATGAGTCTGATTCAGCAGTCTGCACAATCATGGGGAAGACTGCTGACTTGACAAATGTCCAGATGGCAGTCATTAATAGAAAAAGAGAAAACAGAGCAAGCGCTCCTTGGGAAGGACCTGATGGATATTTTGCAGGAACACTAGGGTGGGGGTATATAGATGGACTCTCACCTAATCTGGTTGTGCTGTCTCTGCACAACCAGAGTGTACGCTCTCCAGCTCCACTCTGTTTCACCGTCCGGATCCGCTCCCGCGTCTCCTCAATCACGTGGTACGAGCGGTCGTGTGACCATGGCGTCACGGCAGGTCCTTCACTTCCTCCTGGCTCCTGTATTCAAATTACCGATCGGCTCCGCAGCTCCAATACAACCCACAGCAAGTGGGAATCAATTCAGTGTAATATGTGTTGTCCTTATAGGAGCGCTGGACCACAAATAGGGCCATTTGTGTTCCAGCGTTCCTATAAGGACAACACATATTACACAGATGGCAGTCATTGACACTCTCCACAAGGAGGGTAAGTCACAAAATGTCATTGCTAAAGAACCTGACTGTTCACAGAGTGCTGTATCCAAGCATATTAATGGAGAGTTGAAGGGAAGGAAAAAGTGAGGTAGAAAAAGGTGCACAAACAACCGGTGGACTGCTGCTGGAGTCAGTGCTTCAAGAGCCAACACACATAGACGTATCCAGGACATAGGCTACAGCTGTCACATTGCTTGTGTCAAGCCACTCATAGAACAATAGATAACGCAAGAAGCGTCTTACCTGGGCCGAAAAGAAAAAGAGCTGGACTCTTACTCAGTGGTCCAAGGTGTTGTTTTCAGATGAAAGTTAATTTTACATTTTATTTGGAAATCAAGGTCCCAAAATCTTAAAGAAGAGTACAGAGACCATAATCCAAGCTGCTTGAGGTCTAGTGTGACGTTTTCATAATCAGTGATGGTTTGGGGAGCCATGTCATCTGCTGATGTAGGTCCACTGTGTTTTATCAACACCAAAGTCAGCGTTGCCATCTACCAGGAAATTTTAGAGCACTTCATGCTTCCCCCTGCCGACAAGATTTTTGGAGATGGAGATTTCATTTTCTAGCAGGACTTGGCACCTGTCCACACTGCCAAAAGTACCAATACTGTGTTTAATAACCACAATATCACTGTGCTTGATTGGCCAGCAAACTCTCCTGACCTAAACCCCATAGAGAATCTATAGGGTATTGTCAAGAAGAAGGTGAGCTGAAGGCTGCTATGAAAGCAACCTGTGCTTCCATAACACCTAAGCAGTGTCACAGGCTGATCGTCCCTATGCCATGCCGCATTGATGCAGTAATTCATGTAAAAGGACCCCCAATCAAGTATTGAGTGTGCATCAGCTGCAAGGGCGAGGGAACATGGACAGTCCGGGGCATTAGTCTGTTGGAAGTCACGGTGGCGACCCCAGAAGCTGTGGCCCTGATCGAGCATGTTAAAAGTGTAATTTACAGGGAAAATAGTTTATAAAGTTTATCGTGACGCCATTCGTGGTGTCTCGTAAGGTAAACCAGCGCTGCTTGTAATGGTCCCAGGAAATAGTGGATAGGCAGGTTGGTGGAGCACTCCCCACAGACGGAGCGGGCCCCTGGGATTTTAGAAGGGTGGAATGTGGTGATGACGAGTATGTTTGTGGTTTTAGAAGGTGAAGGGGGGCGCAGGAAGGAATGAGAGACACAAGATTACAGTTGTTACCAGCTCTTTTACTGAAGATTATTCACAGTTCTTGCTCAGCCGGGGTGCTATGTCCCTCCAGTTTGCAGCTTTGTCAGCTCACAGGTCGTTTAGGTTCACCTCACTGAGACACCAGGTATATGCCTTTCCTTGCTGCCCACCCTCATTACACTGTTCTCTCTGTTCCTGCGTCTTTGTGCTGACAAGTCCCAATGCAGGTGATTGAGGGGCCCTTTATGAGCAACGGCCTGGCCAGTCCTCTCGACCCTCTATAGTCCCTTAGCCTGGAAGAGTCCACAGTAGATAGCCACTGTACGTGCAGTTCAGTGGCCTCCGCTTTCTTGGCTTGGTCTTGCAGATTCACACCAAATTGGGGCCGGCACCCCTTTGGCAGCTCGTTCCTCTACCTGATCTGGATGGCCGGCTGTAGATTCGGGGTTCTCAGGGTTGGGGATTAGCAGCTGACATGAGCACAGTCCTGCTCTAAACCCTTCCCCATATTCCTCCTAGAACGCCATCTTGCTTCTCCTCTACTCTAACTATATAACTAACTTCTTTTTCCCAACCCCTCAACCTACTCCGCCCTCCAGCCAGCAGATGGGGTCTGCTCTCTCGGGGAGCCTCTTCCGCCCTACATCTCCCTGGCCTGCAGTTTGGATGGGTGTTGGGTGTGTGTTTGTGTGTTTCAGTAAAGGTTTACCTTTCTTAGGTCTCTTTCACATCAGCGGTAAACGCTGATCGCGGCAGTTGCGGTGAAAAAAACGCAACTGCCGCAATTACCGCATAACAGCCGCACTTGCGGTTCACTTGCGGCAAACCCCATGCAATGTCTATGGGGCTTGTGGCAAGTGCGGTATAGTTGCAGTTTCGGCACTTGCGGCAGATGCGGCTGCGAAAAAACCGCGGTCGGCCGCATCTGCTGCAAATGCCGAAACTGCACCTGCCACACACTTACCGCAAGCCCCATAGACATTGTATGGGGCTTGCCGCAAGTGAACCGCAAGTGCGGCCGTTATGCGGTAATTGCTGCAGTTGCGTTTTTTTCACCGCAACTGCTGCGATCAGTGTTTACCGCTGATGTGAAAGGGGCCTTACCCGCGGGCATGACACTACACCTGGTTAACAGGTGCAGTACCACTGTGGCGACCAAACCGCAGGGGCAACACAAGGCATTTACTGTACATACTTTTTAGTAGACCAACATTAATGATTTAAAAATCATTATTTCAGCTGGTCTTCTATAATATTCTAATTTTCTGAGATAATGAATTTTGGGTTTTCATTGACTGTAAGCCTTAATCATCAACATTAACAGTAATAAACACTTGAAATAGATCACTGTGTAATGATTCTACATAATATATGCGCTTCACTTTTTGCTTTGAATTACTGAAAAAAATTTACTTTTTGATGATATACTAATTTATTGAGATGCGCTTGTAGTCTCCACTGCAGAAAATGTGGAATTAAGTGACGATTTAGTTGCTGATAATCCGTTGCCCTTAAAACCTTTTACAGGAGGTGTAAAATCTAGATACATTCCACTTATACAATAGGGAAGTGTCATTGATATTTTTCAAAATCAGGCGTTATATGAAATTAAATCTTTATACTATCCTACATCTGAAAATAATTTGACTGAAAAACAAAAATCAGCGCGGAAAGAACTTATGTCTTGGGAGGATGTTATTGTGATGCAAGCAGATAAAGGGGGAAAAATTGTGCTACTCACAAACATGTATTATTTACAAGAGGCACATAGACAGGAGATAGAAACATCTATACCCTCACTTAATCAGAACCCACTGCTAAATTTAAAGCCCAACCAGATTTCTCTTAGAAATATGTGAAATATATATGTTGTCAAAATCAAAAGCCAAAAATTATTCTATATTTTCACTAAACTTCATGGTATTTTATCCCAAAATCCACAAGTCATCCTCCTCCCCTCCTGGACGGTCATTGTGTCCAGCATTGATCGTGACAGAGCCATTATCAAGTATCTGGATTGGTTGTTAAGACCACTTTTGTCAATGTGCTTTCTAGATAAATTACAGTCTGTCATTGGGCAGGAAGCTATCTTTAGTTTCGATATGAACCTTTACACCCCTTCCTCAGGCTGAAGGTATAAAAGTGATAAAATCTATTTTGTCCAGGGTGGGAAGGAGTGATTATTTTGTGGAGAAGCTTTGAAATTTGTGCTGGGAACATAACACTTTGTGTTCAACAGCAAATGGTTTGAACAGCATGCAGGTATCGTGATGGTAGACCCGTCACGTGTACATTTGCAAATTTGTTCTTGGCTATGTTTGAGGAGATGAGTTGCGTGAAGTGGTGTTAGAATACTGCTGGTCAAGTATAAAAGATGTAAAAATCTCAACGACAAAATCGTAAAAAATAGAGTAGGCTCCAATAAGAATAATTGGTTTGAAAAAAAGATCCCTAAACGGAATCATAAATGTGGAAGCTGTTTGTTGTGCAGCTTTCACTTAACAGAAAACCAATAAAGATTGGAGACACAATCCACATGGTGAAGGATTTTATCTCCTGCCGGACAAAAAATGTTATGTATGTTTTATTTTGCCCTTGTAATTTTCCTTTTATATTGGTAAGACCATAAAACCCTTATTTGTAAGATTTATAGACCATTTCAATTCGATCAAAACGGAAAAGGGTCAAGAAGATTGATAGAGCATATGCGGACCTATCATCTAACAAATCCAGAGTCCCGGAGGTTTGGAGGGCCGGAAATAATCACCCTATCTCAACATGGGGGAGAATAAGATAGGCTGCTGCTGCAATGTGGGGCACGCTGGATAATAAAATCAACACACAAGGACCCGTTGGTTTAGTGATAGAAATAATCTATAATGGTTCTTCTGATTTTGACAAAATGTCTTGTTTTCTGTGTTTTTAAAAAGTTGTAAATTGTTTTTAATTGATCCCCGATTGCTATGATGTATTAGGCTTGTTAAAAGCAGCCAGATGTTGGGTGAGTTGGCAAGACCGGTTGAGCCAGACTGCTCAAAACAGTCTGAAAGTCACATACACCACACTCTCCCTGATGCTGTTTTTAACCGTAAATAAAGTTGGACCTTTTTTAAGGATCGGAGTGCTGCAATATTTTCTCCATGTCTATAAAATGAAGATAGCTTCATGCTCAAAGTCGGTAGTGGAAAGTGAAATATAGAGCCTGAAAGTCAAAAGTTCAAAAGATTGTTACTCTTTTACTCATCAGTGTTAGTATATCTACTTACATAAATGCCTTGGTGTCCAAATGTCTCCTATTAAGTTCTACCTGATTGGCTAGCTTGGCCTGGTGACCGCCACCTGATTGGCCAGCTGAAATGCAAAAACATGTTGTGGCTTCCATATTGACACACCCAAGTAATGGTTGTGTCAAGATGGTGGCTTCCGGCGGTACTGTGCTGTCAATGTGGCACACTGCGTAGTACCGCCAGCGGCGCTGCATGCTACTGCTGTGCCGGGTCCTCCTCCTTCCCTTGTGTTCTTGCATCCCTTCCCATAATCCCTCACAAGGCCATCACAGAGCCCATCCCCATCGTCGTCTCACCACCTTCTAAATAATAGACGCCACTGCTGCACAAGTCCTCATTGTGACATCACCACTCTCCCGATACGATAGCATCTGATACCCATCTAGCATATATACATATATATACATATATATATATATATATGTATATTTTTTTTACATCTGTATGGGTTCTCCTAGAGGACTTGCAACAGAGATTTATTTGATCACATGCTGTACTGTAATGATGTGATATAATAATTGCAGAATATAGTAAAATTAACATAATCCTATGTGGGCAGTCACATGCCCTCCCAGCTGCAATAGGAGCCGGAAGGATATTTTCCCCGATTTCCAATCTGTTAAATGCCACTATTACTATCTGAGCTCAGAAATTAGACTCTGGTGTCAACTGGATATGTATGTATCTGTGCTATGTATTGTGAGCTGAGCTGCATTGTACATATTCGGCCCAGAATGTGCCCCCTCCTAGGTGCAGAGGGCCCCGGTATGGTATTAGGCCTGATTGCAGTAATCAATGTTGCACACTCATGCTGCATAAATGACTTATCAAATCCAATACGATAGATATTGATGGCACAATAAAAAAAATCACAGTGGACATTAGGCACATTAGCAATGCATTTTTATTTTCTTTAGTATGCACCAATGACATCTATAACAAATTACAAGTTGTTCATTGTTTTTGATGCATAGAAAATATCTTCCTATAAAATGCAGTCACATAGTCGCACCATGTGATATTGGCTCTGCCCTTATAACAGTGCTACGACAACCAATTATAATATTTAGAGACTGTGCTGATAGAGGTCATAGAGTAAAAATAAAATAAACATTGAACATCTAAACTGCAAGTCAACAGAAACTTGCATCTGTTCACATAAGGAAGAATCAGAAGGGGCCGCAACTAAACTTCAATTTGAAGCTGCAACAATTTTCTTCGGACCATGTCGTAATAGATAAGGTATGAGCAAAACCTCTGGGCTCACTTTTATGGGTGGCCTATGGCAGTTTAAATGCCAGTTGTGTATTATTGTGCTTTATTATCAGATTCTACAAGTACTGTACAGTGATACAATTGTGACTACGTGTAAATTGTGTAGAAAGAACAAACTAGAACATAAAACAAAATACTAGTCATATTTTATATGGAAACATAAATGTAGTTTCCAGAAGAGCAATGGTGACGATATTGACTCCATGACCTCTATTCGCTTCCCCTTGCCCTCTTTTCCCAAAAATACCCTCCCCACAATTAAAAATAGAAAACAAAGCGCATAAAAAACAAAAAACAGGGAGCAACATTAGAAAATAAAACACCAACCATAATATAAAGGAAGATTTTGAAAATAGCAGAAGGACATGGACATTGTGGGTGATGTGCACACTTTTTTTTTTCCTTTATCATGCCATTATTCTATAGGAAAGTCCTTAAGTTGGAGGAATAAAGGCACTTTGTGAATTATTGTTATGACAGTTTTGTTTTTTTATCAGTGCATTTGCATAAAAAAGGATAAAAGCCTGTCCCTCACTGGCAAGTTAGTAGGCCTCTTGCATAGCCTGTCGAGTTATCAATAATATTTCAAGGCACTGACACTTGGAAGGGACTTCCAGGAACATTCTGGTCTCCCCACTTAACAATCAGGATATAGTCGCCCTTGTCTTTTACAGTGTAGGTCACAGTTGTACAATCGATTTCCCATGTGCTTCACATATACTTCTTCACATGGTGTCTTTGGCCCATGAACTCCTACCATCAGCATGTTGGTGCCTGTGAAATAAAAAAATGACCTTTGTGAGTTAGACTTGTTTCAGCCATTGACTGTGGTTATACACAGACATTTTCTGGCATTAAGTTGTTTTTATTTCCCCAAAGAGTGATAATATCCTGACTATTAAGTCAGTTTGTCTTACAAATTTACAACTGACGGAAAATTTTTCTAGCATTTAAAGCCAAATTGACATTGATGTTGTGCATAACCTTAGGGCCCAGTTACACGGTACGAGATTCGTGAACGATATCGCTCAAACATCACAGGTTTGAAATGACATCGTTAGGACGTCATTGCGTGTATCACCGCAATACGACTACAATAAATCTTTGGATCGTTAATTGCAGAATTGAGAACATGTTCTCAAATCAAACAATCCTCGAACAATCAGCCAACCTGTGCATCGTTGTGTGTGACACCATGATAACGATGTCGTTAACGACTTCGCCTATTCACAACAGTGAAGAAGGATCGTTCGCTGGGTTGTACAAACGATAGCTTCTCGCCACATCGTTGGTGTGTCGTCCACGATATCTAGATGTGTGACATCTCACCAATGATGTCAAAAAGATGTCCTAATGACCGAGATCATTGGTGATATCTAAACGACATTGAAGCATGTAATGGTACCTTTAGACTTATCTGATAACATACAATTATGCCAAGATGTCTTAATTCTTAGTCTCAGTTCACATTTGCACTGCTCTGTTTCATCATAGGAGCAAGAACGAAGAATGAAAATGACAAGTGGCAGATGGGTCATATCTCATGGACCCCAATAGTCAAAATGGGATCTCTTGGGTTTCATTATTGATGAAATCTATGATGGAGAGTCCTAACGGCAAAGGTATGACCACAGCATAAATTATTCAAACTGGAAACCACATGTATATATGTATATATATATATATATATATATATATATATATATATATATATATATATATTATATACACATTTATATATATATCAATCAAAAGAAGGAAAAAACCAGGGCACTGCAAGGGAACGTAGAATACTGCACACGAGCAAAAGTCCTAAATTGGACAGTGTGGACACATCTTCGGACAGTGGTGCTCGCAATAGAGAGTCCGTATAATACACAAATAAACAAGAAAAATTGTATGCGGCACTCACCGAGGCTGAAATCTTCTGTTTATTGTATCCAGATACTGGACAAATCAGTCATTTTGCAGACTTGGGGGGAGGGAGTGAGGAGTGCAACGACAACGGGCACCGGTTCACGGCTGGTTGCCGCTTCTTCCGGTCGTGTCCCCGGTGAGTGCCGCATACAATTTTTCTTGTTTATTTGTGATTTATATATATATATATTAAAGGGAACCTGTCACCCCAAATCACCCTTCTAAGCTCTAAATACATGTCCCTGCAGCATTACAAAACATTCCTACACATCCCTTTGTGAGTTTTTTGTCAAATATGAAAGTACTATAAAGTCGTTTGTAAACTTACTAAATCCTTGGCAGTGGGGCGTTCCCAAGCCTCTTTGTCTGCTGGGCGGGTTCCCTGTGCCACTGTAATACGCCCTAATGGGCGTCATTTCAAAGTTCCTAGCGCGGACACAATTCAGAATCTCGCGCCCGCGACGTCACGGTCATGTGATGCCGGGACGCGTCATTTCCGGGCGGCCGGGGCGCTGTTGTATGACGCGCACCGGCCGACTTCAGCATGCGATCTGCGCATGCGCTGAGGTTGGCCAGTGCGCGTACACAGAGAGAGGCAGGTGCGCAGGCTCCAGTGAACTGCCCCTCCCTCCCCTGTGTCACCCTCGCTCTCGGTCTGTGACATGCTGTGACTTCATGCTGAAGTCGGCCGGTGCGCGTTATACAACAGCGCCCCGGCCGCCCGGAAATGACGCGTCCCGGCATCACATGACCGTGACGTCGCGGGCGCGAGATTCTGAATTGTGCCCGCACTAGGAACTTTGAAATGACGCCCATTAGGGCGTATTACAGTGGCACAGGGAACCCGCCCAGCAGACAAAGAGGCTTGGGAACGCTCCACTGCCAAGGATTTAGTAAGTTTACAAACGACTTTATAGTACTTTCATATTTGACAAAAACCTCACAAAGGGATGTGTAGGAATGTTTTGTAATGCTGCAGGGACATGTATTTAGAGCTTAGAAGGGTGATTTGGGGTGACAGGTTCCCTTTAAACAGAAGGGATGCAAGTTAAGTAAATGTGCTCTTATACTTTTTAGGACTGAAAATCAAACTAACCCATAAAACTTGATAAAGAGTTACTCTATAGAAATCCATTACTAATAATGGTTTGTTTCATACCTCTACTGATCAGCTGTTGTTGCTGGTGGGAGCTGTAGGTGGCCACCAATGTAACCTAGGGCAGCTGCTAAGAGGCAATGTAGCATTACATGGCACCTATTCATAGTTGGCAAAAGTAACACTAATTCACGGTCAGGCCAAGAGGACTCATTTATGTGGGTTGTGTTGTGGGTTTTCCATTCATTACTGAATGTGAATGTCTGTACACATGTAACTCCACTCACATACATGGAGAACAGTCATTCCTACCTGCTTTGCTGCAGTCTACAGTGAAGGTGTTCTTCTGTCCAGCAAAAGCTTTTGAAAGACCAGCGCCTCTGGAGACTACTTTGGAAGCATCAGATGTAAATTTAGGCACCGCCATTCCATAGCCTCCTACAGAAGCCGAGGATTTTGTAACTGTCTCCACCAGGACTGTCGAGGTTTCATGCAAGCTGTGACCACCAGAGAGTCTAGCTCCTGTTTAAAGACAAACAAAAATGTTGTATGATATATGAATGAAAGAGATAAAGAAGAATAACATACTTAGGCTGTTGTCTTAATAATGTACAAATTACCTGTTACACGGGCCTTGAAGGGACTTCCAACTATGTGTTGTGGTCCTCCATATTTGATTGAGATAAGATAGTTTCCAGGGGCCATTGGGGTATATGTTAATTTATATCCCTCAGGGGAATCTTGGCAGTCCAACTTCACCTTTGAGGGTCCATCAATTGTCACAGATAAAGATCCAGACCCAGCATTTAAAGTATTTACTATAAATTCAGAAGGTCTCCCTGTGTAAACAATAGAGAAAAGGTAAAAATTGGAAGAGGGAAAGACAGTGATGTATATTGTCAAATTGAATGTGTTGTCCACTACTCAGATATTAATGACCTATATCTAGGGCATCAGTATCAGATTAGCATGGGACCAACACTCATCCCCACCAATTAAATGTTTATAGATGTAAACAGTGTAAGGAGCCAGGAAAAAACCCAGCTCCTTACCCTGTGTAATGCTATTTTGGAGTACTGCAGTTCAGCTCCTGTTAAAGTGATTAGGAGCTGAGCTGCAGTAGATGAGATTGGCCTCTATACTTTTAGCTCTGTACACTCTTTACATGCGACCATCAATAGAGCTGAAAACAGCTGATCTGTGTTGGTGCTGACCATCCACTGATCTGATATTCATAGCCTATCCTATGGACAGGTCATCAAAATCAAAGAAAATTTCAATGCAATGAAAAAAAATATTATTGCATGACTCAGGTAACAATTCATGGCTACATCTGACAAAATAACTCTACAAAAGGACTTAGGCTATGTGCGCACTGGGCGGGTTTTCGGCGGTTTACCTGTGTAAACCGCCGTTTTGTTTACATTAGTTTTATTTAAATTTATGTTAATCCAAACCGGCCTTTGGATTAACATTAAAACTAATGTAAACCGCCCAAGGCAGTGCACACACCGGCGGTTACACAGCGTCATCCGTTGCTAACCCGCAGGTTTCCCAGCGGGTTAGCAAAGAATGAGCATGTTCTAAAAAACGGCGGTTCTGCAGCGGCTGCAAGCAGAATCATGTGCTGCTTCCAGCCGCTGCAGAATCGCCGCCGAGAACACGCTGTGCATCCGCCGGCTACCGCCCGGCTCCCGCCGCACATGCCCGCCAGGAAGCCGGTGGACGGCGCCGGAGCTTCCTGGCGGGTTCCGCCAGCTGCCGCCGACCAAACCGCCGGGTAAGTGTGCACTTACCCTAACAGTCATTAAATATTACTATTGGATCTAATGAATGAAATAAAACCCAAGACATGAAGGTTCTATAAATGATACAAAACATCTCAAAATTGTTTGTGAACCACAAGTGATATGTTATAGTGATCATGAAATCTGTGTCACTACTGTTGAACAGCTCTTACCGGTGACTCCACCCTCAAGCCCAGGTCCATAGGCTGTAACCAACCCAGGATCACCGGCCTGACTCTGCTCACCCACACGAATTTTGAAAGGACTTCCAGGTATATGACGTCCATTGAACTTGACATCAATTGAATGAACTCCATTTTCATGAGGAATGAAACGTATTGAGTACTTATCTAAAGGTACAACAGAAACATGTTGGTCACAAACCACATAACCATTATTCTTATTACACTAAGTTATAATATCTTTAGGAGACTTTCAGTGGTATCTTCTCTTACCACTGTCCACTTCTGACACGTAGCATTCTTCTACAATTCCAGATGGTGTATGTACTTTAGCATCTATGACTCCACGAGCTCCATTTAATTGCACTGCAAAAGTGGCTGGTTGGTTAACCTTCAATCCAGTCTCCTAGAATGATACATCAAAAAATATTGATAATTGATTGTATTGAATTTTCTGCAAACACAATATTTAATTATAATAATTCCAAAGGACCTTATTAGTAATAATTACCTGTAGGCTAGTGACAGTCAGTCTGCGTGCATCATCTGAACGGGAGGCCACAGGTACAACAAAAGGGCTATCAGGGATGTGCTCGTCATTAAATTTGATGGACACTTCATAGTCACCTGGATTACAGATATCATTGTTTAAAATGGGCTTTTTCACTCAATATCAGCAGATAAACTCAGCATAAGAAGTTCTACTAATAAACGGAATCTATGTATTACAAATATTACAATATATGCTAAGCTTAGTTCGAAACCATAATACATCATAAAACATGTTTCACTTTGCTTTTAAGGTGCAAGAGCTTACCAGCTTCCTGCACAATGTAGGACACTCCACACGACCCATCTTTACGATCTTCAAAAGAGATCTCAGCTTTACTAGGGCCTTCAACTGCAATCGACAGACCGCCAGCTCCAGCTTCACGAGTCCATATGCTGAACTCAGCTGTAAAATTAATTTATAGACATGTAGAAACATTTTATATATACTTCCACAAGGAATATATGGTTTATTAATATTCATTCTTTCATGACTGCTCACCAGGGACTCCTGCAACTCCCCTCTCCAAGCCAGTGCCTCCTGCTCTGACTTTGTGGGCACCTCCTTCCCCCATAGGGCCTACTGTGAACTGGAAAGGACTTCCAGGAACATGTTGTCCCCTGTACTTTACACTGACAGTGTGAGCTCCCATCTCTTGCGGAACAAAGCGCACACTATATGTGCTGTCTTCTCCATCAATGATCTCTGCATCTGCTGTTTTTCCAGAAGGGCTTGTCACTTGAGCTGTCATATCCTGAGAACCTGCTTCACCTGCACCAGATAATCAAGACTATTTAGTAATGTATATCTTTTCATACATTTTGGTTATTTATTTATTGAAGAATACTGAATGTATTATTTTACTTGCTCTGCAGTACTAACCTTCCTGCCGTGTAATGCTACCAAAAGAACCAAGACTCTCCCGGCCAAGAAAGTCTCCAAAAACATTGTGGAATGGGTCACCTCCAACTTGTGTAGATTCCTCAACCCTCACTTCACGTTTGGTTTCACCTCCCCTTGTCTTGCTGATCTCTGTGCGTTCGGTACGGGTGTATGTGTGACTGCTGCGTGTGAATGTGCGTGTGAGGCGCTCTTGGGCTGAGACCATCTGAAACCAGTTGCCTAAAACAAAAGTAGAATAAAACACAGCACTTAGTTAAAGTTTCATTTTTTACTAAAGCTCTAATAATACAGTTTTCCGTGTGATTGTACCAGATTTTCTTGTAAGTCTTGGTTCTGACTATAAACCATACGATTTACTCAAGATCCATACCTGGAATCTTTAGGTTGAGATCACATGTGCTACCAATACTGGCAATAGAGGGAGCTTGCCGCTTTCTGGTTATGCTCTCCTTCATACGTCCTTCACCTGTCACCTTGACCATAAAAGGACTTCCTGCAGGCACATTGAGAACATTGATTAGATTTTGCTTGCCACAAATAGATAATATACAAGTTTAGATATTTGTAGGTTTCAGCCTTTTTGCATTGGAATCAATATCAATATTATTACGAGAGCATTCTCATCAAGGTTGGATAATAATAGTATTAATATTAGTAATATGTTGTAATACTATATCTAGTACTCACGCAAATAATGCTAATTTGATGTGTGTCAAAAAGTGACAAGAGCTAAAGCACACTAAATTTAACCTGTATATATTTCTGTATTCACATACCTGGTACGTGTTTTTCAGCAAACTTGATGTTTATAATGTATGTTCCTGGCTCAGTAGGACAATAGGATACTTTACATGTGCCGTCCTCCACATCCTCACAGTTTATATCCACTTTGCTTGGCCCCTCAATAGACAAACCTAAACCTCCATATCCTGAAAAAATATATAAAATATATTGATATTCATAGGCAAAATCATAAGACTTAGCATATTAAAATAAGTCCAGAAAATGTATGTGACCTACCTGCATTTCTGGTGTCAACTATGAATTCTGACACTTCAAATGTAATGCCTTCCAGAAGTCCCTTGCCGGACACTTTCACTCTACTTGCGTCACCAATCTCAGACTGTCCAACCATGATCTTGAATGGGCTGTTAGTTACATGTTTTCCGTTCTTCTTTACGCTCACCACATGCTCTCCTACCTCTTTCGGAGTGAAGGAGATTCCTGTAGGGTTTGATACATGACAAGTGAAAAGGTTGCAGCATCTTTACATGGTGTATGGTATGTTTTTGGTTGTGTTAATTAAGTTGCATTTCCATTTACAGAATCTATCCTGGCAATTAATGGAACTTATTGGGTTATTGTAATTTTTCTTGATGTTATTTGACTTTACCCTATTTTTTAGGCTAATTCAACATTCTTAGAGTTGAATGAATATTTGCATATTTCCACTGTTCTTAATTTTTTTGTCTTAAAGTGTAGCTAACCCTTTATCACTTTTCTATATTTGAGTGCCATTTTTAATTGCAAGCAAGGTAATGGGTGTTCAGATTTTGAGACCCCCACCAATTCCTCAAAAAGAAACCCTCAAGAGTTATGCAGCTCAGGTGACAGAAGTTAACGTCTCTTGGCTGAGGCTGCGCACAGACCAGAGTGTAGCTTCAGTACTAAGCTAGATCTCATAGCCTTCATCCATACCCCTTTCCGTGTGCAAGCTCAAGTTATAGGAGTTTCCTTACCAATATGCCTGTTAGGCAGTCTCTTCAGTAGACAAGGTTCCTCATTACCAGATGGGGCTCTTATGCTAGCAGTTAACAGGCTTAAATCTGACTCTGTGATCTTGAGGGACACATCAGTTGAGGTTCCCACATTGAGTTGAGAAGTTCTCATCGAGTCATCACCTATCGACAAAGAAATAATGTAACTTTTTACAAAATGAGTTATTACCAAGTAAATAGGTTGTATAATATAAAAACTAAGATGTGGACACACTCCTCTCAACACTAGGTTCAGAATTCCAAAGCAATCAATAATAAAAGCTCTGATTTCCAACAAAATATGTTCTCACCTGTAATTTTGGCTGTGAAGGGACTGCCTGGAATGTGCTTGTCATCAAATCGCACAATGATGTTGTAGTCTCCAGGAGCAGTAGGCAGGTAGGATACAGTGCATGTGCCATCTTTATTGTCCTTGCATGTGATTTCTGCCTTTGATGGACCTTCCACAGCCAGTGATAAGCCCCCTGTGGTGGGGCACCAAATCACATTATTTAGTTATATTATGTAATACTGAAAATTGTAAGATCACATACAGACTGACACCCCACAGAGAAGTACGAGGATACAGTGATTTCATATAATTGTTTAAGGTGTCACATACCTTCTCCAGCATCCTTTGTGATAATAGTAAATGTGGCGGGCTTATTCACCATTCCATGGCTAAGCCCTGGTCCATAAGCGCTTACATGTCGGCTGTTAACGGCATCTACATAAAACTGCAATGGACTCCCTAAAAGAAGATATATTGGCAACATTAATCAGACTCTAAATGTGAAAACATTATAAGTGATAACAAAGTAGTAAATTAAAATTACAGGCTAAGAGGACATTAATCTGAGGATTGTTCCTCGTCAAAGCCATATCTACTGGAAATATCAGAAACTCTGTGCACACAGGGCATGTTATCAGAAATGTCAAATAGGTTATTTGTGAACCATCCTTTGAGAAATAGACTCTAGTTGTGGCCAGAATCTGGTTGAATAACACTGTCATGTATAGTATTTTTGAGAACCATTATTATGTAACCACATAATAAGACTCTTTGGTAACCTGGTGAAAAGGTTTTGCCCCAACTCTAATCATACAATTACTATCATAGACATTACAGCTTAAATATATAACCACATCTGCCGTATTCATCTTCATTTTCTGTAAGCAATGTGTTTCATAGATTGTTTGATGGTCATTGTTAATCCTATATTAATTACCTGGAATGTGATTTCCATCATATTTTATATCCATTTCATGCAATCCCTTTTCCACTGGAGCATACTTCACAGTCACAGTGCCATCTTTGTTGTCAGTGATATTGGGTCTAGCCGTCTTGCCAGATGGCATGCGAACCTCACCTAGATGCAAATATAGTAACATGTATATAGTCTTTCTGTAATGGATATTTGACACCCATTAAGAAAAAAGGGATTATAACAATAGATTTTTTAAAGCTTGTAGACACAATGTTTATGCACATACAGGTATACAACTTAGCATTACTAATAAAGCATTGGTTCTGAGTTATAGCTGGCAGCAATCCAGAGCTGCATTCTTAATACTGCAGGTCCTTTTGTGTAAACAATAAGCAACCATGTATATTCATTGACAGCTTTAGGCACCTTTCACATCAGCATTTTTGCTGAATCGCAGCAGATCCGGCAGATTTACGCATCTGCTGCATAACAGCCGACTTGCAGCAAGCCTGCAGCAAGCCCTTATTCATTCTCTACGGGACTTGCCGCAAGTGCCGGATTTGCTGGATCGCGGCAAAAACCGCACTTGCTGCAAGTCCCATAGAGAATGAATAAGGGCTGTTACGCAGCAGATGCGGTAAATCTGCCGGATCTGCTGCGGTTCAGCAAAAACGCCATGTGAAAGCAGCCTAATTGAGATCATATAACGCAGTTTGACAGTTAGGTTTTATGTCGTCAGGATACTGTCAAGTATCTGGTGGTAAAGACTACAATTCAAAGAAGGCAGTTCATCAAGGAGAACTCCTTGTACAGAGACTGTCATTCTGCTACCAATGTGTTCTAGCTCATTAACGATTTATATGTAATATTGTAATGGAGGCCCTCCACACCTTTCGGGTGGGCTGTCATCTTAATTGTCTGCCGCCAAATTGAGGCTTTGTCTATGTGTGCACGCCACCGTAAGAACCACGCTGACACACAAGTCAATGAAGAGCTTAATGACAAAGACCTTTATTTTAGGAGGGGTTAGCAGTTTTATTACTTATCATTAAAGGGGCATTCCTTAGGCGTGTTTCTAGGTGATTGCATCATATTATGCTGAATCTACATTTTATTCTGAAAAAACATCAATTATATTCTGTGAGTTAGTTAGCCTTGAATTGTACATTCAGTCCGAAGACATTCTGATAAGGAGCTTCTACACTGCTATATCTATCTCAAAACATTATATAAAATCTGAGACAGAGGAATTTTAGAGGAAAGTGCAAGAATTCATATAATCATGCTTTTGGAAATGGCTTCAATAATTCATATAAATTATTAACTATTTGTTGCCATAGCAATACGTATATATCCTTAATGTCTATTGTTGTATCAGTAATCCATGAAGTCTCATAGACTCAATGTGTCAGAGAGTCAGTCATTCTAATGGCATCACTGGCCAGTAATATAATATGTAAGGTTGTAATTTGATAATATTTGAAGATTATATGGCCAATCTACCTATAGTCTTATAGGTGTTAATAAGACATTATATATTGCTCAAACAATACCTACTCCTGGTTGCCCCTACTAGAGTTGAACAAATTGTTTTTGTAGACCTTAGTCATTTGAAACTTCTTAAGACTTGGCTGCAGCCTGATTTCCTCGGGTTATCGGTGTACACTTTGATTTAGTGGACTAAAACAACATATGAGTTCTGCAATCTTGGCCAGATTGCCATACCTGTAATTTCTCCTTTCTGCACAGTAAATGGAATCACTAGGTTGAATGGCCTAAGCATTGAGTCCAAAGTATCAACAGGAACAACAGGTTCTTCAGTAGCCTGAAATGAGTCAAGTACGGCCATCAGTCCTCTAGGTCATTACAACAGGTGATGGTATCAAGTAAAAGAGTGAGCATTGAGAATATGATAAAAAAGAAACAAATGAATAATTCAGAGAAAGCAAGCTATTAAAGGTATAGAGGAAATAATGCAAACATAAGAAAGCAAAAGAAAAGATAAAGGTGGATAAAATAAAATAATGTATCATATTCTACTTCAGAGACCAAATGTGCAGATTAAAAGGCAAATCCACATGAAAGTAATCCAATAGATTAGAGAAACATGTAGCAGTCAAAGTGGGGGAGATGTCTGTGTTCAGACCGCCACCAAATCATACAACTACGGATAACCAAACCCTTTTGATTCTATTAAGGATGTCTGTTACTGTCATTCTCATATTCAGGAGTTTAAGAGGGGGCTTTTAATTCCTGCTCCAGGGGTTGGTGCTCTGCTTTGTTACAGGGCTTCAATTTCCTAAAACTTTACTGTTGTTTGTAAAATTTCATTACCGTTTAGAAGGTTTGGTCATCATGCTTTTAATTATCCTATACTTCACTATTACCAAAATATAAGCTGATAACTTGCTGCACACAAAAGCTTCTCCGAGTGCACCGAATGGGTTAATATAGTGGAATCGAAATTCTAATCCTACTGTCATCCATAAAGCACAGGCTCTGTCCTGTTATATATGTAACCACTTTAATGGTACATAGTCACAGATTCTTTTCCAGGTGGTCAAAAATGAGTTTCCAAGTGGAAATCTCTTCATAAAACACTCCTCCATTGCAGAATTTTTGGAGCAAGTTTTTGTTTCCTAAAGCAGTGGTATAGAGATGTGTTTTAGAACAGTCTTTTTTTCTGAAGTGTATTTTCCAGCCTTTTTTTGGACAGTGCCTAGTTGGGACTGAATTCTATTAGGAGTCACTTTAAAGAAGTGACATGTGCTTTCTTTTTTTTACCAGGTGTTTTTTAAGGCCAAAATCAGGAAAAATGCTCAAAACAATGAACAGTTGAACAGCAAAGTGGTTTTACTGTTGAAATTATTAAGAAGAGTCTTTGAAGTGATTTTTCAGGGTTTTTTCTTTTAGAGCAGATTTGCTTAAAAACTCAAAAAAATCTGTGTCCATATATAGCCTAAAGCTTAGATCTAAATACTATCTGGATATAAACAATGGAAACACAAGTTTGAGTGTCAATAGTATGTAGGAGAGCAATAGAAGGAGTTTAGAGTTCTAGATGGATAGGGACACAGCGATAGAGAAGAGAGTTCTCTCTCTGATATACCCAGTGAGTTGGATAGCCGGGGAGGTGGGCAGCATAGGGCTGATGTAGCTGTACAGTGTCACATGGCTCCTCTATGATTGGGATGGTATCACAAGCCTGGTAGTAGGGAGGGAAGTGAATAGTTTAATGACGGTAAGGGGAAAAGTAAATGGGGAATATTGTACATGGATCATCAGACAACAATCTGTGGAAACTTACCACAACATGGAAGGGACTGTTGGGAATGTGTTCTCCACCAAAGCGAATGGTGATGACGTATTTCCCTGGTTCAGGTGCTGTGTAGTAAATATCAAAAGTACCATCCTGGTTTTCCACCACATCTACATCAAGTTCTGCTCCATCTGGTGTAGACACCTTGCAGGTAACCTTTCCCTTTCCTGCAGCTTTAGCATCCACTGTGATGACCGTCTCCTCTCCAATCTGAATGGTGGGTCCTAGACAGGCTCCTGAACAATAAAGGAACAATATTACTATGTAGACAGCAGCTATTCAAATATAGAATAAGAATAGCTTTTTTTGTCTTGACTGCAGTGCATATATCATAAACCCATATACATAAAAACTTACCTAATCCATGTCCTCCAAGAGACACTAAAATTAATAGAAAAAACTTGTTTAATAAGTACTCCCTGTTTTTTAATAGGTTCTGCATTATTTATGTACTTAATATCAATTTGCCCCATATAAAACATAATAGACATGAATTTTATTATTTCCTGCTGCATAAATTGCACAAACATATACTGTAGACATGTTCATAGATCGTTAGATTGGAGCGCACCTGTCACTAAGCACTTGCTGGCATCACCAGTGGGAACTGCGTGAATTCGGAAAGGAGAGAAGGGAATTTCGTCACCGCCATACTTAATGGTGATAGTGTATCTTCCTGCCATATCTGGCACATAAGACACTGTGTAGGTGCCATCCCCATTTCCCCGAATATTAGCTTTCTTTGGCTTTCCTTCAGGGTCCTATAGACAGGGAAAAATGTAATAATGCCTTTGTTTTATACATGCAATCAACATTTGTGAAATTAATTATACTGAAAATAATATCTTGCATAGTTGTCCCTCATTAACTAATTAGATGCTACTCTCTGGCAGCAATAAGTACTCCAACTCTTGAACCCCAGTTTTGATGCACAACTTCATGTTTTCCATTTCCATGGCACCTATTATTATCCTTAATAGTAACCCGTCTCCTCACGTTTTTTAATCATGTCTTAAAGACAGGCGTGGACATCATTGGTGCAGCCTGTGCAGCCTCATAGGGGCCCAAGAAGTCCCATTGGGTAGGGGGCCCATTTTGACTTCCAAAGCAGGTGCAATTGTGCATTACAATGAGCCATTGGGCTGCAGAGGACCTGTTCTTCTCCTCTTCTGTCTGTGTCCGCCAATGCCTAAAGATGTCAAGGTACCCTTTCTGTCTGCAGAATATCATGTATCCAGAGATGTGTGACTCACTAATGCCTGTGTGAATATTTCACTCTTGCCAGATGGTGACAGTTAGCTGAGGATTAATTCTTATATTGACTGAGTTCCAACTTCTCCATTACATTTCCACCTATTTAAAGTGAACCATCAGTGGAGGATATCTGTCTATGAGTAGTGGGAGTGGACGCTTTTCTATTCATCTTAGTGTTAAACATGCGAGGCTATGTTCACACACAGCGTTTTATCGTGCGCATTATTCTACAGCCAAAACCAAAACCGCTAAAAGAATTGACATGGTCCAGATGTAAAAAACACTCCAGTTCTCAAATTCAATCAGGAAAATAAAACCAATCATGTGCCTGATATTTCTCATAGTTTTTGCTGGTACTATAAAAAGTAGCTTTTAATTTGCATAAAAAATGCAGCAGAAAAAGGTGCAAAAATGCTGCATATGAACATAGATCAAATTTTTTCAAATACTACATTTTCTAAAATTCATATTACAGTATTTAAAGGTAATCTCTCAGCGGATTTTTGCTGTGATGTATGGGTTTATACACAGATTACAGCAATGCATGTCTTATCAAGCTGCTTGCTGTTGTTTACTTGCAATAAATGTTTTAGCACAAGGACTTTACCATTGCTCAGACTACATTTCCTTGTACGGGTAGTGTGACACTTTCCCTTCAGTGAATAGCAGCTCACTATCTATAGACATTGTGACATTGCGCATCACTTCCATCACCGGATGGCCAGAATTTACAACACGATCAGTTATGCTGTCCATTTTGTTAAACTTGAGGGGAGAGTAATTTAACACACACCATCATACTTTAAGACTCAAGTTCCCAAGGAAGTCCACTCGAAACGTGCGTCGGGGTTGTGGGTACATATTCAGACATCAAGAGTAATGAGTAAACACTGATTTACCTTAGATGAACTGATTTTATTTTTTCACACTGTTGTTGGTTTCCTGGCTGACCCTTTTCATGGATTTGGACAGTCATCCATGTAATGTATGGTTTACTGACTTAATATTTACACTTATGCACTCTTCTTTACATCATGCTATATTTATGTTCTTACCATTTTGATGCTGTAGGCTTTTATTGCTTAGTACTGTAATCATGCTCTGTATACATCACATATCTAATGTGTACCTTCATGTATACCAGAACCTTCACCCTTGGCTGTTCATTTTAATATTTATTTATTGTCTTGTGGTCCTTTTTGATATTCATAACTGCATACTATGTATTAAAATGATAGCCCGGCTGAGACTTAATGGGTTTCTTTTTTTTGAAAGATCATTAAAAGATCTATTAGCCTGACATGAAGAATCTCCCCTTGTTTCCACTAGGGGGAGACTGTCTTTCACTCTCAGCAGAGCTAAAATACGAATGAGCTCATTCTAACGGGATGTACAAATCTCCCAGCTGCTCGAGAACGCCTCAATGGGGTCACTTGTTTTTATAAATATACCATATGGACAGGGATTGTGTTCCTAGATAAGCAGTATTTCTTTTAACTATTTTATGACATTGAAAAAGGTAAAAAAAAAAGTGGATAAAGGCTTGTTAGAATTATGGTTTCATAGTATTCTAAAGTACATTTAATAATCCTGTACTAACAGTCAATACAGTAAAAGGTTAGATATATGAAACAGTAGAAGTTCTAAAAGAAATCTATTTTCTGTGAACTTTACATACGGGAGCAAGTATTGTACTCACCAGAATCTGAACAGTCAGCAGCCCCTCGCCTGCGTCACGAGCATCAATGGTGAACTCAACAGGCAGGCTGGCCGGGATACCTGCTGTGTTGAGACCTGGACCACTGGCACGCACTTTGCTTGCATCATGAGTAGGCAGTACCTTGATCTTGAAGGGACTGTACAAAAATATATATGTTGTTAAAAGCTTTTCACACAATTTTGATAACACTTAAAGAGCTGCTGTCACCGTGGTCAGAAAGATCCAGTGATTGGTCTTGTTTTATACCATTTTACTTTTTTTTTATGGTCTTATTCAAGCGGATGGTGCTCACAAGACAATTATGCAGGTCAGCCTAAAGGCACACCCCAGAGAATCCTGTAAGACATACCTACTTGTAAAAACCATAAAAATTGACAGCAAATAAAAAGCTGCATATCTCCGAAACCATACAGCAGAGAAAAAAAAAGCTGAATACACCGGAACAATGAGAATGAAATAAAGGTAAAACTTGAAGACTGTTGACCTAGTGACAGGTCCTTTTTTAAGCATTTCAAGTGATTTTGTTACCTTCGTGGCACCTCTTGGTCAGCATATTTCACAGATACAGTGTATGGTCCATCTGTGGCAGGTGTATAATTTACAGTATGAGTCCCATCACCATTATTGCGTACATCTACTGGTTCTGCCAAACCTACAGAATACAATACAAGATAGGCAATTATTATTTTTCCTGAAAACATTCTCTTACTTTCTCATTTTGCTACTCATATTGCTCTTAAGTACCTGATGGTCCATGAACCAACACTTCTAGGGGGGCCAGTCCAGCCTTGCTGCAGTCTACTGTGAAAGTCTGGGGAACATTGGCTCTAACACCAGCCCCCAAGCCAGGACCAGAGCATTTTACTTTGCTAGGGTCTACCACTTCCTTTACTGGAACACGGAAAGGACTTCCTGCAAGAGGCAATAACTTTGTCATCCCACATCAGTCCAAACTTTATGTTCTTTATGTCTCTCCATCCTCAACACTTTCATGGCAAAACAAAAATGTCACATTAATTATACCTGGGATTGGTCTACCACCAAAAGTGATGTTGACATCATACTCTCCTGGTGTGAAAGGGATATATTCCACACTACAGCTGCCATCTTTATTGTCTTTACATGACATTTTTGCTTCAGAAGGACCTTCAATTGCCAGTCCAAGGCCACCAGTACCAGCTCCCCTATATTAAGAATAAGGAATTTCAGTATTTGAGAGTACGTAGAATTTTGGATAATAATAATAAACTTAACATAAAGATTGTCATAATAATTATGCTAATTTCTGGAGCGCAATATAGAACCTTTGGACACTTAACCAAACTTGGGTTAGGTCCTTGGGCTCTAAATGTAAAATGTGTGACAGTGGAGCTTTCAGCTATATGATTTCTACACAATGTCTGTACCTTGTTTCCACAGTGAAGTGATTAGACTTGTTAAGAAGACCACCTTCTAAACCAGGACCATAGGCTCTTACACGGGATGGATCACAGCCTTCAGTTACAGGGACACGGAATGGGCTCTTAGGCACCGGAACTTCATCATATAGTACCTCTACTAAATGAATTCCTGTTAGTATAAAAGTTAATGGTGAAACAAATGTCTACAGAAACGTGAATTATAGCAATAACAGAAGCTATAGAAAAACTATTGTTCTTTGTCATTCCAAATATAACATATTAATTGAACAAAAAGCCTCCAGGTCCTTGACAGTTTTTGACATTTGCCAATGAACTGCAGTATTTTCTACTAACGCCAATATTTAGGATCATTCTATTCATCTCTGTTGTTATATTTAATATTTTAAAACAACAACAAAGTAAAATTAAGGACCAATCAGGAACAAAATTATACTTTCTGATTGTGTTTATTGGCATAAATAAATTAGGCTTGGATCATACCATCCTCGTAGGCAGTATATTGCACATGATATGTGCCATCTCCATTATCGGCTATAAAGCTTTCAGTGACAGCACCAGAAGGGCTGATGATGCGGGTGGTCACATGGCTGCCACCAGTCTTTGTTAATGAGCGAGCATCCACGGTAAACTCTGTAGTGACCTCACGTAATACACCTGACGGAAGGAATATAACAGAATTAACAATATGCACCCATGTATTTCTGTACTGCTGCTTATATTTAAGGGTGAACTCATACAAAAGTGACCAGTTTTGCTCTAATTTTATACTGATTTCTTTTTGTTTAAATTATGAATGTCATTTCAGTTTTTAATGATGGGCTCTATAGCTGTCAAGATAATGCTTTTTTTTTTACTTATTTTCTCACATTTTTCTGTGCTTTTTTAAAAACTGCATTTTATGTCTCTGTGGGTGTGGCCAGCAGCTGATAGGGAGCAGTGCAATGTGTGTGTATTTTCACAGCTTCTGAGAGCAGGCTGATAGTGAGCTGTGTGGGGAGCCAGCAAACAAAGGGTTACCAGAGACTGTGACTGAGCTGTGTGGAGCCAAATAACAGATCTATCCTTGGCACAAACTTCTGAGGAGTTTGACCTGATCTTGACACTGTGAAGTTGCTTAGCAACTGTGCTATTAAACTGAGCTAATATGATACATTGTTTCCTCATGAGCTGCAGTCAGCAGTGTAGGCCACACCCTTCCCTTATATGGTTACAAGCCCATATTTAATGTGAAGACGGATTGGACTGATAATGAATATATGTCTGCTTCACACAGTGCAGTGAGGACATCTTGTGGAAGGTTTATAAATGGCTTTCAACCACAATTTTCTAATGAATTATATTAGAAAGCTTATTCAAATCACTTGCTCTACATTATTATTAAGTAAAAATGTAAACGACATTATGCTTTAAATCAGCCATACTGATCATTTCTAATGTCCATCAGAAAGGTGTGGGATGCAAAATTCTCTGGGGACATATCTTTAGGTTCCTTTACATTATTACCCAGTGAGCAAACCTCCTTGATAAGCATTAAATGCCCTTATCACTGGGTAAATAAGTAAAATCTCTTGCGGGCAGCAGGAGTAAGATAATAATATAATAATAATAATAATAAGATAAGAGTTTAAACTAGCTCCTTTTGCCCATGTGAAAGGTCCTGTTTAAAAGCCTGAAATATAATCTTGGGCAGCATTTGTAGATTTAAAACTTCTGAGATGAAATCTCTCATTATGCCTTGTTGCTTTAGCGTCTGCCCAGACGTTACCTTGGAGATTTGTATTCTGCACTGTGCCCTTTTTAGATGGGCATTACAAAGTTATCTAATGTAGGAACAGCTAACTGTTCCCTGCATAATAGAAGCTTTGTTAAGTCAATGGGGATTTGTGTGATGACAAGCTCACTGGCTGTTTCCATTGACAACTACCAGATCCTGTTCCAGATTATATATAGCATGTAACTGAGAATATAATGTGAAGCACATCATTTCTAAATTACATCAACTGTATATATATATATGTATAATATGTATATATATAATATATATATATATATATATATTAGCTGTAAGTTGCTTCTAAAGCAATCTACCCTATAAGTAATCTGCTCCTGTAAGTGCTTGTATAAAGTAACTTTCTCTAAAATGCACCTCATCTAATGAATATGTAAATCACAGATGGAAGCTGAATCTGCAATCTACTATATGATAAATTGCAATGATGATAAAGCTATTTTGTAGTATTATAAAGTGTATCATGTTAGTTTATCCAGTACCCTTACCTCTGGGCTCTACCCCTGCGCCATAAACCTTGACTCCACTCGTGTCCACGGCTGGTTCCACATTAACTTGGACTGGAAACTTTGGCACTGCATGTCCTCCATATTTGATTGTGATGGTATAGGCCCCAGGGCATGATGGGATGTATGTAATACTGTAGGTGCCATCACTGTTATTTTGAATGAGAACCTCAGCTTTAGCCCCTGAATCTGACAGGATCTCAATGGTGAGCTCAGCATCACCAGCTTTGGAGCAATCCACTGTAAAGGTGGCCACCTCCCCAGCCTTTCCTCTTTCTAAGCCAGGTCCACTTGCGGTCACTTTGCTGGGATCAAACACAGGCCTAATGTCAGCCTTGAATGGTGAACCAGGGATGTGGGCATCTGCAAACAGGATATTGATGGAATACTCTCCTGGCTCTGTTGGGAGGTATGAAACTGAACAAGAGCCATCTCCATTATCCTGGCATTCAATCTTGGCTTCACATGGTCCTTCTACTGTCAGGCCAAGACCTCCTGTACCAGCTCCTTTGGTGTCAATAGCAAATGGTGCAGGCTTACCCACAAACCCGCCTTTCAGCCCTGGTCCATAGGCACGGACCTAGGAGATAAAATAAATTCAGGTATAAAGTTATCCATGTAAATGATTAAAGTAGTAGTTGCTTTTTCTTAGTCAAAATCATCAATATAATTTCGGAAGGGCTTTCAGCAGTTCATGTACACGGTTACACAGTCTTTGTGGGTAGCTGGCCGGGTAGTCACTGTGGAAGATTAAGTCTCTTTGAGGCTCCCAAAGTGTTCCTTCAGTTACTTTCGCTGTCCCTTGTTCCTGCGCCTCCATACTTTCCTTGCGCTGTCCTGCACAACCCACTTGTCTACCAGGCCCCTTGGGTACTATGAGATTACCCTTCTTCTCTAAGGGGCTCAACTCTGTTTAGTGCTCCTGGTGGGGCTGCGCGTTCTGGACGTGGTCGCGGCTGCTTGGCAGACCTGCGACCCACCGGTATTGATGGCTCAGGGTTAGACTTGCCTGCACCGTGACTCAGAGCCTGTACCCCCTTGTGGACCAGGATTCCCCCGAACCGTGGATAAGGTCCGGCACTGGGTCTCCTCCTTCTGTCTGGGTCACCCCTCCTTTTCGGGCACCCTCCTTGCCTCCTTGTGGTGTCCCTCTAGGACCTGACTCTCTTCTTCTTCCTTCAGACTAGACTGCTCCTGTCTGTGTATTTTTCCCGCTCCATCTACCCTAACGCTTCTCCCACTGAGACCCTGGTAATGGTTGGCCAATTGGTCCCCTAAGTTAAGTGTAGGGATGCTGGGATAAGAGCCTCAGATTGACTTTATACTCTCCAATGATAGGAATACTGCACACTCAGTTATGGGTGCAGTACCTCTACTGTGGCGCACTGACCAGTGGGGCGCTACAGTTGCCGTTCTACTAAAGCACCATTTCAGCATTTATTTTTTAATTTTAGCACTGGAGTGGTACTTTAAATGTAATTCCCCTGTTCCCTGTCTTATACTCTCCTGCTGCCTTCTTAATCTGTTTCCAGCATTGCTCCAGTCATCTCCGGCAATTTGTGACCTGCTGGCAGCTCCAGTGTTTCATAGAGCATGTCAGAGGTCACAAATCAATGCAGCTCTATGAGGGCCTTGTTGTGGCCTGGTTCTGGGTCTCATAGACTTGTATTGGGAGCTTGAGACAAACTTTCTGACTTCTAGCCATAAGATGGTGACGTGGGATCGGAGCGACACTGAAAAAGGATGAAGCAGCCGGAAGGTGAGCATAGGAACAGGGGTAGGGCGCTTACATTTAAAGTGCTACTCCAGAATTGAAAAAAAAACACAGAAGTGGAGCTTAAATAAAACATCCAGATTGAGCTGCATAGGATAAAAATGCCTTTATTTCATTGCAGGCTTTTTCAGTGTACCCTCTCACTGATTGTACTATTATGTTCTCTATTTCCTTACGTTGCAGTAAATTTAGTAATTTCCTTTAACCCGTAATACCTGATGTTTTACACATGCTTGAAGGGAATTATAGGATAAAGGCAGAAACTAAATAAATTGAGAAATAACTACAGCATGTCTGTTCAAATCCAAGCCCACATTTCTCCACAAGCAGCAGTAATAAAACCAGCACATCTGGGTAGAAATGGTAACTGGGAAAGGTACAGCAACCTTTAGTAATGGAGATTACCTAGTCAGGCCCAAACAGTGCAGATTTCCCACAAGTAAGAGGTCACATATTTTTACGACATAGTGAATGTTCTAGGGAGATTGTAATAACTTAATATTACATAATTATCATTTAATCCAGTGACCCATAGTGCACAAACGCCCTCCAGCCTCATTGTCAAGGGACAGGTCCTTTACTCTGCACTTTTCTTAAATGATCAGCCATGATAAGGTGCCAGAAGTAATAATGTAGAGGAAATGCAGTAAATGAGATGCATTGTGGGGGATACATTCTCCATCCCTGAATCTGATGTTTCCCCAGGGGCTGTTTCCATATCTTAATCAAGGGTTTATTTAAACATAGATATGATCCCCCTCCTTTCTGGCTGCTCCGGCCTGACACTCACCCTGCATGTTGCACACATTACAATGAGAAACATATGGCTAAAAACATGTGCATGCCAGAAATGAAAAAGAGCAATTGAGAGGAATTACAAAAAAAAGCTAAAAAATTAAAGTAATGTAGATATGACAACTATTGTGAAGTCAGGGAATAAGCAATGTATAGAAAAAGCAAAACCAAGATATAAAAACAGCAGGATATTTAAAGCAAATAATTAAAAACCATAATTGAATTACCTTAGAAGGATCAGGGGGCATTACTGCCTCAACTGTGAAGGGGCTCCCGGCACAGGATGGCCGTCATAGCTAATGTCCACCTTGTATGGTCCCTCCTCAGGAGGCATGTACTTCACAGTGTGGATTTCACTGGTGACTCCCGTCTCCACTTTGCAGGGAATTGGTCGACGTGATGGAGATGTGATCTTCACATCCACCTTGCCCTGACCGCCGGCTCCACTTGTATTAATAGAGAATTCTTGATCCTTCCCAACATCCACCTCTGAGAAAGAGAAAATGCTGGACATGAGCACAATGTGAACTGGAAACTTACGGAAGTCTTTTTTTTTAAGCTCTTACTTACTGTTGTTAAGTCCTTGCACTTTAACCTTGCCAAGATCGAGAGGGGGGGCTACGCTGACAATAAAAGGACTCTTCGGGATGGGATCCCCTCCATAGGTTACTGAGATGCTTATGTTTCCCTGTTAAAGCAAAACAACTTGTGAGTGTTATCACATTTCTAGATATCTCTCCATGTGTTTCAGCTATACCTAGAAAGATAATAATTGCCCTCAACCCTTGGACAATGAAAAAAGCTTCATTCATCTCACTTAGTTGCTTGGCGTTTTCACTCAACCAGTAAACAGATAAATCTGAAGTGTAGGCCAGTATTTAATGCTCTGATTAAAATCTTGTATATTATATTTACGCTTAATGTAAAATATTTAGTTTCATCAGTCGTACAAGCTGCAGATAGATTATAACAACATTGGTAACAAATAGATAGAACTGACCTGAGGACCACACAGGTTAAAAACGCGTTGGTAGAAAGCTATCTGTTGTCAATTCTATGATCTACATGAAGCTTGTGTGGAGCTGATGAACAATGGATTTTTACATGGTATGTTAATAAAATTTGCAATATTTTAATCAGAGCATCAAGTTCTAGTTCATACTTTGAATCCATATACATGTATAATGTCGAGGTTAATGGTATACACGCTCTTACCTGCTGCACCGCTGTATACTTCACAGTATATGAGTAGTCATGGTTGTCAATGATTTCAAAATCTTGCACAACTTCACCCTTTAATGTTCCAGTAAACTGAACATCCAGCTTGGCCTTTCCAGCACCCTTGGTGTATACTGTGAAATGAGTGGGCTTACCAACCTCCACTCCTGTATGGAAAAAGGATGTGATACATGACGTTTTATTATTATTTCAACTTCCTACCATATGCTGATAAGAAAGAATCTATGATAAAAAAGGCAATCATGTAAGACATAGTAAATATGTATGCTTATATATGTATAATTTTACATATACTGTATATACACAGCTGATGTCATACAGTGCACATGGCAAACATCATTTTCATTCAAATCTCTGCATTTTGGGATTAATAATACCAATATCTAGTCAATGTATTTATTCCTACAATTCACAACACCATCTTCACCCACTTGTTAATAAGTAATGGTATCAATTACCTGTGCGATTGAGCCCTGGTCCTTCTGCTTTCACTTTGTTGGCATCATGTGATGGGTCTACCTTGACTCGGAAGGGGCTAATTGGTATTTCCTGCAAGAGGTAATACATTTAATAATGGGCAACAGGATGATAGTCTGCGTTATTGTCACCTCTTTAAATACATAAATTCTGGAAATGTCTACATTTTAATTCCTAGAGGCCATATTTTGTTATTATATGGTTGTGAAGTACTGGTTTTCTCTTACCTGGTCAGCAAATAAGACCATGATGGTGTATCTCCCAGCTCCTGGTGGAGTGTATTTCACAGTGAACGTATCATTATCATTTTTAATTATGTCAAAATCAATATCTGCTTCTGCTGGTCCCACCACACCAGGGGCACATTTAATGCCAATACTGACATCCCCTATAGATAAAATAAACAATCTTATTTATTAACTCAAGTAGAAGACACTAAATATAGGAATGTTTTAGATGACGTTTACTGTAGCTGTGGATTACCGTTAGAATTGACTTACCTTGTCCTGCCTCACTGCAGTCCACAGTGAAATACGTTGGCTCATTGGCTTTTAGGCCTGTCTTTTCAACACCAGGTCCATAAACTTTAACCTTACTCGGGTGACTGCCTTCACCCACAGACACCTGATAACATGCCGGAGTAATGGATAAGAGTGAATAATGATTACTTAAAATATTTCATAAACTGTTCAACAATACTAAGATATAAACAATGCAAGCCACACTACCATCCGACCAGTGACGGACATAGACTGAAGTGGGCCCTTTTATCTCTTTGTCACCAATGTTATGTCTGTCCTTACATTCAACAATGCCTTACCCGGTATGGGCTGTTGGGGATATTAACTCCTCCCCATGAGATGATGATGGTGTGTTTGATTGGTTTGATTGGTACATAAACACACACATATGTGTTGTCTCCATTATCTTTGATCTTGATGTCAATGGGTGTTCCTTCTGCATCCTAATTGAGAAGATGAAATCTAACATTTACTTTTCAGTATAGCATATACATATGAGATATATGATCTTTAATCTACATCAGGTCTTTTGTGTTCAAAAATAGTTTAGTTACCTGGGCATAGATCTTCAACTCAGCGGTTCCCGCAGCACGGGCATCAATGGTGAATTCAGCGGGGTGCTCCACTATGCAACCTGTAGGCTCCAGACCAGGGCCATATGCTTTCACCTGGAAGTTAAAAAAACAACAACATAAACTTGCAAAAATTTTGATTTCACTCAGAAGTAAAAACCTTGGTTGCCATTTATGCAACTTTTATATGTACCCATAAGATGACCTATTTGTGCTATTTGTATTTTAATAGACTCATCTGAGAAAAAAACAATGTATATTTGCAGTAATCTATTGCTGGATTATCTGTCTTCCTGCCAGGTTGCCCCACGTGTTCCTAGTCAGCTCCTAGCTCATGAGCTGAAGATATACTCTGTTTCTTTGATGCTAGTAATAGTTTTCGAGTCATATAGTATATTATGTTTGGAAAGGAACGAGGGATTAACAGAAGAGTCTACAAAGGTCAGAGCCCAGTTAGACAAATGTGTCCCCTTCACCCCCTGACAATCTATACAAGAACAGCTGGTGTGAGTGACAGGGATATCTTTGAAATAGGAGAGAGAAAGAAGTGAAAAGAATTGTGAAGGTGAATGGGCATCTTATTGGAAAACTAACTCAACTTTTTCTATCGGAAATGTTAAATATCATATTCCAAAAATCCCCTTGCCACTTTTTAATTTCTTAATGTAGAGGTTAATTGTGATGATACCACCACTGTGGCTATTTAAAAAGAAATTCAGTCTGCACATTATATGTAACTAATACATCAGCCCATCTAAATTTTACACTGACTATGTTATCACATGGTTATTACCCGCTCTGGGAAGGCTTTGTTGCTGGCTGGTAGAATGTGAGCAATGAAGGGGCTATCCTTGATATCTTCATCATCGCAGATCACATGCACGGCATACTCGCCAGGCTCAGTTGGCCAATAGCGAACATCACATGATCCATCTCCCTTGTCATCACATTCAATTTTTGCCTGCGAGGGCCCCTCAATGGAAAAGCCTAGAGGCACAAAGTGAGGTTTACAGTCAGGATCATTGTGCAGTAAGACATTATATTATACTTTTATCATATTAACCCCATAAAACACTTACCAAGTGTTCCAACTTCTGTGCCTATAGCTTCTACTACAAAATCTGCTGATTTGCCCACCATGCCAGTCTCCAGGCCAGGACCCCATGCTCGCACTTTCTGTACTCCTACTTCAGCGCTTATATGGACTTCAAATGGACTGTGTACGACAAGGGAGGTAACATGAGAATGGAGACTGGAGCAATATAGCACTGGCAGACACATGTATGTTTCGCAGAAAAATGAACTCAACGAGACTAGGTAAATAACGATCATATTAAGAACAATTGGTGCCTGTACTTATACATTTGTTCAAAGAGTAAATTTCAATAGCACTATGAAGGATGATATATAAATATCCCTACTTGTACTATCTCAAATGATTGTAGAATAGCAGAAAGTAGTTTGCAATATAAAGAACTTAACGGCATGCAAATCCTGTTTATATGGAAGAAAAGACTAAGAATTTTATAGTATTACTTATTGATTGATGAATTCAGAAAAGCTTTAACCGCACCTTCTAGGAATTGCATATCCACCCCATGTGATGGTGATAGTGTACTTGCCAGGTATGACTGGGTAATAGTCACACTCGTACACACCATCCCCAACATCACGGATTTTTACTGGCTCTTCTGTGCCCTCTGTAAAATAGGAAAATATGTTTAGTGAGGATGACTGTCACAGCATAATTAGAAAGGAAGGAGGACAAATACAAGCGCAATAGGGTTTTTTCCAGTGGAAAGCAGGTACAGAATAGGGGATGCAGGAACTGCTCACCGTATAAAGTTGCTTGACCCACAACAAATGTGTAATAGGCAATTGTTCCAGCTGCTGCAACACCAGCCGGTTGGAGACTCCAACGTGGTCATCAAGTAGTTAAAAATGAGTTGGTAAATATCACAAAAAGGATCCAAAGGCGATATAGAAGTGTTTATGTGATTTTTATCTCAATCCATTTCTAAGTAAGCATACTTCTTCCCCAGGAGAGGAACATTATGGTGTTGTGGTTCTCCTGTGGAAGTAGTTTACTAACTTCAAACCGCGTTGCAATAAAAACCACATAAGCACTTTTTTTTTTCCTTTGGACCTTTTTTGTGATAACAGTACCAGCAGCGCCGATTTACCAACTCATCTTTAACTACTTAGTCACAGCATGATGACACCATGATTTACCACTAGAAGGTATTAGAAATGCTTAATTACTCTCCAAGTACTGTGTTTTAATGATCCCTGTGTTATACCTAAGAGTTTCATGTGTGTTTAAACTGCTCCACCTGCCTGTGGGTAACAGACTAGTCCTGAACCGCTGTCAGTCATTTCTGCAGCAAAGGTCCATACCCACAATGGTTTGACTGACATCACAGTGTGCAGGGTGAGAAGGAGTGCTTCATAATCTCCTTTTACCTGTTCTTCCTGCACACTCTGGGATTTAAGCCACACCGCTGTGGTTGTGAACCAGCGAGCTGTAGAAAGGAATGACAGGTGACTTGCCATGTCCGCCACCTGTAAGCAGGGAGGTTGTAACATAACTTGTAAAAACACGTGAAACGATTAGGGATCATTACAAAATGATATTACGATAAAGAGATCCTTATATCTCCTGGGGGAAGATCCTTCAAGTCATATTTACAATGAAACAATGAATTATAATAGGTTTTGCTACATGATTGAGGTTTCTCTACTCACTGGGTCCTTTCACTGAGACTTTTAGTTCTCCACTGCCTGCTCCTTTGGTGAATACTTTGAAATCAGCAATTTCTTTGACACGAACACCTTTTGGCTGAAGTCCACGACCTGAAGCTCTGCAGGCACTAGGGTTACATGCTGCAAGAAAAAGAAAATGTGTTCTATCCTTGACTATAGAGTACAGACCAAGGCACAACTACCACGGGTTAAATCTACTATAAGTGCCGTGTTACTGTCATTTACACTGCAAAACCTTTATAATGAAGGATGTTTTTGGGGAACATTTTTACTTTACCTTAACTCTGAACCCCAGCAAATACCAACATGTTACATTACATGTGCTCATTTCTGAGTATTGTGTAATTGCATAACATGAAAATGCAAAGCCACATGCATATTCACACAATACACAGATAATCAATTAAATGTTGCATTGATTATCTGAAGACTGTGGTCCCCAATATTGCACTTGATTACCATGAAAGAGTGGAAAAATAGCCTTGTAGATTATGGAGAAAATCCACTTAAATACCTATTACTAGATAATACTCAGTAAGAGGGTATGGTATAAAACAGTACATACATAGATAAACTGCGTCTACTGGAACTTTGGACTCCTGAAGAAAAGCAGCCATTGCTAGCAAAGATACTTGCACTGATGTCCCTTTCTTACTCTATAAGCCTGATGAGGGAGTTTTAATTACTTTATATTAATTGCTCAAAACCTTAGTGCATCAGATGGAATGTAAACTTACTGGAATACCAGTTTGAAGTTATATTCTCATCAACATAATTGGTTGAAATTGCAAAGTGCCTTTAAAAAACAAGTAACTTTGCAATTAACCTTTAATTGAAAATCTACTGTTGCCGAGAATCTAGGGATTTTTAAAGTTATTGTTTTCTGCTTGTTTCCTATGTTAATGGCCACTTCTGCAGTCTATCAGCAATGGGCGGTCTCCTAGGGAAGGAGCACAGTGCTTACAAGCTCTTTTTGTAAAGCTTGTAAGTGCTGCTTACAAAAAGAGCTTGTAAGCAGTGATCTAAATCTGTCTGGATCACTGAATCCAGTGTCACTACACTACTGAGGTTGCAGAGGCAAAACTGCCTCATGAGAAAGTGTTCATTTCTGATCATAGGCGCCATGATGCCCCTGATCTGCACTGTCAATCAACAAGGAGCACATGTTTCCCCTGCAAATCAGGAGTCTGGGGAGGGTTTGTTTCCTGAAGAATGCTAAGAATAATCTAATAAGTATATTTCTGTCACTAGGGTAAAAACATTGCATTCATTAAATTTGGCAAAGAGCTATGCTGTTTCATGCAGCAGTTTGTCCACAATGCCCTATCAATGGCATTTACTCTTTTTTCAATTGTATCCAGTTTTTCTATCAAGCAATAGGAGGGCACTGCTGTGGGCATGTCATGCATACAGCATGCAAAGAAATGGTTGTCACTAAATCTAATATAAAGCTCACAAAACGACGTCCATGCACAGACTAGACTACACTGTCGGGGCAAGCCATGCTAAGGCTGTTGCCCGTTCACTCTAGCCAGGCCATACTAACTTGACTTGCGTGGTTTAGGTTTGGGTGGAGGTGGGGGAGCCACTTTCTTAGCTTTTTCAGGAGGGTTGGCAATAGCCTGAGGGGTGACCTGAAGGGGAGGGGTGCTGGGAGCCGGGGGCAAGACCGCAGCTATTGGAAAAGCAAAGAAACATAGGGGAGAGAAAGTCATAGAAAGCAAAGGCGACATTATGCAGCATACTTACTGGTACAAAATAGTGACCAAACATACAGGCAAACAATGACAAATACATACATAGTCAATGGTAGACAATGACAATGATGCCTTTACATCCATATATACATGCAATGATCCATGCAAACCATTGGGTACAATATGTGTGCATTTTCTGGCAACGGATTTTACATTTCCATGGCAATTTGAATGTATCTAAATTGTTATTAAAGGGAACCTGCCATTTTGTAGGGTAATGAATACGCTTAATAGCATAAAGCTGGAGATCGATATACTGGATTTTAGGAAGGACCTTAGAATATCTGATATTTTATTCATTGAAATACTCGCTCATTCTAGGCCTAGCAGTCAAGTGGGTGATGCTAATCAGTGACTGACAGCTACCTCTGTATAAGTGTGGATATTGCTGTCAATCTCGATTAAGACCACCTCTTTGACTATTATGCACTGAAGGAGAAGGGGTTTCAATGAGTATTTCCCCTACAATACTTGAAAGGGTCAGGCAGCCAGAGTAGCACATTTGGATAACAGCTGTCTATATGAGTTCTGTGGAATGGCAAGAAATCGTAAATAATGTCATTGATGACTGCAACTTTGGCATGTCTAAGATATGCAAACTATGTAGTGTCATGGCTGAAATAATGTAAGATGGAACACATACGTATAGTATTTATGTGTATGATCAACAGGTGCATAGGTGCAATGGTTGAAAAGAAATGAAAATGGTTAATTGACTACTGAGTGATTGAGAATGGATACTGTTAGCAACAAAAGATCACTAGATATAACATTTAATATCGTATATGACATAATAACAATAACTAGGAACATGAAAAATGATGACACAGGACCTGGAAGCATGTTCCCAACAATGATTGTGCTCAGACTTCACAGATTGTGCCAACTCACCTTCTGCAATGTTAACAACATATGGACATTTGGGAATCTGTGCTCCAGCAAATGTAATGTAGACCTTGTGAGGTCCCTCCATATTAGGTCTGTAGGTGCAGCGATAGATATTATCTCCTTTGTCCTCCAGAATAACGTCTACTGTGTCTTGATGGTTTTGGGGATCAACTATGACTACTCCAACATCACCAGATCCAGCACCTACAGAAACAAGACATTCCTTAATTATTCACTGTACATCTAATGATATTATTTTATTATGGTCCTCCAAAGCAGACATTTACCTGCTGTGTAGATATCAAAGTATGTAGGCTTGTTGGCAACATTTCCCACAGGTTCCAGGCCAGGTCCTCTTGCTGTAACCTTGTTAGCATCTCCAAGAGCCATGGCAACATTGACATTAAATGGGCTCTTGTTGATATTCTGACCAGCAAATAACACTGTGACCTATAGATCACGGGAGGCAATCAAGGTAAATGGTTATATACATGCACATAGCTAAGCAATCAGGACTACATAAAGCCTTTATTCACAATAAGTATTGACTACATTACATGAAGCAAGTCTTAATGTGTCTTACCTTGTGGAGGCCTGCAACTTTTGGCACATAACTGACTGAGTATGTTCTGTTCTTGTCATTGTTGGGGATAACTTTGGCCTATGAAATAAATAGCACACAGATTAGGAATTAGGTTTGTTAAAAATCAGCTCTCATAGAAAAATTGCAAATTGATCTTTAATACACATTGTTGATGTCATCATAATTTTTTGGGTCGTTCTTCAAAATGCAGGTGTGGTTGCATTATCTTTAGATCATATCATAGTTATTAGTAGTAGTAAATCTCTCCTGATGTTGAACGAGATGTAACCTAGCTAAAATCTCAAGTGTTCACCTCCTCGGTGTGTCCCTCAGGATCTTCTACAAAGACCAGCACTTCTCCAAGGCCAGCTTCGATAGTCTCCACTGTGAAAAAGGCAGGCTTCAAAACCATGTTTCCCTGAGGTTCAATACCTGAAAAACATGTAACAACATGTATTAGAAGAGCAGAAAGATAATATAAACTATTCCAATAGCTATAATATACATATTAAGCACACATTGCATTAGTAGGACTGCATTAATGGGAGCTTATGGAGGTTTTCATGAGATGTCATATTCTTCTTTACAAGGAGAGGAGAATATAAGGTAATTGTAATATGGCAGAAGTTGATATACCATATTCTATGATTTTTATTCATACAGATTGTCCCAAAATAACAGGCAACCAGAGCACATACATTTCTATAGTGTCTATATTTTGGGTCCTTATCATCTTCTGTGATGTTTCAATGAAACAATTTCTTTAATTGCTAAACAGGCATGATAGTATTAATAAAATCAAACATCAAAATGAAGGAGATGATGGTAGCTCACTACTGACTACGAAATTATTGTAAAATGTTGGTGAACAGCAAACCGCAATGCTTTACTATAGTAGATCTCAATTACTATAGCAAAACAAGTTATATCAGGCCAAATAAGCTTGTAAAGGGGTTTTCTGCTCTCCTTTAAAAGTTAACTATACTAATAAATTAAATCAGAATCATAATGTCATTAGATTTCCATCCTCTAAACCAGTGCAACTGCTCCAGCAGTCCACACTAGACCAGTAGGGCTGACGTGCCGACAAAACGTTTCCTGACCCCGAGGCCAATGAGTGGTCTCATAGGTCAGGCCCTTGTGGGTCATGGCATTATCTCTTCCCCACTGATGTAAACCTTTGGAGAGGCAGCACTAGAGCAGAGTGAATTATGGGCGCATTACACCAGTGGTGGACCTTGTGCCAAGAGGGCCCTAGTTGCAGCAGCAGGTGATGGTGAGGAGCAGGGGGGTGCTAGCGGATGTCGGCGAGAAGCGGGGGGTGTTAGCGGATGTTCGGGAGGAGCGGGGGGAGTGCTATAGGTGCTGATGGCCGCGCAGTCCTGGGAGCCGGGGCGGCATAGGAGAGGAGGGGCGGGATCAGCCAAGGGAAGCAGGAAGCTTCCCTCAGTTGACCCCCTCTCCTCTGACACAGGGCAGTGGGGGTCATCTGGGGGCCCCTCTGCAGGCTTGAGGGGCCCCCTAGCCGGTCGGGGCCCTAATGCAGCTGAACCAGCAGGTCCGCCCATGCATTACACGTCATTTATAAGCATCACCTCACTCTGTTAACTCTGTTGTCTCATCAGACAATTGCCTATAGTTTATGAATTTTTTTATTTAAAATACATGTTTTAAACAATTTTGACAATGTTTTTCATATCGTAATCTGCTTAAAAAATAGAGATTGTTTAATATTCACACAGAGCACTAGCTTTAAACTTCATGCTCTTTCACATGTACATTAGTAAAATAACTAAAAAACTCTTTCTTGCTGATCTCTGGTTAAGTTTCCTATTATGCTATTTGTTATATTGATTAATGCATATACAACTGATAATTAAAAATGGCCACCCCTTACATGCAGAGGTACATGGAGTAATGGCCAGCTATAGCTTCTGTTTGCATTTCTCTGTATTTCACGGACATTTCAGAAGCATGAAGATCCTGGAACTCAGTAAGGCCCCACTGGAGCTTGTGTTGGTCTTGTCTTTCTCCTAATTGTCCACATTTGGGAGTTTTGGCAACAGGCAGTTTAACTGCTACAGATCAACATATTGTAACAATCGTGATGTTGCCAAGTAGAGATGGAGCAGAGCGGATTGAGAGCATGAGCTCACCCAGACATCGTGTTACACTAAGAGAGCCAGCAGAGAGGGAACTGCGGGGGCCACCTGATCTCCCTATTTAACCCTTTACTCTAGCACAAGGGATCTATTTCCTAAAGTGATCTAAAAATAAACTTCAAATAATCAAGGAAACCCTTTTAATATTTTTCATATTCTTTGAAAATGTTATGTTATTTATTATAGACTACAAACAAGTCTTAATAACACAAATTTATCATACCTGGCCCATAAGCAATGGCTTTCTTGGGGTGCAGCTGTTTAGATCGAAGAGGTGCGCCAGGCTTTAGCTTTGCTTTGGGGAATTGGGACAGGTAGGTCATGACTGAGTGTTCATCTACATTGGGATCCACAATCTCTTCAGGGGCGATAACCTGCAAGGCAGAGTGAGCATTAACATATTTACATTAAGTGATATAAGATATAGTTAAGTATCTATCAAACTCATATTTGTTATTGTAGATGCACTATGCATGTGCAGCCACAATCACATAATTGAGATAATAGTTTGATGAGCTTTATGGGGCTGATTTATCAGTTTTCCAGAGTAAAACATCTTGAAATGTTGCAAAATTTTGGAGTTTTTGTTGTTTTTATGCAAGTTATGGCCACCTCAGCCAAGTTTATGAAAAGTGGGTGGAGCTCAGCCGGGTAGGTGAGAGCGTCCAACAAATTAATTATAATTTATGCCGCAAAAACTGATTACGATAGAAATGTACACTAGTCCCTGACAGGAGTATATTTCTTGCAGTGATGCATGGTACTGAAAGATGTGCCAAATTAATTTAGAGGCCCACACGTCTTATAACACCAATCCAGAGGTTTTTTTTCTTCATTTCAATGCTCGGGTGGTGGTGTAAATCTAAGTCCCCTGCTCTCTGTCTTACACTCACCTGTAAGCGTCTGCAGGACAAAGTACCTCGTGGTCCGAGCTGCTGTGTTCGTATGATAGAAAAACCAGATACAGCGGTATGCCTGGGTATGGTGGTAGCTAGTTTATTTTCCAACGCGTTTCGGAGTCGTATCCCAAACTCCTTCCTCCTGGTTTTTCTATCATACTAACACAGCAGCTCGGACCACGAGGTACTTTGTCCTGCAGACGCTTATCATGACCACAGTGACCTGTGGAGGTACGGTCCTGGCAGCAGCTGTACTGTTCTGAGCGATCACGCCGGTTGTGTGCCACACAACCCTATCAGGTGAGCAGTTCCTAAATTTCACCATAATAATCCTGTCTCCTAAGGATAAGACCCTATTTTGCACATTCTCACCCCTATTCTAGATTACACTTACCTGTGGCCATCTTAATCTGTTTCCAGCATCACTCCCATGAGTCTCACTTTGTGACCTGATGGCAGTTTCAGTATTTTATAGAGCAGACCGACGCCATATAGTGCACAACTCAACGCCAGTCTATGAGAACCTCGTTCTGGCCTTATTTTGTCTCTCATAGACTTGTATTGAGAGATTGTGACATAACTTCTGACTTTGGGCCAGTCAGAAGGTATGAGCACATAACACAAGATGGTGTCATAGGATTGGAGCTACATACAAAAATGTGAAGGGCGAGTATAAGGCCAGGGCAGGGGACTTAGATCTAAAGCACCACTGCAGCAGTGAAAACATAGGCCAGGGTCACACATCCCAATCCGCTTTTTTAAGCCCTTAGAAAAACGGATCCGTTTTTTAAGGGTGCGAATAGTGTCCCCTGAGGTCCTGGACGTTTTTTTGGACAAAAACGCATGCGTTAATGCATGGTGCCTATATGAACCATGCGTTAACGCATGCGTTTCCCATAGGGCCCCATGTTATAGGGCCCAATGTTTTTGAAAAACGCACACACACATGCATTAACGCATATGCGTTTTTCGACTTTGAAAAAAAATGAGGAAAATTATCCCAAAAACGGGTCTAAGTCAAAAACGGATGGTATCTGTGACCCATAAACACTGGAATGGTGTTTCAATGAAATTCATGATTTTTCCTCCAACTTACTTTTCATTAAGCTAGGCATATAAAAGTGCACATAGCCCTGCCATTCATTGTTAGCCAGTATGCTAGTTCACATATTTCATAGTGTGTAGTGTTGTAGCAGATTTTCTCTCATGTTTTTTCTACCTAGCACCTTCACACAAACGTGATGCCAGTTGATCTTTAATTATTAGTATTACTATATTTTTCTGCCTGTGCACCCTTCCCCCACTATATAGCCATGCTAAGTCCCCCATCTTATTGTAGCCAGGTCCAAGACATACCCTTCAATGCAGGTTTTAATTGCATACAGAGGCATAAAAACCCATACATGCAGCAGTATACTGCTAGTAGAGGCACCTGATTAGGACCCGATAAGATGAGAAACACCTTGGCGTGGTTATTGGGCTCTTTCGTAGTGGCCAGTGCTAAAGCTAAGTTTTCTCAATTTTCTTTATATTCTGAAGCTGTTTTTCCCAAGTCCCTTTCCTCATATACATTTGCATTAGCTGTGCACATAGCTCTGCCATTCATGGTTAGCTAGTATGCTAGTTCACATATCTCATAGTGTGTAGTGTTGCAGCAGATATTCTCTCTTTTTCATATTTATTTTTTTTACAAAAGGGCAGTAGGCTCATAATAAAGCTTAGTCCAATGCTGCAACTAGGTTTTTCTAAATCTGGTAGCCAACTCGATCAGACACACTAAAAGTGGATCAAGTCCTGACAGTAGGCATGGCTGGTCATTTATTCAGATAACCTCTACCATGGAACTGGGAGGAGAAAAGACACACACGCCTCATGGTATCTGAATGAATCTTACTCTATTTACCCAGCAGTCTACATTTTTCTTAACCTTATCTCCTACATCTAAATTTATACATTTTTCTGTTGACTTCTTTTTTTACTTTTTTTATACATATATTATGAATTTCCCTAGTGTCCTGGATTATCTATGTTCAACCTTTTTTTCCTTTAAGTGCCCACATATGGACATTATGTTACTTGGGAAAAGGTGTATGGCGATCCGCACTGCCAGACTGACTCGCATCAAAGAAGACACTTGGAAATGAAGTGTTGATCAGATCCTTCTTTTATTCACCGACGTGTTTCGGTGCCCACCTGGCACCTTCATCAGGGAAGTGGGCACCGAAACGCGTCGGTGAATAAAAGAAGGATCTGATCAACACTTCATTTCCAAGTGTCTTCTTTGATGCGAGTCAGTCTGGCAGCGCGGATCGCCATACACCTTTTCCCAAGTAACTTGATGTTCCTCCACGTCTGAGTGGTTCGGTGAAGGTCCAGCAGCAGCCATCAGGATATTATTCCTAACACGTCTTCAAACCAGTTGTGGGTGACACAACTGGATCAGGTGAGTGGACCCCTTTTGCTCACCGGGTTACCTATTTTAGTGTCTAGTGATAAGGGCACTATTGCGCCTCTTGTTCCCCCAACCCCTTTTGTATTATCACATATGGACATTCTATCATATCCAATGATATCTTCCAATTATAAATATCTGTGCTTCTACTAAGGACTAACCAAAAATATCCAAAGTATAGTAATTGTGAAACATATGTGGCCAGTGCTTAATTATGATTATAATAGGTATAGTAGCCAGTAACCGTTGGCAGTTTGCTGGCTTCACAATTCTGCTGTGATAGTGGTTACACCAAGCTTACAACTAATGTAGAACATGGGAGCCTGCTGGACAATAAAGGGTTATGTAAATGGGTCATCCTTATTCAGTAATTGTTCCCATTTTATGACCCCAATGTATATAAGCTGTAGCATTGTATTCAAATTCTATAAAGAATATATATTTAGTTTCCAAATACTTAATGGGAATCTATTCTGAAACCATTGATCACCCGATTCATCATTTGCCAATTTTTTGGTAATTTATTTTTTTGTGATGCCTTTTTGGAAATTCAAATATATAAATTTTCTGTCTGTTAAGCTATTTTGTGCTTTTTTAGACAAAAAGTTCCTTTTAATAAGAATTAATATGTGGCACATTTGTTTTGGTCAAAACAAATTAGTCTGAATTTTCCAAGACTAGAGTACAATTGCACCAAAATTTTGCAACCTTTTGGAAAGTAAAAAAGTATGAATTAGACTAAAACTTCTGGATAACCAAAACCATCCCCATGATTTGAAACAAAAAAAGGCAAAACCATGTAAGATTAACTGTAAAAAGGCACAAATAAAATAATATTTAAGGTGTCGAATAGTAAAAAATATTTTTACTCTGGAAAAGGTGAAAAATAAATCATGAGTCGGTCACTGAGGTTCTTAAATGAAGACGTGTATCTCTCACCTGTGGTACTCCGAGCCAGTCATCTGCTTGCTGCATCGCCTCTCTTGCATTCTCCACAGGTTGGTTGGGGTCCCACGCCTCCCAGTCTGGGCAGAGACCTACATAAAGGAGGGGCAGTTTTAATTTGTAATCCTCATGATACATTTCCTATAATTGTGACCATTATAATAAACTTGTAGAGTGATCCATACACTAAGGCCGGGTTCACACCACGGCACCATCCGATCGGGGCTGTCAGGGGTAAACCTGACAGACTCGGACCGGATTTGCAAACAGAACCGGAGGGCTAATATGCCCTCCAGTCCTGTTTGTAGCCGGATGCAGCAGAGCGCAGCTGTCCCCTGCGAAATGGTGCTGAATCACTTCACAGGGGACAGTTCTCTGGTGCTGAAGTTCATTTGTGGATTACATTAGATTTGATGTAGTACATTGAATTCCATGGACGTCAGACCTGCTGAGGAATTGTTGAATTCATAAATTGGTGAATGAGGTAGTGATTATTTCAGTTAGGTATGTTTGTATGTATTTTTCCTTTTTCTTACTGGGCTAATAGACACCTCACCCTTACTAGCACCATGGCTTAATGCCAGCTTTGATTTGAACACTTCATAACTGACTTCAAACCCAAAAACCTTTACCCTTATTGCCAAAGCACCAGGGCAATCAGTGCTAAGTTGAAACACCAATATTGGAGAATCTCATGTGATGGGAAGCAGCTGCAGGTTGGTATTTTTAGGTTGGGAAAGGCCCAATAGCCATGGACCTTCCCAGCCTGATAATATCAGGTAATATCAGCTAACAGCTGTCTACTTTACCTTTGCTGGTTACCAAGAATGGGGGGAACCCTACTTTATTTTTTTGTTTATTTATATATATTAGGTTCCCCATTATAAAAAGCTGTACAATAAGCTAAACATGCAATGCACTAAAGGGTGCAATTTTATAAAATATTGGTGTAACTTGAGGCTCATGGGCTCCGAAGCAAAAGCTCTAATGGGCCCCCAGATATTGCAAGTCTTTAATAGCAGTGGTCTTTTTCTATAGGCCAAAATGGACTTGGGTCCCCCTAGGCTCCAGGGCCCGGGTGCGATCGCAACCCCTGCAACTATTGTAGTTACGCCTCTGTCTGCCAGATATCTATCCATCTATCTTTATGCATCTCTCTATTTCTATATTGTCTATCTATTTCTCTATCTATATCTATCTCTATCTATCTATAGGCTCTCAAAGGTAAAAATTGCATTCAGTGCTGTCTAAAAATACAGATGAAAAAACACATTAAAAAAATTGAAAACACGTCAAATATACACTTTTTGGATGCTGCATTTTTCCTGCCAACAGATGCAGAAATGGGACATAAATGTCTGTAGCGAAATACTGAACATGAGCAAATAACCTAATCCAAATGTTAAACAAATGGGTATGATTCGTTCTAATAGATTTTCTACACAACTTATGAAATTAATGTGTGAACTTTGCAAAATAGATTTATACTTGGACGGTATGTTCATCAGAAGCAAAGGAAAATGCACACAAGTGTGTTTAACATAAATGTGTCACATGTCATCAGTGGCGTACCACCAATGGCTATAGACGACGTGGCCACTAATGGACTCGTGAATCGGGAGACCTAGTGAGAGTACATACACCAAGTCACTCTCCACCCGGATTCACACTTTCAACTGTATCAGCATCAAGGATCGGCATCCGCTGTCCGCTCCCTCCTCCATCATTCTCCCACTGGGTCTGAGATCGGACGTCTTAGCTCTGTGGGATAGATGACATCATTGTGCCCACTGTGAGAGCTATGAAAATAGAGCTCCAGAATGCTCCCTGCCGAGACCGGAGCAGCAAGGAGGAGAGGTGAGTATTTATTTACTTTTTTAAATCAGTGATTACACGATGGCCATAATACTACATGGATGATTATGGGCTGTTTATTAGACAATATGGAGGACTATGAGTTGTGCGGTATACTATATAGAGGACTATGGGCTGTGCATTATACTATATAGAGGACTATGGGATGTGCATTATACTATATAGAGGGCTGTGCATTATACTATATAGAGGACTATGGGATGTGCATTTTTTATGAAGGTGCATTATACTATATTGAAGACTATGGGCTGTGCATTATATATAGGGGTACATTATACTGTATGGAGAACTATGGGCTGTGCATTACATATGGAGGTGCATTATACTATATGGAAGACTATGGGCTGTGCATTAAACTATATGAAGGTACATCATATTATAAGGAAAACTAGGAGAAGTATGTTATACTATATTGCTGATTATCGGCTGTGCATTATATGTGGAGGTGTATTAGACTACATAGACAACTGTGGGCCGTGCATTATATTTGGAGGTGCATTGAAGTATATGGTGGACTATGGGCTGTGCATTAAATTTGAAGGTGCATTATACTATATGGATGACTTTTGTATGTGCATTATATTATATGGAGGACTTGATTGTGCATTATATTTCAAAGTGTATTATATTATATGGAGAACTATGGGGGGTGCATTATATTATATTGAGGACTATAGGTGCATTACACTATATGGAGGACTAAGGGGTGCATTATAGTATATGGTGGACTGTGGGCTGTGCATTGTACAGTACTATCTAGATGACTATGGGGATGCACTATACTATATGGGGGACTATGGGTGTGCATTATATTACATGGAGGACTATAGTGGGTGCATTATATTACATAAAGGATGCATTATACTATATGGAGGACTATATGGGTGCATTATACTATATGGAAGACTATGGGCTGTGAATTATATTATATGAAGGACAATTGGAATGTGTTATAGTATATGGAGGACAATGGGTGCTCATTACACTATTTGGTGGACTATGGAGGTTACAATATAATGTATGGAGGACCATGGAAGGGGATTTATATATGGAGGACAATAGAAGGTTAATTATATTATATGGAGAAATATTGAATGTATTATACTATGTTGATGACTATGGAGGGTGCATTATATCATATGGAGGACTATGAGGAGCTTATTATATCTATAGGGGGCCATTATACCATATGGAGGACCATGTGGGTGCATTATACTATACAGAAGGCAATGTGGAGCCTATTATACTATATGGAAGGCTATGCTGAGAGCCATTATAATATTTGTATGGCTATGATGGGGGCATTGTAATATTTGGAGGGCTATGTGGGAGACTTTACACTTTATGGAGTGCTAGTTGAGGGAAATTATGCTGTATGCAAGCAATTATACAGTGTGAAGGATTGTGTGGGGTCCATCAGACTGTAGAGCCACATTTGCAACAGCGCAGGAGCGTAGAGCTATTCAGCAGCTGAAAGATGCTGCATTCATACCTCTCCCAGTACATGACAACCAGTACAACATTACCTAGAAGTGCCCTGGTACCTCAAACCCTATAAAGGTGGGACGTACATATCCCAAGTGGGATGGCTTTGCAATTACCCCCTACTATATAAGAAAAGAACCACAGCATCCCTCCAGACATATACCAGTCCACCACTAGGATTTCATACAAGCACTGTAGAAGACATAACATCCCAGTGACTCTGTGAAAAAGGCCCCGACGTGGTGGCTGAAATGTTGTGTTTGCCGAGTCGCATGTTGTCTGACCTAATAAAGAAAAGCTTCACTTTTGCAACCAAAACTTCTGAGTGTGCAGGTTTTTCTCTTCCACATTTGGGTCCATCAGACTGGAGGGCTAGTGAGAGCCTTTATACAGCGTGGAGAGGTGTCGAGGCCATTTATTCTGTATGTAGGCTAATTATACTTCATGAATGGCTTTGTGGGTGTCACAGCTTGGGATTATACTGTGTTGGTGTCACCTACTTTACCTGGGTAGTTGAGGAGAGTGCATAAATTCACTATGGGGGTATCATACAGTGTTTGTACAGAGTTCTGTGGATATATTACTGTGGGGGATCATACATTGTTTGTGGGGCACTTCTGTTGGCATCATACTTTATGGTGCAATGAAAGAGGGATCTTGGGACCTCAATAGGAAGTGAATTATGTGATTCAGCCAAATATTTTTTTTTTGTTTGGGGGTGGTGGCAATTAGAACCTCTGCTATGGGGCCCTGTGGTTTCTATGTACGCCTCTGCATGTCATGGAATAAATCAATGGTTGCTGTAGGATATAAAATAATAAATAATGAGAACTATAAGAGCACCTGCAAATCATATAATAAGCTGGAAGGGAATGTGGAACTGAATTGTATCCATGTGACTTGGTTTATCCACTTTGTATCCGATTGTGTAAACTGCAGTATATTCTCTGCCTCTTGCCTTATATGAGATTGCACACTTCTGTCCTCCACCCTCCTCTCTTTGGCAGGCGGACAGACAGCTAAACTGGATAATGTTACAACTGCATTTCTCCCTTGTCATTGAAAGCAACAGGCAGTAGCATACAGTTACACTGCAAACTGTACTAAGCCTACACAGAAATGACCATTTAACCTCACCTGTACACATCCTACAGCAAAACCTTATTAATAAAATTACAGGTTCAACCCACTGCAAAAGCTTGAACTATGCTTGGGTAACAAATCTCTACACTGGTATAAAAGTATCATATATATGCAATATTCATTGCAAAGCAAGAGAGTTATGTTTAGCATGATGGACTTAAGATGCAATTATGGAATCAGGAATTTGGGATGCATTTTTTTTTTTAAGTTTTGGAGTACAAGTAGATTTGCATTTGATTTCCACAAACAATAACTGATCATAAAAGAGTAAAGTTTGTAAACTGTGAGCCCGTGCGGGCAGGGTCCTCTCCCCTCACCTGCTGTATCCTCACCCATCCCTTGTGGGCTGTGAGCCCTCATGGGCAGGGTCCTCTCCCCTCGCCTACTGTATCCTCACCCATCCCTTGTGGGCTGTGAGCCCTCATGGGCAGGGTCCTCTCCCCTCGCCTACTGTATCCTCACCCATCACTTGTAGACTGTGAGCCCTCATGGGCAGGGTTCTCTCTCTACACCTACTGCATCCTCACCCATCCCTTTTGGACTGTGAGCCCTCATGGGCAGGGTCCTCTATCCTCACTTACTGTATCCTCACCCATCACTTGTAGACTGTGAGCCCTCATGGGCAGGGTTCTCTCTCCTCACCTACTGTATCCTCGCTCATCCCTTGTAGACTTAGCCCTAGTGGGCAGGGTTCTCTCTCCTCACCTACTGTATCCAGACCCATCCCTTGTAGATTGTGAGCTTTCACACCTACTGTATCTTCACCCATCCCTAGTAGACTGTGAGTCCTTGTGGGCAGGGTACTCTCCCCTCACCTACTGTATCCTCTCCCATCCCTTGTAGACTGTGAGCCCTTGCAGACAGGATCCTGTATCCTCACCTACTGTATCCTCACCCATTCACTGTAGACTGTGAGCCTCACAGTCAGGGTCCTTTCCCCTCCTGTATCTGTGTGTGCCTTGTATTGCTCATAATTATTGAACATGTCTATGTGTGTTCCTTTTTCACATGTAAAGTGCCATGGAATAAATGGCGCTATAATAATAATAATAATAATAATAAAGTAATACTACAGTTAGATGCAAAGCTATAGAGAGTCCTGGGTGTTCAGTTGCATCCTAGAGCATAGGGGAACCTAAATGGTCACTTTGGCCCATATGAGATGTTCAATACCCGTAGTTCAATGACCCATAGCAATTGAGGGCTCTGTTGAAGATTTTGCTTTGAGACATAAAAGCTTCAAGCTACCCCCTGACTACATTCAGTGTTGTAACACAGGGGCAGAATTGATGCTGGTATGGTCATTCATCTCTTATGATGCCTGTGATACAGTATTAGTATATGTGTATATATAAGACAGATATTGAAAGAAAGCAGGAGCACATAGCACTGATTGTTATTCCCCGTTACAAACTTTTCTGAGGGAGGAGATGTCCCAGGGATATCTAGGAATATTTCTTTCTATGACTTAATACTTGGAAGCAGATCATAAGGATCTGGATCAGCCGTGGGTTGGAGAGCGCTCTTTAAATTATACTTGTTAACCTGTTTATTACCAAGTGAATCTAAAATATAGACTCTCCAGGAGTAGACTCTCCAGGGTTACAGAACTTGACAGTAAATATCTGTAAAATCATCATTTTGATACTGTTTGAATGGGTTATAAGAAATTGTTAGACCAAAGTTACTTTGTGGATCATTTTAGCTTTAAAATTGCCATAAATGTATATTTTTTATGGAATCAATTTTGTATTTTTAATATATTTATATTATTTTATCTTCTATAGATGTATTTATTATACATCTGGTGGATGACTAATAGCACACTGGCAGCCTAATTCCTTTACTATTACTATTATTATTAGGATTTACCCAAATATAGGGGTTTGTCCAACTGGACAACCACAGCTTAAGTATTTCAGGAACTTAATTAAATAAAAACAGTCCTTAATTACCTACTGCAGAGGCGCCGTTCCAGCAATGTCAGCACAGCTGTTCCAGGCGAGGACGTGACTTGTGTCAGGGCAGATAGTAAAGGCTGAAGCTGACAGCCAGACGCTCATTGGCGGCATCCTCCATGTGACACACACAAGTCATGTAACCCCGGGGACAGCTGTGCCGATATAACTGGAACGGCACCACTGTAGGAGATGAGAGTTCACAGGTTTTATTATAATTGGGCTCCCCGTATCATCCCCGTATCATCAAGCTGGGGTGGTCCAGTAAATGACAACCCCTTTAAATGCAGTTTACTCACCTGGAGCGCAGTTATCCACCAGTGCACCCAATGCCTTTCCATCCTGCCAGTCCCTGTGGAAGTTAGTGATAGGTAGCTGTGGTATTTTGTTCTGAATCCATCCCAAAAGTCTTTGCTTTGGTGTTTGCTTCTTGACATCTTCTTCATCCTCATCTTCCCACATAGGCATAGAGATGGAGTAGTGCAGAATGAGTGTCCAGATAAGACCCAGGATCAGCTTGAGGTTTCCATCCACAATTGCTTTAGAATCTGCAAATGAATGGAAAATGAAAAAAAAGATTAATTTTATTGCTCACAAGGAAATCAATATAAATAAATTTCAATATTAGGAATATGTCGTAATCTTTAAAAAATCTTTTAATTCACTGTATAACGGTACTAAGATAATCACTGTGCTACATCAGTCGCTGGGCATAAGAGGACCTATGTACACAGATCATTTTGTACATTTTATAAAATGAATGATTTTTGTTGTGCAGCATATTTCATAATATTTATAGTGTAGCTAGAGCAGAAAAAGAAGAAACCACATTTATTACAGTAAGTATTGCATTACTATTTCTACATTTGTATTATTTTATGGTTAATTTTAATATTAATCTATATTTAGGTCCGTTTATAATATTTCACTTAAACGGGTTGTCCCATGTTCATTTTTCAGAAGCACACCGCTCCCCTTCCTCCTGACTTCCTGCTTGCTGGTTACAGTAGTGCTTCTGAAGATTGACAGTTTGGACCAGTGGCTCTGTAGCATCACTTGACCAAACGATGCACTCTCTAATGCTGGTCTTTGAGGCAGCTTTGTCCCTGAAGCATTGGAAGAGCGAAATGGCACTAAAAATGGCTAGATTCATCAATCCTGCCCCAACTCTACAGCCCTTACAAAGTAATTTTTCTCTTATTAAAGCCCCTAAATTCCCTTTTCAGTGCACTCATAAAGTTTAATGCCAACAGAAGTGCCCCACAAATACTGTATGATACCACCACAGTAAATTCCTCTGCAGTACCCTCCACACCTGTAGTATCAAGACCCTAATGTACCCAGCCTCAACTACCCCAGCAAAATATGGTGACCCCAACACAGTATGATCCCCAACTGTGACCTTGGCACTGCACTCCATGCAGTTAAATAGTCAACATACAGTATAATGGCTCCCACAACCCTTCATGTATAATGACCACCACTAGTATGGTGGCCAGTATAATTTTCCCTAGCAAAGGCCTCCGCACAGTATTATGGACCCCACACAAACCTTCAAACTGTAAAATTGTTTGAATACAGTATAATGACCCTCAAATAGCCCTCCATAAAGTGTGAAGGCACTCTCATAGCCCTCCAAATATTATAATGGCCCCATATTGCCTTCCATTTAATATAATTGGCCCAACATAATCCTCCATACAGTATTATGCACCCCTAGAGCCCTATAGTATAATGGGCCCCAATTTGCCTTTCCTGTAATAAAATGCACCTCTCATAATCCTCCATATGATATAATGCACCCCACCTAGTCCTCCATATATTATAGTGGGCCCCCCATAGACTTTCATAAATTGTAATGAACCCCATAAACCTCCTTATATAATCCATCCCCCAGTCTTCCATATATATTAATGTACTCCCATAGTCCTCCATATATCATAATGCACCCCCCCATAGTCCTCCATAACTATAATGAACCACATAATCCTCTATATATTATAATACACACAATAACATAGGGAAAAGCTTCTTATTGCAATTATCAAGGGTTTTTATTAATCCCATCAAGAAGGCACAAAGGGAGGGTGACAGATAAGGTGCTAGGTACAGTTATCACAGCCAAGACACAAGGTATCCAGTTAGACAAAAGGATTCTCTTTACATTGTCATGTGCCATACAGTAAACCAAAGACAGCCTCTATAGTAAAATTCAGAGTTATACTGACAGGTTATACAGGTATACATGTTACATGCAAACATTGTCACAAAATAAAAGATACCTTCACAGTATTAAATAAAGTGCCATACATAAAGGCAACTCTGGTTTACATAGGTTTCACTATAGCAGACACGTAAAGGATCACATTAATTGTCATTACAGCCTCATTAGTTATTACCATTGTCAGAGGCCATGTCACCAACACCAGGAACCTGGAGGGGGAGTGATCCCAAGTCTAGCCCCAACTTACGTTTTGTGACCTCACAAATCGATGATCATCTCCCTAATGAAGTGACCACTGAGAAGACCCTGATATGTGCTTTTGCAGAGCGCACAGGAAAACGCTGCTCGCAAAAGCGCATATCCGGGTCTTCTCAGTGGAGCCGGTGGGTGCAGTAAGCTTCACGTTACCATAGCAAAGCACAGGCAGGCGGCGCATAGCATTACCTGCCGTTAACGCTATGCCTGCATGGCACTAAGTTTTTAAGGATGCGCCAGGCTAGGGCCAGCCGCAAGTCTGACTCTAACCTAAATCAGGCAAAACTGAAGCCTTGAATTGCATTTTAAAAGACAATGTTGCCAACATGTAAGCTAAGAATATAATTATATTTGGTGCATTATTATTAGCATGAATAAATACACTAATCTACTTATAATTATATATATATATATATATATATAAATATATATATTTTTATATATTTATATCATAAGACTTGTTGGTTTCAGCAGAGGGCAAGAAAAAGTCCACTTACAACCTACACACTTTTCTGTGATATGGTGTAAGCCAATCTACACATATATTGAGTAGACGACTACAAAAACACTTATTTGCACCACTTAGATGAGAAATCTATTGTCTTCACTTCAAACTCCTCTCAATATTTCCATTAACTAAAAAGAACAATAATATGAAGAAAAGAAAGTGAGGTATGGGGACGTATAACTGTATCTGTCAGCTGTGCTAAGGCTGGAAATATGAGGGAAAATACAGATGTGTTGTAAATGTAGTTTCCATTTTGTTGATCTACATGAACAGCTTTCCTGATCTGATAGGCTTTATTAAATACAAGCAATACATGTAGCAATACTATATATCTACCACTATAAGGCTTTGCTTGGCTGGACAACAATGGCGTCCCCGCCAGGCTAATAGGAAACTCCGCACTAATGATTATTCCACTATAAATGCCCACCAAATCCTCAGAAAAATGTTTTCAGAATACCAATTTGTTGTCAGAGCATTGAAAAATTGTTTAAAGTAATATAGAAATATCTATAGTGTTCTCAAATAATCGAATGTGTGGAGCAACAATCTTACAGGACCACTTCACTGAAATGTTTTATTTCTCGTTATGTTAGAAAACTGATATTTAATGAGTGCAGTAATATAGTTATTGGGCGCATTTTATTGGTATATTGAAGCAATGACAGGACCTGCATGCCATTACTTGCACAGCCCGGGATCTTGTAATGACCCCGGAACCTGTCCTGATTCACTTCCTGCCTCTGATTTCCTAGTGATATCACAAGGAGGGACTGATCATTTCCCCTATGTTTGTATGGGCTGTAACGCATCCAAACATAAGAAAAGTGATGAGGAAAAAAAACCTAAAAGTTCAAATCACTCCCCTTTTGTGCCATTGAAAATAAACTATTAAAAAAATACACATATTTAGTATCTCCATGTTCAAAAATGCCCAATCTATAAAAATATAAAATCAAGTTAATCAGATTTGTAAACTGCATAACGGAAAAAAAAAGTCCAAACTCCAAAATTACGTTTTTTTTATTGCAATACAATAAAATGAAATAACGGGCAATCATAACATCGCATCTACTCAAAAATGCTTTCAATAGAAACATCAGATCAAGCCGCAAAAAATAAGCCGTCACTCAGCCACAGATCCCGAAAATGAGGACGCTACGGGTCACGGAAAATGGCACCAAAAGTGCAATTCTTTTTCTTTGAAAACTTCTGAATTTTTTTTCACCAATTAGAATCTAAGTGGTGAAAAAAAATTCAGAAGCTTTTAAAGAAAAAGTTATCTAAGGGCCCTTTCACATCAGCGTTTTTCGTAATTCGCGGCAGATGCGGTGAAAAAACCGCATCTGCCGCGTTTGCCGCATAACCGTTCCACTTGCGGCGCTGGTTGCGGTTTTTCCATACAAAAGTATAGAGGGACTTGCGGCAGATGCGGCAAGTGCGGTTTTGCACTTGCGGCAGGTGCGGCAGCGAAAAAAAACCGCGGTTTTATTCGCTGCCGCACCTGCCGCAAGTGCAAAAAACGCACTTGCGATCTGCCGCAAGTCCCCTATACTTCTATGGGAAAAAACCGCAACCGTTGCGCAAGTGGAACGGTTATGCGGCAAAACGCGGCAGATGCGGTTTTTCACCGCATTCTGCCGCGAATTACGAAAAACGCTGATGTGAAAGGGCCCTTAGTCTTAGATAACAGTGAAAGTAACATGTTTGGTATCTACAAACTCATACTGACCCGAGGCATCATACTGACATGTCAGTTTTACCATCTAATGATCATGGTGAATAAAAAAACTAAAAAACAAACATGTAATTGCACTTTTTTTTACAATTTCACTAAACTTGGAATTTTTTCCCATTTTCCTGTACACTATATGGTAAAATGTATAATTTCATCTAAAAGTGCAACTCATCCCGCAAAAAAAAGCCCTCATATGTCTATATGATGGAAAAATAAAAAACTTATCACTCTTGGAAGAAGGGGTTTGAAGCATATAAAAAGGAAAACGGAAAATTGCCGGGAGTGAAAGGGTTAATAGCATTTGTTTGACACATGGTTCTGTGTTTGGAGGCAGCAGACCTCCAGAGTGTGCACATTGGCAGTATTCAGTGTGAGTGGAGGCTGCCATATCTCCTGAGAGGAAAGGACTGAGAAACCGTATGTCTACTGACCAAAGTCAGTGAAGGGAGGCTGAGGTACCTCCAGTGGGATACTACAGTGAATAAATGTATCTGATTGGGCATACCCACCGGTGAGGTAAACTGAAAGTATACTGTGTATTAGTTTTTCTCTAGAGCTCAAGGAAGGCTCCGGTTAAGTTATCTGGAGTGCAGTTTATGAAGCGTTTAATAAACCTTACAAATTTTTAAAGAAAAAGTGTTCCTGTCGCGACCTTGTAGACCAAGCAAAGTAAGTAACCTCATCACATATAGTGAGTGAAGTGTCACAGTGTACAAACACATTAGGTATACATAAAGAGTGATGACATATAACAATATAAGTCCCAAAAAATCTGGTATATTAGCATGTTCACATGTATGTGATATGTATGAATAATAGCCTTCATACATAGCTAACACAGTTGATATTTTCTAATGTATTAAGATATCACTAGCACCATAGGGGTAATTCTGGGAGAAAGTAGTGTATGGCGGTGCAAAAATTTATCACATTCACACTAAAAGGTAAAGGATTGCCTGGAGACAGCTGTCATAATAAAAGAATGCTGTTGTGACTCCAGATATGCGAGCTTTCATGTTCTCAGCTGTTTCCTGATGGGGAATCAGGACCAACTGTTGTATTGGCTGGACCAAGTGGATGGCACCTGTCACTGAGCCAGCAATACCACACCACCTGCCCTGGAGAAAAAAATCCAACTCTTGACATCCCGTAGCCTTGCCTGCTCCTCACTTAGCAAAAGGGACAATAAATGCTAGGGGGTTATAACGGGCAGAGATACATGATCGTGTAAGAGATAAATCCAATGGTGCATAAGAACAGTAGAAAGTAAATTTGTCTGGAAAGCCAAATGGAAGTTCACAAAGAAGTCATGAGCTTTGGATTATACTCATGTTTGGCAGTAGTATAGATGATCTTCTTAAGGAGGCCTACATAGCTGTGAGATACGTCACTTGGCACCAATGCTCTAATCATAGCTCTGAGATACGTTTTTGTAGGCAGCTTCTAATCTCTCAAGAAAATGTCTACAGGCCATGAAAACATTTTGAGGTAGAAATCTGTCAATCAGTTGTTTGGCATAATTATTGAAAAATTGCATGCTCCATATTTATAAAGCAGTTTCTACATGTCTCACCAATCCTAATGTGCAGATGGGGTTTATTTGGTCAGATCCCGCCAGATGTTCAATGTAAATGAGACATTTTACTTGCAATGTTTGTGAAACAATTTAATTTAGTGAGCGTGCCCGAGCCTATAGACCTACCCACATTCTCATACATTCATCATGTACATCTTTACCAATACTTGTATCTCAGTTATCAATATGGTGGATGGAACCAATCATCTCTAAACGCTATATATATTTCTCAGGTACAAAGTGTTTTCTTAGAACAGATAATGCCGGAAATTCTGATAGTACCGTATATACTCGTGTATAAGCCGACCCGTGTATAAGCCGACCCCCCTACTTTTGCCCCCAAAACCTGGGAAAATCTATTGACTCGCGTATAAGCCGAGGGTGGACCCCAGCACAGGTTTACAGCCCCCAGCAGTGGTATACAGGCCCCAGCAGTATGATATACAGCAGCCCCAGTGGTATATACAACAGCTCCCAGTGGTATATACAGCAGCCACAGTGGTATATGCAGCAGCTCCCAGTGGTATATACAGCAGCCCCCAGTGGTATTGCAGCCCCTATATACAGCAGCCCCAGTGGTGTATACAGCAGCCCCAGTGGTATTGCAGCCCCTATATACAGCAGCCCCAGTGGTGTATACAGCAGCCCCTATATACAGCAGCCCCAGTGGTATTGCAGCCCCAGTGGTATTGCAGCCCCTATATACAGCAGCCCCAGTGGTGTATACAGCAGCCCCTATATACAGCAGCCCCAGTGGTATTGCAGCCCCTATATACAGCAGCCCCAGTGGTATTGCAGCCCCAGTGGTGTATACAGCAGCCCCTATATACAGCAGCCCCAGTGGTATTGCAGCCCCAGTGGTAGTATACAGCAGCCCTAGTGGTATACAGCAGGCCCCCAGGGGTACATATAGCAGCCCCCAGGGGGTACCCAGCAGCCCCCTGGGGGTACCCAGCAGCCCCCAGGGGGTTTATACAGCAGCCCCCTGGGGGTACCCAGCAGCCCCCAGGGGGTTTATACAGCAGCCCCCTGGGGGTACCCAACAGCCCCCAGGGGGTTTATACAGCAGCCCCCTGGGGGTCCCCAGCAGCCCCCAGGGGGTTTATACAGCAGCCCCCTGGGGGTCCCCAGCAGCCCCCAGGGGGTTTATACAGCAGCCCCCTGGGGGTACCCAGCAGCCCCCAAATGCTGGCACTCGCTGGCAAGGGCCCCCCCCCGCTTCTCTTACCATTCCGGTCTTCTGATCCGTGCCGCTCCTCGGTGCTCCTCGCTGCTCCGTCCGTCCTCCTACATCCGGGATCCCCAGCCGTCGCGCGATGACGTCATATGCCTGCGACGGCCGGAGATCCCGGATGTAGGAGGACGGACGGACGGAGCAGCGAGGAGCACCGAGGAGCGGCGCGGATCAGAAGACCGGAATGGTAATATAAGCGCCCTGGGGGGGGGCCCTTACAAGGGGGGACAGTGCCAGCATTTGGGGGCTATATGCACTGCTTCCCCCTGCGCTGATTGACAGGGGGAAGCAGTGCATATTTAATGAGCGGCCCCACGTGACGGGGCCGCTCATACAGCAGCCTCCCCCCGCCTCCTGCAGCCTCCACAGCCCCGGGACACAGCCCCACCTACATGTACCGTATATGACCCGTGTATAAGCCGAGGGGTAGACTTTTCAGCCCAAATTTTGGGCTGAAAAACTCGGCTTATACACGAGTATATACGGTAATAACTGCTGCATGGATATTTATAACACTATGACAGTGCAGTCATTTCCAAGTGCTGAGTGATCTATCTACTGGAGCAACAGGTGACACAAAAGCAGTTATATACTTGGGCTAGAATGGCCTGCTGGGAGACTGACAACTGAAGACAGAAATCAGGAGGCATAAAAAGGAAAAGGCCAAATGACAGATCCTGAGAAGTAATAGATTTCCCAAATATCAGGCACCTAATAAAACTTTCATGTGAAGCAGTAATCAGCATAGTTCTGTTTTGCATTTTTTGTTGGTGTCACTCCAGGTTCCTAACCCTAGCGGTAATTCATTTTATGAAGCAGGGTGATAATGTCTCTCTTATTGTTAACACTCTCCCCTGTTAACATATTGCACAAATAAATAAAAGATTACAAGCAACCATTAACTCTTGAGGTCCCCATACATATTAGACTATCGTCAGCCAAACTTGCCGATATTGACGGGTTCGTCTAACAGTCAAATGTATATGGGGTCCTCCAACAGGTGATTGTCAGGCGAGTTAAGAAGTTGACATGTCTGATTTTAAACAGCTGATCCCTTTGTTCTCAAAGAGATAAACCACCCCAGGAGATGTCCGTTATCAGCTCTCTCATAGAGAACACAGGAGCCCTTGGAAGAGCGAATAATTCAGTCTATGGGAGAGATGGCCAAGATAGCTGAGCGGACAAAACAACATTGCGTTAACAGATATTTATCATGTATTGGGCTTTAAAGCACAGATATGGAAGTACTGGTGTGGAACTTGTTGAATAACATTGATCATCACAAGATCCTACAAGTCTAGTGTATGATATGGCGACCGGCTATTTACAACATAACCGGTCACCATTTCACAAGTGTTATTTGCTGGTTGATAAGCATCTGATAAATGAGTTTAGTTGCTAATTAGCCATCACTGTGGAAGAAAAAAATGTTTAAAAGGAGGAAGCTTCAGCAAGTCACACATCGGAGCTCTAGAGTGGAGAAAGTAAGAAAAAAGATGGCCTGTATGGCCTCGCTCACGTGAGCGTATAAATCAAATGAGTGCAATGCGAAAGAAAGGCATTGAACTCATACCAATGTTATTCAATAAGGCAGAGCAGATCTGTGATTTTTTTTCTCACCTTTCAGCATGCTACAAGTGGAAGGATCAATCAGATGAGACTCGCCAATGCAAGTCTATGGGTGCAAGAACAAAAATGGACGGCACGCGGACCATCCATATCCCGTCTCTTTTTTTACGTATACATTCTGTAGCATAGAGCATTGTAAATGATTGCAGAATAATAATTGTTGAGAAAAAAAAACTATTTATACGCATGTCCTATTGATGCTAGGCAAGGAAAAAAATTGCACATGGAAAGCACTGGCATGACAAATGGAATACCAAACAGATTTCACTCGTCCTACTCTCCCGGATGATTTTGTATATGCCTGTGTGACCCCGGTCTATCTTTTGTGGGGTGCAGCACTGGATGGTGTCATTTGCTATATGACACCTGTTGCAGGAGTTACCTCTTCAAACTGTATTGCTATAAAACATGTGGGCGAGTAACTAGTTCAAGGGTGGAGAATTCTAAGCACTTCTGGTATGGATGTAAAAACCTCACACCCAAATGGAGGCTTGTTTTGGTTATTTGTATCTGCTAAATGCTATGGGGCCCCATCTCTTCTGTGAATCCCATTGAGTGGGCTGCCCTATTGTATTAAACCTAATTGCTGCTAGGTCAAGAATCAAACATTAGACTCTCCACCTGCTAATGTAGTTATTATTATGTATACTGCACACTAGTTAATAATAGTGAAACTTTTATTTATATACCTATAATCTAAATGTTAGTTATAAATGTTATTTGGAACATTTTACAATTATCAACTAGCGTGCAGCATACAGTCTACACATTAGCTGCATTAGAAGGTGGAAAATGTACTAGTGCATCTCAACGAATTAGAATATCATCAAAAATCAATGTAATATTGGCATGTTTCTGTTAGCCCTGAAACGCATTGACTAATAAACCATTATTATATTCACCCTTTGATGTCTCGTGGAACATGGCAGCACAGTTTTTAACCCTTCATCCCCCCTACTTTAATTTTCTGAAATAATGACCTTTGGGTTTTTATTGGCTGTAAGCTATAATCATCAACATTTACAGAAATAAACACTTGAAATAGATAACTCTGTAATTACTCTATATAATATGCGTTTCACTTTATATATTGAATTACTGAAATAAATTAACTGTTTTCTGATATTCTAATTCATTGAGATGCATTAGTTTGTTTTGTTTAACTGGGTTTAATACTATTATATTAATAGCTGTCACCTATATTTGTTGTATAAGGCTCAGTTCCCACAATGAGATTTTGTGTTTTTGATGGTGCAGAACTTCTGCTCCTGTAAATTAGGTTACTTGTGTTTTTTCATTGGGTTTATGAGTGTGTTTCTTTACATGCCAATTTATTGTGTTTTTTGTCTTTTGTTGGGATGTCATGATTTCAGTAAAGTAGCTTTGTTTTTAATACTTCCTGGTATTTGGTTTTAACCAAATTTTTTTGATATAGTCATGTGTCAATTACATGCGATTTATGTGTTTCTACCATGGAGACACACTAAAAATGCATGAGCATTTTTTACTTCTGGATTTTCCGCATTTAATGCACAGAAAACTCTGTGTACCCACAAGAGAAATTAATGTTGCGGATTTGAAACACACACCACAGTTCAGTTTATGCTGCATAAAATAGAAAGACAGAGACCATGACATTTCTACAAATCCCATCCACTTTGCTGGAACTGTAAGTGTGCCTTCACACTCCAGCGTGATCCGGTCCGGAGCTGTCCGTGATGACCCTGACAGCCGCGGACTGTATCAGCACACAGGACTGGAGGGCTAATTTGCCCTCCGGTCCAGTGTGCAGCCGAACGCAGTTCCCACTGCTGACAAGTCAGGCCCGCGGGCGCCGCATTCCTGACCTGTCAGCGGCTGCAGCTGTATGTGGCTGCACACCAGACCGGAGGGCAAATTAGCCCTCCAGTCCTGTGTGCTGATACAGTCCGCGGCTGTCAGGGTCATCACGGACAGCCCCGGACCGGATTACGCCGCAGTGTGAAGGCACCCTAAGACATCATTTTTGACACAGTGAAAATACGGAACGTCAATTACAAATCGTGAACACACCCCCTAATTCATTGAGTGCTTATTAACACCAATTACTGTGTCACTCCCTTATCCACTGGATAATGCTGCTGGATTTTTCTTGTAACATTTGTCCAATGAGGTTTGAAAGTTTAGACTGTGGTCCTGCTGTTCTCACCACAGCTTAATACTAATTAGATTTCCATATACATGTTCTTTATTCTATGTATATGATGGAGTAATGCTTTATTGTTTATAACAGGTTGTAATATAATCACTCATACTATTTAGATTGTTCTTGGGTTACTTGACCTTAGGGTCTTTCCAAGTCTACGTTTCTGGAACAGTGTTTGCTATTTGCTGTGTCACTGAGACTTTTTTATCCCCATTGGCAGCCTCAGAAATCCGAGGACAGGAGACCACTGGCAGCTGTGCCCCAGGATGCCAAACCAAGCCCATTACACTTTTCCTTGCAGTACTGCGGAGCAATCTGCCATAATCATTGTTACTTTATTATACTTAGTTATGCCGTAAACACTAGTACTGTCATAGGTTGAGAAGTTTTGCTTTCTCACGTCAGAGTTTGTTTCAAAATAAAAGTAACCACACACGTTAGTGATAAAATGAAGCATTCAACATTTGGTTTAGATTTCATATGCCTTGAATGCTTCTCTAGTAATGTAAAGCAAATCAGTCAATACTGACAGGCGTTAAAATAAGTCATTTGTATTTTATTACTTTGCTCTAGGCTTTTTATGAACAATATGTAACAACTCTTTGTAGAGACGTCATTTTAATGGAAATTGGTTAGCTACAGTATGTCTCCAAGGACATGGCCAGATGGTTCAGTGCTCTATTTTGCCATGCCCTAGCAAGCAACCAACACCATAAAAGCACTAGTTACGTGTTATATATAAATATATATATGTGTGATAAATGTGCAATAATGCTTGACTGAGGCCCCTTTCACACTGGCGTTTTTGACAAATTGCGACAGATCCGGCAGATTTAACGCATCTGCCGCCTAACGGCCGCACTTGAGTCACACTTGCTGCAAACCCCATGCATTGTCTATGGGGCTTGCGGTCGGGTGAGGCAAGTGCAGTTCTGCCGGTTGCGGCAGATGCAATACTTCCAACTGCGAAAAAAAAAAACATGCAACTGACCGCACTTGCCGCACCCGACCACAAGCCCCATAGACAATGCATGGGGCTTGCAGCAAGTGCAGCCGTTAGGCGGCAGAAGTGGTAAATCTGCTGGATCTGCCGCAATTTGGCAAAAACGCCAGTGTGAATGCAGCCTTAGAGATGGAAATATGTGATTCACACAAATGTATGTGCAGCCAAATATTTAGTGGGTATCTCCTAATATATAGGCAAAGAATATGAGTCCGCACACATTGGAAGCAGCAGTGTGAACTGCGATCAATCCCCACCAAAAACATGAAAAACCAATGCAAAAAAATGTATAAGTATCACACAAAAGGCGCTCTGCTGTAAAAATAAATAGCAAGTGCCGTAACAAAAACAGGGCCTTTGGTTTATACGTTTTTGCAAAAAACATACTGTAAGCTGCCTCACCAACTTCACGGTGGGCCCTGGTAGAGACAGTACTAACTCTGTCCCTAGATGCTACATTAAAAACCTGCCAGTGTGTACATACCTCTGGGCAGGGCGCAGGAGAGCACAGGACAATCTCACCTTGTAAGGCTGTGTGGATGGCAGCACTGTGTGCAGACGTCATAAGGGAGGGGCAGGTGCCTCCAAATTCTGCTGTTACCAGCAGGGGTGAACATGAAGGCAAAGAATATGAGTCCGCACACATTGGAAGCAGCAGTGTGAACTGCGACCAATCCCCACCAAAAACATGAAAAACCAATGCAAAAAAACGTATAAGTATCACACAAAAGGCGCTCTGCTGTAAAAATAAATAGCAAGTGCCGTAACAAAAACGTATAAACCAAAAGGCCCTGTTTTTGTTACGGCACTTGCTATTTATTTTTACAGCAGAGCGCCTTTTGTGTGATACTTATACGGTTTTTTGCATTGGTTTTTCATTTTTATCTCCTAATATATGTAATATTATCTCTGCTAATGCATATCGAATGCTGAGCACAATGGATGGATTTATCCTTTAATTATAGATAGTATGACATATAACCATTCAGTAATGGGTAGAGGAGACGTTGTGACAAGATATATGTCTATTTAGGTTGTCACAATTAAGACTGATGTTCAGAGATGTAACTATGGGGTAAATGTCTGGTGGGAGAAGAGGCGGTAGCTGCACTTTGGCCCTTGTACACAAGCAAATACCTCTCTGCCACGTAAGCAAACAACAGAAGGGTAAACATTTTACATGTTAAATCTTTAAAGGGAACCTGTCAGGTCTGCTAAGTCCTAAATGCTGAGCTATACAAAGCCATATGCACACGCAGCTTTGTATAGATATGATGATGATGCTTCCGGGGTGTAAAGCATGTTATCATGTCCACTGGGGTGTGATAACATGCTATGTGGTCTGACAAGTTGGAAGAACTCACACCCCCTTGACTAGTCAAAGCCCCAGATTTGGTGAAAAGAATTAGGCAGGGATGGTTAATCAGGGAATTTTGGCCCACAAATGTGCCTGCTGGTAGTTTAGAGAACTTTAGGGACCTGACAGGTTCCCTTTAAGTTACACCGCTGCTAACTCTACATTTTCCCGTTGCTAGTCATAGGAAACTGGTGTGTATTACAGTTCAATGTATTTAGAACTTTCATGCAAAAGTGTTAATATGATATTATACTATGGGGTAGAAGAAATGCAAACAAAAATGATAAAACTGCGATTGCTGCAGACGAAGCTCTAGATTTAAGTGAAAATGTTAATAGAGAAAATTAATGATTTCAATTCTTAGCAAGATAATGCAATTCTCCACATTGTGGCATAGTACACATATACACATATGTTGTTCATATTTCTAATTGAAATCCGCTTCATCACACCAACCATAAACATCAAGCTCTGGCATAAACAATTCAGATACTTAGCCGGATGCTCTAGAGACCAGTTCTTGTGTCTGTGTCAGAGATGGTAATATACACAGTACTAAGATGGCATATGTTATCATTTCTAATATGTTTACATTATGCGATCCATCATTCTGTCCACACTGCAATTCTTGCAATTTGCACTGGTGTAGTGTAAGCATGACCAAGTAAATGTAATTGAAATGTAGTAGGGTTTGCCCGAGCTTGGTAAAATGTTAGTGTTAGCCACATATAAATGATGCAGATCTCCATTAAATTGTCCACTGATAGCAAGTTCTAAGTTATAAACCCTTGGACCTCCCTTTTAAGCCTATACGAGCAGCTTCATGCATATTAGGTACATATTTAGTGAACTGATAGAATAATAGACTTGCAGCTGGCATCCATCCATGAAGACGCACCATATCTGTTATAGACACCTCGAGATATCAGATCAGTGCTTCATGCCAAATCCACTAAATATGGCTGATTGTACAGGCAAATAACAGGTAGAAGAGTCATTTTGTAGCAGTGTATCTCATTTGGGAGTTAGTGTTTGTCAGAACATCTAGCACAGAGGTGGGGAACTCCAGGCCTCGAGGGCCGCACACAGTGCAGGTTTTCAGGATTTCCTTAGTGTTGCACAGGTGTTGTAATCATCACCACTGTAGATGATTATATTACACCTGTGCAATAGTAAGGAAATCCTGAAAACCTGCACTGTTGGCGGCCCTCGAGGCCTGGCGGTTCCCTACCCCTGATCTAGCATGTACCATAGTAAGTTTCATAGCTGTAAGTAATCATTCCTTGGGGCTACATGACAACACGACCCACTCCCTTATCTGATAATCAATGACAACCCTTCGTGTCTACGCTGGCTATTCTTTATTACCATAGGAGCTTGGTACTATTTAATAAAGCTGTGTCCAGGTTACAGCACATGTTTTTTTAACACAAATATATACAAACAAATATCTCAAATATCATTTTTGTCTATATGTGCTTTACACAGAGGATCCTATGTAGAACAGATTGCCAACTGTCTGCGAGGCCGGTGTGGCATCCATTATTTGTGTACATTTTTGGAGTATAAATAAGCCTTCAGCCGGGCGTGTATATAAATATACAATCATGAGTATACATGCTGAGGATAAATGTAGGTGCATGCACTCACCCACTTCCTATTGGTCATTTATCTTCAGTGCCAAAGGGTTCGGCTGTGTTCACACAGGGCGTTATTCCTGCAGCAAGAACACAGCAAAATCTGTGCAGGTTTCAGTTTCTGCAAAGAAACTAAACCAATGTGTGTGCACAGCATTTCTCTGAATCACATAGATTTTGCTGGAAATCAAAAAATGCTGGTTTAGATTAGCATAGATTATCTTGAAAACATAGTAAAAACGCAGCACAAAAATGCAGCAAAAAGACAGTAAAAATGCACTGTGTGAACATAGCCGTAATATAATTTATTTGGATTATCCTATTATACCCATCAAGAGCATGAAATATATACATTAGTGTGAGCCCTAACTTTACTATTAATGATTATAAATACCGTATATACTTGCGTATAAGCCGAGTTTTTCAGCCCAAAATTTGGGCTGAAAAGTCCCCCCTCGGCTTATACGCGAGTATATACGGTATATGAAAAAAAAAAAAAAATACAGCCGCAGCCCCGGAGGTATACAGGCCCCCCATCAAGTTCCAGGGCCCCCCCCCACTTGCGCGCCAGCCTGTAAGGTAAATTCATACTTACCGGTGTCCAGTCGCGCCTCCCGCAGCTGCCGACATGACGATTCCGGGCTCCATTCAGCGTCTTCCGCATTTCCTGTAGTCAGGAGAAGCCGCGGGAAGACGCTGAATGGAGCCCGGAATCGTCATGTCGGCAGCTGCGGGCGGCGCGACTGGACACCGGTAAGTATGAATTTACCTTACAGGCTGGCGCGCAAGTGGGGGGGGCCCTGGAACTTGATGGGGGGCCTGTATACCTCCGGGGCTGCGGCTGTATACAGCCCTGGGGCTGCGGCTGTATACAGCCCTGGGGCTGCTGCTGTATAAAGCCCTGGGGCTGCGGCTGTATACAGCCCTGGGGCTGCTGCTGTATACAGCCCTGGGGCTGCTGCTGTATACAGCCCTGGGGCTGGGGCTGCTGCTGCTGTATACAGCCCTGGGGCTGGGGCTGCTGCTGCTGTATATACCTCTGGGGCTGCATATGGGGCTGCATATACCTCTGGGGCTGCATATACCTCTGGGGCTGCATATACCTCTGGGGCTGCATATACCTCTGGGGCTGCATATACCTCTGGGGCTGCATATGGGGCTGCATATACCTCTGGGGCTGCATATATCTCTGGGGCTGCATATGGGGCTGCATATACCTCTGGGGCTGCATATGGGGCTGCATATACCTCTGGGGCTGCATATACCTATGGGGCTGCATATGGGGCTGCATATACCTCTGGGGCTGCATATGGGGCTGCATATACCTCTGGGGCTGCATATGGGGCTGCATATACCTATGGGGCTGCATATACCTCTGGGGCTGCATATACCTCTGGGGCTGCATATACCTATGGGGCTGCATATACCTCTGGGGCTGCATATGGGGCTGCATATACCTCTGGGGCTGCATATGGGGCTGCATATACCTCTGGGGCTGCATATGGGGCTGCATATACCTATGGGGCTGCATATACCTCTGGGGCTGCATATGGGGCTGCATATACCTCTGGGGCTGCATATACCTATGGGGCTGCATATGGGGCTGCATATACCTCTGGGGCTGCATATACCTCTGGGGCTGCATATACCTCTGGGGCTGCATATACCTCTGGGGCTGCATATGGGGCTGCATATACCTCTGGGGCTGCATATACCTCTGGGGCTGCATATGGGGCTGCATATACCTCTGGGGCTGCATATGGGGCTGCATATACCTCTGGGGCTGCATATACCTATGGGGCTGCATATGGGGCTGCATATACCTCTGGGGCTGCATATGGGGCTGCATATACCTCTGGGGCTGCATATGGGGCTGCATATACCTATGGGGCTGCATATACCTCTGGGGCTGCATATACCTCTGGGGCTGCATATACCTATGGGGCTGCATATACCTCTGGGGCTGCATATGGGGCTGCATATACCTCTGGGGCTGCATATGGGGCTGCATATACCTCTGGGGCTGCATATGGGGCTGCATATACCTATGGGGCTGCATATACCTCTGGGGCTGCATATGGGGCTGCATATACCTCTGGGGCTGCATATACCTATGGGGCTGCATATGGGGCTGCATATACCTCTGGGGCTGCATATGGGGCTGCATATACCTCTGGGGCTGCATATGGGGCTGCATATACCTCTGGGGCTGCATATGGGGCTGCATATACCTCTGGGGCTGCATATGGGGCTGCATATACCTCTGGGGCTGCATATACATCTGGGGCTGCATATGGGGCTGTATATACCTCTGGGGCTGCTGTATACTACCACTGGGGCTGCTGCTGTATACTACCACTGGGGAGGCTGCTGTATACCTCACTGCTGGTGGTTGTATACCTGTGCTGGAGTCCACCCTCGGCTTTTACGCGAGTCAATAAGTTTTCCCAGTTTTTGGGGGCAAAAGTAGGGGTCGGCTTATACACGGGTCGGCTTATACACGAGTATATACGGTATGTATTTCTCTGTTAGTCAATCTATTATATTTTTGTGCGCATAAAAGTACTCAGGACCAAAAAATTATTTTATTAGGTTGCAAATATGTTTTAATTGATCGGTTGATGCATAGAAAGGTCTGGGCTTGCTATCAAAATAAGCAGGGCAGCAAGCCCCCTTCATTACCCTCAAGGAGGAGAGCGAGGAAGGTCTGTTCTATATCAAAAACAAAGTGAATATGAAGGTTTGGGAACCCTGAGACCAGTACTAACATCATGAGAGCAATGATAATTACATAAAGCATAAGTACAGAATTAAATAATTACACTGAGTGGGTGATTTAATAAAGCAAATATTAAAGGGGTTAAGAATTATTAGACAATCCTTTCTGAAATGCTAAAGTCCCCTAGGTAAAATAAAAACACATACGCCCTGGTCTGGCGCCAGTCCTGTGATGTTGGCACTTTGTCTCACAATGGTCACATGACGTTGTTATGTCACGTGATCTCCTGATCAGCTGCCGCCTTTACACCTCTATCAAATGGGTTATGTCTTCGGGAAGTGGGATGGCTGCAGCCAAACAGCGGCTGCTGATTGGTTGTAGTAGTCATTGACAACCCCAGTCACATGAATGAAACTGGTTTTCATTGGCAAAAGAAAATCTGCAGTCTGTGAATATCCTAACAGGTGCTGAAACATATCCCTTTACTCCTTACAATTTACTTATAGCCATAGCATATAACAAATCAGCCAAAAAAGGCGACACAAATTATAAAGAGAAACTTTGTAGACCACAACATCTTAACAATTACTCAATAGCTCACAGTAAAGCTTTTGGCCACAGCCACCATGAAATTACTATTAGCCTTTCACTCTTTGGCCACATCTTTCTTCTAGTTTCTCTTCAAGGAGTTTTCCCACTATACATTTTTATCCCCTATCCATAGTTAAATGTAAGCTATCTCGGGATCCTATGGTTGGGACCCTACTCATCCAAAAATATGCAGACTGTATGTGGATTGATCTTTTATAGTAATGATGATTTGATACCATACAGTTTGTATCGGCCTCTGTAAAAAGCCTTTAAACAAATATCAATAGTCTTGTTATATCATCAATCTGCACTTATTCGGGAAGAAAAGTTTCCTGTGTTCATCTGTTGTTATTTTCCCATAATTTCATACTTTTTTAGGTTGAAGGTAGACTTAAGTCCATTGAGTTTAACCCATAGCCTAACATGTTCATCCAAAGGTAAGCAAAAACCCCATGTGGCAACACAAAGCTCCACTTAAGGAAAAAATTCCTTCCCAATTTCACATATGGTGATCAGACTAGATCCCTGGATCAATGCCCTATCAAAGACTCTAGTACATATAACTGGTAATATTATATTTTTCAAGAAAGGCATTAAGGCCTTTCCTAAATTTTTCTAATGTATCAACCAACAATAACAACATCATATGGCAGAGAGTTCCACTACTTTCACTACTTTTACAGAAAAGATTCTGTATCTGAAATTATAATTAAACCTTTTTTCCTCCAGACGTAGAGGATGCCCCCTTGTCCCTGTTCAGGCCTAAGAGTAAAGAGATCATTAAAAAGGTCTCTGTACTGTCCCCTCATATATTTATAAATTACTATAAGATCACCCCTAAGCCTTTGTTTTAATAAACTAAATAACCCCAAGTTTAATAACCTGTCTTGGTATTGCAGACCCCTCAGTCCTCTAATAACCTTGGTCGCTCTACTCTGCACCCGCTCTAGTTCAGCTATGTCTTCTTATACACCGTTGCCCAAAATTGTACACAATGTTCTAACACTAGTGACTTGTATAGAGGCAAAACCATGTTCTTCTCATGAACATCTATGCCTGTTTTAATGCATCTTAATATTATTTTATTATCCTTGGCAGTAGCTGACTGGCACTGGTCAGTAAAGTAGAGTTTGCGGTCCTCCCATACACCCAATTTTTTGTCAGTGATAGTTTTACCCAGTATTTTACAAGTAAGTACATAATTATATTTTATTATTTCCTCTGCCCAAGCGTACAACTTTACATTTATCCACATTAAACTTCAATTGCCAATTCTCAGCCAAAGACTCCATGTTATATAAATCTTTCTGTAATATTAATTATCTTCCTCTCTATTTATTACCCTGTAGAGTTTAGTATTACCTGCAAATATTGAAATTCTACTCTGTATGCCCCCTACAAGGTCATTAATAAATATGTCAAAAAGAAGAAGGCCCAATACTGTCCCCCGTGGTACCCCACAGTTAACTGTGACCCAATCCATGTGTATTCCATTAATAAACATCCTTGGTTTCCTATCAGTGACCAGTTCTTAACCCAAGAAAAAAATTAAATACAGGTATACTATAGTATATCGTATATTGAATTTTTTTTTATCCTGGAGAAAGGGTCCCTTGAGGAAAACGACATATGGTATGAAGTGGGCCAGATACACATTAAACATTATATCATTTTTATAGATGTATGTGACTGAAATAAATATTACCGATGGAAGGATGGAACCTTACCCAGCACATGTTTCTATAATCTACATAAGGGGAGTCTCCTGGTAGCAACTATTATATGGTACTGTAAAATCATTTTCTATATTACCGTTATATACTCGCGTATAAGCCGAGTTTTTCAGCCCAAAAATTGGGCTGAAAAGTCCCCCTTCGGCTTATACGCGAGTCATACGGCAGGCCGCCCGCCCGCCACCCCCATCAGTATACAGGCGCCCCCCCATCAGTATCCAGGGCCCCCTCCCTTGCTCCGCAAACCTGTGAAGTAAGATCATTATACTTATCACTGTCCTGTCGCCGCCGTCCCCGCTGCTGCCATCGCGCTCCTCCGGCTTCATCCGGCTTCTTCCGGCTTCCTCCTCTGGTCGGCGCAGGCAATGATGTCATTGTCTGTGCTCCAGAGGAGAAGCCGGAAGACGCTGGATGAAGCCGGAGGAGCGCGATGGCAGCGCGGGGACGGCGGCGACAGGACAGTGATAAGTATAATGATCTTACTTTACAGGTTTGCGGAGCAAGGGGGGGGCCCTGGATACTGATGGGGGGGGCCTGTATACTGATGGGGGTGGCGGGCGGGCGCTGCTGCTGTATTCCTCTGGGGCTGCTGTATACTACTACTGGGGCTGCTGTATATAACTCTGGGGCTGCTGTATACTACCACTGGGGCTGCTGTATATACCTCTGGGGCTGCTGTATACTACCACTGGGGCTGCTGTATACTACCACTGGGGCTGCTGTATACTACCACTGGGGCTGCTTAACTGCTGTATATACTGCTGTATACTACCACTGGGGCTGCTGTATACTAACTCCAACTGGGGCTGCTGTATACTACCACTGGGGCTGCTGTATACTACCACTGGGGAGGCTGCTGTAACACTGCTGGGGCCTGTATATACCACTGGGGAGGCTGCTGTATACCACACTGCTGGGGGCTGTATACTACCACTGGGGAGGCCTGTATACCACTGGGGGGCCTGTATACCACACTGCTGGGGCTGTATACTTGTGCTGGGGTCAACCCTCGGCGTTATACACGAGTCAATAGGTTTTCCCAGATTTTGGGGGCAACAGTAGGGGGGTCGGCTTATACACGGGTCGGCTTATACACGAGTATATACGGGTATATATCCTTATCCTTTTTTTGATTATTAAAACAATTATACTTGGAGACTGTTTATGATTATGTGTCAATTATTCTTCATGAATATACTGTGGATTATATCTTCATGGTGACATGTAGGTCTGTAATATTTCAGAAACCCCACTGGGAACAGTCTACTATTAATGGGATATACTGATACACTGACATCCAAAAGGTTACAATCTTTTGCACTTTTAACTTTAAGGCTCCATATTCACTTTCCACTACGCATTGAGCTTCAGACTACCTTAATTTTATAAAAAATCATGTTAGCTATCTCATATATAAATTTAATTGGTGACTATTTAGCATATGATTAGTCATACTGATTCTTGTCAAGTTACTGAATTGCTACTGTTTCACTCTTTGTGTTTAAACAATATTTTTCTCCCTATATACTGCAAATTACAACCTGTTCTCACATTCCCTAATAGCTCAGTGTGTTATTAGGTTGACCCTCACTCGTTGGAGTCGAAGAGCAGCCATAAAGAAGATTTCCCATGAAAGAAGAACAGAATCATCCAGCTCATCGATAGTGGTCTCTCGGCTATGAAATTTACAAACTGCATTATGTAAGTGCCATGACAGTTAGAAGAATATGAAATGAAGTCCATCCATCCATTCAAAAGTAGACATCCAGGCAAAACTTTGGAGATGAGAAGTCAGCTCATTACAATATCTATCAGTTATGGCACGGCAAACACAACAATGGAGGTGGCTTGTATGCTGTCTAATAGGAAGTCACAGATGTCCATACAAGCCAAATGCAGCACATGTTTCACAAGTCTGGAAAGGTGGCCTGAAAAAAGGTGAAGAAGCCTCAACTGTAATATTGCCATGAGAAGCGTTGGTTCATGTTTACAAAAAGTAGACAGTAGAAGATTAGAAATGGGTGATTTGGAATGGAGACAAAAGTGAATAGACTCTGATGAGAAGTCAGTCTGGAAGAAACAAGGGCAAAAGGGCAATTGAAGGAACTCTCATGTTTGGTGCAGGAAACTTGATGACATGGGGTTGTTTTACAACCAAAAACTTGGGATACTTGACCAGGATTGATGGCAGTCTGAATACTAAGCTATATGTAAGTATCCTATAAAACATGTTAATTCGTACACTCTGGTACTATGAGTATGAAAAAGACAACATAGTGTTCCAGCAGGACAGCGATCCAAAGAATATGTTGAGATTGGCTTAGAATTGGTTCAATGACAATGAAGTAGAGGTGCTGGACTGTCCCCATTAGTCCCCGGACCTCAACCCAATCGAACACTGGTGGGTAGAGTTAAAGAAAAAGCTGTACACATGCTCAAGTGAGTTGACCAGTCTGTACCAACATTGGGAACGTGTAGAAGAGATATTTTTCCCCCAATGCAGCTGCACCTTCTCCATTGAGTTGTAGCCCATTCCTAGCATAGAGCTTGTAGCCAACAGAGAAGTTGGACTAGTTCTCCAGAAACCCCAAACCCTTCTTTCTACACCAATTCCTAACGCCACTTATTCACCTCCAATGCCTCTCTGACGTGGCATGTGGTACAGGCAGTATTTAAAAAAATGCCACCTTCAAGATCCTTGCTTTAAGTTTATTCCCTGAAATCATTTTTAAGGAACTTCCGCCTACCTCTAACATTATTATTTATGTCATTGTGTGCCATGACTGCTGGATCCTCACCAGCCACTTCCAGTAATCTATGAATCTGATCAGCAATGTGCTTACCCCAAGGGCCAGAAAGTCAGCACACCATTCGGCGATCCCTTTCTTTCTCATAGATTGCTTTATCTGTTCCCCTAATATTGGAGTCCTCTTAGCGGAGCTGACAATGCACTAGCTTTCAGAGGAAGCAGCACTGCTACTCCTCTACTGACAGCCCCTTACAATTGCCAACATATAAAACTTGCTAGGGTGTGCCAGATCAAGACTAGCTGCCTTACCGTCCTGTAGCTCCATACTTTATCCTACCCCAGATCTATACCAGAAAGCAACTGCTCATGAGCAGCAAACTCCTTTCCATATTGTCAATATGTAGATCTCAGTATTGTAAGTTGTTCATGTTGATCCAGTTGCTGGGCTTCCAGATGCACAACGTGCACCGCTTTCGCACAGCAATATTCACCCTCAAATGGATGTTCAACGATTGCATACATGCAACATGATGTACATTGGATGTCATTCTCAATAATGGAACATATTTCCTTATGGGGATTGCTCAAGACAGAATTAACAAGTAATTAAACAAACAGATACAAAACAGCGATTCAGTACAAATTAATTCCTTCTATACTTTCTGAATCCATAGTCACCGAGTCAGGCTGGCTTCACACCACAGTTTTGGGAATCCGGGTCTATTCGTTTTTAAAAGGATAGGCAGGGATCCGGTTTTGCCTCCCATGCATCCCTATGGTGCCGGATTAGTCATATCTGGCCATCTGTTTTAGTAAATTCAGTGCGGGATTTGTTTTTGTCCTTTTTTTTCCGGGACACAGAATCTGAGACTACACCATTTTTGGGCCCACTGGACAAAACCGGACAGAAACTAATCAGGTGTGATTCGGATCACATATAATGGGAGTCTATGGTGTTGGATCCGGGAAAAAACAGAATCGTTTCCAGGATCCGGTTTTAGTCACTGAGCATGTTTAGAACAGTTTTAATGATCCCCCCAGCTTCTTTCTCTCTCTCTCTCTCCCTTTCTCCGGAACCAACATTAACATTAGTTCCCATGGCTGCACGAATTGCTGCAGCTTTTCTGTGGGGGAAAACGAATTCTGTGAAAAACTGAATCCGGAGGCATAATTGCTGTCCGGTTGCACACATCCCTGCCGGTCTGTCTGCTCCTGCAATTACAGGATCCAGACGGACAGGCAATATATTGTGGTGTGAAGCCAGCCTCACACACTTAAGACCCGTTACACGGCACAATATCCTTAACGATATCGCTCAAATGTCACGGGTTTGGAGTCATTCAAACGACATTGTTAGGACGTCGTTGCGCGTAACACCGAGATTTAATTACGATAGATCGTTGAATCGTTGATGGCAGATTTGAGCACATTCTCAAATCAGATGATTCACGATCAGCCAAACTGCTGCATCGTTCTGAGTGACACCTGCGATAACGATGTCATTCACGACTTCGCCCATTCACATCAGTGAACAAGTATCGTTTGCTGGGTTGTGCGAATGATAGCTGCTCACAACATCGTTGGTGCGTCATCCACGATATCTAGACATGTGACATCTTACCAACTATGTCCTAACGACCGCGTGCCCCGTAGATCGTTAGTGATATCGTTTCGATATCGTACCATGTAACGGTACCTTTAATCCAAATCACACTTAAAACAAATCTCACTTGCCAGTTCATATCACACTCGCAATGGATGTTGAATTTCAATAGTAACTTTTTCCCTTAGCTGCAATATAACTTGCAACTCTCTGCAATGTTATACACTATAATGCACTGATGTTTTTACCCATCTCCTTTCTACATTTTCTCATCTGTAATTTATTAAGATGGTAGAAAGCATGCATTATCAGTTCTGTGTAAATAATTCATGCATGCAGTGTTACCAATGTGCCCCGTAGGAGATTTGCGTTACACACAACTTCAGCACAGGAATGTTAGTATTTCTGTATGCCGACTGAAGGAATAGACCTGCTGAGTCCATATCTAACCAACTTCCCCTTTAGATTTGTGTTTATATACACTGTAAGATAAGACGCTCTTAGCCGATCTGGTCAACATTGCAACCATCATGCATTCCTCAGCTTAAGGCCGTATTTCATTAGTAGATGTGATGGTATAAATAGTTTACATGACAATACACAATCATAAAACATTCACTACATAATGATAATATATATAGGTATGATGTATGTCACTATAGTCTTAGTATATTCTGGATGAATGGTGATAAATCACTGGAATCTGTGGCTAGCACTATATCTGTGTTATTATTGGGTTAATGATCCTGCTTTTTGTAGTCAGCTGATACTAAGATGCATTTCAAATGTTTTACTAAAAATTCATACATACTATGGTTGAGTATGCTCAGAGTTATAGGGTTATATGCATATAGGACCTTTATATAGGGTGCTAGAAATGCTGATCGCCCTGTGCCATTTCAAGGGGAGCAGATGAATCTACAGTTGTGGCCAAAAGTATTGACACCCCTGCAATTCTGTCAGATAATACTCCGTTTCTTCCTGAAAATTATTGCAATCACAAATTCTTTGGTATTATTATCTTCATTTAATTTGTCTTCAATGAAAAACACAAAAAGAATTGTCCTAAAGCCAAATTGGATATAATTCCACACCAAACATAAAAAAGGGGGTGGACAAAAGTATTGGCACTGTTAGAAAAATCATGTGATGCTTCTCTAATTTGTGTAATTATCAGCACCTGTAACTTATCTGTGGCACCTAACAGGTGTTGGCAATAACTAAATCACACTTGCAGCCAGTTGCATGGATTCAAGTTGACTAAACCTCTGTCCTGTGTCCTTGTGTGTACCACATTGAGCATGGAGAAAAGAAAGAAGACCAAAGAACTGTCTGAGGACTTGAGAAACCAAAGACCTGAATGTTCCTGTGTCTACCGTGCGCAGTGTCATCAAGAAGTTTAAAGCCCATGGCACTGATGGCTAACCTCCCTCGATGTGGACAGGAAAAGAAAAATTGATGAGAGATTTCAACGCAAGATTGTGCGGATGGTGGATAAAGATCCTCGACTAATATCCAAACAAGTTCAAGCTGCCCTGCAGTCCAAGGGTACAACACTGTCAACCCGTACTATCCGTCGCATCTGAATGAAAGGGACTGTATGGTAGGATACCCAGGAAGACCCCCCTTCTTACCACGAGACATAAAAAAGCCAGGTTGGAGTTTTCCAAAACTTCCCAGAGAAAGCCTAAAATGATTTGGAAGAATGTTCTCTGGTCAGATGAGACAAAAGTAGAGCTTTTTGGGCAAAAGCATCAACATAGAGTTTACAGGAGAAAAAAAGAGGCATTCAAAGAAAAGAACACGGTCCCTACAGTCAAACATGGTGGAGGTTCCCTGATGTTTTGGGGTTGCTTTGCCTCTGGCACTGGACTGCTTGACCGTGTGCATGGCATTATGAAGTCTGAAGACTACCAACAAATTTTGCAGCATAATGTAGGGCCCAGTTGAGAAAGCTGGGTCTCCCTCAGAGGTCATGAGTCTTCCAGCAGGACAATGACCCAAAACACACTTCAAAAAGCACTAGAAAATGGTTTGAGAGAAAGCACTGGAGACTTCTAAGGTGACCAGCAATGAGTCCAGACCTGAATCCCATAGAACACCTGTGGAGAGATCTAAAAATGGCAGTTTGGAGAAGGCACCCTTCAAATATCAGGGACCTGGAGCAGTTTGCCAAAGAAGAATGGTCTAAAATTCCAGCAGAGCATTGTAAGAAACTCATTGATGGTTACCGGAAGCGGTTGATTGCAGTTATTTTGGCTAAAGGTTGTGCAACCAAGTATTAGGCTGAGGGCGCAATACTTTTGTCTGGCCCATTTTTGGAGTTTTGTGTGAAATGATCAATGTTTTGCTGTTTGCTTCATTCTCTTTTGTGTTTTTTCATTGAAGACAAATTAAATGAAGATAATAATACCAAAGAATTTGTGATTGCAATCATTTTCTGGAAGACACTGAGTATTATCTGACAGAATTGCAGTGTCAATACTTTTGACCACAACTGTATACACGATCTGAGTTTATACACATCTTATAGGCACCCTCTATACCGATGTCCATGACAACTTTATGCTTGCGCTTGATTTAGTACGACATTCTGGGACGTCACTTGTAAGATAATGTTAAGTACATGGTGTGAGAACTTGCAATTTGAAGATTTAAGGCCTCATTCACACGCCTGTGTTTAAATGCGTATTTGAAAAAAATAGTACCAGTGTCTTCAGTATTTTGGATTGGTGTATGGTCTGTGTGTCCGTTTTTACCATCAGTGCGTCATCAGTGTTTTTCACGGATGCTTAAATGAATGACAAAGCTTCTCTTATATTTTGGAATGTCATATATGCGCTGTACATGTGTTTCAGGGACTCGTAGAGTGGTATTGGCACTTTTCATCCATGATACAGAAATAAATGTATACCTGACTAAAACCATAGATTATTATGGGTACCTATTGTATCCCTGAAATAAACGGATGTACATGTAAAGCGCCATGAAATCTAATGGTGATATATAAATAAATAATAACAATAATAATGTAGACCTGCTTTTTTTTGGGTGGATGAAAAGTATGGGTTTTATATATAAAATATATTTACAAGAAAGTGATCCAGGATCATCTAAACCTTTGTCCTGCTCATTCTGTTCTCACACAAATGTCAGCTATATCAGTAATGACAGCCCTGCGCTGTGTCACACACACCTGTCACGTCTCCTCACATTGGGGGTAGGGGCACAAGCCGGGCTTATCTCTGGCTGCTTGCCTACAGAGAAACCATGGGCTGCATATTGTTAGATAGCTGATCCAACATTTCTAATATCCAGAAACATTACATATCTCTTTAGGCCGTTTTACTACCAAATGAGCGTTGGTAAGAATATTTGTTAACGATCATTAACCAGGTTAAATATGGCAGTGATGATCAAAACGGCCTAAAATATAAACCTTGTCAACTGCACATCTCCACATGTAAATATGGCGGAACTGACCACAATATGCAAACTGCGTGGGAACCAAGTGATTGCATTAATGATAGTTCACTGAACCCAATATTAAAGAGCCTACGGTTATATGCTAAAGAATAATATCAATTATTACACTATTAGTAGTTTAGTAAATCTACCAGCTACATTTAAAGTGGGCGTTTTGGACATGATAACTGATGCCCAGTACCTTAAACATACTGTAATTGGGGTCAGTGTAACCTCTTTATATCCCCAGGCTGGCCCCTGCATACCCCACATATCAACTTTTAATGTGCCCAAACGATATTTTAATGAGTTCTTAAGGGTCTGATGGGGTGCGATCACACTTCAGTCAGAGTCGCCTCGCTGCTTGGAAAGTGCAGCTTCTCCTGTGTATGTATGTGAATCACTCACAGCTCTCACGCCTGCGCAGTGGAGCGTGTCACCGCGCTCTATTGAAGCCGCACAGTGCCTGAAGTTTCACGAGATTTCACTGCGCAGGTGCGAGACTTCACCCATCTCATAGACTTTGGGCACTATGCAGCTTCAATAGAGCACAGTGACCCGCGCCAGCGAGAGTTGTGAATGATTCACATACATACACAGGAGGGGCGGCGTTTTCCAGGCAGTGGGGCGGGTTTTACAGACAGCGGGGCGTCTCTGACTGAAGTGTGCTGCATCCCATCAGACGCTTAAGAACTCATTAACATATAGCATGAGACACATTAAAAGTTGATTTATGAGGTATACAGGGGGATGTCTGGGGATTTAAAGGGGTTACAGGAACCCCAATTACAGTATGTTTAAGGTGCTGGGCACAGTTTATAATGTCCACATCAGGTGACAGGTGCACTTTAAAAAAGAGGGGCACCTTTAGTAATATTTTAGTCTTGGTGGTAAATGTCCATGCGTATTGCACCAAATGTATTGAAAAGGTGGGCAGGTCATCCCATTATCATGCACATCCACACACGATGTAAAGTGATGTTATGAATTCATTAGGTTATGAAGTGACAAAATAGCCTAATAGAGAGATAATAGTAGATCTTAGGAAGGTGGGTACATACAGACACATGTCTCATGGCTGGAGCATTGTAACACTGAGGCCCTTGTTCATTATGGTGTTTATGCAGTAAAACACCTACAAATGTCACAGAATTTTTACACATTATAAAGTAGCGCACAAATTGAGCAACTTTTAGTGTTTTCCGCTAGTTCTGCCTAGATGGGTGCAGCAATGGAGGAGCTGGGACAGGGCATGTCAACACCCACCTGACAAATTCATTAAAAATGTCAGTGTTCTTCATGCCAGAAACACTCCTACTACTACAATCAATGACTGGAGTACTATTTCACATGGAAGCACACACCACTGATAAGATGCGCCTAATTTTAAGTGTCATGTGCCTCTTAATGAATTTGGCACATCTCATTCCTGCACACACATCAAGTCTGGCATCCGAAATGCCAGTCTTAATAAATTGGGGCCTGAATGCCTATTGACTGAATTGATCATCTCTTTAGATGTGACATGATCATATTATTATTATTCAAGAGGATTCTGGTCGTATGGGCAGCTTTATTGGCCTCCTTGTTGTGCAATATCCATTTACATATCTTAAAAGTATGTTGGCAGCAGGGGGTAAGGTCCTGGGTGTGTGGAATCCTTCTAGTAAAAAAGAACTAAGCAGATGGAATTTAAGGAATCCTCCAACAACTGTTATCATTGAAAAAACAAGCAACGTACATTACACATGCTTTAATATGGTGAACTCACTTTTGTCTGTGATAGGGAAATTGGATTATGATTCTCATTGAGGAGCGAGACTGATGAGCTAAACAAGTGTGAAGGTGATGCAATATAAGAAATTGGTAATAAATTGTATACTTCTCCATTTGTTACTGCCCCGTTAATGATGCTCTCCTTTGTCAGACTTTTATAAGAAATAATGATAGGTCCTTTGGAAGCCTACTGATCTACCAATAGTTCAATTATCTAGTAACTGTCCTTCTCAGAGCCGCTTCCCCAATCATCTGTTACTTTTTGTCTGCTGCACTGATCATTCGCTCTTCAACTGATCAAATCTGTCTACAAATTTGTCTGCAGTAAGGAATCATATTCCATCTGATGCAGGGCGTAACTACAACAGGTGCAGGTTGCGATCGCACCGGCCGGAGCTAGGGCCCAAAATCCCTTTGGCCTATAGAAAAGACTATTGCTGTTAAGATTTGTAATAATGGGCCTGTTGGAGCCTTCGCATCAGGGCCATGAGATTCAAGTTACGCCACTGATCTGATGCCTTATAGTCTATTGAGAGGGAAGGGGGAAGCTGGAGGAAATACAAACCACAACGGCTCTAGGAGAAATTGCTGGGGCTTCTAGTAAAAAGCGTTATATACAAGTTTTATCATGGTCACAAATAGTGTGATGTACATACATGGCAGCTTATTCTGAAAAGTTACAAGTTAGGAGAACATTTATACCAGATATAGAAACTGCCTTAGTGATTCGAGATGCCAAGTTACAGATTTGAGACAGAGCAGTGAAGTGTCAGACTGGGGTACCAAGAGCCCACCAGTAACATTGATTATTGGGGACCAATCTACAGCAACAAACACATTTTAAATAACACTTGTGCACAAATCTCCAGCCAATACAACATCCACACATCTGAATGGATACATAGCAACATCTTAAAGAGGACCTGTCATCCCCCTGCTGCATGGCAATCTAAATGCAGCACTGAATGCAGTATGTCTGCTGCATTCAGGGAAGTGGTCCCCCATGTGTCTGTGTGCTGTGTACCCCGAGATATAGCCTTAGGAAAACTCTGTCAGAAGCTATGATGGCATTCCGTGTTGCTGGTGTGAGCTCGATTGTCGGGGACCATTCCCTCCCCCTGCCTCTCTGTGATGCCTCCTGCTGTGCTGTTTATGCTTTGTTCAGACAGCAGGGCAGGACAAATGATTTGCATGTTGTGTGTGGCAGGATGAGTGACAGAGAGGAGGAGGGAAGAGCCTGCACAGCAGAAGCAGCACATAGAGGCAGGGGGAGGAAATGGCCCCTGTCAATCGAGCTCACTCCAGCCACAGGGAATGCCTTCATGGCTTCTAACAGTGAGTTTTCCTAAGGTTATATCTGGGGATACACAGCACACAGACACATGGGGTACCCCTTCCCTGAATGCAGCAGACATGCTACATGTAGATTGCTATGCAGTAGTGGGGTGACAGGTCCTCTTTAAATGTAGAATGCCGTTGGGTGGAATTGTTTGACACTAATCCCCCTGACTATTGAGTATCCCAGAAGTGGCATTTATGACAGTTTTGATGCTATATGGTCAGGTGGCCTGCACGTATACAGAGCACAAAGTGCACTAACCCAAGCATTGCTCATGTAGGCTGTTATGGAGCTGGGGGCCAACTCCTGCACAGAATACCACTGGAGAATTCACATATTTCCCTATGGGCCAATCTGAAGCAGTGTATGTTTAACATCAGACAACATCTTGCAGTGTCAGTAAAAAGAATGAGGTATCAACTAAAGACAGATGGAGCAGTTCTATTTATTGGGAGTTTTTAATGGAGGTGTGTGCAACAATTTATAGGAGATACATAGTGAAATGTTCATGTTAAAGTTCACCCTTCCAGCTTCCTAATCCTCCCACTGATAAAAAGAAAAATATAACTGGAAATATGTCTGCCTTCACTGCCAGCAAAGATCTTTACAAGAAAATATTTGAGAATGATTAATTATATGTCAGGAAAAAAATCCCAGGTAATGAATGTTCAGAAAAAAATGAAATAGAAGAAACACATTTTGTTTCTACTAGAAGTAACCGCAACTTGTTCTATCTATCTATCTATCTATCTATCTATCTATCTATCTATCTATCTATCTATATCTATCTATCTATCTATCTATCCATACATACTATTTCAAATAGCCACTTAGACTTCACTGAATCATTTATTACCTTAGAATTTCCATCCTCCACCCATTTGACATTGAATAAATGCCTCCAGGTAGTTACATTGTATATTAAGATGCCATGGTTATGATCCTAAACAACATAAGATATATGTAATATGTAGGTAATCAGCCAGATGTTCAATACTGTGTTAAACTCATCAACAACACAATGATAATGACATCCACGCCATATACTGTATTTTCAGTAGCAATGTCGTCATTAATATGCTACCCTACACCTGTTGATTGTATTTTTACCAGATAAGATCACATAATGGATTTGTACTTTAGCAGTAAAAGTTTATAATGTAGGGATTACGATGATGAAGTCATGTGAAGACACTAAATCCATTGTTTAGTTATTTAATGTTTTAAGACCTCATCAAGGCTTATGTGTGGGATAATTTTCATATAGATGTAACCATAGATAATTGTTTTCGGAGAGTGAAGGGTCTTGTTATGTGATCTCAGAAGATATAAATTTGTAATAAGCATATAATACAGATATCCTCTCAGGCCACATTACTAGCTCTGTCTTTGTTGTCAACAAAATATACTACCAGTAGGCATAAGTGCTTGGGTTGTCCTCTTCTGTTGAGTAGTTACAGAATCTGTGAAACCATATATGTTACTGTTACTTAGTAATTAAAACTCATCTGACAAGTTTCTAGGGAAATGTTACTGCACCCATTGTTTTTTCACCCTTATTTGCTACAATTCTTAAATGTTATAATATACAAGGAATGTATCAATGTATTACTGGGTGGCATCTCCCATGGAGGATAGAAAGTTAGCCATATTGGTTATCACTAGCGATGAGTGAATATACTCGTTACTATTCGCTACTTGCACGGATAGTGCAGTATTCACAATACTCGCTACTCAGTGAGTATAGCTGGTGCTCGTGAGTGATGTGTCCATCGTTATCGATCTGATGCAAATTGACAGCTCCCTTTAGTAAACAATGGGAGCTGGCACCTTCCTGAATGCCTCTTGAATGTTAGGGTCTCTCTGGGGGGCACAGCAAGGTGTTTTATGCAGTACAAATGTAAAAAAGCCCATCCTCTCACCTTGTCCCAGAAAGACTTGTTTTATGGCCGGATGTGTTTGGGCAGATCCAATCACTAATTGACTGACACTAGACTCGCTATTCAGATGAATATGCGAGCAGGGGTGAACTAAACCTCCCCGCCGCCTGAGGCCGAGAGCGGGGGTGCTAGCAGTCCGGAGGCAAGAGTGAAGAGCGGGTGAGGGGGCAGGAATGCTAGCAGTCCGGCGGTGGGATTGGAGAGCAGAGGGGGGGTGCTAGCAGTCCGGCAGCGGGATATTGAAGAGCAGGGGGGGGGGTTTGTATAGTTGGTGGGGGGTGCTAGCCAGCAGTCCGGTGTGTGCTCATACCTTCTTGTTGTGGAGGCAAGTAGAAAGGAAGCCGCCACTATGTGCAGGGTGTCGCCCACCTGCAGCGTTGCCGCTCCCTGCCTCCTTGCCGCCTGAGCAGATGGCTCAACTTGTCTAATGGATGCTGCAGCCCTGTATGCAAGTATTAAAACTACTCACTATGAATCTCCCGAAGCTGAGTATTTCACTGTATACTCATCACTAGATATCATATCATCTAGGTTTGCTAGAAGTAGAAGCAACTAAGGAATGGTAGTCTAGAAATCAGTAAAATATTTCCTGTTTTATATTTGTAATATTTTACTATCATACTACAACTCAACATCATAAAAGGGATTTCCATTTTTCATAAACATAAATGGATTTTTTTCATGAAGACAACCCATGTGCACATGTTCTATCAGGACATATAATGCTAGGAAGGAGTAATGGCCCAATTGGTTTTATCCAAGAAAAAAAAGAAAAATAAATGATCATATGTGCTCACCTTGGTGGATGAAATAAGGCATATAAATGACCGGTATTGAGATCCACAGACTCAAAGAGCCGTTAAGTAGGAGAGAAAGATGAATAGTAGTTATTCTGTGCTGCCGGTCAATAATGATGCTGTATGTTATTAAAAATTGTGGTTTATTGATTCAACTCGCTTCAAAGTTGCCTCACTTCTTCATCAAGAAAAAAAACACAAATTGAGGTTTTTCTTTTTCTTAATTAAGAAGTGAGGCAACTTTGAAATGCGTTGAATCAATAAACCAATTTTTTGAATAACGCACGGCTTCATTATTGACCAGCGGCGCAGAATAACCACTAAGTGTATTTTTCTCCTATTAGGATACACAATAGAGGTGGTCCCTCAATGGGAACCCACTCTGGACAAGAACAGAGATTAAGTCTATGTCAATGGCTGGAAGTTCTTGTCTACTTGAGCCATGCCTGTATTACAGGGACTTCAGTTTATCTGAATGGTTGCCATGTAATACTACATTTCCTCTACAACAACCCCTGGCTGGCACTACCGCTGTTTGCCGTGGAGTGCCAAGACCAGGGCTCCAGGCGGTCAGCTAATTTACCACTAGAGTTAAATTATGAATAGAGTTATCTATGATGAGATTATCCATCTAAGTAATAACTATATAGTTATTGTCCTCTATTTTACATAATGAATTGCAGAAAATTACAATATGGAACTCGCAAGTCAACATAGTACAGGGTATCCTGAAAATCACACATGACCTTGTAGTGTGAAAATCAGAACAATATCACGGTGAGATATGATTGCATCTTTGTGAATATTACACGATTCTCTGTGCTGATTGGCCCAGTAGTGAAACCATAATATAAAAAATAATAGAAAATAAATCTTTTTTCAAAGTAATCATCTCCCTAAAAACACAACAGTCCACATGAATAAACACAAAATAGGTGAGAAAGTATCAATCTGTTATGACAGTTTGTAAATTTCTGAAGGCCCCGAGCACTTTAACTAATACAGACAACAATCATCATTTGTGTCAGTGAAAGGGATGTGGCTGACAATGTACAACCAATTTATGGACATTATCCATCACTACTTAGCGGTGTGATAGAGAAAATTGTGCTATACATCTCATGCATTTTTCTAAGCCTCTTTTTTCCTAATAATCTTTTTACTATCGACACAATCTTTAGCAAAGTGTTAGTAAAGAATCAGTAAATGAGCAGAAATCTTTACCTATAGAAACCAGCTTGATATGTTCTCTGTCCAAAAATTCCAGCGCCACAGAGACATTCTCCAGCTTCATCTGCCTGAAGTTTGGTCTAGAGTGGTACTTTCTGTACATCTTCTTCTGACTCAGTACCTCTAGCAGGGCTATAAGTTTGAGACCATCACTTAGGTCTTTCTGAAGGTCCCCTATGCGCTTATTCATACATTTGAGATGTTCATTGCACCACCTTGTGAAGGTGTTCTGCTGGATCTTCTTCCAGGGGGCATCTTCTGCCAGGTCCTTCTCTGTAGCTGGCATCTCGTCTGCTTCCTCGCCCTGGTACTGCTGATGTTGGTCGTAGTAATCGTTGGTGCTCATGGTGACTTTTTATTTGGAGCTTTCTGCTTTTTATATGGGGATCAACAAGGGTGGAGAAAAAAAAGAGGGTGTAAAAACTTCTGGATCCAAACCCACACTGTGAAATCGAGTTCAAACTGCTGAAACAGAGCTCAGCAATCAAATTAGTTCCCTTATTATTCGTCCTCTTGTTGGAAACAGTGAGATGTTTCTTGGCAAGTTTGAATTAACCCTTTCACGCCTCCCCACGAGTAGTGGGACAGAGTTGGGAGGGATGTGAGAGTTATCAGAGCGCAGTAGGCTTCCACCTTTCTACTCCTTCCTGTCTTCTGTTTCCTTTCAGGGAATCCTTTCTTTGTGGAGAGCAGAGGTGCCCAGATAAATAAAGCAGAACTGTGAGACAGATGACAAATGTAAAATAATACAGCAGAAAAGCTGGCCCAAGAGAAGATATCCCAGCAAACAGGAAGAAAGAGCTGGAGAGACAGCTGACAGCTGAAAGCAGAGGGATTTAGCAACTTGTTTGAAAGTGTGGAGTCCTGGATGGAGATGGTTTTAAAGAAAACTGATCCCCCCTCCCTCTTTAGTCTCCTCTTAGCTTCCCTCCTCCCAAACGTCAGAGGCATGGACTCCCAGGAATGCCTTAGCCATGACCATATACAACTAAGATGAGTATTTTCTAATCCCTAGTGAGATAATAAGCCAGAGCTGGATTGGGTGCTATGGATAGCGGGACCTGTGATTGGTTTCCATGGACCATGCTCCAACTGCTTGTAACATCTCAGTATTTTTAGCTACCCCATGTCAGTGAGGTCTGTCTGTGAAGGGAGAGGGGGCAGAGGGAAAGGATCTTACAACACAAGTTAACAAAAGCAGCAGATGTAATGCAAGGGAGACCCCCACCTCCCAAAATGAATCACCTCCCCCAAGCATATTGCCATTAATATGCCAGACGCATATGCCAGTATATGGCAAACCTATGTTTAATATGGAAAAGTTACAGTCACTTTAATCATTTTACAATACACAGATTTAGTGTAGGGACACAGACGGGGCTACGACTCTATATATTGTGTCTATGGTGACTTTTTGTTATGTCTTTCGTAAACCACCGATATGTGTATTTGGTGAAGTCATGATACATTTCGCGATGTCATAATGTGTGTAAACGTTTTGACTTCTACGGCGTGTTAGCACATAAAATGTATGTATCGTAATATACGACTACGTCTCGGAGAAAAGTCTGCCACGATTTTAGAATGGTTTTCAGAAGTCACGATTCATTGCCCCCAGAATATTTCTATTAATTCAATGAAAGAAAGTTCCCAGCTGTCAATGGTCCTGTAACATATTTATTTGTGTAGCTGTAACCAGTGAAGTAGTGCTGCAGAACAAAGCTGAAGGAGACGGGCATCTGTGCCGCACAGGCAGAGTTTATTTTCTAATGTCGCTTTTAATAAAAAGTAGAAGAATATGAATTGAACTCGCTGTCAGCTGGAAAAAATAAAGAAGAATCTGATCTGATTGTGATCTGCTTGGAATATTCTGTGCATTCTGGATTATTCCATGAAACAAACGTAGAAATCTATTTAGTCATTCAGGCTTTTTAGATCTGAATGGTGTGTGCTGGGTCATCTTTCCAGTCATTGGACTTCACTGTGGTTCCATTGTATTCTCCTTAGTAAGTATTCCCCAGATAGAAAGGCAGTCATGCACTTAGTGCTGCTGGAGGTACCCCCTTGGTGACTTCATTCTGGAAGGGTTAAAGAGAAAACAGTGACTCACAAAATATTTCCTTGGTTTAACTAAGCTGCAGGCATGGAACATGTTAATGTAGGTCACTATCTGTCTGGGAATGCTCATTATGTTTGTTCAGCAGAATGGGGATTTCCTCTAGACTTCCATTAAGGATCCCCATTAACTATTTTTACAAACCATGGGGCACTGTATACTAATAAACTATCTGAAGGCTGTCCCATCCAAACAGCTTCTTCCCATAAGCTTCCTACTTAGGCTCGTCCTCTATGAGCAAGAGCAGAAAGGCATAGTAAAAATCTACTTTTCCATTTCCAAAATGTGATCACAGCAATGAAATAAGTATTGAACATGTCACAAGTTTGCTAAGTATATTTTCAAAGTTGCTATTGACATGAATTTCTCACCAGATGTCAGTAACAACCCATCCAATCCACACAGGCAAAGAAATCAATAAATTTAGTGATTTGTAATAACGAGAAATGACACCGGGAAAAAATATTAAACACACTTACTGAAATTTACTTAATACTTCATTCAAAAGCCTTTGTTGGTGATGACAGCTTCAAGATACCTCTGGATGAAGAAACTAGTGGCCTCCCCTATAGCACTCTTGAACTCCTTCAATCTACCCTATACTCTGCTGCCCGACTAATCCACGTATCTCCCCACTATTCCCCAGTCTCTCCTCTCTGCCAAGACCTTCACTGGCTTCCCATTACCCAGAGACTCCAGTTCAAAACCCTAACCATGACATACAAAGCCATTCACCACCTGTCTCCTCCATACATCTGTGGCATAGTCTCCCTGTTCTTGCTTATGCGCAACCCGTGATCCTCTCAAGATCTCCTTCACTACTCCCCTCTCATCTCTTCTTCCACAATCACTTACAAGATTTCTCCCGTGTATCCCCCATACTCTGGAACTCTCTGCCCCAACACATCAGACTATCGCCTACCCTGGAAACCTTTAAAAAGAACCTGAACACCCACCTCTTCCTACAAGCCTACAACCTGAATTGATTCTCAGTGCACCAACTGCTGCACAACCCACTCTACACTCACCTACTGGATCCTCATCCATCTCTTGCAGATTGTGAGCTGTAGCGGGCAGGGTCCTCTCTCCTCCTGTACCTGTGTGTGCCTTGTACTTTTAATGATCATTGTACTTGTCTATGTATGCCCTTTTCACATGTAAAGCACCATGGAATAAATGCTGCTATAATAATAATTAATAATAATAAGAATAATGCATTGCTCAGGTGTGATTTTGGTCAATTCTCCTCCACAAACATTCTTCAAATCCTGGAGGGTCTGTAGGCTCCTTGTGTGAACTTACAGCTTTAATTCCTTCCATGTATTTTCTATTGGATTCAGGTCGGGCAATTGGCTGGGTCTTTCTAGCAGCTTAAGGCTGGTTTCACATTGCGATTTTGGAGGATCCATGGCTGCCCGCCACGGATCCGATTTGGCCCCCATGTTATCCTATGGGGATCGGATCGGATTTGGCCTAATTGCCATCCAATTTTGTGGGATCCAGTTTGTGTCCGATTTTTTGCTGTACCCAAAATCGGACACTGCTCCGATTTTGGTCGCAGAAAAAAATCGTACACAAATCAGATCTGACAAAATCGGATGGCAATTAGGCCAAATCCGATCTGATCCTCAGCCTTAAACATGAGGGCCAATGGAGCTCAAGTCTGAGAAAAGGCAGGATTGTTTCTTGGACCCGGTTTTAGTGTACTGTGCATGCTCAGTACACTAAAACTGCTCCTAACTATCTAATTTCACTTCACTAATTTCATTTTAATCATTTCTTTTACTTAATTTTGCTTCCGCAATGTATGTATATACATTGCGGAAGCAAAATTAAGTAAAAGAACTGATTAAAAATTAAAAAATCTCTATGCTCACCTGTCCGGGACCCACCGATGGCTCCAGCAAGCTGCGGTGTGACTACAGGACCTGTTGTGACGTCACATCCCTATCAGCTGATCGGGTCACATGACGGGTTACTGCAGTAACTGCGGTCATGTGACCCGATGACGCTGCCGGGTTGTGACGTCACGGCAGGTCCTGTAGTCACACTGCAGAATGGTGCAGCCATCGGTGGATCCCGGACAGGTGAGCATAGAGATTTTTTTATTTTCAATAATTTCTTTTTCTACTTTTCACTTCCGCAATGTATGTACCGTATATACATTGAGGAAGTGAAAGGGCCCTGCACAGCTCTTTCTGTATCTGGTCCCGTGATAATCACGGACCTGGACACAGAAAAGGTCACCTCCTGTGGTGTCCTTTCCTGTCCGTAGGGTCCTACAAAAAGTAGGATCCCATGGACAGGAAAAAATAAGCAATGTGAACCCAGCCTAAGTTCTTTTTCTATAATAATAATAATAATTTTTATTTATATAGCGCCAACATATTCCGCAGCGCTTCACAATACAAAGTTCACATTTAAACAATCATAAGAAACAATTAGAAAATACAATACAATGCCAAAAACAATACAATACAAAGCATAACATAATACAATAATTAGAGCAAAAAATGGCAACCCTGCTAATAAGAGCTTACAATCTAACAATGATAGTATAATCAACTTGAGGAGATGAGGAAACAGCTAGGAGCAGAATAAGTGGCGACAACACGTTATGTGTGATCCACTTGAGACGGAGCGGATAGGCTATGTCTAGATGACTGACTAGGGATCATGATAGACCGCCCTAAAAAGATGTGTTTAGGGATCGCCTAAAACTATCTAAGTTGTGGATACACCTAATTTCTTGGGGGAGAGCATCCCAAAGAATTGGTGCGGCTCAGGAGAAGTCTTGGAGACGGGAGTGGGAGGTTCGGATTAATGCAGAAGTGAGTCTAAAGTCACTTCCAAAGCGAAGAGAACCGGTGGGGTGATAGACAGAGATGAGGGAGGAGATGTATGGGGGTGCTGCACTGTGAAGAGCTTTGTGGGTGAGAACAAGTAGTTTGAAATGGATCCTATAGTGAATAGGCAGCCAGTGTAATGACTGGCATAGAGCAGAAGCGTCTGAGTAACGATTAGCTAGATAGGTAATCCTGGCTGCTGCAATAAGAATGGACTGGAGAGGGGACAGTCTAGTGCGGGGAAGGCCAACTAAGAGAGAATTACAATAGTCAAGGCGGGATTGAATCAGGGCCACAGTGAGGGTTTTTGTGGTGTCCAAGGTGAGAAAGGGGCGGATTCTGGAGATGCTCTTCAGGTGCAAGCGGCAAGAGCAGGCGAGATTGTATATATGGGGGTGAAGGAAAGATCAGAGTCAAACATAACACCCAGACAGCGAGCCTGCTGACTAGGCACTATTGTGGTGCCGCACACTGAGAGAGAGATGTCATATTTAGGGAGGTTAGTGGAGGGCGGGACCAGAAGTAGTTCAGTTTTGGAAAGATTAAGTTTCAGGTAGAGAGCGGACATGATATTGGAAACTGCGGTTAGACAGTCATTGGTGTTCTTTATTAGAGCGGGAGTAAGGTCAGGGGAAGAAGTGTATAATTGTGTGTCATCAGCATAGAGATGGTACTGAAAACCAAATCTGCTGATGGTCTGTCCAATCGGGGCCGTGTAGAGAGAGAAGAGGAGAGGTCCAAGGACTGAACCCTGAGGGACTCCAATAGTGAGAGGAAGAGGGGAGGAAGTGGAGCCAGCAAATGATACACTGAAAGAGCGGTCAGAAAGATAGGAAGAGAACCAGGAGAGAGCAGTGTCCTTGATGCCGATGGAGTGCAGCATGGAGAGTAGGAGATGGTGGTCAACAGTGTCAAAGGCTGCAGAGAGATCAAGTAGGATAAGCAGAGAGTGGTGACCATTACGTTTTGCCGTCAGAAGGTCATTGGTCACTTTGGTGAGAGCAGTTTCTGTAGAATGTAGGGGCGGAAACCAGACTGTAATGGGTCTAGAAGAGAGTGAGTGGAGAGGTAATGGGTGAGGCGGGAGTAGACCAGGCGCTCCAGGAGTTTAGAGATGAAGGGGAGATTGGAAACTGGTCTGTAGTTGTTTGTGTAGGAAGGGTCTAGAGAAGATTTCTTTAATAGAGGAGTGATGATTGAGTGTTTGAAGGAGGAGGGGAAGACGCCAGAAGAGAGGGAGAGATTGAAGATTTTAGTTAAGTGAGTGGTGACCACCGGAGAGAGGGTCTGAAGTAGATGTGAAGGGATGGGGTCAGCAGTGCATGTGGTGGGACGAGAGGAAGAGAGGAGCCTGGAGACTTCTTCTTCTGTGACCGGGTCAAAAGTAGTGAGTGATCCGCAGGAAATGTGGGGAGAGGTAGGGGTAACAGCAATTTGAGGTTGGAAGTTGATTTCCTGACGGATGTTTTCTATTTTCTCTGTGAAGTGGGAAGCCAGGTCATCAGCACAGAGGTCAGTGATGGGGGCCTGCACGTTCGAACTGAGGAGAGAGTGAAAGGTGTCAAAGAGTTCTTTTGGGTTGTTGGATAGTGAGGAGATCAAAATGGTGAAGTAGGTCTGTTTGGCAAGGTGAAGGGCAGAGTTGTAAGTTCTCAGCATAAATTTGTAGTGAATGAAGTTTTCTGGAGTGCAGCTTTTCCTCCATAGACGTTCAGCACTCCTAGAGCATCGCTGGAGGAATCGAGTTTGTGATGTGAGCCAGGGCTGTTTTACTTTGTGTTTGGAGGTTTTGAGGGTGAGGGGTGCCATTTGGTCCAGGGTCCTTCTGAGAGAGTCATTTAAGTGATTGACTGCCAAATTGGGACAGGAAAATGAGGAGATTGGAGACAGTGATGAGTGTAGAGAGTCTGTGAATGTGTGAGGGTTTATGGCCTGTAGATTTCTGAATCTGTGATATGTAGGAATGTGCTGGGATGAGCGAGGGTTAGTGAGTGAGAAGGAGAGAATGTTGTGGTCAGAGAGGGGAAGTTCTAAATTATCTAAGGGGGAGGTTGAGCAGAGCCGGACAAAGATCAGGCAAGGGTGTTACCATCCTTGTGTGTCATCGAGGTTGAGAGCTGCGAGAGGCCAAGAGATGTAGTTAGAGATAGGAGCTGAAATGCAGATGAGGAGATGGGGCTGTTTGTGGGGATGTTGAAGTCTCCCAGAATAAGGGTTGGTAATTCTGAGGACATGAAATGTGGCAGCCATGCGGAGAAATGGTCGAGGAATTGGGTGGGTGACCCTCGGGGGCGGTATACCACCGCTACTCTAAGGGGGAGGGGATGGAAGAGCCTAATTGTGTGGACCTCAAAAGAGGGGAATGAGAGTGATGGAGCTGGGGGGATGACCTGGAAAGTACATTCTGGGGACAGGAGTAAGCCAACTCCACCACCATGTCTGTTCCCAGGTCTTGGGGAATGAGAGAAGTGCAAGCCGCCATAAGAAATAGCGGCCGGGGACACTGTGTCTGAATCCTGGATCCAGGTTTCAGTGAGGACCAGCAGATTAAGGGAGTTAGTGAGAAAGTAGTTATGAATGAGTGGAAGTTTGTTACATACAGACCGTGGATTCCAGAGAGCACAATTAAAACCAATTGAGAGTTTCCTTGGTTGTGTGTTTGGGATCATTGTCTGGCTGAAAGGTCCTCCCTCATTTTATCTTCATTATCCTTGTAAATGAGAGTAGATTTTTATGAAGAATGTTTCTGTACATTTGTCCATTGATCCTTCCTTCAATCATGTGAAGTTTGCAAATGCCTTATGCTGAAAAACAGCTTCCACCTACAAACTTCACTAGTGGTATAATCCAAAAAGTTACATTTTGGTCTTATCTGACCAGGCTATATTATCCCAGTATTTCACAGACTTGTCTAAATGTTATTGAACCAGCTTTAATTGCACTTGAGAGTGCCTTTAGCTCAACAATGGAGTCTTGTGTGGTGAGCATGCATATATATCTGGATTCACCTCCAATGAGCTGGGGTGTAATGGCAGCCAACTGTCACCGTGGTCTCTCCGGCATGCAGGCCGTCCTCAACATAATAAGAAGAGGTTAAACTTGTGGATGGGAGTGCAGGATCAGCGTGCATCAGAGTAAAACTCATGTTTATTGGAGCACTAGCTGTGAGCCCGATTCTAAAGAATCGGGAGTCTAGAATCTGTATATAATATTTTTAAGAGTTGTAAATAATAGACTTAAACACCAGCCGGGGGAGCAAGAACAGCGGGGGTGAGGATGGAGCGAGCGGGGCAGGATGGAGCGAGCGGGGCAGGATAGTGGATGGTGGAGCAGGATGGAGGCGGAGGGGCAGGATGGAGGCGGAGGGGCAGGATGGAGCCGGAGGGGCAGGATGGAGCCGGAGGGGCAGGATGGAGCCGGAGGGGCAGGATGGAGGTGAGTGGCGCAGGATGGACCAAGCGAGGCAGGATGGCGAAGGCGAGGCAGGATGGAGACGGCAGGGCAGGATGGTGGCGGGGGGCAGGATGGAGGCGCTCCTCCAGACCCCCTCCGCTCCCCGCGGCCGCCGTCCCTCTGGGCCTCCACTCTGTGCGGCCCCCCTCCCTCTGGGCCAGCACCCCCCCTCCCCCCCGGAACTTCATGGTGATAATAAAAAAAAAAAAAACCTCAGTGAGGATACTTACCCTCCGGCGGCTCGCTCCACCTGTCTTGTAGCTTCCAGGACAGGACCTGTCGTTGGCTGGGAAACTGATGAGCTTGGGTCAGTGGGCAAAGCGGGGGTGAGTGGGCAGAGTGGGGGATGAGTGGGCAGAGCAGGGGTTAGTGGGCAGAGTCATTGGGCAGAGCAGGGGTCAGTGGGGATAATCAGTAGTCAGAGCAGGGTGAGTAGGCAGAGTGGGGGATGAGTGGGCAGAGCAGGGGTTAGTGGGCAGAGTCATTGGGCAGAGCAGGGGTCAGTGGGGATAATCAGTAGTCAGAGCAGGGTGAGTAGGCAGAGCTGGGTGAGTGGGCTGAGCTGGGGTGAGTGGGCAGAGTGGGGGGTCAATGGGCAGAGTGGGGGGTCAGTGAGCAGGATTGGGGGGTGAGTGGGCAGAGCAGGGTGAGAGCGGGGGTCAGTGGTCAGAGCAGGGGTTAGTGGGCAGAGTGATTGGGCAGAGCAGGGGTCAGTAGGCACAGCAGGGGTTAGTGTGAAAAATTAGTGGGCAGAGCAGGGGTGAGTGGGCAGAGCAGGGGTGAGTGGGCAGAGTCAGTGAGCAGAGCAGGGGTCAGCGGGCAGAGCGGGGTGACTGGGCAGAGCAGGGTTTAGTGGGCAGAGCATGGTCAGTGGGCAGTGTGAGGGGTCAGTGGGCCGAGCAGGGTGAGTGTGAGGGGTGAGTGGGCAGAGCAGGGTCAGTGGGCAGTGTGAGGGGTCAGTGGGCCGAGCGGGGTCAGTGGGCAGAGTGGGGGTGAGTGGGCAGAGAGGGGGTGAGTGGGCAGAGAGGGGGTCAGGGAGCAGAGAGGGGGTCAGGGAGCAGAGAGTGGGGTGAGTGGGCAGAGCAGGATGAGTGGGCAGAGCAGGGTCAGTGGGCAGAGTGTGGGTGAGGGGGCAGAGAGGGGGTCAGGGGGAAGAGTTGGGGGGTCAGTGGTCAGAGTGGGGGTCAGTGGTCAGAGTGGGGGTCAGTGGTCAGAGTGGGGTCAGGGGCAGAGTGGGGGTCAGTGGGCAGATGGGGGTCAGGGGGAAGAGTTGGGGGGTCAGTGGGCAGAGTGGGGTTAGTGGTCAGAGTGGGGGTCAATGGTCAGAGTGGGGGTCAGGGCAGAGTGGGGGTCAGGGGCAGAGTGGGGGTCAGGGGTAGAGTAGGGGGTCAGTGGGCAGATTGGGGGTCAGTGGGCAGAGTGGGGGTCAGTGGGCAGAGTGGGGGTCAGTGGGCAGAGTGGGGGTGAGGGGGCAGAGAGGGGGGTCAGGGGGAAGAGTTGGGGTGTCAGGGGGAAGAGTAGGGGGGTGAGTGGTCAGAGTGGGGGTGAGGGGGCAGAGAGGGGGTCAGGGGGAAGAGTTGGGGGTCAGGGGAAGAGTAGGGGTTGAGTTGTCAGAGTGGGGGTCAGGGGCAGAGTGGGGGTGAGGGGGCAGAGTGGGGGTGAGGGGGCAGAGTGGGGGTGAGGGGAAGAGTTGGGGGTCAGGGGAAGAGTTGGGGGGTCAGTGGGCAGAGTAGGGGGTGAGTGGTCAGAGCAGGGTCAGGGGCAGAGTGGGGGTCAATGGGCAGAGTGGGGGTGAGGGGGCAGAGAGGGGGTCAGGGGAAGAGTTGGGGGGTGAGTGGGCAGAGTTGGGGGGTCAGTGTGGGGGTGAGTGGGCAGAGTTGGGGGTCAGTGTGGGGGTGAGTGGGCAGAGTTAGGGGTCAGTGTGGGGGTGAGTGGGCAGAGCAGGGCCAGGGGCAGAGTGGGGGTCAGTGGGCAGAGTTGGGGGTCAGTGGGCAGAGCGGGGGTGAGGGAGCAGATCGTGGGTCAGTGTGTAGCGCAGGGGATGAGTAGGCAGAGGAGGTTAGACCGGGACAGGACCTTTGATGACGTCACGGTCATGTGATCTGTGACTCCGCCCATCATCGTGAGGTCATCAGAGGTCCTGAAGCCCCATGAAAAGATCGCGGCTGGCTGGATTGAGCTGTGGTAAGAGTCGGGGGGGGGGTGACCAGAGAGTGGGGGGGTCTGTGCTGACAGGCAGGGGGTGACCGAGAGTGGGGGGTCTGTGCTGACAGGCGGGGGGTGACCGGAGAGTGGAGGGGTCTGTGCTGACAGGCGGGGGTGACCGGAGAGTGGGGGGGTCTGTGCTGACAGGCGGGGGGTGACCGGAGAGTGGGGGGTCTGTGCTGACAGGCGGGGGGTGACCGGAGAGTGGGGGGGTCTGTGCTGACAGGCGGGGGTGACCGGAGAGTGGGGGGTCTGTGCTGACAGGCGGGGGGTGACCGGAGAGTGGGGGGGTCTGTGCTGACAGGCGGGGGGTGACCGGAGAGTGGGGGGGTCTGTGCTGACAGGCGGGGGTGACCGGAGAGTGGGGGGGTCTGTGCTGACAGGCGGGGGGTGACCGGAGAGTGGAGGGGTCTGTGCTGACAGGCGGGGGTGACCGGAGAGTGGGGGGGTCTGTGCTGACAGGCGGGGGTGACCGGATGAGTGGGGGGTCTGTGCTGACAGGCGGGGGGTGACCGGAGAGTGGGGGGTCTGTGCTGACAGGCGGGGGTGACGGAGAGTGGGGGGGTCTGTGCTGACAGGCGGGGGGTGACCGGAGAGTGGGGGGGTCTGTGCTGACAGGCGGGGGGTGACGGAGAGTGGGGGGTCTGTGCTGACAGGCGGGGGTGACCGGAGAGTGGGGGGTCTGTGCTGACAGGCGGGGGTGACCGGAGAGTGGGGGGGTCTGTGCTGACAGGCGGGGGGTGACCGAGAGTGGGGGGTCTGTGCTGACAGGCGGGGGTGACCGAGAGGTGGGGGGTCTGTGCTGACAGGCGGGGGGTGACCGGAGAGTGGGGGGTCTGTGCTGACAGGCGGGGGGTGACCGGAGAGTGGGGGGTCTGTGCTGACAGGCGGGGGGTGACCGGAGAGTGGGGGGGTCTGTGCTGACAGGCGGGGGGTGACCGGAGAGTGGGGGGTCTGTGCTGACAGGCGGGGGTGACCGAGAGTGGAGGGGTCTGTGCTGACAGGCGGGGGTGACCGGAGAGTGGGGGGTCTGTGCTGACAGGCGGGGGTGACCGGAGAGTGGGGGGGTCTGTGCTGACAGGCGGGGGTGGACCGGAGAGTGGGGGTCTGTGCTGACAGGCGGGGGGTGACCGGAGAGTGGGGGGGTCTGTGCTGACAGGCGGGGGTGACCGAGAGGTGGGGGGGTCTGTGCTGACAGGCGGGGGGTGACCGGAGAGTGGGGGGTCTGTGCTGACAGGCGGGGGTGACCGGAGAGTGGGGGGTCTGTGCTGACAGGCGGGGGGTGACCGGAGAGTGGGGGGTCTGTGCTGACAGGCGGGGGTGACCGGAGAGTGGGGGGGTCTGTGCTGACAGGCGGGGGGTGACCGGAGAGTGGGGGGTCTGTGCTGACAGGGGGGGGTGACCGGAGAGTGGGGGGGTCTGTGCTGACAGGCGGGGGGTGACCGGAGAGTGGGGGGTCTGTGCTGACAGGCGGGGGGACGGAGAGTGGGGGGTCTGTGCGACAGGCGGGGGGGTGACCGGAGAGTGGGGGGGTCTGTGCTGACAGGCGGGGGGTGACCGGAGAGTGGGGGGTCTGTGCTGACAGGCGGGGGTGACCGGAGAGTGGGGGGGTCTGTGCTGACAGGCGGGGGGTGACCGGAGAGTGGGGGGGTCTGTGCTGACAGGCGGGGGGTGACCGGAGAGTGGGGGGTCTGTGCTGACAGGCGGGGGGTGACCGGAGAGTGGGGGGTCTGTGCTGACAGGCGGGGGGTGACCGGAGAGTGGGGGGTCTGTGCTGACAGGCGGGGGGTGACCGGAGAGTGGGGGGGTCTGTGCTGACAGGCGGGGGTGACCGGAGAGTGGGGGGGTCTGTGCTGACAGGCGGGGGGTGACCGGAGAGTGGGGGGGTCTGTGCTGACAGGCGGGGGTGACCGAGAGTGGGGGGTCTGTGCTGACAGGCGGGGGTGACCGGAGAGTGGGGGGTCTGTGCTGACAGGCGGGGGGTGACCGGAGAGTGGGGGGTCTGTGCTGACAGGCGGGGGGTGACCGGAGAGTGGGGGGTTGTGCTGACAGGCGGGGGGTGACCGGAGAGTGGGGGGGTCTGTGCTGACAGGCGGGGGTGACCGGAGAGTGGGGGGTCTGTGCTGAAAAGGCGGGGGGTGACGGAGAGGTGGGGGGGTCTGTGCTGACAGGCGGGGGGTGACCGGAGAGTGGGGGGGTCTGTGCTGACAGGCGGGGGGTGACCGGAGAGTGGGGGGGTCTGTGCTGACAGGCGGGGGTGACCGAGAGAGTGGGGGGGTCTGTGCTGACAGGCGGGGGGTGACCGGAGAGTGGGGGGGTCTGTGCTGACAGGCGGGGGTGACCGGAGAGTGGGGGGTCTGTGCTGACAGGCGGGGGGTGACGAGAGGGGGGGGGTCTGTGCTGACAGGCGGGGGGTGACCGGAGAGTGGGGGGGTCTGTGCTGACAGGCGGGGGGTGACCGGAGAGTGGGGGGTCTGTGCTGACAGGCGGGGGTGACCGGAGAGTGGGGGGGTCTGTGCTGACAGGCGGGGGGTGACCGGAGAGTGGGGGGGTCTGTGCTGACAGGCGGGGGGTGACCGAGAGTGGGGGGGTCTGTGTGACAGGCGGGGGTGACCGAAGAGTGGGGGGGTCTGTGCTGACAGGCGGGGGGTGTACCGGAGAGTGGGGGGGTCTGTGCTGACAGGCGGGGGGTGACCGGAGAGTGGGGGGTCTGTGCTGACAGGCGGGGGTGACCGGAGAGTGGGGGGGTCTGTGCTGACAGGCGGGGGGTGGACCGGAGAGTGGGGGGGTCTGTGCTGACAGGCGGGGGTGACCGGAGAGTGGGGGGTCGTGTGCTGACAGGCGGGGGGTGACCGGAGAGTGGGGGGGCTGTGCTGACAGGCGGGGGGGTGACCGGAGAGTGGGGGGGTCTGTGCTGACAGGCGGGGGTGACCGGAGAGGGGGGGGTCTGTGTGACAGGGGGGGTGACCGGAGAGTGGGGGGGTCTGTGCTGACAGGCGGGGGGTGACCGGAGAGTGGGGGGGTCTGTGCTGACAGGCGGGGGGTGACCGGAGAGTGGGGGGGTCTGTGGTGACAGGCGAGGGGTGACCGGAGAGTGGAGGGGTCTGTGCTGACAGGCGGGGGGTGACCGGAGAGTGGGGGGGTCTGTGCTGACAGGCGGGGGTGACCGGAGAGTGGGGGGGTCTGTGCTGACAGGCGGGGGGTGACCGGAGAGTGGGGGGGTCTGTGCTGACAGGCGGGGGTGACCGAAGAGTGGGGGGGTCTGTGATGACAGGCGGGGGGTGACCGGAGAGTGGGGGGGTCTGTGCTGACAGGCGGGGGGTGACCGGAGAGTGGAGGGGTCTGTGCTGACAGGCGGGGGGTGACCGGAGAGTGGGGGGGTCTGTGCTGACAGGCGGGGGGTGACCGGAGAGTGGGGGGGTCTGTGCTGACAGGCGGGGGGTGACCGGAGAGTGGGGGGGTCTGTGCTGACAGGCGGGGGGTGACCGGAGAGTGGAGGGGTCTGTGCTGACAGGCGGGGGGTGACCGGAGAGTGGAGGGGGGCTATGGTGACAGGCGGGGGGGTGATGGGGCAGCGGGGGGAAGTGTTGTGACAGGCGGGGGGTGAGCGGGCAGTGGAGCGCGGCCAGGAGGAGCTTCACTATATCTTATCCTTCTTATATATACTTGGCGAAGCGCACTTCCGTTTGGCAGCCACGTCCACGACGACGGAAGTAGCACCGAATATGACGGAAGTGAGCTACGGCAAGTATATATAAGATACACCCTCACTGACCCCTAACTGTCATTGTCTGGCAGTTGGGCCCTACTGGGACCACGCAGGACACTATGCCCCACGTGACGGCACAGACTTTGCTGTGTCCCAACAGAGACCACAGCAAAGGCTCTGGCTGGCCTCCTTTCTCTTTAGCACCACTCAATCCAAGGAGAGCACTTTTGCTCCTCATGGGCTTGGCAGTAGTTCTTCTATAGAGGCTGCTAAACACCAAACTTCACAATAGCCTTTGTACTAGTCACATCTGCATGTATAAAAGTAGCTAAAGAGCTGATTTCCCACACCACTACAGTTTACAGATATTTGTGGTGCCTAATTATGCATGGTGCCACATATAGGCCATGGATGTTGAGTGCATTACTTATTATTTTCTTTAAAACAATTGTAACTGCTCATTTAAGGTCTTTCTGTATCTCAGCACATGTAATTCTTGGCTCTTGGACAACTGTTAATCCATTTCTCTTCTCCGTCTGAAATCTTGAGGGGAGCACAAAATTGAGTCCGGTTTATGGTGAAATGATCTTTCTTCTTCCAGATTATGACCCCAACAGTGCTCACTGTAACCTTCAGTAGTTTACACATTTTTGCCAATAGTATAGTTTGCAACAATAAGGTTGCGAAGATCATTAGACAGTTCAATGATTTTAACCATCATGAGATGTGTCTTGTTTGCCTCCTCGGTAATGCGACACCTTTTTATAGAAAGCGAATGTAAATGAACTGATATTCACTGTGCTATTGAAGTAGTAAAAGAATCCACCCTATCTATAAAAAAGAAAGATGGCAAAAGAACATTTTGCTAAATTAAATAAATTTAAAGGGGATGTCTAGTCTGAAGTAATAATTCTGCAGTCACATAGAGTGACATGCACTGTGTGCTGCAAGTATTCGCTGGTTTGTAAACTAGGAAAGGATTGCACTTATATGATATGTATGTTCCCAGCAATAACATGACTAGTGGATGCGCCCTCACTCAAAACAAGTGTATGGAGCGGGCGTGTCCAAATAGTAGGCATGGCTATCTAGTGGGTATGGACTTTTATAGAGCAATTCCACGCCCACTAGCTGGGTTCTGGCTGGAAACATGCATGCCGTATAATTGTGGTCCATTCCCAACTTAGAACACCGTGAATCCTCCCTGCTTGGACTAGGAGGATTGATAAGTTTTCAGTCACATAGAGTAACTGTAGAATTATCATTTTAGACTGGACAACCCCTTTAAATCTCCTGGTCCACATGAATTACATCCTAGGGTACTGAAAGAGATAGCAGAAATAATTGCACAACCACTAGATAAAATCTTTGAAAATTCCTGGAGAACAGGAAAAGTCCCAGAAGATTAGAGAAGGGCAAATGTTGTCCCTATCTTCAATAAAAGAAAGAAGATGGAGCTAGGAAATTATGGGCCAGTGAGCCTTATTGCTATACCAGGAAAGACCTTTGAACAAATTATTAAACAGCATGTATGTAAGTACTTGGATAAAAATACAGTCGTTAACTAGAGCCAACATGGGTTTGTAACAAACAAGTCATGCCAGACTAATCTAATTTCCATCTATGACAGAATCACTGACTGGGTGAATAAGGGAAATGCGGTAGATATAATATATATTTGACTTCAGCAAAGCATTTAATAAAATATCTCATACTAACTTTATTGAAAAAATGACCAATTATTGGATTGACAAGGCTATGGTGAGATGGATTCATAACTGGCTTATTCATCAGACCTAAAGAGTGGTAAAAAATTGTTGCACATCTAATTTGATGAGTATTTCAAGTTCGGTACTACAAGGCTCTGTCTTGACTGTTTGTACCATTACTGATTGATTTTAATTATTTTATCACAGCTGCAGTACACAGCAATACATTAAGTTGTATGCAATTGGGTGGACTGCATCTGCTACTTAAACACTTAAAATCAATCAGCAGCGCTACAAACGGTTGCAGTTTACCGAGGCCTAATTCAATTTTATGACTGTAGTAGGGAAATATGCTACACAAAACAGATTACACTTTCCTTTTAACTTTCCAAGTCAAAACCTAAGACTGTCCCTTAAAATCGGGGGCGATTGGCAGGCAGAATGGTACTGTTCCTTCCAGCTGGTGATACCGCCTAATAAGGATATGTGAATTAATGGTGCATGTTTAAGGCATCTCTCTCTGAAGAAAGGCAGCAGCCTCACAGCTCAATAAATATCGGAGTGAAGCAAAGCTATGTGAGCTGTATGACTGCGATTCTGTAGTTCTTCTTTCTAACACCTTGCCATGTTTTTATTAACACCGGACCAGATATTGCACTAATGCTGCATTTATTACAATTCTCCTGTATGGACATCATATTGTATGTCTGAAGTCAGCAGTGTGCATAATCACATGGGAGATGGAAAAAGACTTTTTTTTCATTACCACCGAACTGTGACATGGAAACAACATGACACAATCTAATCTTTCCATTTGTTTTCTAACAAAAAAGTTAAAAGGGATGTTATGTGTTGCCAAATAGAGACAAGTAGAAATTTAATTCTACAATTTCAAGTTGAAAGGAGACATAAGTCCATCAAGTTAAACCTATAACCTAATGTTTTTATCAAGAGGAAGGCAAAACCCCAATAAAACCAGAAACAGCCATTAATCAGAACAAGTTCAAATGCACTGGCAGAATGCAGCAGGCCCCTCATGATAAAGGTGGGGTAAACCAGGTGCAAAATACTGATATGACTATCACTCTCATCCTACTGTATCATGGAAGGAGTAATTGCTGGTATTGGATATGAACACAAATGAGGTGGGCGCCAGTCACACGGGTATATGTGATGCACAGTGTCTGGCTTTAAGCGTATTAGCTACGCCAATACTATTAGATCAGGCAGACTATCCAGCACTATATAAGTGCACCCCTCAGGATGGATACCCCAACTGGCCTGGCTGCATTCTGCATAAAAACTAAAATACGTGCAATAAAAAATTTATATAAAATCTTAATTAGTAATGTAAGCTATTGATCGATATTTTGGCCACAACACAAACACTTGTAACCCAACATCAAGGCTCTTATGCTTATGAGCCCCTACTCTACATTCAAAAACAAGTCCACAGAAAACAAGATAAAAAATGTAAAAAACTCACCAGTAAAAGCCATTAGCCAACACAAGTTTAAATACACTGGCAGGATGCAGCAGGCCCCATATGATAGAGGTGGAAGCAAATCGGGTGCAAAATACCGATGAGACAATCACTCTCAGCCTACCATATCATGGAGGGAGTGGTTGCTGGCATTAGATATGCACTCAAATGAGGTTTGCAGAGGGCACCAGTAACCCAGATATGACCCACACCAGGGCCATGGGGTACCCTGTCCTGGGCTGTAGTTTCACGGGGGATGTCACGGGTGGCCTGTGCCTGGGCCCGTGGACCTGGTGATCACTGAAAAAGGGGTTAAATAAAAAATAAGATAAAATAAAAAGAGTTCACGACGCCACCTACAGTATTCGGTAATGATACCGGCGCTGATTGCAGACCTCTGGTGATGAATGAGGCAACTTTGTTGGTAACGCTCCCCATAGGTGGAGCTGGATCCCCGGGGCAGTGATGGATGAATAGAGAACTCACACATGGAGGCGGCTCGTCATGTGGAGATGCAGGCTGACAGTCTGTGGGAGTATGGCTTCTCCGGTGCAGGGTAATAAAACAAACACACAGTTTTTGTCTCTGAACCGGGCTTTACTGGTGACTCAGGTGGCGAACAGTCTTTACACACGGTCAATGGGTACTGCTGGCCTGGTTAGTCACCAGAAGACTAGGATGTTTTCCTGGGAACTCTTGATGATGTGCCTGCTTAGTCCTTCCATCTGTCCTTACTGCACTCTCCCTCTGTTCCTTCCGTTGCGCTCCCGTGCACAGAGCCCTCCGCCGGTCCCCATGGATCCTTATGGATGGTTCCTGTCTTGAGGCCTCTGGATCCTATACAGGGCCTTAGGGGATTTATGCCAGGTGTAGGCTGCGACTCCTGAAGAAGCATGTGCCCTCCAGTTCTGCGGCTTGGGGGTAAACGCCTGCACTTCCTCGGAGCTGGTCCTCCGGTTTTGGACTGGATCCTTCCGGCCGGGAGTCGTATCAGCACTGATTTGGGTGCACCTCGACACCCTAGGATCCCCTTCTTTCTCCGTGCCACCTGTACTGAGGTGCCCTCCACTGCACTTCTTGCAGGGTCCTCTCCCAACTGACTTCTCTCTCTGACTGACTTTACCGATCTCCACTATACCACCTAATCTCCTCCCACTGTGACCGATTCCCTATCAATGGATTAACCTATTGGTCCCCTGACATAAGGTGTGTGGATGCGTGTGGTGAGGGTTCCCTATTGACATCCCAGTCCCCTGGTCACATGGATACTACACATTCTGGTCTGGGTGCAGTACCTCTCCGTGGCGTCCCGACCAGTGGGGCGCCACACATTCGTGTGATGCACAGTGTCTGGCTTTCAGCCTATTAGTCACGCCCATACTATTCGACCAGGTGGGCTGCCCAGCATTATATGAATGCACCCCACAAGGACAGAAACACCAATGGGCCTGGCTGCATCCTGCATAAAAATGGAAAAATTTGCAAAAAATATTATGAAAAAATTATGTAGAATTATAATTAATAATGTGAGGTGTTGGTCAATATATTGAACAAAATACACACATTCGTAACTCAATGTTAAGGGTCCCCATACTAACAAGTCCTTACAATACATTTCCTGGTCTAATAGTGTGGGTGTAACAGGTAGGCTTAAAGCCAGACATAGAGCATTACACATATCTGTGTGACTGGCGCCCTATGAAAACCTCATTTGTGTGTGCATGTTGAATACCAGCAACCACCCCCTTCATTATATATGGTAGGCTGAGAGTGGTTGTCTCCTCAGTATTTTGCACCTGGTTTGCCTCATGGTGGGCCTGCTACGTCCTGATAGTGCATTTTAACTGATGTTGGTTGATGGCTGTTTCTGGTGAGTTTTTGTGAATATTTATGTCCTTTTCCGTAAACTAGATTTTGAAAATCCCAATGAGGCAGATTGTAATTGCCCAATAATTGGTGAAAAATGTATTCCTAATCACACATATGGCAATCAACTAGTTCCCTGTATCAATATCCCATCACAAAATTTAGTACCTATAACCCGTAATATTATATTTATCACAAATGTCCTTGTAAGTGTTTGGTGAATCAACAATTGCAACATCATGTGGCAGAGAGTGCTATAATCTCACTGCTTGTACATTAAACAATCATCGTTTGTGATTACGGTTAAACCTTCTGTCCTCTAGACATAGAGTATTAACCATTGTTATCTTTTTAGGCCTTGGTGTAAAATGATCTCTCTACTGTATGGTCTTTTCTGTCCTAACATACGGAAGTAAAATATGGACGATAAAGACACAAGACAGAAGAAGAATCAATGCCTTTCAAATGTGGTGCTGCTAGAGAAGGATGTAATCAATACCATTGATGACGAGAAGAACAAACAAATCAATTCTGGAACAAATGATCACTTGAAGCATGGGTCACCAAGCTACGACTTGCCTACTTTTGACTCATCTTGCAAAGAGAAAAATCACTAGAGAAAGACATTATGGTAGGAAGAATAGAAGGAACAAGGAAAAGAGGAAGACTAGCAACCCAATGGCTTGATACTGTCAATGTAACCGCAGAGAAGACCCTGGTGGATCTAACTAAACTTGCACAAGATCGATATTCCTACAGAGCGTTTATTCATCAAGTCGCCATGGTTGGAGATCAAGCTAAAGACCGATAAATAATAAAATAACTGTCCCTTCACATATTTGTACATTGTAATAAGATCACTGGTAAGCCTCTGTTTTTACAATATGAATAAGGCCCCTTTCAAATCAGCATTTTACGGCCTATCCGGAAGGTGGAGCCGCATCTGCCGGATCGGCTGTCTAACGGCCAACTTGCGGCCCGGATCTGGTAAGCCCCTTGTCTATGGGGCTTGTGGTCGGCTGTGGCAAGTGTGGTTCTTCCCGCACTTGCAGCGGCGAAAAAACTTGCGGCGGCGAAAAACAAATGCTGCTTGCAGCAGTGTCACTCTCTCACTTCGATTTATGGCTTTCCACAACTCACTGAAGTATTTTCAGGTGTCCGCAGGCCACTAACCATTTCATAATAATAATAATACAATCTGTTCCTTATCTTAGAAAATTTACCTCCCAGCTCAGCTTTCCCCCTCCTTAGCCTGACTCTGCTTGACGTCACCTGTCGCATTTACTACAGCATCTAACACAGTTTTTTTTCCTATTTTCTTTCTTTTGCTTATCTACTTATATAATCGGGAGTTGGGCACTGTAGCCCAATCCCAGACTCCTTTGCGCGACTGCGACTGCGAGTGATGACGCGTAGCGTCATCACGAGCCGCAGCCGCTCTACAGTTAAAAAAAAAAAAATCCTCACCTCTCCCCGAGCCCCCGGAGTCTCCCGCCGTCTTCCGCCGTCTTCCGCTAGGCTCCCGGTGGCTCTGCAGGCTCCCGGTGCCTGCAGTGGTCTTCTATCTACTGGACTCAAGGACCTGTGGTGATGTCAGAGTCACGTGACACCAGCTTACTCCAGGCAAATCGCGGGTCACGTGACTCTGACATCACCACAGGTCCTTGAGTCCAGTAGATAGAAGACCACTGCAGGCACCGGGAGCCTGCACAGCCACCGGGAGCCTAGCGGAACACGGCGGGAGACGGCGGGGGCTCGGGGTGAGGTGAGCATAATCTTTTTTTTATTTTTTTTAACCCCTGCCTTGCAGGAGCACCACCACAGACACCTGTATATTCTGCCACCACACAGATGCCTGTATACTATCCCACCACACAGACACCTGTATACTATGCCACCACACAGACGCCTGTATACTATGCCACCACACAGACGCCTGTATACTATGCCACCACACAGACGCCTGTATACTCTGCCAACACACACACGCCTGTATACTCTGCCGCCACCACAGACACCTGTATACTCTGCCAACACACACACGCCTGTATACTCTGCCGCCACCACAGACACCTGTATACTCTGCCGCCACCACACAGACGCCTGTATACTCTGCCACCACCACACACGCCTGTATACTCTGCCAACACACACACATGCCTGTATACTCTGCCGCCACCACAGACACCTGTATACTCTGCCAACACACACACGCCTGTATACTCTGCCGCCACCACAGACACCTGTATACTCTGCCGCCACCACCACACACGCCTGTATACTCTGCCGCCACCACAGACGCCTCTATACTCTGCCAACACACACACGCCTGTATACTCTGCCGCCACCACAGACACCTGTATACTCTGCCAACACACACACCGCCTGTATACTCTGCCGCCACCACAGACACCTGTATACTCTGCCGCCACCACCACACACGCCTCTATACTCTGCCGCCACCACAGACACCTGTATACTCTGCCGCCACCACCACACACGCCTGTATACTCTGCCGCCACCACCACACACGCCTGTATACTCTGCCGCCACCACCACACACGCCTGTACACTCTGCCGCCACCACACACGCCTGTACACTCTCGCCGCCACCACACACGCCTGTACACTCTGCCGCCACCACACCGCCTGTACACTCTGCCGCCACCACACACGCCTGTATACTCTGCCACCACCACACACGCCTGTACACTCTGCCGCCACCACACACGCCTGTATACTCTGCCGCCACCAGCACAGACGCCTGTATACTCTGCCGCCACCTGCACAGACGCCTGTATACTCTGCCACCACCACACACGCCTGTATACTCTGCCAACACACACACACGCCTGTATACTCTGCCGCCACCACAGACACCTGTATACTCTGCCAACACACACACGCCTGTATACTCTGCCGCCACCACAGACACCTGTATCACTCTGCCACCACCACCACACACGCCTGTATACTCTGCCGCCACCACAGACGCCTGTATACTCTGCCAACACACACACGCCTGTATACTCTGCCGCCACCACAGACACCTGTATACTCTGCCAACACACACACGCCTGTATACTCTGCCGCCACCACAGACACCTGTATACTCTGCCGCCACCACCACACACGCCTCTATACTCTGCCGCCACCACAGACACCTGTATACTCTGCCGCCACCACCACACACGCCTGTATATACTCTGCCGCCACCACCACACACGCCTGTACACTCTGCCGCCACCACACACGCCTGTACACTCTGCCACCACCACACACGCCTGTACACTCTGCCGCCAACCACACACGCCTGTACACTCTGCCGCCACCACACACGCCTGTATACTCTTGCCGCCACCACACACGCCTGTACACTCTGCCGCCACCCACACACGCCTGTATACTCTGCCGCCACCAGCACAGACGCCTGTATACTCTGACGCCACCAGCACAGACGCCTGTATACTCTGCCGCCACCAGCACAGACGCCTGTATACTCTGCCGCCACCACCACAACACGCCTGTACACTCTGCCGCCACCAACACGCCTGTACACTCTGCCACCACCACACACGCCTGTACACTCTGCCGCCACCACACACGCCTGTACACTCTGCCGCCACCACACACGCCTGTATACTCTGCCGCCACCACACACGCCTGTACACTCTGCCCCCACCACACACGCCTGTATACTCTGCCGCCACCAGCACAGACGCCTGTATACTCTGACGCCACCAGCACAGACGCCTGTATACTCTGCCGCCACCAGCACAGACGCCTGTATACTCTGCCGCCACCAGCACAGACGCCTCTATACTCTGCCGCCACCACACATGCCTCTATACTCTGCCGCCACCACACCCGCCTGTATACTCTGCCGCCACCAGCACAGACGCCTGTATACTCTGCCACCACCACAGACGCCTGTATACTCTGCCGCCACCAGCACAGACGCCTGTATACTTTGCCGCCACCAGCACAGACGCCTGTATACTCTGCCACCACCACACACACGCCTGTATACTCTGCCGCCACCACACATGCCTGTATACTCTGCCGCCACCACACACGCCTGTACACTCTGCCGCCACCACCACACATGCCTCTATACTCTGCCGCCACCACCACACCCGCCTGTATACTCTGCCGCCACCAGCACAGACGCCTGTATACTCTGCCGCCACCAGCACAGACTCCTGTATACTCTGCCACCACCACACATGCCTGTACACTCTGCCACCACCACAACGCCTGTACACTCTGCCACCACCACACACGCCTGTACACACTCTGCCGCCACCACACACGCCTGTACACTCTGCCGCCACCACACACGCCTGTACACTCTGCCGCCACCACCACAGATGCCTCTATACTCTGCCGCCACCAGCACAGACGCCTGTATACTCTGCCGCCACCAGCACAGACGCCTGTATACTCTGCTGCCACCACACATGCCTGTACACTCTGCCGCCACCACACACGCCTGTACACTCTGCCACCACCACACACGCCTGTATACTCTGCCACCACCACACACACGCCTCTACACTCTGCCGCCACCACACACACCTGTACACTCTGCCGCCACCACCACAGATGCCTCTATACTCTGCCGCCACCAGCACAGACGCCTGTATACTCTGCCGCCACCAGCACAGACGCCTGTATACTCTGCCGCCACCAGCACAGACGCCTGTATACTCTGCCGCCACCAGCACAGACGCCTGTATACTCTGCCGCCACCAGCACAGACGCCTGTATACTCTGCCGCCACCAGCACAGACGCCTGTATACTCTGCCGCCACCAGCACAGAAGCCTGTATACTCTGCCGCCACCAGCACAGACGCCTCTATACTCTGCCGCCACCACCACAGATGCCTGTATACTCTGCCCCCACCACCACACACGCCTGTATACTCTGCCCCCACCACCACACACGCCTGTATACTCTGCCGCCACCACCACAGACACCTGTATACTCTGCCACCACACAGATGCCTGTATACTATGCCACCACAGACACCTATATACTCTGCCACCACCACCACACACGCCTGTATACTCTGCTACCCACAGAGCCGCCTGTATACTCTGCTACCCACAGAGCCCCCTGTATACTCTGCTACCCACTGACCCGCCTGTATACACACAATTCATTTCACCCTGCTCCCGATGCAATTGCATCGGGCCTTTTTACTAGTGTATACATATATGTGTCTTCAGAATGTGTGACATTATCAGCCTAACGAAGGCTCCATAGTGTCCCAAAAGCTTGCTATATTTACCATCTTCTCAGTTAGCCATTAAAAGGTATCAACCACTGAGGACTTTCAGATTCTAATATTTTTTTATAAGGTAATAACTCTGGAATGCTTCAACGGATCCCAGTGATTCTAAGATCTTTTTTTGTGACAGATTTTGATTCATGTCAGCGCTAATTTTTGATTGCTGTCATTTGTGTTTATTTATGAAAGTATCAAAAATGTGAACATTTTGCAATTTTTGAACTTTGAATATTCATGCCCATTACTCTGACAGTTCAATCTAACTTGCCGCAGCAGGGATCACACTATTCCTCGCTGCCATCGGCAACCCCATGGTGCCATCATGGAGCGCCAATGTGTTGCCATGACAGTGAGAGGTCAGATAATGACCCCTATTGCTGACATGACTGAATTCCTGTGAACTCTGTCTGAGCGCTGGCATTCACAGGAGAAAGCAATTGGACACTGCAGTGTTAAGGTAATATAAAGATAAATTAAAAAATTTTTTTTAAAAATATGAAAAAAATAAAACAATATACCGTATATACTCGTGTATAAACCGACCCGTGTATAAGCCGACCCCCTACTTTTGCCCCCAAAACCTGGGAAAACCTATTGACTCGTGTATAAGCCGAGGGTGGACCCTAGCACAGGTATACAGCCCCCAGCAGTGTGGTATACAGCAGCCTCCCCAGTGGTATATACAGGCCCCAGCAGTGTTACAGCAGCGTCCCCAGTGGTAGTATACAGCAGCAGCCCCAGTGGTATATACAGCAGCAGCCCCAGTGGTAGTATACAGCAGCAGCCCCAGTGGTAGTATACAGCAGCAGCCCCAGTGGTATATACAGCAGCAGCCCCAGTGGTAGTATACAGCAGCAGCCCCAGTGGTATATACAGCAGCAGCCCCAGTGGTAGTATACAGCAGCAGCCCCAGTGGTAGTATACAGCAGCAGCCGCAGTGATATATACAGGCCCCCCCCGGTATACAGGGCCCCCCTTACTGCCACAAACCTGTAAAGTAATACATCATTACACTTATCCCTGTCGTCGCCGCCGCCGCCATCGCGCTCCTCCGGCTTCATCCGGCTTCTTCCGGCTTCCTCCTCTGATGCACAGACAATGACGTCATTGCCTGCGCCCACCGGAGGAGGAAGCCGGAAGAAGCCGGATGAAGCTGGAGGAGCGCGATGGCGGCGGCGACGACAGGGATAAGTATAATGATGTATTACTTTACAGGTTTGCGGCAGCAAGGGGGGGTATACCGATGGGGGGGGGCGCAATATATACGACTCGCGTATAAGCCGAGGGGGGGACTTTTCAGCCCAATTTTTGGACTGAAAAACTCGGCTTATACGGGAGTATATACGGTAAGTTAAAATCACCTACATTTTAAAGCATTTAGCTTACACCTTTTAATGCAGTCTATTGTGGATTTTAACGTGTTTAGGATTATTATCGATTTGTAGAAGACATCATCTTTTCAACTTCAGCTTTTTTACAGGTGGTGTTATGTTTGCATCAAGAATTTGTTAAAATTTTATTGAATCCATTCTTTCCTCTATCTGTAAAAATGTTGCGTTAAAGGAGGTCGACGCCTTGCGTGACTTCCACAGGTCACAGAGCCCCTCTTTTCACTTTTCCTCTTGGAACTACCTTCCAGCCATTACTTGTAATATGAAATTTTCCTGAATAAAGATTCACATTTGAAGAAGTGTGCTGCTGCCTCTTTCTTTTCTGGATGGAGACTTAATAGATGTCTACAAATAACTGAAAGGTAGTAACAGTTTAGGCTGGTTTCACACTACGGAATTTCTAAATCCGATGCTGTCTGATAAAAATCGGACAGCTTCGGACCGATTTTGGGCCCCATGCAGCCCTATGGGCATCGGACCAAATCGGATGTGCACTAAATGCCATCGGATCGGACCAAATCAGATGGCATTTAGTGCACATCCGATTTGGTCCGATCAATTTAGCATGGGGCCCTATGGAGCAGGGTCCGAGGAAACATCTGATGTCTCCTCGGACCCGATTTTACTGTACTGAGCATGCTCAGTACAGTAAAACGTCTCCAAACTGGGAGAGAAGGGGTTAAAAAAAAAAGTTTATGCTCAACTATCCTCGAGGCCCCCGCCGTCTCCCGCCGTCTCCTGCCATCTCCCACCTGCTCCCGGTGTCCTCGCACTGTCTGCAGAGGTCTTCTTCATCTGTACAGGACCTGCCGTGATGTCACAGTCACGTGACCGCAGGTTACCATGGTGTAACCTGCGGTCACGTGACTGTGACATCACGGCAGGTCCTGTACAGATGAAGAAGACCTCTGCAGACACCGGGAGCCGGCAGGAGACGGCGGGAGCCTCGGGGGTAGGTGAGCATAAACTTTTTTTTTTTTTTTACAGACTGGAGGCAACGATTTAATGCCGGAATCGGATGCCTATTTGGCATCCGATTCCAAGCATCAGAAGAGAGCAGATGCTGTCCGAATTTATCGGACAGCATCGGCTCCCTTCAAAATCGTTATGTGAAAGTAGCCTTAGGGGGAACTATCCTATTCTCATTACCACAAGGCAGACCAAGAAGCAATGGGATGAAACTGAAAGGAAGGAGATACAGATTAGACATTAGGAAAAGCTTTCTGACAGTGAGGGCAGTCAGAGAGTGGAACAGGCTTCCACAGGAGGTTGAGAGCTCTCTATCAATGAAAATCTTCAGGCTTAAGCTGGAAAAACATATAACTTGGATGATTTAGGAAAACCTACTCTCAGGGAGTTGAACCCGATACCCCTTCAGTCCTTTCCACTTCTACCAATCTATGATTCTATGATCTCTATTCAAGCATGCTAGTGCTGTGATTGGTGCAGTCTTGGTGTGGTAGTGAAGTAAATTCCATCTTCCCTTATGCTTGTTATGTATCTGTCTCTGCCATTCTTCTTTCTTGTATGTTCTGATTTTATAGTAACCAAAATAGGGCAGAGATACTACCGATGGAAAACAATAAAGTCAGAAGGTGCACAGAACTGCTCTGCTACTGACGCACCCCAGGGCCGTGGGGTACTCGGAACCGGGCTGTATTGTTTCTGTGGAGTCACAGGGGTCGAGACCCGGCTCCGTGACCCTAGGTTCAGTTGTTAAAGAGTTTTTGGGGAATAGAGTGTTTAAAAAGGAAAGTTATTCGTGACGCCATCCATGTTTTGTGGCTGTGAGTGGCCACCGCTGCTGCAGAACCTCTGGGAATGATGGATGAGCAGCTAGGATGTAGTGGCTCCCCACGGGTGAAGTGGATCCCCAGGGCAGTGGATGTTGAAAGGGTGTAGGGTGCAGGATGGAGGGCACGAAGTAACTGACAGACTCACAGTTTGTTGGTTCCTTAAGTCCTTTACTGGTGATACTGGCACAAGGACAGATGGCTGGAATCCGGCCACCTGGGAGCAACTCGGGGTTCTCCACTTCCAGAAAGTTCTGAGGCCTCCCTGCTGCACTTAGTAGGTTCCTGGGGCTGCTTAAGCTTAGCTGCAGCCCTCTCTCTCCTGCTGTGTGCCATATGACAGGCACCTCGAGTCCTTCTCCAGCCCCACTTCATGGGCAACTGCTCCTGGGCTCTCAATGCTGCTTTGCCTTCGGGCACTTGGTGTGGATGAGGGACTTGGAATCCCTCACCCTCCGGTATTGGCTGCCAAGATGTTAAGCCCTGCACAGCCTCGGACTCCGGTGTATGTGTCATGGCGCTTACTCCTCTGGGGTGAGCTCGATACTGCTCTGCTCTCCAGGCTCTCCTCGACTTCCTCAGACACTTGCCTACAGGTCACTCAAGCTAAGTCTAGCTCTCCTGGGACAAACTTAGCACTGCTCTAGTCCACAGGATGTCTTCCTCAGTACAGCTCCGTACTAAGCTAACTCCGCCCCAGACCAGAATTTATAGGGGAGCTTACCCTGAACCCAGTTTTAGATCTCCCCCTTCAGGCTTGGAGGCAGAAAGGTGTTGTGTGCTTTGGGTTTTGCCTGGTGCGGATTCCCTCTGTTGCTCTCAGGTATGGCACTACCCCCCGGGGGAGATAATGACATTGTGCTAGCCGTACTCTGGGGTGCCATACTACGCTAAGGGTGATTTTGCGCTGACAGGCTCCCTTTATACTCCAGGCTCCCTTTACACTACAGTTTTCATTTACATATACTGTATTTTTCAGATTATCCCCCCCAAATTTGGATGTATAAACCTGTGACATTAACTGTACATAAATATGAACACACACACACATTTATATATACTGTGTGTATATATATATATATATATATATATATATATATTTATAACTACTGTAGTACCCGGCTACGCCCGGGTTAATAAATAACTGCTGTTAGCTATACAAAATAGAATTTGAATATGTCATATTAATGACCTGTAAGAAAATAGAAGCTGAGCTGTGATTGATTGTTATAGGCAGCCTAATAAATCTCCAGCCAACAGTAAACCCACCCCCTGGCCAGGCAGTATATGTTACCTCACACATACACATAATAGACAGCTCATGTGACTGACATCTGCCTGAATTCCCTATATGGCACATGTGTTGCACATTGGCTGTTTTTAATCAGATGTTTATGTTTGGAAAATAAAGATAGCACACATATGAGGCGAGTTGTGTGAGGTGATTTGTGCACATCTGTGTCTGTCTGTGTGGTGTGTGTGTCCCTGGGGTGTGTATGTGTGTGTCCCTGTGGGGGGGGGTATGTGTGGTGTGTGTCTCTGTTGTGTGTGTCTCTTTGTGGTGTGTGTGTGTGTCCCTGTGGGGTGAGTGCATGTGTCCCTATAGGGTGTGTATGTGTGTGTGTCCCTGTGGGGGGGTCTGTGTGGTGTGTGTGTGTATCTGTGTTGTGTGTGTCTCTTTGTGGTGTGTGTCCCTGTGGGGTGAGTGCATGTGTCCCTATAGGGTGTGCATGTGTGTGTGTCCCTGTGGGGGGGTGTCTGTGTGGGGTGTGTGTGTCTCTGTGTGGTGTGTGTCTGTTTGTGGTGTGTGTGTGTCCCTGAGGGGTTAGTGCATGTGTCCCTATAGGGTGTGTATGTGTGTGTCCCTGTGGGGGGGTCTGTGTGGTGTGTGTGTCTCTTTGTGGTGTGTGTGTCCCTGTGGGGTGAGTGCATGTGTCCCTATAGGGTGGCTATGTGTGTGTGTCCCTGTGGGGGGGGTCTGTGTGGTGTGTGTGTCTGTCATGTGTGTCTCATTGTGGTGTGTGTGTCCCTGTGGGGTGAGTGCATGTGTCGCTATAGAGTGTGTATGTGTCCCCTTGGGGGTGTGTGTGTGTCTCTATGTTGTGTGTGTCTCTATGTGGTGTGTGTGTGTTTGTTCGGGTGCGTGGTGAGTATCCAATGTTGGGGCTGCACCTTAGCGACTATACACTTGCTGTTACTGTTTGTGTGCGTGTGTTGTGTATACATGTCCCCGTGCGTGGTGAATATCTCATGTTGGGGCCCCACCTTAGTGACTATATGCTGGTATGTGCTGTTAGTCTTTGGCGCTATCATTAAGCCCCTCTCATTCACAGCTGTCAACTGGTAACTGTCACTTTTTCCCCATTATGTAGATAGGGGCAAAATTGTTTGGTGAATTGGAATGCGTGGGGTTAAAATGTTGCCTCACAACATAGCCTGCGACGCTCCCGGGGTCCAGACGTAGGACTGTGCAAAATTTTGTCTCTATAGCTGACATCTGTCGATTTTCCTCCAACTCTTTTCTATTCACTTTGTCCCCATTATGTAGATAGGGGCAAAATTTTTTGGTGAACTCGAACGCGCAGGGTTAAAATTTCGCCTCACAACATAGACTATGACGCTCCCGGGGTCAAGACGTGCGACTGAGCAAAATTTTGTAGCTGTAGCTGGCAGCTGTCGATTTTCCTCCCACACGTTTCCTTTCCCTTTTTCCCCATTATGTAGATAGGGCTAAAATTGTTTGGTGAACTGGAACGCGCGGGGTTAAAATTTCGCCTCACAACATAGCCTATGACGCTCTCAGGGTCCAGACGTGTGACTGTGCAAAATTTTGTCTCTATAGCTGACAGCTGTCGATTTTCCTCCAATATTTTTCCATGCACCTTTTCCCCATTATGTAGATAGGGCCAAAATGGTTTGGTGAACTGGAACGCGCAGGGTTAAAATTTCGCCTCACAACATAGCCTATGACGCTCCCGGGGTCGAGACGTGTGACTGCAAAATTTTGTGGCTATAGCTGACAGCTGTCGATTTTCCTCCAATATTTTTCCATGCACTTTTTCCCCATTATGTAGATAGGGCCAAAATGGTTTGGTGAACTGGAACGCGCAGGGTTAAAATTTCGCCTCACAACATAGCCTATGACGCTCCCGGGGTCGAGACGTGTGACTGTGCAAAATTTTGTGGCTATAGTTGCGACGGTGTAGATGCCAATCCCGGATATACACACATACACACATACACACATTCAGGTTTATATATTAGATATATAAAGCTGAATGTGTGTGTGTATGTATGTGTGTATGTATGTCCGGGATTGGCATCTACACCGTCGCAACTACAGCCACAAAATTTTGCACAGTCACACGTCTGGACCCCGAGACCCCAAGGCGAAATTTTAACCCCGCGCGTTCCAGTTCACCAAACAATTTTGCCCCTATCTACATAATGGGGGAAAAGTGAATGGAAAAGTGTTGGAGGAAAATCGACAGCTGTCAGCTATAGCCACAAAATTTTGCACAATCACACGTCTGGACCCCGGGAGCGTCATAGGCTATGTTGTGAGGCGAAATTTTAACCCCGCGCATTCCAATTCACCAAACAATTTTGCCCCTATCTACATAATGGGGAAAAAGGGAAAGGAAAAGTGTTGGAGGAAAATCAACAGCTGTCAGCTATAGCCACAAAATTTTGCACAGTCACACGTCTGGACCCCGAGAGCGTCATAGGCTATGTTGTGAGGCAAAATTTTAACCCTGAGCGTTCCAATTCACCAAACAATTTTGGGGAAATGGGGAAAATGGGGAAAAAGTGAAAGGAAATGTGTTGTAGGCAAATTGACAGCTACCAGATGTGAACAAGGGGGACTTAAAGAATGAGAGCGATGCCGCCAAAGAGTATATACCATACAGTTGCTAAGGTGGGGCCCCGACATAGGATACTCACCACACATGGGGATATGAACACACATACAAAATGCGCCTCACACTACCACGTGCTTGAACACATATACCACCCTCAGCACACATTTCACCACACATACACCAACCTCGCCACATAATCGCCCTAAAACACACACAAGTCTGGTATTATCCTTCAACAATAAAAATCTGATTAATAAGCAGCAAAACTACAAGAGAAACAAATGTACCATATAGGAAATACGGCAGCTGTCAGTCACATGACCTGTCTATTATGTGTATGTGTGAGCTAATATATACTGTCAGGGGGGAGGGTTTCCTGTTGCCTGGGGATTTATCAGGCTGCCAATAGCAACCAATCACAGCTCTGCTTCTATTTTGCTACTGTTAATCTGAGCTCTGATTGGTTAATATAGACAACAAAGGACATTCTCAGTAAAGCTTCTGTGAGGTAATAGGATGTCTGTGAGGTAATAGGATGTCAGTTAGGGTGTGTTGGTGGAAAGGCTGATGTCAGTCACATTACCTCTATGTGAGAGGATATAGAAACTGCCAGTTACAGACTATTTTTACCACAATAATGCCTCATAAGAAAAGGAGTTCCTTGGCACGAATGTCAGCTGATGCAAAAAGAAAAGCTGCATTACGGGTGAGTGAAAAATGTGAAGACCGAAAAACAAGGCTCACACACATGAGAACAGCAGCTGCTTCCTCAAGGGCCAATGAACTTTCCGAGGAGAGGGAAGCGAGGCTTGCAGACATGAAAACAAGAGCTGCTTCCTCAAGGGCCAATGAACTTTCTGAGGAGAGGGAAGCGAGGCTTGCAGACATGAAAACAAGAGCTGCTTCCTCAAGGGCCAATGAACTTTCTGAGGAGAGGGAAGCGAGGCTTGCAGACATGAAAACAAGAGCTGCTTCCTCAAGGGTCAATGAACTTTCTGAGGAGAGGGAAGCGAGGATCCACCAAAGCTGTGTAATGGAACAAGACTCTTGATTAAGAACCTGTTTCCACATGTAACTGAGGCAACCATTTTGACAGGATGTGCCACAGGAGAAGATGTTTTCATTCCAACAATTCCTCTTATTCCATCTGATTTGCCTTTTGATTTTAAACGCCTCCAGTTTCCTGTTTGACTGGCATTTGCTATGTCCATCAACAAGGCTCAGGGAAAGTCTTTGAAAGTAGTTGGAATTGATTTACAATCTCCATGCTTTTCTCATGGTCAACTTTATGTGGCCTGTTCAAGAGTTGGAACAGCCAAAACTCTGTTCGTCTTTGCACCTGAAGGAAAAACTAAGAATGTCGTCTATCAAAAGGCTCTCGAATAAGGAGTAGAAGATTACTTCACATTACTTGGCCAATTTAGTTAAATCTGTGTGGAATATCTGTGGTGTTGAAATATATGTTGTTAAATGCTTCTATTAGCTTAGTTTTTGCCTTTTAATAATTACATTTCTATCGATTTGTTTTGTGGTTTTTGTGTGCTGAATTAATTTTTGTTAACACATTCTATTTTGTTAACAGCAGTTATTAACCCTGGCAAACCCGGGTAGTACAGCTAGTATATATATATATATATATATATATATATACATATATATATATATACCAGCTTTAGTCTCAGGCGTTGCCCAGGATAGTAACTATCTGTTCTTAGCCAAAAGAGAAATAGAGTGGGTTAAGAAAGTCTTGCTTCTCTCTGCTGAGATACGCAGGCTGCAAGTGTAATGTGTAATACAGTGGCTATGTGTGAGATCTTGGTATAATACAGGGACTATAAGTGGGCTCCTGGTGTAATATAGAGCTATGTGTGGGCACAGGCTATGTGGGCACAGATAGCTGTGTGTGAGCTCTGCTCTAATGCAGAGGGCTATGTGTGAGCTCCTGGTATAATACAGAAGCTACCTGAGGTCTCCTGCTGTAATTCTGGGGTCTGTGTGTGGCTTCCTGCTGTATACTGGGGGCTATGTGCAACCTCCTGCTGTAATACTGGGGGTCTGTGTGGCCTCCTGCTGTATAGTGGTGCTGTGTGCAAGCCTCCTGCTGTAAAACTGGTGGCTGTTTGCAAGCCTCCTGCGGTAATACTGGGGGCTGTTTGCAGCCACTTGTTGTATACTGGGGACTTTGCGTGGCCTTCTGCTGTATACAAGGGCTATATGTGGGCTCCTTTTATATACTAGGGTCTGTGTGTGGCCTTTGCTGTATAGTGGGAGCTGTGTGGCCTTCTGCTGTATAATGGGAGCTGTGTGGCCTCCTGCTGTATACTGTGGCTGTGTGTGGCCACCTGCTGTATACTGGGGGCTGTGTGTCCTCCTGCTGTTTACTGGGGGCTGTGTATGGCCTACTGCTGTGTACAGGAGGCTGTGGGTGACCTCCTGGTGTGTACAGGAGTTGTATGTGGCCTCCTGTTGTATAGTAAGGGCTATGTACAGGCTCCTGCTGTATACTGGGGACTGTGTATGGACTCTTGCTGTAATACTCAGGGCTGTGTATGGTTCTCCTGCTGTATACAGGGGCTGTATTTGGGATCCTTCTTTATACTGGGGCCTGTGTGTGACCTTCTGCTGTATAGTGGGAGCTGTGTGGTCTCCTGCTGGGTGCAGGGGTTGTGTGCCGGCTCCTGCTGTATACTGGAGGCTGTGTGTCTTCCTGATGTATACAGGGGGCAGCCTACTGCTGTATACATAGGGCTGTGGGTGACCTCCTGCTGTGTACAGAGGCTGTATGTGGCCTCCTGCTGTATAGTGAGGGATATGTGGAGGCTCCTGCTGTATACTGGGGGCTGTGTGTGGCCTCTTGCTGTATACAGGGGTTGTATGTGGCCTCCTGCTGTGTACTGATGGCTGTGTTTGAGCTCCTACTGTATACTAGGGGCTGTGTGTAGCCTCCTGCTGTATACTGGGGGCTATGTGTGGGCTCCTGCAGTATACTGGGGGCTATGTGCGGCCTCTTTCAGTATGCTGGAGCAGTGTGCGGCCTTCTGCTGTGTACTGTCTGCTGTGTGCTGTCTCCTGCTGTATGCTGGGGGCTGTGTGTGGCCTTCTGCTGTATACTAGGGGCTGTGTGTGGCCTCCTGCTGTATACTGGGGCTATGTGTGGGCTCCTGCTGTATACTGGGGGCTGTGTGTTGCTTCCTGCTGTATGCTGGTGGCTATGTGCGACCTCCTGCTGTATACTGAGTGCTGTGTGCAGTCTCCTGCTGTATACTAGGGGCAGTGTGTGGCCTTCTGCTGTATACTGGGGGTTGTGTATGACCTCCTGATGTATACTGGGTTTCTATGTGGTCTCCTGCAGTATACTAAGGGCTGTGTGCTTCCTTCTGCTGTATACTGGGGGCCAGGGCTGCTAATAGGAATTTTGGGGCCCCTTACTGCCATAATTTTGGGGCCCCTGAAACTTCACCCAGCCTCCAGCAATGCTCAGCCTCCACCCAAATATACATTATATTTATAGTAAAAAATTGGAACAGCACCAAAAAGTACCTCAATTTATGTGCAGAGCTTTCCCAACCAGCAATCCAGATGGTTCCTTACAATAGAGTAAACATTTTTTCCTTGCTTTACACTCTCTCTCTATTATATATTACACACAAACACTTGAGACTGCTGTGGGCTGAATACACAATAGCTGTATATACAAAAGAGAATACACAATAGAGATGGCTGCTAGCTGTATACACAATAGAGATGGCTGCGGGCTGTATACACAATGGAGACTTCTGCTGGGTATATACACAATAGAGAATACACAATAGAGACTGCTGCTGGCCGTACACAATAGAGAATACACAGAAGAGATGGCTGTGGGCTGTATAGACAATGGAGGTGGCTGTGTGTTGTGAATTCATTGATGAAGAATTCAATTTGTGAGCTCCCTCCTGTGGTTGCGCAGCCAGCCGCCGGCCACTGCACCCTCCTTCGGTTAGGAGCCCTGTCAGGAAAGAGACGGACAGGACCCGCGGCTGGGGCCTTGAGGGGCCCCCTAGCCGGTCGGAGGCTGAGTGTGGCCTCCTACTATATACTGGGAGTTTTGTGTTACCTCCTGCTTTATACTAGGTTTCTATGTGGCCTCTTAATGTTTACTGAGGGATATGTGTGGCCTCCTGCTGTATATTGAGAGCTGTGTACGGCCTCCTGCTGTATAATGGAGCTATGTGGCATCATGCTGTATACTGGGAGCTGTGCGCGGCCTCCTGCTGTATACTGGGGGCTATGTGCAGGTTCTTTCTGTACACTGAGGCTTTGTGCGGCCTCCTACTGTATACAGGGGACTGAAAGCCCACTCTAGTGACCAAACGTGTCGTTAGCAGAAAGAATCAAAAGGCTAGACTCACCTTTGGGGTGGAGCATGTTGTGTGGACAGAGGAGAAGTGGTCCATAGTTCATTTTTGTGATGAAAGCAAGTTTAATTTATTTGGACAGATGGGAAACATTACGTTTATCAACAAACTGGGGAAAGACTGAACCCAAAGTGTGTAAAGAAGTCAGTGAAAGGTGTTGGAGGACGTATCATGGTTTGGGGCACGTTTTCTGCTGCAGGGGTTGGACTTCTCATACAGCTACATGGCAGAGTGAATACAAGAGTGTATCAGAACCTTCTTCAACAACACTTTATTCCGTACTTGCATTCAGCACTCAGAGAACAATAATAATGCATGATAATGCCCCCTGTCACACAGCAAATCGGGTGAAGCAGTTCCTTGAAACAGAAAGCATTGAAACATTTAAATGGCCAACCCAGAGTCCCAATCAAAACCCAATAGAAAATATCTGGAAAATCCTTGGTGACAAAGTTATGGCCAAGAAATCCACAACAGTCACAGAACTCTGGAAGAGACTGGAAGAAGAGTGGTCCAAAATCCCCCAGAGCAGTGTGAGAAACTAGTAATGTCCTGTGGCCACAGGTGTGTAGAAGTCATTCAAACCAAACGCCAGTACACTTCCTACTGATTGGTGACTATTGTAAATTTAGCTTTAATTTTTCTCTGTGCTACAGTCATTGCTGTTCTCTAATTATGATCATAATGTTTTGTGTAAAATAAAGGTTTTAAATCGATAAACTGGTTATTTTGTAAAAACACTGTTCTAGTGGCATGGTGTACCCTTACACAAAAACCATCAAATATTTATCAATGTAGACTACATCCTGTCTGAAAAAATCAGATCACGTGATCATACATTGTTATTATTATTTGTTATTATTTATTTATATAGGACCATTAATTCCATGGTGCTTTACATGAGAAGGGGAGACACAGAATTATAGATATAGTGTACAGCAACAAATTACTGTAAAAATGACAGACTGGTACAGAGGGGAGAGGACCCTGTCCTTGAGGGCTTACAATCTACAGGATAATGGAGAAGAGAGAGTAGGTCAGGGGTGCAGCCGATCCAAAGGTGGTGGGTCGGCATCTCTGGTGGTGGTGGGGTTCTCTAATTTTGATCGCCAGTTTACATTTTAATTAGGTAACGTGCCACCTTTCCAATTTATGATCATTATTATTGCAAAAAAATAAAACATTTTTGCAATAACATGTTGTGGGGAAAGGAACACGTTTTTGACCCTTTTTCATCTGTGGAACAATCTTGGGAGCTGCAAGAACTCAAACACCTTTGCACTTCCTCTTTTTATTATTTTGTATTTTCCTGGAACATTAGTCATTGTTAATAAAAAAAAAAAAAACATAGACTGAGTCCTTAATACACTTATTCACACAGAGAACAAGCTGAAACCAAGGGAAATCTCAAGGGTAAAGAAAAAAATTGTTATCATAGGGATGATCAGTTTATTTCCATTTGCCTTCTCTCCCCTATAAGAAATTTTTTTGCTATTATAAAGAATTTAGGTTATCCGGCATATCCTGATTTTTTTCCTTAAAATATTTAGTTTTGTTGATTTTAAATGATATTTGTCATTATGGAGTAAGGTTATTCATGGATCATTAATACCATTGCAACCTAATGAGGGATAAATGATGATAATGGTTACAATAACCTCAGTCCTGAAACTGTTCCACTATTTTGCCAACACTGGGATCAGTTCCAACACAGAAGTTAGTACAAAGGAAAACTTTTTATCACTATGGTCTGAACTTTTGGATCTGGTCCCAGATTTAGCAGAAAAAAAAAGTGTGTGGCAAAGACAAAAAACTGTGATCACCAGTGTGTGACCGTGGTCTGAGATGAGAGCACAATATGTTTCTAAGCCTTACTATCACAATACTACTATAAGTATCATGAGTATAATCTTATACTTATAGATTTTCTGACATAAGCAAACCAAAGTTAGGACTACTCAATAGAGATGAGCAAACATGTTCGCCAATTTCAAATCCGGACCGAATTTGGCAATGTTCATTCGACCCCTCAAACTCAAACGTTTTGCCGACAAGTTGGAAATTTGGGATTTGTTTGGTAATTGTTCGGATGTGTGTGTAGCTTAAAGGAAACCTGTCCCTGAACCTACCTACTACATCCCTAACCATAATTTTGTGACTTACATTTTCGTATGCTAATTAGTCCTCTTGTCTACTGTATGTAGTCATGGTGGGCTCTCTCCAGGCTCAATTCCTCCCCTCGCTGCATGTTTATCATGCCACGGTGGGCGTGATAATAGAATTCCAAAGCGTGTTCCCAGCTTCTCAATTCTAAATTTCCTCCTTCTGTGTATGACATCGTGACTACATACACTAGTCAAGAGGACTAATTAGCATAAGAGAATGTAAGTCACAAAATTATTTTTCAGAAGCATTATAGGACAGTTTTAGCTCAGACAGATGGTTAGGGATGTATTAAGAAGGTGCAGGTAGTGATAGGTTTGGGGGCAAAAATGAGCTGACAGGTTTCCTTTAAGTAGGACAAAAGCATTAGTGCAAATACACTAATGCATCTGTTCTACGTTATGTTACACATATAAAAGAAAGCCACGGTGTTAAGAAGCGCTAGGGCACCAACTGTTAATTGTAATACACACCTTTAATAAACTGATGCACTCTCCCCATGTGGCGCATTTCGATAGACCAGCTATCTTCCTCAAGCAGTGGAGAGTGATTGATACAAAAACCTTATATAGGACCTTGGTTCAATAACACATTACCTTACATTGTGACATCATCAAACCAAGACTACCTATCACTCTTAAGATTGCATTTTGCCCAAACAAGTGTAGCATTACAAGTCTATAAGAGTAAAAACAGCTAAAAAATTAGAACATCCTTTGCGAACAGTATATAATCTAACTTATGTTCACATAATTTCTATACAATGTTTAAAATTAATAAAATTAATAAATTAAAACAACATAAATGCGATGATACATTCATCAATTGTATGGTTGCAAAAAAGATTCCCAATGTCTAACTATCCCTATAAACAGTTTTAACCCTTCAGAGAATACAATTCAATTAATTACATAGTCATAGCAGGGACCTAATGAATAGCCTTCCCTATGGTTAGATTTAACCCTTCTGGGGAGAGGGTACCCAACTTGTAAATCCAGTAGGATTAACGATTAATTAGACGTCCTAAGGGATCCGAAGCTGAATTATCAATTTGCTCAAACATTATCAGTGTTAGGTCCTTAGGATCTTTATTATGAACCAAAGCAAAGTGTCTTGAAATGCTGTGGAAAGGGTATCCATTTTAAATGTTAAACCTATGCTCATTCATTCTACTATGCATAGCCTGAACAGTCCTACCCACATACTGCAGGCTGCATGTACATTCCAATAGGTACACCACGTATTTAGAAAGGCAATTTAGTGTGTGTTTGATGTCGAAAGATTCTCCTGTGGTGTTTGAGGAGAACGCCTTAGCACCATTAATGATGGTCCTGCAGCACATACATTTAGGGGATTTACATGCGTTACACCCATTATTTTGATTGGTGCTTTCTTCCACTACCAATCTTCCATGATCTTTTAGGCAATTACTCGGAGCGACCATATTCCGGAGGGTTTTATTTCTCCTGAAGATCACTCGGGGTCTATCAGGAATGTGCTTATATAAAACTGGGTCATATTTTAAAATGAACTAGAATCCCTCCACCAATTTTTTCACATTTTTATGTGACTGGTTGAAAATAGTCACCAAACATTTTGTTAGCTCGGTTGTGGTAAGCATTTTACTTCTTTTGCCATCACTAACCTTGCCCTCCTGCATTTGTGGCTGCCCTCTGTTAATGCACATCTCTTGAGAAAGTGGATTACTTCTCTGGAAGGCATCTGACAGCAATTTACTAGGATACCGCTTTTTTTAAACCGTTCTCTCAGGATCCGGGATTCCTTGATAAAATCAGTGTTCAGCGTACAATTCTTTCTGATCCTCCAGTACTGGCCATATGGTATGTTCCTGATCAATCTGGGGAGGTGTTCACTATCAAAACCCAAATAACTATTAACTTCCACCTTTTTGAAATGGGTAGATGTGGACAACCTCACCTCCGGACCAAGTTGCACCCATAGGTTCAAGTACTGGAGGGCCGTCTCAGAAATTGCAGCTTTGAATTTTAGGCTCCAGGGGTTTATATTAAATTACTGTATGAAACTTAATGCTTCCTCCTTACTCCCCTGCCATATAAAGAACAAGTCATCTATGAAACGCTTATAAAAGGGTATGTGCTCCCTGGCAGACGGGGACTGCGCGATGAAGACGGACTCAAAGACCCCCATGAAGATGTTGGCATAACTGGGGGCGAATCTAGTCCCCTTCGCGCAGCCCCTCGTCTGTCTGTAAAATGAAGTCTCAAATGAGAACACGTTGTTAGTCAATATGAATAAAACCCCTAACTTCAGGAAATTCCTCTGTGCTTTACCCATAGTGTTGTCCCGACTTAAAAAATGACCAATTAACTGTGAAGAGTCCTTCAAGTATGAATCAAGGTTATGTACATATTTCTACAGGAAGAGATCTATATAGTGTGATAGATTACAAGTTATAGAGCCTACACTTGAAATTATAGGACGACCTGGGGGGTTCTTCTTGTTCTGATAAACCTTAGGTAAAAAGTAAAAAAATGGTGTTCGGTATCTTAAGATATTTAAAAATTGCATTTCTCTTTTGTTCAGGATTCCTTCACTGTACAATCCCTATCAACTTTGGATGATACCATATATCAGTTGTTACCAGAACCTTCATTGGATAATTTAGTGGTACAAGGAAGTGGGACCCCATAAAAGTCCTCGCCCCAGAAACTAAATCTAACATTAGAGCCCCTCAATAATGCCAATTATGAGAATCCAGTAATGGGATTGAACATTGATTCTATAAGGAATAACAATGATCTTTCGTTGAATCATCATCCCTCTAGGGGTAATGGGTTATCAACTTTAGAGCTACAGGTTCCAGTCCAAGAAATAGTGACCAAAGAACAATCACTAGGACCGATAGAAATAGTAAAATCACCTTCGTTAAACCAAAAATAAACAGGAAATTGATAATCCGCCATTAAAAGATAATCAGGTAAAAAAATCATCTATAATGACCACTTTTAAAAATATGAAACTAACTCAGTTTTTTCAGCTGGCACCGGGCCATCAACCTAAAAGAAAGAGAGGGGGAGAGGATGTCGAGGTAGTGGAAACATCACTCGACAATGAGTCATCAAAAGAGGATTTAATCAACAAGAAGAAAACAAAAATGAATTGACACCCCACCCCATACCATATACTAAATCAATGGAGATCTTTAATATATCTGACACCATTCTTACAGAAGAACAAATAAGTTTATTACAACGGGGTTTGTCGTTTTGTCCAAACGCAAAGGCAAATCTGTTTACTCTATATCTTGACATCAATGAAAATATACGGAAGTTAACAGTTCAGCGACATTTCTTGATAGAAAGCCAAAGGAATGTGACTAGCTTAAGGCTGCTTTCACATAACGATTTCCAGTCATCCGATTGTATCCGTTTCAAAACGGATACAATCGGATCCGAAATCGGCTCCAATGTGTCCCTATGGGAATCGGATGGGATCGGATGTGCCACTATTAGCATCCGATTTTTGCACCATCCGATCCCATCCGATGTAATCACGGGCACAAAATCGTAGCCTGCTATGATTTTGTGTCCGTGACTCACATCGGACAGCCTCGGATCACTGCTGATCCGAGGCTGTCCGATGTGCCCACAGCATAGGAGCCTATGGACATCGGATCTGAGTTCACCTCAGATCCGATGTCGGCTCTGTATCTCCCTGTCTTTCCCTGCTCTGCTCCTCCATCTTCTTCCCTCTCCAATGCTATTCTGTTCTCTCTCCCCGCTATTCTTTGCTGTGCCCCCGCTATTCTATCTTCCTCTATCCCTATCCTGTTCCCTGTCCTCTCCCTGGGTGTAAAAAAATTAAAAAAACTCCTCCGGGAGTATACATTACCTGTCACCGCTCCCACGCTGCAGCACGATCAGGGCTAAAGGACCTGTGATGATGTCAGAGTCACATGACCCGGTCAGCTGACGGGTCATGTGACCGGGTCTGTGACATCATCACAGGCTCTTCTGCCCTGATCGTGTGCAGCGTGGGAGCGGTGACAGGTGATGTATACTCCCGGAGGAGTTTTTTTAATTTTTTTGCACCCAGGGAGAGGACAGGGGACAGGATAGGGATAGAGGAGGATAGAGAAGCGGGGGACACAGATAGAATAGCGGGGGCACATCATATAGAATAGGAGAGGGAAGAAGATGAAGGAGGCAGGAGTAGGGAGAGACAGGGGACCGCAGGATCCACACGGATCCTGCAGATCGGATGGCTATTTGCCATCCGATTGCAGGGATCCGTATGGATCCGTGCCTGTCCGTGGGATCCCCCTTCAAAGTCGGATCCCACGGACAGGCACAAAATCGTGATGTGAAACCAGCCTAAGGGACACTAATGTTTTAGCTAATAAGGACAGAAATACTCAAAAATTCCCCCTGTGGAGTTAATACAGCATGTTGAACGTAAGGTGAATGGTAAATTCTACCCTGTACACCACAGGGGCCCCCATTTAGAAACCTTTCAGCACCTTATTCTCAAAGAACTCAGATCTTTTGTAGATATAAGAAAGAGGGATAACCTCTGTCCAGGTGAAAGATTAGCTATCAAAAGTTTAAAAGAAAATAAAGAGATAGTTATAAAAAATGCGGATATAGAAGGGGGGGGTGATGAATCGAGGTTGGTATAAAAATGAGGGTCTACGCATATTAGGAGATGAAAATTATTATGAAAAACTTGAAGATTTCTCTCCATCCATCTTTGTCAAATATGGTATGTTGATAAAAAAAAAGACCATATTGAAGGGATCGTAAACAAAACAGAAATGCAAGTTTTAAATATCTTAAGATACCGAACATAGGGATGAGCGAGTCCTAAATTACTCGGAATCGCTAGACCCGCACGAGTCCGAGCCCAGGACTCGGTACTCGTGGCGAGTCTAGCGAGTCCAATGTTAAAGAATAGGGAATATGGATTCGCGAGTCCCGAATAGATAATACAGGACTCGGAATCGCAGACTCGCTAGGATTCGGAGCATTGGACTCAGGGGCTGGCTGGAGCCTCTTCCCCTGGGTGGCAGGTCCAGGCAGCCTTGAGAACCGGGGGGGGGGGGGGTGCTGTCGGGTCCAGGCAGCCTTGAGAACCTTTGGGTGCTGTCGGGTCCAGGCAGCCTTGAGAACCGGGAGAACCGGGGGGGGGGGGGGTGCTGTCGGGTCCAGGCAGCCTTGAGAACCGGGGGGGGGGGTGCTGTTGGACCCGGCGGCCTTGAAAAGCGGGGGGGGGCTATCAAAGCTGACCTTACCTCCTCCAGCCGCGAAGCAGCCCGCCTGCCGCAAACCGACTCGCCGGATTTGGACTCGTTACTGAGCGAGTATTCGCTAAAAGACTCGCCGATTTCCGAGTCCAGCGAGTCCCTTAAGAATCGCCGAGTAACGAGTCCTAGCGAGTAGACTCGCTCATCCCTAACCGAACACCATTTTTTTACTTTTTACCTATGGTTCATAAGAATGAGAAGAACCCCCCAGGTCGTCCTATAATTTCAAGTGTAGGCTCTATAACTTGTAATCTATCACACTATATAGATCTCTTCCTGCAGAAATATGTACATAACTTTGATTCATACTTAAAGGACTCTTCACAGTTAATTGATCATCTCTTGAATATTTCAGCGCCAGGATGCATATTAATGACCTTGGATGTCACTGCATTATACTCGAACATACCACATGAACTGGGAATACTTGCAGTGGTTAATTTTTTAAGTTGGAATGACACTATGGGAAAAGCACAGAAGGAATTCCTGAAGTTAGGGGTTTTATTCATATTGACTAACAACGTGTTCTCATTTGAGACTTCATTTTACAGACAGACGAGGGGCTGCGCGAAGGGGACTAGATTCGCCCCCAGTTATGCCAACATCTTCATGGGGGTCTTTGAGTCCATCTTCATCGCGCAGTCCCCGTCTGCCAGGTAGCACATACCCTTTTATAAGCGTTTCATAGATGACTTGTTCTTTATATGGCAGGGGAGTAAGGAGGAAGCATTAAGTTCCGTACAGGAATTTAACATAAACCCCTGGGGTCTAAAATTCACAGCTGCGCTTTCTGAGACGGCCCTCCAGTACTTGAACCTATGGGTGCAACTTGGTCCGGAGGTGAGATTGTCCACATCTACCCATTTCAAAATGGTGGACGTTAATATTTATTTGGGTTTTGATAGTGGACATTTCCCCAGATTGATCAGGAACACACCATGTGGCCAGTACTGGAGGATAAGAAAGGATTGTACGCTGAACACTGATTTTATCAAGGAATCCTGGATCCTGAGAGAACGGTTTAAAAAGAAGCGGTATCCTAGTAAATTGCTGTCAGATGCCTTCCAGAGAAGTAAACAACTTTCAAGGAATCCCGGATCCTGAGAGAACGGTTTAAAAAGAAGGGGTATCCTAGTAAATTGCTGTCAGATGCCTTCCAGAGAAGTAATCAACTTTCTCAAGAGATGTGCATTAGCAGAGGGCAGCCACAAACGCAGGAGGGCAAGGTTAGTGATGGCAAAAGAAGTAAAATGCTTACCACAACTGAGCTAACAAAATGTTTGGTGACTATTTTCAACCAGTCACATAAAAGTGTGAAAAAATTGTTGGAGGGATTCTTGTTCATTTTAAAAAATGGCCCAGTTTTATATAAGCACATTCCTGATAGACCTCGAGTGATCTTCAGGAGAAATAAAACCCTCCGGAATATGGTCGCTCCGAGTAATTGCCTAAAAGATCATGGAATATTGGTAGTGGAAGAAAGCACCCATTAACATAATGGGTGTTATGCGTGTAAATCCCCTAAATGTATGTAGTTCGAGGAGGATAGACTTCCTGGATGTCTTATTGGAGGTGGTTAGCTCCAGTCTGATACAGACAGACGTCCATCGGAAGCCTACCTCCGTGAACTCTTTATTTATTTTTATAGTTTATTATTCATGACTCCTCCACCATTTGTGCCATCCCCACCGGCCAGTTCTTGAGGATGTGACGTATCTGTTCAACAAATGAGGGATTTGAACGTCAGTCTGTGGACCTTAGGCACAGTTTTCTGGATCTGGGATATTCTAATAGGTGCATAAATGGGGATACCATAGGGCTAAGCACACACCAAGAGATCGTCTCCATAGATCTTTACCAAAAAAGACCAAAGCAGAACCAACACTGCGTTTTGTCGTAATTATAATCATGAATGGAACACTATGAGGAACATCCTCCAAAGACATTGGGATGTTCTTTTGACTTATTCAACTTTGAAAAAATGTCTGCCAGCAAGACCCCTCATGACACCACGACGTGCCAGGAGTCTGAGTGACATCTTGGTAAATAGCCACTATGTACCATGAATCCCAAACCCCTTTGACTCTCGGTGTCCTGTTTTAGGTTGTTATCCCTGTGGTAATTGTATTTCCTGTATCAATGTCGAACGTGCTACTCATTTCCACTCCGCTGATGGTTCCCGTAGATATGAGATCAGGCACAGAATTTCATGTACATCAACTCATGTGGTATATTTTGCCCAATGTGCCTGCTCTCTAGTCTATTTGGGACTTACATCACGTGAGTTGAGGGTGAGAGTGCGGGAGCATGTTCGGGATATTATTGCTGCAGGCACTGCAAAAGATCCCACAGTGTTGAGAACACTTCCTAAACACTTTTTGAAATTTCACAGATGCAACCCTGCTTCCCTGAAAGTCAGGGGGATAGATATGGTAAATTGTGGCAATAGAGGTGGAGATTTGAAAAAATTGCTGGCACGCATGGAAACAAAGTGGATCGTGCTTTTGGAAACTCTAACTCCCAATGGTCTTAATGAGAATCTATCCTTTCGTTAATACTTGTAGTGTATTGTTAGTTCTACCACCTCAGATATTCTTTTCTTGTCTTCCCATTTTTTCTTAATTTTTCTGGTCCTATTTTTCTAGGATTTTAAAATTTACACATCACTAAAACACTTTTCCTGATCCATTGGCCCTTGCTGAAGTCCTTTGCCCGAGGATTGCCTGTTCTTATATAATCAAGCAACAATGGAAACAGCATTTACTATGGATGAAGAAATTCTAGCCATTTTTTTATGGAGGACTGAATCCTGGTTTATAATTAGGCATTTATCACAGTCTATTCAATATTTGTTTTATTTTGTGGCTTATTTCAATCTACATGTTGCTCTGTTGCTGTTTACTATTTACTATGGCAACCTAAGTGTCAGCATAGCGCTGCATTAAAGTCGTCGCTCCTCCTGAGGGCGGTGTTGTGTCTTGGCTCCTCCCCTTCTGCCCGGTAACGATGGTGACACGTCCCATTGCCAGGCGGAGAGTTGAGATGCGCCTGGACTATGGCCCGCCCCCGGAAGTCGAGTGGTGACACTGCGCATGCGCGTGACGTCAGCGGAACCCAGAAGTGCTGAACACCGCACGCGGGTTCCCTGGCGCTGTAAAGACACCGCTGATGCTCTAGCCTGGTGCCTACTACTTCCACAAACCTCTCCCTGAGGAAGCTGTGCTACCATGCTAGCAGAACATATGGAGGGGTCTTCAAATCAGGACCAATCTTTCTTTGAGCTCTGCTCTCGCTCCAGGGTTTTTGCATAGGTATGTTGTAACGCCTATTATGATTAATTCTTTCCATCAATCCATGTAACTACTTGTAAAGTTCTTTGTTGGACAAATTATGTGTATTGTAGTCTGATGCTATATGAGCTGGTGGTTATTTTTGACATTACAATGAATGTGTGAATCACTGTGCACTTTATTTACCAGACTTGGCATTTAGTACTTGTATATACCATACATGAACCTGTCCACTATTTGCTGTAACTTAATTAGTATTGGATTTTGGAAAATTCTGTAACCATAAGGGTGAGTTTCATCTCAGACCCTCTTTGTATCCACTTTTGCTATCACGCATTTTAAAAATTAAAATAAAAATACCACTTTTGTACTGCCATATACTCCAGCTATTCTCTCCTGTTTTATAAATAAATGTATGTCCTGCAGAACCATCATTAATGGTGCTAAGGCGTTCTCCTCAAAAACCACAGGTGAGTCTTTCGCCATCAAACAGACACTAAATTGCCTTTCTAAATACGTGGTGTACCTATTGGAATGTACATGCAGCCTGCAATATGTGGGTAGGACTGTTCAGGCTATGCATAGTAGAATGAATAAGCATAGGTTTTACATTCGAAATGGATACCCTTTACACAGCATTTCAAAACACTTTGCTTTGGCTCATAATAAAGATCCTAAGGACCTAACACTGATAATTTTTGAGCAAATTGATAATTCAGCTTCGGATCCCTTAGGACATCTCATTAATCGTGAATCCTACTGGATTTACAAGTTGGGTACCCTCTCCCCAGAAGGGTTAAATCTAGCCATAGAGAAGGCTATTCATTAGGTCCCTGCTATGACTATGTAATTAATTGAATTGTATTCTCTGAAGGGTTAAAACTCTTTATAGGGATAGTTAGACATTGGGAATTCCTTTTGGAAGCATACAGTTGATGAATGTATCACCGCAATTATGTTGTTTTAATTAATTTATTAATTTTATTAATTTTAATCATTGTATAGAAATTATGTGAACATAAGTTAGATTATATTACTGTTCGCAAAGGATGTTCTAATTTTTTAGCAGTTTTTACTCTTTTAGACTTGTTTGGGCAAAATGCAATCTTAAGAGTGATAGGTAGTCTTGCTTTGATGATGTCACAATGTAAGGCAATGTGTTATCGGACCAAGGTCTTATATAAGGTTTTTGTATCAATCACTCTCCACTGCTTGAGGAAGATAGCTGGTCTATCGAAACACATCACATGGGGAGAGTGCATCAGTTTACTAAAGGTGTGTATTACAATTAACAGTTGGTGCCCTAGCGCTTCTTAACACCGTGGCTTTCTTTTATATGAAAATCTACCTTTGTGAGCGGTGAAGCTGCTTTGGGCAAAAGGACCTGCGATGATGTCATAAGGACACACCTACCTGGTCACGTGACCACAACTCAGGACAGAGCCTCTAGAAGCAGGAAGCGACGCTGGCAGACGGGCACAGTGTTTTCTACACTTCATGCTTAACCCTTCAGGCTCTCACCTCAGTTGTGCAGGGAATGCACAACAATACCAGGTGAGAAACAGACTCATAGAACCGTCTAGTGCAGTAATTAAGGAGCGCTCAGTGAAGATCTTATCTGTTTTTATCTGTTTATGTTATGTTACACACACATACACACAGACCGACACACACAGATCATCTTACCAGTCTCCCGCTGCTTGCTTGCTTCTGGGTCCGGTCTACCGTGCTCCCTCATTCATTTCCGGTCCCGGCCATTAACCTTTCTGCATATTTACTTCACTAACCGGGTAACAGCCAATCACACACGCTCATGCGCTGTGAGAGCATCTGTGATTGGCTTTTTCAATCTGACTGCATTTTCACAGTCTGGGCAGTGTCTGTGCTTGGTTGTCATACATATTAGTGTATGGCAACAAACCTGATGTCATAGGGTGTAAAATAAATGAATAATGATAAAAAATACATAAGACTGACAGCTACAACCTTCCACCCTCAGCTGCCAATTTTTACCTTGGCTGGCAAAAAAAATGCATAGAGATCCACCCTATTTTTAATTGCCAGCCAAGATAAAACTAGTGGGTAAATGACCCGCCCAGGCCGGGGTACTCAGAGCTCGTGTCAGGGGGATGCTATCACAGGTGGCTGCACCCGAGTCCATGGCCGTGGGTCGGCGACTTCTTAAAAAATACTGTTTCTGTTAGGATAATTTGTGATGCCACCTGTAGTACCTGGTGAGGGATCACCAGCGCCGCCACAGTCTTGCGGAGGGTGTTGGAATTGCGGCAAGGGTGGTATAGCTTACTACAGGTGAAGCTGGGCCTCCGGGGCAGCGTTGTAGTGGGAAGTTCAGAGTAGGGGCTTGGGCCAAGGTAAAGGATAGTGAAGCAGTCTCTGCAGAGCATGGGAGCAGGGAGGAATAACGCACACACACTGATGAGTGTCTCTTTACTTTTTTATTGGTGGAAACTGCAGGTAATTCCGTCCGGAGCACTGTCGGGTGACCAGAAGCACAGTTGAACTCCCACAGTGAGTGGGCATAAGGCTTCCTTAAAGAGGACCTGTCACCAAACCAGGCATGGTGATCTAATTACAGCACTGGATGCAGCATGTCTTCAGCATGCAGACAAGGGGTCCCCCAGCACTTGAGCAGCCCTGTACCCCGAGATAATACAGTTAGAAAACTTACATGCTCCAGCCATTAAGGAGGTGGCTAGGGGCTGCAGCCAAGGGCAGATTCACACCCCCTGCATGTGTAATCTGCCCACCGCTGCCAATCATTCTCTCCCTGTCTGCAGCATTTAAACAGAGGTTTTTTTTCTCTCTCCCAGAAAGTCCTTTAGCCCCGCCCCCTGAGGGGCAGGGCTAAATGGGAGAGAAAAAAAACTCTGTTTAAATGCTGCAGACAGGGAGATTGGCAGCGGTGGGCAGATTAAACATGCAGGGGGTGTGAATCTGCCCTTGGCTGCAGCCCCTAGCCACCTCCTTAATGGCTGGAGCATGTAAGTTTTCTAACTGTATTATCTCGGGGTACAGGGCTGCTCAAGTGCTTGGGGACCCCTTGTCTGCATGCTGCAGACATGCTGCATCCAGTGCTGTAATTAAATCACCATGCCTGGTTTGGTGAATATCCCTGAGGAAGGCGCCAGGTCGGGCGCCGAAACGCGTTGGAGGAAGGAGAATAAAAGGATGAAAATCTGTTTCATGACACTCTGACTCATTGGTGAGTTTTTTGAGCTTGGAGCAGCGCGGACCGTGACACACCTTCATTCCCATCATCATTCTGGATATCACCACTGGTTAGTGGTTGGTGGAGGTCCTGCAGCAGCTTGGAGTATCATACGCCTTCAAACCAGTTGTGGGGATCACAACTGGATCAGGTGAGTGGTTCCACATCACCACCTTGACATCTGGTAGTGTCACTAGTGATAGGGCACTATTGCGCCTCTTGTCCCCCACCTTTTTATATTTCGGCTGTGCACTAGGGAAGCTTGTGGCTACCTGGGGAGCAGGGCGCCACATTCCCCCTAGTTAACGTCACTACTCCTGTACTGAGACATTTTGTTTTCAACAAAGAATAACAATCCAACAATAATAACAGGTAAACTCTTTACAGAGTGTCAAAATGTAAAAATTTACAAAAACCACTGAAAAATGGTAAAACAGGTGAAGTCCGTACGGTGCTAGTCCATCCACCGCAGGCTTAAAAACAAAAAAGAAGTTTGTTGTCACAACTAGTCCTGTAACTATGGTCCTCTTTAATAAAACGGGGAAGAGTTCCAAGGAAAAAGGTTGGTTTAAAGAGTTTATACAGTAAAGTCTCTGTATGCTCTAAGAAAAGGGAAGAGTCTTTTAAAGTCCACATTTTTTTTTTTGCATTAAAACACACATTTTCAAACCATAACATTTTCCTATGGGTGTCTCGGCTTAGGATACCTGGTACCCCTCAACCCAAGGCACATTCTGTTCCTAACTTAATATGCATGGGACTGGGCCCAGTTCCTCCACCCTTATGTACACTACTATTTACATGTTCATAAGTGCTGCTATTTACAGTTTACCTTCCATTGTGTTCTACTTCACATTTTATTGTGCCCACTCTCCATACCTAGACGGGGTTGACTTTGTGTGCTTCTAGTAGATCTGTGCACTACAGGTATCTCAGGTGATGTAGGTAATGCAGGTAAATGTCTGCGTGGCCTTAGTCTCACTACAGGGCTAACAGGTACTCCGATTGCAGCATCCTCAGATTCTCTTGCAACAGGTATTTCTTCCTGATTTCTTTGCATTTCTTGGGGCTGGTAAAAGTTGAGTAAGGGCACTAAAATTGCTCCATCTTGTTGAGGCCAATCTTCTGGAAATTCTCCCAAGATAGTGGATATCATCCTTTCTTTTGGCTTCTCGCTTGGAGTTGGATCTTCCTCATGTTCTGATTCTTCTTCAGACTGGTTTAAGAAGTTCTGATTTTTCCATTCTGTTGGACATTTTTTCAGATGGTCTCTTGACACTGTTTGGGTGGTCTTTCCGCCGTTCTTACTGATAAAACACACTTTGTTGTTGTTAAAGTCAGATTCTAGTCTTATGTAGCGTTCTTGTTCCCACTGATCATCCAACTTATGCTTCTTCCTCTTACTTTTTAAAACAATACTTCCAGGTAAGATGGGTTCTGCCGGTGCACGCTTGTTGAAGTTCCTTTCTTGTTTTTCTCGAGCCTTGTCAAGGTTGTCTTCAACGCAAGTTTGAACCTGTTTGTACTGTTCTTGCCGGTTAGTGTTCCAGCTGGACTGGGAAGCATCTGCTTTGGGTTCTACAACTCCGAGTTCCAGGTCTACAGGTAATCTTCCTGTATGGACTCTCATGAGATAAGCGAGTGTACAGTTTGTAGAACTCACTGGAATGTGGTTGTACATGTCGACTAGATCCGGTAGTTTCTCTGGCCATTGACTTCTTTCTTCCGACCCAAAAGAACCTGTCCTTAAGTAGCATCTCCAGTTTCTTCCACCCAAAATGACCGGTTTGATTATGATAGGCATTCAAAACCATCTGGATCTCTGTTTTTGGTACTACGATCTGCCATACCATTTCATGGGTTTGCGGGTTAATTTGCCTTCTACACAGCTTTTCCTGGTAGATGAACAGCTTACTTCTCTTGTTGCACAAGTGTTTAGCTTCTGGTGGAGGGTTCAATGGCAGCTTTGCTGACTCCTGCGTGATCAGTCCTTTCACCAAACTCATAGCCGGGTCACTGTCTTGCACTTCCTTCCAACCAAAGTGTGGTAACGGGTTCACTACCCTCTCAGGAGGATCTTCATGGGCTTGTTGGCACTGTGTCGCCCTTAACTGATGGAATGCAGGTAGCTCCACTTCTTCCAACTCGCCTTCATCCACTCCCATGTCTGACAGGTGAGGCATCCTGGATTGGGTATCTGCATTGCCGTTTTTATGCCCAGCCCGTTACTTGATGGTGAATTGGTAGTTGGATAATCGGGCCATCCATCTCTGCTCCATGGCTCTCAACTTTGCAGTCTCCAGGTGGGTCAGCGAATTGTTATCCGTATAGGCAGTGAATTTGCTGGATGCCAGGTAATGTTTAAACCTCTAGGTAATGGCCCATACCAACACCAGGAACTCCAGCTTGAAAGAACTGTAGTTTTCCGGGTTTCGTTCTGTAGGGCGAAGCTTTCTACTCGCGTAGGCAATCACTCTTTCTTTGCCTTCTTGTTTTTGAGAGCGCACCGCTCAAAACCCCACATTGCTGGTGTCTGTATATAAAAGGAATGGAAGGCTGTAGTCTGGGTAAGTGAGGACCTCTTCCCTGTTAGGGCTTCTTTCATAATCTGGAACGACTCTCCTTGTTCCTTGCCCCACTCCAAGGGAGGATCTCTAGACTTGCCCTTCTTGGGTTTGCCTACTAAGTGGTTTTGCAGTGGAGCTGACTTCTTCGTGTACTCCTTTATAAACCTCCGATAATAGCCCACCAACCCCAGAAATTGACGTACCTCCTTCAAGGTCTTGGGTTCCGGCCATTCCTTAGTGACTGTTACTTTGTCTGGATCAGGGGCCAGTCCTTCAACTCTGACTATGTGTCCCAGGTACTGAACTCTCGGCTTTAACAGGTGGCATTTGGATGGCTTCAGCTTCATCCCATATTTGGACAGAGCTTCAAACACCTCCCCTAGATGAGCGATGTACGCTTCATAGGTCTTAGAGAACATGATCACGTCATCCAGGTAAAGCAGTACAGTCTCGAAGTTCTTATGCTCCAGGCAACTCTCCATCAGCCTCTGGAATGTTCCGGGTGCATTACATAGTCGAAATGGCATGCTGTTAAATTCACACAGGCCCATGGGTGTTGTAAACGCAGTCTTCTCGCGGTCTTCCTCTGCAATGGACACCTGCCAATACCCACTAGTGAGATCTAAGTTAGAGAAGTAATTGGCAGACTTCAACGCAGCTAAGGATTCCTCTATGCGAGGTAACAGGTAAGCATCCTTGTGTGCTACGCGATTTATTTGCCTGTAATCTACACACATTCTCATGCTGCCATCTTTCTTTCTGACTAGGACCAATGGGGCTGCCCAAGGACTACAACTATCCCGGATAACCGTCCTTCATGTCCTGTAACATTTCTTTGGCTTTCTGATAGTGTGCAGGTGGAATAGGCCTATATTGCTCCTTGATAGGTGGATGTGTTCCTGTGGAGATATGATGTTGCACCCCTTTTATCCTACCAAAGTCAAGTGGATGCTTACTAAATACTTATTCAAATTCTCTGACTACCCGGTAAACACCTTGCTTTTCGTATACTGGAGTGGTGTCAGTTCCTACATGGAGCTGTTGGCACCAATCTTCCAGTGGCTCTGTTGTATCATCAGGTTCTGCCTCGTTAGCTTGGGGTAAGGGTCCCATTGCTTGGATCTCATTGTTATTTACTGTGTACAATTTAGCAATGGTGGTATACCTTGGTAATTTGACCTCTTCACTGCCACAGTTTAAGATGCAAACTGGTACTCTCCCATTGTGTACCTCGACCACCCCCTGGCTGTCAAGAGTGTAGGTCTATGTTCTGTGCTGATGGGCTCCACTAATGCCTGGTAGTCCAGCCATCTCAGACCTACAGCTGCTCGATACCAAATCATCATTTCAATCATTGGAGGGATTACAATAGGAAACGGGTCTGTCACCCAGGCTGTACCAATTTCGCCACCTGTAAGATTTACCTGTTGATGGTGTAGGAGGGCTCTTATCTCACACTGAAGAACCTTCTTCTGACCAGGTTTGGCAGTATCTGCAATCTGTTGAAGCAAAGACAACACGTCACCCACGCAATTGCTAACAACATTAGTACCAAGGATTATGTAAGGGTCTCGAGCATTGCTCGCTTCTGCTTCTACTAAGACCCCTTGGTTTTGCAATTTCACCCTCCCCACCTTTATTGATACTTCCCTAACCCCCATCATGGTAATTGGTTCACCGTTGGACGCGTTGAGGGTAAAGTCTAATGCGGGTGGTTTAAGTTCTGCATCAGACCAGTACTTTTTGTGAATTATGTAAGGGATGGTGGACACCTGTGACCCGGTATCCAGTAGAGCAGGTGTTGGGATGCCATCTAGTACAATGGACAGGAACGGTCTCTGTCCAATGAAGATCCTGTATCAATCGGCTGGGCTCTGTTGAGTTAGTCCTGAGGTTTGGCTCCGGCCCCTAGGGACTGCGTGTTTAAAGGACAGCTTCTAGCTATGTAGCCGGTTCTGTTGCAACGACGACAGATGGGGTCTCTGGTGGAGCTGTAGCGGTCGGTGGTTCTTCCTCTGTACCCTGTAGTTTGCCTTGCTCTCATCCACGGAACATCTTCTGGACTGTCAGCAAGCTGGATCAGCGTTTGAGGCGTTTGCTGTGGCTTTGTTGAGGGTTTTGGCTCTTGTTGCAGCTGCATGGCTTCCATAACTCTATTTAAGTTCTTACTCATCTGACGCATCTCAGCATGCAAAGAGTCATATCTGTCAGGTTGAGTAGACTGCATGCTATTCTCAGCCGCAGGCAAGGGTACCGGTGTTGTGGTAGCCTGCACCTCACCACTGCACCACCGCCGTATGGCGGCTTCAGGGGTCTCCACTAGCCGCAAACCCTTTACGCCATGTCCTTTAAAGTACTAAAGTCGGCTTCCGGGTTACTTAGAGACCACCAGCGCACGGTTTTATTGTCCTCGGGGGATATTAGTCCCCTGGTGAATTGCTCAATTAACAGTTTATCATCGTTTGGTACACTGGCAGGGCAGACCTGTTTAGGGGCGCGCAGCGCTTCTTCCAGGCGCCAGGCATAGGTTCTTATATCATCCCCCGGCCTCTGGTAGAAATAATGAAAGCGCATCCTTATATCAGCCTTGTTGCACTCTTCAAAAGTAGCTCTTAATTTATCAAATTTTACTGCCACTGATCCCTGTTCAGCAGTGGACCAGGACTCACTTTCCTTCTCTGCTGCATCAGTTAACTGTCTGATGACCACAGCAGCGCGCTGCTCATCGCATACATGTCCAGGACGCTGGTGAGGTGATTTTTCTTGTAAAGACTGCTGACATGTTGGGTGGCCATCATACTGGGGCAACCACTTGGCACCCAGGATGTAAGGGAGCGAGATCGGCATGATCGGGGCTACAGCACCTGGTGTGCTGGCGGTGCTACTGGATGCAGCCATGGTCGCTCTGGGGTAATTCACAGGGTCAGCGAAGGTACTATCATCGTCGCCGGATGAGGCGGACATGTTGGGTACCACCCCTGGTGAATTACAGCCAGTTGTTAAACAGTTAATCAGTTCGGGAGTTTCCGGATTAGGCCGCGGCGCTTCGAATGTACTCGGCAGAGCGAGGGGCGGGTTTTGGTTTCCCGCTCTAGTGGTCGACACGCCCCTTTGTTTCCCGCTGTGTAGCATGGTAATGGCAGCTTAGTTTGACAGTCACACAACACAGTTCAAATCACGGCACACAGTACCCGGTTGTACCGGGCATAGGATCCTGTTTGTGATGCCAGAAGAGAGTCCTATGACCCGCCCAGGCCTGGGTACTCAGAGCTTGGGTATCATGGGTGGCTGCACCCGAGTCCATGGCCGTGGGGTCAGCGACTTTTTAAAAAATACAGTTTCTATTAGGATAATTCGTGACGCCACCTGTAATACCTGTTGAGGGATCACCAGCGCCACCACAGTCTTCCAGAGGGTGATGAAATAGCGGCAGGGGTGGTACAGTTTCCTACAGGTGGGCCTCTGGGGCAGCGTTATAGTAGGCAGTTCAGAGTAGGGGCTTGGGCCAAGGTAAAGGATAGTGAAGCAGTCTCTGCAGAGCATGGGAACAGGGAGACATAATGCACACACACTGATGAGTGTCTCTTTACCTTTTTACTGGTGGAAACTGCAGGTAATTCCGTCCGGAGCACTGTCAGGTGACCAGAAGCACAGTTGACCTTCCACAGGGAGTGGGTATAAGGCTTCCTTAAGTTCTCTCTCCCTTTGGTTGAAGTCCTGCCCGTGTATAACCTGGCTGGCCTCTTCACTTCTCTCTCTCTCCTCCTGCGCGGTCTGTGGGTTACCCTGGTTGATCACCGCTGCCCTCTCCTCACTACGGTGTCTGGCTCCCTTGATATTGAGTATGCAGGGGGACCGGGTGACAAAAGTCTCCACGGTGTATCGGGGTTTTCTGCTGGCGTGAAGCACTGCTGCAGGTACGGACCCCCGAAGTCCGTTAGTTAATTGGGCAAACCTCCACAGGCTCCTCTACTCCCACTGTCCTCTGTTCTTCTTGCCTTTCGGTCCCACTTCTGGGCCTGGCTAGATGGCAGAAGGGCTACTTCGGGTCACTGGTTCAGGCCTAGCATGGCACCGAGCACCAAGACGTGTTCACAGCACTCCTAGCGTCTGCACACTCTACCTAACTCCTCCCCCAGCACCAGTATTTATAGGGGATCTCACCTAGGGTTGGCGAGTAGAGCTCCCCTACTGTGCTGGGGTGGAAGGTGTTTGTAAGTGGTACCCCCTGTGGAAATCCAGCTGTGCACTAGGGAAGCTTGTGGCTATCTGGGGAGCAGGGCGGCACATAAAGACGCGATTGTGACAGACAGAGGGGACAGCCTGGCTGCGCATATGCACAGTAAGCGCACAGTGACATTTACATTGCCAAGGATTACGAGGGCACATAGGAAGCAATATATAATCCATATGCAAGATAAATAAATATAATGAGTGTAAACTACATGATTCAGATATCCAGTGGCATTGAGGTTTCCATTGATGAAGAATGGCCCCACTATCTTTGTACCCCATATACCACAACTCACCAAAATTGGTCGCTTTTTTTACCCCTTGCATCTAGCAGGTGGCTGCAGATTCCCCCAGGAGGTAGTACATGCGTCTAGACACCGGTACACAGACCCCTGCAACCTATAACATGGGGGCGGTTTGTAGCAACCAGCGACCATCCATGTATGCAGGGAGAGGCTGGTGGTGAATGCAGACACATGGACACCATTAGGCCCCTGCCACACTCAGGTGTTACATAGTGTCTGAGCAGCCTATTGGTGACGCCTCCTATTAGACCGGGCGGGCTGTTCAGCACTGAATATGCAACACAGTGACAGACGCCCCCTAGAGGAAAACAACCTCAACTGCAAAAGATAAAAAGATGCAGGTTGACACTAAGATAAAGATGTAAGGTGTCAGTTGGTATATATGGCGCCAGAATATCGTAAGCTCGTGACCCACCGTCAAGGGCCCTTACACTCACGAGTACCTAGCCACATGTATAACACATGTATAATTTAGCTTTAGACAAAAATAACCGAATAGGTACTAAAATATCAAAATAGAAAAACTCACCAAAATTGGTCGCTTTTTTTACCCCTTGCATCTAGCAGGTGGCTGCAGATTCCCCCAGGAGGTAGTACATGCGTCTAGACACCGGTACACAGACCCTGCAACCTATAACATGGGGGCGGTTTGTAGCAACCAGCGACCATCCATGTATGCAGGGAGAGGCTGGTGGTGAATGCAGACACATGGACACCATTAGGCCCCTGCCACACTCAGGTGTTACATAGTGTCTGAGCAGCCTATTGGTGACGCCTCCTATTAGACCGGGCGGGCTGTTCAGCACTGATATATGCAACACAGTGACAGACGCCCCCTAGAGGAAAACAACCTCAACTGCAAAAGATAAAAAGATGCAGGTTGACACTAAGATAAAGATGTAAGGTGTCAGTTGGTATTATGGCGCCAGAATATCGTAAGCTCGTGACCCACCGTCAAGGGCCCTTACACTCACGAGTACCTAGCCACATGTATAACACATGTATAATTTAGCTTTAGACAAAAATAACCGAATAGGTACTAAATATCAAAATAGAAAAACTCACCAAAATTGGTCGCTTTTTTTACCCCTTGCATCTAGCAGGTGGCTGCAGATTCCCCCAGGAGGTAGTACATGCGTCTAGACACCGGTACACAGACCCCTGCAACCTATAACATGGGGGCGGTTTGTAGCAACCAGCGACCATCCATGTATGCAGGGTAGAGGCTGGTGGTGAATGCAGACACATGACACCATTAGGCCCCTGCCACACTCAGGTGTTACATAGTGTCTGAGCAGCCTATTGGTGACGGCTCCTATTAGACCCGGGCGGCGCTGTTCAGCACTGATATATGCAACACAGTGACAGACGCCCCTAGAGGAAAACAACCTCAACTGCAAAAGATAAAAAGATGCAGGTTGACACTAAGATAAAGATGTAAGTGTCAGTTGGTATTATGGCGCCAGAATATCGTAAGCTCGTGACCCACCGTCAAGGGCCCTTACACTCACGAGTACCTAGCCACATGTATAACACATGTATAATTTAGCTTTAGACAAAAATAACGAATAGGTACTAAATATCAAATAGAAAACTCACCAAAATTGGTCGCTTTTTTTACCCCTTGCATCTAGCAGGTGGCTGCAGATGGTCCCATGTAGTACTGCGTTCAGACACCTACCAACCCCTGCAACATGATGGGCTGGTTGTAGCAACCAGCCACCATGTATGTTGCAGGGAGTACTGCTGTCGGTGATGCAGACACATGGACACCATCTGGGCCATCCACACCATGTGTGACAAGGTCTGAGCACCTATTGGTGAGCCTTCCTATTAGACGGGACTCGTGATTGTTCTAGCACTGATATATGTTAACATGTGACAGAGCACCGTGAGTAGGTAAACACCTCATACGTGCAACAGATTAAGATTGCTAGGTTGCACTAGATAAAGATGTAAGGTTGTCATTGGTATTATGGCCAACAGAATCATGTTAATCTTTGCCACGTCAAGGGTTTCACTCACGGAGTACCTAGCCACATGTATCAATGATAATTAGCTTTAGACAATAGCCGATAGGTACTAATATAGGTCAAAATAGAAACTCACCAAATTGGTCGCTATTTTTACCACCTGCATCTGCAGGTGGCTAGAATGGTGTCCATGTGTCTGCATTCACCACCAGCTCTCCCTGCATACATGGATGGTCGCTGTTGCTACAAACCGCCCCATGTTATGGGTTGCAGGGGTGCTGTGTACCGGTGTCATAGACGCAAGGGTACTACCTCCTGGGGAATCTGCAGCCACCTGCTAATGCAAGGGGTAAAAAAAGCGACCAATTTTGGTGAGTTTTTCTATTTTGATATTTAGTACCTATTCGGTTATTTTTGTCTAAGCTAAATTATACATGTGTTATACATGTGGCTAGGTACTCGTGAGTGTAAGGGCCCTTGACGGTGGGTCACGAGCTTACGATATTCTGGCGCCATAATACCAACTGACACCTTACATCTTTATCTTAGTGTCAACCTGCATCTTTTTATCTTTTGCAGTTGAGTTGTTTTCCTTAGGGGCTCTGTACTGTGTTGCATATATAGTGCTGAACAGCCGCCCGGTCAATTGGAGGCTCACCAATAGCTGTCGCACTATGTAACACCTGAGTTGGCAGGGGCTAATGGTGTCCATGTGTCTGCATTCACCACCACCTCTCACCTGCATACATGGAATGGCGTGTTGTACAAACCGCCCCCATGTTATAGGTTGCAGGGGTCTGTGTACCGGTGTCTAGACGCATGTACCCCTCCTGGGGATCTGCACCACCTGTAGATCAGGGTAAAAAGCGACAATTTGGGTCTATTGATATGTACTATCGGTATTTTGTCTAACTAATTATACATGTGTACATGTGGCTAGGTATCGTGAGTGTAAGGCCTTGACGGTGGGTCACGAGCTTACGATATTCTGGGCCATAATACAACTGACACCTTACATATTTACTTAGGTCAACCTGCATCTTTATATTTTGCAGTTGAGGTTCGTTTTCCTCTAGGGAGCCGTCTGTCACTGCTGTATGACATATATCAGTGTGAACAGCGCCCGGTCATAATAGGAGGCGGTCACCAATAGGTGCTCAGACACTATGTAACACCTTGAGTGTGGCAGGGGCCTAATGGTGTCCATGTGTCTGCATTCACCACCAGCCTCTCCCTGCATACATGGATGGTCGCTGGTTGCTACAAACCGCCCCATGTTATAGGTTGCAGGGGTCTGTGTACCGGTGTCTAGACGCATGTACTACCTCCTGGGGGAATCTGCAGCCACCTGCTAGATGCAAGGGGTAAAAAAAGCGACCAATTTTGGTGAGTTTTTCTATTTTGATATTTAGTACCTATTCGGTTATTTTTGTCTAAAGCTAAATTATACATGTGTTATACATGTGGCTAGGTACTCGTGAGTGTAAGGGCCCTTGACGGTGGGTCACGAGCTTACGATATTCTGGCGCCATAATACCAACTGACACCTTACATCTTTATCTTAGTGTCAACCTGCATCTTTTTATCTTTTGCAGTTGAGGTTGTTTTCCTCTAGGGGGCGTCTGTCACTGTGTTGCATATATCAGTGCTGAACAGCCCGCCCGGTCTAATAGGAGGCGTCACCAATAGGCTGCTCAGACACTATGTAACACCTGAGTGTGGCAGGGGCCTAATGGTGTCCATGTGTCTGCATTCACCACCAGCCTCTCCCTGCATACATGGATGGTCGCTGGTTGCTACAAACCGCCCCCATGTTATAGGTTGCAGGGGTCTGTGTACCGGTGTCTAGACGCATGTACTACCTCCTGGGGGAATCTGCAGCCACCTGCTAGATGCAAGGGGTAAAAAAAGCGACCAATTTTGGTGAGTTTTTCTATTTTGATATTTAGTACCTATTCGGTTATTTTTGTCTAAAGCTAAATTATACATGTGTTATACATGTGGCTAGGTACTCGTGAGTGTAAGGGCCCTTGACGGTGGGTCACGAGCTTACGATATTCTGGCGCCATAATACCAACTGACACCTTACATCTTTATCTTAGTGTCAACCTGCATCTTTTTATCTTTTGCAGTTGAGGTTGTTTTCCTCTAGGGGGCGTCTGTCACTGTGTTGCATATATCAGTGCTGAACAGCCCGCCCGGTCTAATAGGAGGCGTCACCAATAGGCTGCTCAGACACTATGTAACACCTGAGTGTGGCAGGGGCCTAATGGTGTCCATGTGTCTGCATTCACCACCAGCCTCTCCCTGCATACATGGATGGTCGCTGGTTGCTACAAACCGCCCCATGTTATAGGTTGCAGGGGTCTGTGTACCGGTGTCTAGACGCATGTACTACCTCCTGGGGGAATCTGCAGCCACCTGCTAGATGCAAGGGGTAAAAAAAAGCGACCAATTTTGGTGAGTTTTTCTATTTTGATATTTAGTACCTATTCGGTTATTTTTGTCTAAAGCTAAATTATACATGTGTTATACATGTGGCTAGGTACTCGTGAGTGTAAGGGCCCTTGACGGTGGGTCACGAGCTTACGATATTCTGGCGCCATAATACCAACTGACACCTTACATCTTTATCTTAGTGTCAACCTGCATCTTTTTATCTTTTGCAGTTGAGGTTGTTTTCCTCTAGGGGGCGTCTGTCACTGTGTTGCATATATCAGTGCTGAACAGCCCGCCCGGTCTAATAGGAGGCGTCACCAATAGGCTGCTCAGACACTATGTAACACCTGAGTGTGGCAGGGGCCTAATGGTGTCCATGTGTCTGCATTCACCACCAGCCTCTCCCTGCATACATGGATGGTCGCTGGTTGCTACAAACCGCCCCCATGTTATAGGTTGCAGGGGTCTGTGTACCGGTGTCTAGACGCATGTACTACCTCCTGGGGGAATCTGCAGCCACCTGCTAGATGCAAGGGGTAAAAAAAGCGACCAATTTTGGTGAGTTTTTCTATTTTGATATTTAGTACCTATTCGGTTATTTTTGTCTAAAGCTAAATTATACATGTGTTATACATGTGGCTAGGTACTCGTGAGTGTAAGGGCCCTTGACGGTGGGTCACGAGCTTACGATATTCTGGCGCCATAATACCAACTGACACCTTACATCTTTATCTTAGTGTCAACCTGCATCTTTTTATCTTTTGCAGTTGAGGTTGTTTTCCTCTAGGGGGCGTCTGTCACTGTGTTGCATATATCAGTGCTGAACAGCCCGCCCGGTCTAATAGGAGGCGTCACCAATAGGCTGCTCAGACACTATGTAACACCTGAGTGTGGCAGGGGCCTAATGGTGTCCATGTGTCTGCATTCACCACCAGCCTCTCCCTGCATACATGGATGGTCGCTGGTTGCTACAAACCGCCCCCATGTTATAGGTTGCAGGGGTCTGTGTACCGGTGTCTAGACGCATGTACTACCTCCTGGGGGAATCTGCAGCCACCTGCTAGATGCAAGGGGTAAAAAAAGCGACCAATTTTGGTGAGTTTTTCTATTTTGATATTTAGTACCTATTCGGTTATTTTTGTTTAAAGCTAAATTATACATGTGTTATACATGTGGCTAGGTACTCGTGAGTGTAAGGGCCCTTGACGGTGGGTCACGAGCTTACGATATTCTGGCGCCATAATACCAACTGACACCTTACATCTTTATCTTAGTGTCAACCTGCATCTTTTTATCTTTTGCAGTTGAGGTTGTTTTCCTCTAGGGGGCGTCTGTCACTGTGTTGCATATATCAGTGCTGAACAGCCCGCCCGGTCTAATAGGAGGCGTCACCAATAGGCTGCTCAGACACTATGTAACACCTGAGTGTGGCAGGGGCCTAATGGTGTCCATGTGTCTGCATTCACCACCAGCCTCTCCCTGCATACATGGATGGTCGCTGGTTGCTACAAACCGCCCCCATGTTATAGGTTGCAGGGGTCTGTGTACCGGTGTCTAGACGCATGTACTACCTCCTGGGGGAATCTGCAGCCACCTGCTAGATGCAAGGGGTAAAAAAAGCGACCAATTTTGGTGAGTTTTTCTATTTTGATATTTAGTACCCCATATACCACGCCATACCATCAATTTTTGTGTTCCAACAGTCTTGGAGGATTTATCCCCTGTGGGTTATTGTCAGACCAATAGCGGTGGTTTTGTTTGTTAAATTTACCATTCACAAAAAAGTTTGCCTCATCACTCATCTGAAGGCAATTGTCTATGCTGTGAAGATACAAGATGTGCAGCATCTGAAACAACAGATACTGGAAGCCTGTGCAGCATTTCTTCTGCTGTGTTGCTATCAGTGTGTCAAGAGTGGAAGAAGAGGGTTGCCTTGACAATCCAACACAATGGGCAGCACTTTGAACACTTATTAGTGGTCATAAACTTGTAAATAACTCATGAAAGGATAAAGTTACATTAAGACAAGCACACTATTATTTTTCCTATGAAATTCTCAATAAGTTTGATCTGTCACATGACCCTCTTCCCATTGAAAAAATAAAGTTGGATCCAAAATGTCCGACTTCAAAATGGACGCCATGGTCACCACCCGTCTGAAAAGTTTTCCCCCTCCCATATACTAATGTGACACAAACAGAAAGTTGATATCACCAACCATTCCCATTATATTTAGGTGCACCCATATAAATGGCCCACCCTGTAGATTGCAATTGAGGTTATAGCTGTATATCTGGAGTGTGACAAGACTCAATTAGTTAATGTTTATACACCTTCTCCAGTCTTTATCACATGCATTCCCCCTTTCTGAACTACATGTGATCCCCTAGAGACTGATCTGGCTGCACTATTTCTTGGCAAGCAGATATACTTAGAGAAGGTTGATGAGGAAGACTTCATGAGATCATAATAGTAACAGGAGGAGTGGAAAAAAAGATTGAAATATGGTTAGGACGTTACAGCTGCACACTGCTGTTCTGCTTGGGTTGTTTTTAGCATTTTTATCAACCTGTCAATTATATAAGTTTGTGATTTGATTTAAAACAGCAAACCCTAAACTATGACTCCTCAGCTATAGTAAAACTACAACTCCCAGAGAAAGACACAAGCTGTCAGATAATGTCTGGAGCTGCGTTTTCCAAATTTAGATTTAGTATTGAACTTATGGATACCAGCAGGGGCGTAACTACAATGGGTGCAGGGGGTACAATCACACCCGGGCCCTGGAGCCTAGGGGGCCGCAAAAGTCCCTTTGGCCTACAGAAAAAGGCTATTGCTATTAAAGATTTGCAATAATTGGGAGCCCCATTGGAGCTTTCGCATCGGGGCCCATGAGCTTCAAATTATGCCACTGATACCAGGTTCTAGTTCCCAGATTTGGCCAAAAACCATGCTAATATACAGTCACATGCAAATTGGTGTAATGTTAATTGTTAATACTTGTACTTTGTTGCAGGCAAAACCACATGTCTACATAATTTTAGCCACAATATGGCCTGTATTTATTTTGAAGTTGAAGAGGTTATCCAGGATTTTGGGTATTTTTGACTCGAGGGCTAAGAACCTACTCACAGTTAGTTGCTAAGCAACTAGGTTTACTTGTCCTCTAGTGATAATCTCCTGCTGATTTAAATTCAAGGTTTTACTAATGCACTTGTAGTTTCACATGGGGTAGGTGTCACGATTCCGCCACTCACTGTGACCTGAGCTCAGAGAGTGACAGCATAACCATCCTATAGAATCAGGGGCTTGTTGATCTGCTAGTTTTGTGAGTAACATCTCAGCTGTCATATCTGAATGATGGACCATAACTGCTGTCGAGACATCCAATCTGGGGCATGCAGGATTGTTTATTATCATTTATTATTATAGTGCCATTTATTCTATGGCGCTTTACATATAAAAAATGGGCATACATAGACAAGTACAATCATTATGAGCAATACAAGGCACACACAAGTACTGGACAAGAGAGGACCCTGCCCGCGAGGGCTCACAGTCTACAAGGGAAGGGTGAGGATACAGTAGGTGTAGAGAGAGGACCCTGCCCGCAAGGGCTCACAGTCTACAAGGGAAGGGTGAGGATACACAAGGAGAGGGTAAAGCTGGTTTTGTGGTGATTTAGTGGACTGAGGCTCACTGCAGCTTGTAGGCTTGTCAGAAGAGGTGGGTCTTCAGTTTCCAAGTCTTTCCAGGGGTCTCCCATTCTTAGATATTCCCTGGATATTTAGCTGTGGCCTGACTGTTGCCATTCATAGGCTTAGCTCAGTGGTGAGTGTGCCTTATTTATAATGCTCTGGTTTTCTCATCTTTTGCTGCCTGACCTTGGATCTTGCCTTTGACCATTTGTTTTGCCTAGCCCCTTTGTCTTGATCCGCTACCTTAATGGAATTCTGACCTTGAAATGTGACCTGATTACTCCTTGACATATCCCACTGTTTATGACAAGCCTTCTTGATATTTGACCCCCCCACCCAACCTCTTGACTTCCCTGCCTCATGGTTTCTTTGTGAGTAGTGATTCAGCATCACATTCTGCCTCATCAGTTGGCCATAAGTAGTGACTCAGTATCACAGCAAGCTAGTGGAGGTTATGTACTTAGTACTGAGGGTAATCAGGGTGTGTGTGTCTGCAGACATGCCCCTTCCCAAATAAGTGTCAAGTCTCGTAACCCAGTCTCTTGTGCTTCGATAAGAATATTTCGACATAGAAACCAAATTATCGTTGACACATAGAAAATTAATTTAGGCAGGCATGTCATTTTAACTGACTTACCTTCATCTTTTTTTCTCTCCTTTCTACCTTTTTATTCAGAATCTTGTCCCTTATCTCCCACGCTCCATTCACTCAATATCTCTTTCTATCTGCATATACAAATACTACTGCCTGACAATTTGCTCATGAAACTTTATGGCTTTGTGCTCACTGTGCTTATTTTTTTGGGTTGCATTTGTGCTGTGTTTGTTAGCTACACAAATGCAGCTGTCTGTAAACAAAAGCAGCACAAATGTATTGCGTTTGTGCTGTGTTTGTAAACATACAAATGCTGCACAAAAACACAGCACAAATAAGGGGACACACAAAGACAGACACACAGAGAGACAGACACACACACAGAGAGATACACAGACACTTTCTCACTTTCCCTGGCGAGCCCAGGGTGTTCCCCAGTGATTCTGCTTTAGTGCACCAGTAGGAGATTGTGTTTATCGATCTTCCAGATCCTGCACACCATGTATAAAGCTGTCACATGGTGCAAGGCCCTGGAAGATCAATAAACACAGCATCTGCCGTTGCACAGAGGAAGAATCACTGGCGATCGCTATGGGCTAATCGGGGAGGTTGAGTATGGGAGCGCTTTTGTTTTGGAAATGGTTATAAAAAGCACCACAAATGGACTGTGGGAATACCAATCCATTTGTGATGCTTTTTTGGGGGTTAGAATGGAGTTAATGGGGAAAACACAGCTCAAAAACGGGCATGTTAATTGCAGGAACATAACAAAAAATGCTGGTGATTTCTGAAACAAAAACACAGCACCCACAAATGCATATGTGGGCACAGCTTTTGGGAAATCACATTGACTGTAATGTTAAAGCTGTGGGTAATGTGTTTTTTGCTATAGAAACGCAGCAATAACACAGCACAAATGCACAGTGAACACATAGCCTATAGCTACTAATTATGTATAAATGGCTGGACAATAGAAGAGAAGCAATTTTCCTTCTTGTGTCACCCCTATTTCCCTATAGATTTTTGTCTTTCGAGCAGGGCCTTCACTTCACATGTTTGTATTGCAGTATTTTGTTACTCCTACAATCTATGATATTTTTGGACATGTGCCTTCCAAATTGGAATATTTTGGCACTACAGAAATAAAAGTATTATTATTTATTCTGTTCTTTTACTATCAAAATAACAATCCAGTTGCAGAATAAAGAAAAAAGACCAGAAATATAATACAAAGTTAAGTGACGTAAAAGAAAGTATAGATCGAGAAAGAACTGGATTGATAGAGTAACGATGTGGGGAGGGGGAGTCTCATATTTCTCCTGTGATGCTGCTCCTAGAATAGCAGATGATGTGTGCGGTCACTGTGCAGAATGCCTGCAACTCATGTCTGGAACACTGACGTTGCCTCTGCTAACCTAACCGCCCTCCTCACATATCTCCCTCCCTACGTATGCAGAGTCACTATCAAACTACAACCTCTATAATGACGTTGCCACCTTACCATCATAATTGTAATTATAGAAGTCTTCTCCTGCACACCAGCTACTTAGAGCTTCAGTCCAGTGACCTCAATTTCATTCCGTAAGGTTTTTACAGACTCAAACACTGTAAATGTGCTGCCATACCTATATGTATATAGTGTTTTCCCAATATCCCCAATATATAAAAGTGTTTATCCTTGATAATTCATCCATGGTTAAAGGCTACAGGTGAGAACTCTTTATTTCCATGTGGCTTGCCCAAATATCCAATCTCAGTTGAAGAGATTGATGAGTCAACTCCATAGAGTTGACAAATATCAATAACACCTTGAAACTTTATTTTGCTGCAGTACAGACTGAAAGCTTTACATTTATAATGTTTCCACTAGTCCCCACATGCATCTTTTAGGCGTTATACTCAAAAATGTGTCTAAATCAACATGTAAACTAATAAAATGGCCTATTAATCACTAATAAAGTGAAAGGCTGATGATTTCATTGAGGGGGAATGTAATAGTAGAGATCTGGCTTGGATGCCTAGACATCAGTTCTGGTCATAAATTGTGCTAATGGTAAACACAAATGTTGGAGAATAGAAGAGGACAGAAAAATGAAACTCTCTGGAACAGTGGAAAAAAGTACAACAAGATGATTTTCATACAAATCTTCTTTTTATATTTGCTGGGGAACCGTGCAATGCTGGAAGAGGGAAGATGGGGGACCAATAAAGTAAGTATACCTTCATTTTTTGTTTTGAACATACTGGGCAGTTAAAGAGTAATTTCCAAACTCACAATGTGGTCTTATAAAATTGTACATATATATTTATTAATTTATGCCAATATAACCTATTGTTAAATCTGCCCCAGTTTGCACATATCACTCACCTGAGGATGTCCTTCCAAGCTCGGTTTACTTTCTAGATGCCATCGGATTCATCATCCTGTCCTTCCACTGCCCATGGTTGATAATATGCGGTGCAGCCTTTTACAGCTGAATTCCTTATGTTTAGAATATATGCTATTCTTCTGTACATGATAAGGTGTTTCAAAGTAGTCTGTCAGCTGAATTCTATCTTCTGCCATCTATAGATGCATGTGTTTTTACATCATTGATCTATTAGCTGGTTTGCAGAAGAGATCAGCATTTGTACACTCTGCTCTTTTTGCAGAATCGAACTTGTAACACCTAGGCCCTGCAGAGGTGACCCAAGCAGGGCTGAGCTGTGTTTGATGTCTGCTGCTAAGAGATCATTCACAAGACTGAAAATGCCGCTCTGGTGATGCGTATGGAAGAAGAAAATAACCTTATGCCCGGTGACATAACTTGAAGTTCATGGGCCCCGATGCAAAAGCTCCAACAGGGCCCCCCAATTATTGCAAGTCTCTAATAGCAATAGTCTTTTTCTATAGACCAAAGGAACCTTTGTGGCCCCCTAGACTCCAGGACCCGGGTGTGATTGCAACCCCTGCAGCTATTGTAGTTATGCACCTGCCTATTCCATATGCAACAACAGGGTGACATTTGTTGTTTTGATTAATTAATCTGTCAGCAGCACACATGAAAAACAGCTCAGCTGTGCTTGAGAGGTTCTCAGAGACTGACATAGAATGACATCCCTGGTATAATGCAAATTTAGGCTGGCTTCACACCACGGTGTGATCCGGTCCGGGGCTGTCCGGGATGACCGAATTCTCCCGGATTCCACCGGAGAGATGAAACCGGATGGCAGAGAGCTGCCATCCAGCTCCCTCCAGCCCCATAGGCTACTATGGGGCCAAAAAATGGTCCGGGGCTGCCTAGTTTACACCGGACAGCCCCGGACCGGATCACACCATGGTGTGAAGCCAGCCTTAGACTGCAGACTGAAGATATATAGCTTCCAAGCCCTGTGCATCAACTCACAAGAGCCGTATCACACATTCAGTCAATGGATGGGAGCAAAGGCTGTCATGTGAAGGAATACATTTCTTGCTTGCTGAACATAAGGACAGTGGTGGATAATCTCCAGGTTCATTCTCCTCAATGTTTATTTGTTTTCCAGTTTCTGCTATAAAGCTGTATGACTGACAGAGAAGAGGATTGAAGCTAGAGATTACCTCATCAAGCAAACCACAGTTAAACTTTTTTTCACAATTGAGAGCTGTTCACAGGACTGTGACTGAGGTATGTGTGATACAGCTCTTGTGAGTTGAAACACCCTTTAACTTCATTGCAGTGCATACTGACTCGTGACTAGGACTGGCTGCAGTATGAATTATACCAGGTGTGCCACTGTGTCTCATTCTTGAAGAACTTTGCTTCAGCTCTGCAGGGCCTAGTTATTATTTATTAAAAGTTCCTTTGTGAAGGCAGAGAAGAACAAAAAAACTGGATATTTAAAATGTAACAACTGTTTTATTGTTTTTTTCATAAATAAAAAACACATGAAAAAAGTGTAAGGCTGCGTTCACAAACATATTTGTGAGGATGCGCTTTTAGTGTAAAACTGCACCAAGAGCACATCCTCACAGAACGCGGCGTTCTGTGTGTAAACAGGCCTGCACCTTTTCGGCTCGCTTTTACTTAGCTTGCTCCTCCCCCCCGCAGACCTCCAGTGTCTTCTCCTCCCTGACTGGCCCCAGTAAGCAGCGGGCTCTAAGACCGTGTAGCACCATGTGACCGGTGATGTCGCATGGTCACATGGTGCTGTTTAAGGTCCTGTGCAAGGTCCTACGGCACCGGTATGAAGGAGATCTCTGGGGGCACGGCGGCTAGGTGAGTAAAAAGCGTGCCTAAAAAACGCAGTTTTTTTCGCGGCCGCACCTGCCGCAAGTGCCGAAACCGCACTTGCCGCACCTGCCACACACTTACCGCGAGCCCCATAGACATTGCATGGAGCTTGCCGCAACAGGCAAAAACCGCTGATGTGAAAGCAGCCTTACAATACCAGTCTCTGTCTTACAAATCATATAAATGTCCGTCTTCCTGGTATATATACAAAACCCCCATCCTGGTACATAATCCCCTATCCTGGATCTGGCAACCTTGTGCTGACACATATAGCCCCCCTGTGCTGGCACATATGCCTCCCTCGTGCTGGCACACATATAAATTTGCCAACCTTGGTTTTCTGTGGCTGTCACCCAAAAGACTCTCATGTGTTTTCCCACACATGCACCATTACCTATTTTTCAGCAGACTTCACACATGCACCATAACCTATTTTTCAGCAGACTTAGAAATCATAAGATATGCTCCAGAACATTGAAATTTCCACATAAAGAAGAAAAAAATTACCGTATATACTCGTGTATAAGCCGAGTTTTTCAGCCCAAAAATTGGGCTGAAAAGTCCCCCCCTCGGCTTATACACGGGTCATACGGTATGCTGTGGGGGGGGGGGCTGTGACCGGGAGCTGGAGGAGGCAGGAGGGGGCCGCGGTGACCGCAGGCGGTCACGTGGGGCCGCCTCATTAGTGCAATGAATATGCACGGCATCCCCCCGTCCATCAACGGCGGGGGGATGCCGTGCATATTGCAATACACAGCCCCCCCTCCTTAATATGGGTCCCCCAGTATTAATAAACAGCCCCCCCCCTCCTTATCATGTTCCCCCCAGGCTGCGGCAGCTCTCAAAATAACAAACAGTTTATACATCACCTTCCGTCGCAGCTTCTCCGGTCCTCCGCTCGCCGGCTTCTTCTTTCTTCTTGTGCCGGTGTCATGTGACCGGGCGCAGGAGATGACGTCATTTCCTGCGCGCGGTCACAGAAGTCGGCACAAGAAGAAGAAGCAGCCGGCGAGCGGAGGAGCGGAGGACCGGAGAAGCTGCGACGGAAGGTGATGTATAAACTGTTTGTTATTTTGAGAGCTGCCGCAGCCTGGGGGGAACATGATAAGGAGGGGGGGGGCTGTTTATTAATACTGGGGGACCCATATTAAGGAGGGGGGGCTGTTTATTAATACTGGGGGACCCATATTAAGGAGGGGGGGGCTGTTTACTACCACTGGGGCTGTATATACCTTTGGGGCTGCTGGATACTACCACTGGGGCTGCATATACCTCTGGGGCTGATGTATACTACCACTGGGGCTGTATACTACCACTGGGGCTGTATATACCTCTGGGGCTGATGTATACTACCACTGGGGCTGCTGGGGCTCCTGTATACTACCACTGGGGCTGCTGGGGCTCCTATATACTACCACTGGAGCTGCTATATACTACCACTGGGGCTGCTGTATACTACCACTGGGGCTGCTGTATACTACCACTGGGGAGGCCTGTATACTACCACTGGGGAGGCCTGTATACCACACTGCTGGGGGCTGTATACCTGTGCTGGGGTCCACCCTCGGCTTATACACGAGTCAATAGGTTTTTCCAGATTTTTGGGGCAAAAGTAGGGGGGTCGGCTTATACACGGGTCGGCTTATACACGAGTATATACGGTATACTGTTTTGGAAATTCCTGGATTCATAGACTTTTTATTGATGTGCAAGGTATTAAAAATTAAAGCAAAATGTTCTGAAACTCTTGATTTATTCAGTACTAAGTATGAGCGCATCTGGCAGAAATACATGCACTTACAGCTATAAGGGAGATTAGTAATGGTTGTGTGGCACCCCACTGGTCAGTGTGCCACAGTCGGGGTACTGCACCCATGACTGAGTGTGCAGTATTCCTGTCATTGGGGACTGTAAAGTCAACCTGAGGCTCTCATCCCAGCATCCCTACACCTAACATAGGGGACCAATTGGCCACCCGTTACCAGGGTAACCGGTCCCGGTGGGAGGAGCGTTAGGGTAGAAGGAGTGGGAACCACAGAGAGAGTGAGGTCAGTCGGAGAGTAGTCTGAAGCAAGGAACAAGTCCTGAAGGGACACCACAGGAACAGTGCCCGAAAAGGAGCGGTGATCCAGACAGAAGGAGGAAACCCAGTGCCGGATCTTACCCCGGTCTGGGGGATTCCTAGTCCACAACGGGGTACCGGCTCCGAGTCACGGGGCAGGCGAGCCGTCAATACCGGTGGATCGCAAGGTTTGCCAAGCAGCCCCAACCTCGTCCAGAATGTGCAGCCCCACCAGAAGCACTAAACCGGGTTGAGCCCCTTAGAGAAGAAGGGTAACCTCATAGCACCCAACGGGACTGGTAGATAAGTGGGTTGTGCAGGACAGCGCAAGGATAGTAAGGAGGCACAAGTAAAGACACAGAGAACAGTTAAGGTACTAAGGAAGGAACACTCTGGAAGCCTCAAAGAAACTTTATTCTTCCCAGTGACTTCCCAGCCAGCTACCCGCCAAAGACTGTGTAACTGTGTTCCTGAACTGCTAAGAACTGTTGCCAGTAAAGTACCTGTACAGAGTCAGCAAGCCTCCTTTATCTCATTCTCTTAAAGAGGACCTGTCACCAAACCAGGCATGGTGATCTAATTACAGCACTGGATGCAGCATGTCTGCTGCATCTAGGCAAGGGGTCCCCCAGCCATTGAGCTCCCCTGTACCCCGAGTAAATACACTTAGAAAACTTACATCCTGCAGCCAGAAAGGAGGTGGCTAGAGGCTGGAGCCGAAGGGCAGATTCACACCCCCTGCATGTTTAATCTGCCCACTACTGCCAATCATTGTCTCCCTCTTCTGCAGCATAGCACAGAGTTTTTTTTCTTTTTTAGAAATGGCCGTTTATCCCCGCCCCTGCAGTCCTCTTTAAGCTAATCCACAGAGCTGCTACCAGCACAGCAGCTACACTGCCCTGGAGATCCCGCTCCGCCTGCAGGGAGCGTTATCGACTGGCTGCAATACCACCATCCTCGGTTGTCTGACAGCGGCGCTGGTGAGATCACCAGAAACTGCAGGTGGGTCACGACTTATTTTTTTCTTTTATTATTTTAATCCATTATTAGCTGACCCCAGGGTTACGGGTCCAGGCAGGCCACCAGTGACATCCCCCTTACAGCGAACGCCCGGATACCGAGTCCCCATAGACCCCTGGGTGGGTCAGTTGTCTAGTGAATGTTCTGCCACGCTAAATGCACGCATTTAAGTGCAAAAATAATCAAGATCTGATGCTGGCAGCTCCCTTTACGATTGTCGATCAATAGCATCCCATATGTGCTTAATGGGAGACAAGTCCAGAGATGTTGCAATTCATGATAGAACATTTACACCACTCTTGCAGCTCTCAGTAGCAGCATGCAGCTTAGCACTGTTGTGTTGAAATCTGTCTCCTTGTCCGCTCTGGAGAGATGGCTGTACAGCTGGTTTCACAATTAATCTATTTTGTTCTGGACGTGTAATTGTACATCACATTCTAAGCCTATGGCAACAATAAGTGTCTGCACAAACAATTGATGTTAACATGCCAGTGGTCTGCAAGCCAGATGTCCAGCTAGTGGTGTTCCACAGACCCCATACCAGCACTCTAAGGGTACCTTTACACGCCGCTACTGGAGGATGGATACAACCCGCTACTTCACGTGCACGAGCACGCAAAACGGTTACAAACGGGAAACGCACCTCCTTTACACGCCGTCACAAGGTGCGCTACGCTACGCAACATCTATAGCTAGATACATCGCCGAGTGTCTCAAGTAGCCATCTGTAGCTCATCTTAGCTCATTTACACAACGCTACAACCAGCTACCATGGGCGTACCTGGTGCAGCAGGGACAGCACATAGGCGTGCTACAATTGTGGATTACGAGACGTCCGTACGCTGATAGGACAAAGCAATAATACCATGATTGGGCAGGCATCGCAGGAGGCTGATTAATACTTGACGCTCGAGCAATTGTGTAGTGTGACTCGTCAGCTCCTTAAATATGCCGCCCTGTGCGGCGACAACCAATCGCAACGCCGGAGCTTCCTCCAATGATCGCTGAAGGGGGCGCGGAAACCCGGAGCCTGTGTCACGCCCCAGCTACATAGCATGGTGTAGAAACAACCCTTCTGTTCCTTCTTTACACGCCGATATTGCTCGCTACAATCGGCTTTGTAGCCATCTGTTTTCGAGCAGTGCTCGGAAACAGATGTATCTGTTGCCGGCTGTCACGTCCCGTCTTTACACGCCGCTACTACGGGCTATATTGACGCTACAAGCTACATTTGTAGCCTGTAGCGGGTTGTATCCATCCTCCAGTAGCGGCGTGTAATGGGCCCCTAAAGGCTAGCATTGTGAAGTGCAGGACAGCTATGGAAGCTAGAATAGAGGTCTATCCTCTTCGGCTATGGACCCAGCTTTTGTCTTGGACACAATGATAGCAGAAGATTGGTTTGTAGATCACATGAGCAACATCATGAATATTCCTGCACAGGAAAACACATACCATTCCTACATCTGGGATTATGCTGTGGATTGGCAAAATGCACAGTAGCAGGAGCCTTCTTCTTCATTCCAGGTACTCTAATAGATAGTTGCTACTTGTGCATTAATTTGGTTGTGGAACCGGTCATATTTTAGAAATTCCTCAGGAGCCATTTTTAACACAACAATGCTGGGACACATGTTGTGTTAGTATGGTCTAAATGTGCTTACATGGCTTGCAGTATCTCTGAAATTGTCTCCTTGCAAGCACATCTGGGAAATCAATGCACACTATATACAAAGGTTCCTGCTAGCAGTAAATTTTGATGAATTGTGTGCCCTAGTACATTCACAAAGGCAGAACATGCCTCAGACAACCATTAATCAGACTAACAACCATTAATACCCTCAATAAAAGCACATGAAGAAGTGTGAGTAGATTTCTGTGCATGGTGCTCATGCTTGATACTGAATATAAAGCCCCCCAAATCCCCAATGTTCGGAAAGTTATCCACTATCCTGTGGATAGGTGAAAGAAAAACAACAGTAAGGGGCGCAATATGTGAAGCACCTAGTGTTAAGAGGTAAGTATTAGAGGGGGCCGAGAGGTCACTCACCTAACTGGGTTGTGCACCTCTACACAACCTCAGCGACAGGCGCCTGGTTTAGGGATCCCAGCAGGGACCGGAGCGTCTCCTTACCGTCAGCGGCAGTCTCTCCCGCATCACTTCTGGTTCTGGTTACGTGATCGGGGAAAATGGTGACATCACGGCAGGTCCTTGTGCGCTGATTACTGCCACCAGTCCCTCAGTGAGGGAATAAGGCATACAATGTGGCAGTCTTTTAGGAGCGCTGGGGCACTTGGGCACAGATTAAAGACAGAGACTCCACCTGATGAGGACAGGCACCCTGTCGAAACGCGTAGTCGGAAGTAAAGGGCAATAAAGGTTGGTAAATACGCCCATTGAGTGGTTTATTCTGTGCCCAAATGCCCCAGCGCTCTTAAAAGACATTGTATTCTCTATATCTTGTGGTAGGGGACAACTTTTAAACTTGAGAACACTGTGGCACCCCTGCTGGGGATTGCCACTGGAGCCACTGGTGCAGGGAGAGACCTACACCTTGGTACACACAACATGCAACACCTTCCACCCCAGACCTGGAGGGGGAGCCCCCTGGCTGTCCTTAAGCCAGATCCCCTATAAAAGATACAGGCCTGAGGGGAGGAGTGAGTTCAGTTCAGTTCCAGTGAGTCTGCAGTAAGACAGAGAAGAGAGCAGTTGTAAGGAGCTGGTTCCTGGGACCAAGCAGACCCAGAACCAGAGGACACTGACCAGCTGTGCTGAGCCCTAGGGAGAGGGACGGAGGCCAGTGGGAGAAGCAAGAAGGGAACAGACTTGTGAACTGTTTAGTTAATAAGACACTGGAGTCCGCAACTGCTGATAAGATATAGTAGCACGAATAGTCCGGACAGATCAGGAGGATCCAGTCCCCCTGAAGTAACCCATGGAAGAATCCAAACTTGACCAAGTAAAGGACCCGGGACCTAACCGAGGATAGGAATCCCACAGAAAGGTCCTCATTGTCAGTTGTTGAACAGCACCCTGAGAGGGAGAAGTAGCGGCAGGTTCAGCTACAGGCAGAGCTTACCCCAAAAAGACGCACATACTAACAGAGGAGGCCTCACAACTCTCCAATGTGAATGCCCCAAGCTACACCGACACCTGGTTACCCTCCTGAACGTGCCTGTTACCGGACAACAGTAAAAAGGTACTGAAACCAAAAACTATTGTGTGTTTGTGCCTGCTTCGCCACCGCCTGCAGAGTTCACAGCAGGACCGCTACTACGACTCCTCTCATCCACCCCGCTGCCCTGAGGTAAAGCTCCACCTGTGGGGAGCTATACTACTCTGAGCTTCACCTCCATCACCTCAGCGCCGGCCGCAGCGCTGGTGACCCTATTACCAGGTACCACAGGTGGCATCATCAACATCACTCCCATCCCCTAACACTGAGGGTCCAGGGCACGAAACTGAGAACCAACCAGCCGTGATTCCCCCATTGAAGCAACCGCCTATCCCGGTTTCCGGGTACCCCCTACCTTGTCGACCGCCTCAGTTCTGGCGTCACGAACAGGATCCCGTGCCTGGTAAAACCGGGTACTGTGTGCCTAGAAATAGACTTTATTGACTGTTTCGTGAATTGTAAAATTGGGCCCCCATTACTGCGCCACAGAGCGGGAAGAGCATTACGGCTGCGCAGCGAAAAGAGCGCAAAGATAAGCCCCGCCCCTCCACCCTGCCAGAGATAACCAAAGTGCGGTGTCTAGTTCTGGAAATACCTGAGGTGCTCCACTCCCCCTGTAAAGCCGACGACTACTAAAAACGTTAACTGCACCGGCTGGCAGCAGTTAACTAGGGGGGCACCACCATGAGTGAAGCGGACAACGCACAGGTCCCTGACAGAGGGGATGTCCAGAACACAGCACTGGCCGGTTCCGCAGCCGGTGTGGGAGCCACCGCACCCGGAGTAGTGGCCCCGATAATGCCATTAGCCTTGCTGTACATACCGGGTGCAAAATGGTTAGCAACCTATGAAGGTAAGCCCGGTATCTTAGCAGCCTTTAATCAAAAGATGTGTGCACTGCTGGACATGTATGCTATGACAGAAAAGCAGTGAGCCACCGTTGTGCTGGGACAATTAACAGGAGCAGCGAAGCTAGAGGTCGAGTCTTGGAGCGATGCTGAAAGAGACTCTGTAACAAAAGTATTTGACAAGCTCAGGGCTGCTTTTGAGAAACGCACACAGTCTGAACTGAGGATGATATTCTACCAATGCAAACAGAGACCGCAAGATACCATCAGAGACTTTGCCTTACATTTACAAGGGGCACTCCGGTCCTTAAAGCAGGTAGATTCGGCAAGTGTGTTAGAAGAAGATAAAATGCTTGCAGAACAGTTTATGGAAGGAATGAGGTCAGACTACCACCACCAGTAGGTACACATGTGAGTCTTAGATCATCCAAATGTGAACTTTAATGATTTAAAAGACAAAGCTATAACAGTGATACGGGACCCAGTGCCTGCAGAACCTGTAACCCAATCCTAGCAGGTTAACACCTCTCCTATAGACTTTAAACCTGCTTCCAAAGACCCTGCAAAAGTGGCAGGGCAAGCTGTAGCAAACAACCCTGATGATGACTTATGTAACCAGGTGCTGCAGCTAACCAAGAATATGGACTATGTACTAAAACTCTTGCAAGCCATGCCCGGGGCACCACCACCAAGCAAAATCCAACTAACTGATTGGCCTGAGGATGTCCCGTGGGTGAGGAGGAAGAACATGTTGCCCATTCTGGGGACCAACAAATCACCCGTTTAGGGGACCAAAGCACCATTCCAACACAGAGCCAGCGACTACACGGATTCTTCAGGACAACCTATCTTTCTACGCTGTGAAAAACCAGGCCACTTCACAAGAGGATGTCCTTTAAACCCGAGATTCCTGGGTCCGAGAGCCAACCCCCAGGAGAAGGACGACTAGGAACCTATGATTGGCGTAATCGGTACGTGGGAGGCCGTCCGTACCGCAACATTACGCTACATCGAATCCCCACATCGGCCCTACTGGGCACTGGGTCACAGGTTACAACCATCTCACATATCCTTTACAAACAATTTTGGTCAGACACTGATCTTAGACCCCCCAGACCCTAACTTTGTCATTCTTGCAGCTAATGGACAACCACAAAATCAGGTGGGGTTCAGAGAAGTGACTATAAAGTTGGGGAGGGTGGAGTTAAAAGGCCAAGGGTTATGTGTGGGAGAAGATAATACTGATAATAAATACCCCTACATGGTAATTGGTACTAATGTAATTGAAAACTGCCTTGGAGAAGCGTTGTTTTTACTCCGACAGATTGCTGTGACTGCTGGTTATAGGCGGACGAGAGTCATCCAAGAAGAAATCCGAGTCCTCGTCCACAAGCAACAGGTAAATCTGTCTGGGGGAGAGATTGGCAGTGTACGGGTAACAGACCCGTTTCCCATTGTGTTACCACCGAAAAGTGAAATGATGATATGGTATTGAGCAGCTATAGGTCTCAGAGGAAAGGAATACCAGGCAGTTGTAGAGCCGGTATATTCCTCCATCCGGCAGACCTCCACTACTGACAGCCAGAGGGGTTGTGGATGTACGCAGGGGAAGAGTACCAATCCGTGTATTAAATTGTGGGGAAAAGGAAGCCAAACTACCCCGGTATGCTACTGTAGCAAAGCTGTATACTGTCTGTAACAACAACATACAGGCAGTAGAACCCTTTTCCCCGTCAAACCAGACGGAGGATAACAACTCCAAGGGACAGCTAGAGGAGTGGTGCCAACAGTTACATGTAGGAACTGATGCCACACCTTCCCACCAGAAGCACGGAGTCTACCAGGCAGCACAAAAGTTTGAACAGATATTCAGTAAGCATCCATTAGATTTTGGGGGGATTAAAGGGGTACACCATCGCATACCCACAGGAGATCATCCCCCAATTAAATTGAGACACAGACCCATTCCACCAAATCACTGCCATAGAGATGCTGCGGGACATGAAGAAAGCCAGGGTTATAAGAGATAGCTGTAGTCCCTGGGCAGCCCCCTTAGTCGTAGTCAGAAAGAAGGATGGCACGATGAGGATGTGTGTGGATTACAGGGAAGTTAATAGGATCTCTCACAAAGATGCTTACCCTTTACCCCGAATAGAGGAATCTCTTGCTGCATTAAAGACTGCTAATTATTTCTCCACATTAGATCTCACTAGTGGGTATTGGCAGGTCTCCGTTGCAGAAGAAGACCGAGAGAAAACCTCATTCACAACACCAATGGGCCTATGCGAATTCAACAGCATGCCATTCGGGTTATGCAATGTACCGGGAACGTTTCAAAGACTCATGGAATGTTGCTTGGGATACCGGAACTTCGAGACGGTGCTCTTATACCTGGACGACGTCACCGTGTATTCCAAAACCTACGAAGAATATCTGGAACACCTGGCGGAGGTATTCACAGCTCTAGCAAAGTACGGAATGAAGCTCAAACCATCTAAATGTCACCTGCTGAAACCAAAAGTCCAATACCTCGGCCATGTGGTCAGCGCAGATGGAGTAGCACCAGACCCGGAAAAAGTAATAGTTATCCAGGACTGGCAGAGACCAACCACCATCTACGAGGTACGTCAATTCTTTGGTTGGGTATTACAGAAGATTCATAAAGGGCTACACAAAGATGGCAGCGCACCTACAAGATCTTCTGGTAGGCCAATCTAAGAAGAGAAGGTCTTCAGAGCCACCATTGGAATGGGGAAAAGAACAAGAAGACACCTTCCAACAGATGAAGCAGGCTCTGACCGGTGAGGAAATCCTGGCTTATCCCGATTATAAACTACCATTCGTCCTCTACACCGACGCAAGCAATGTAGGCCTGCGAGCGGTACTATCCCAGATCCAAGATGGTAAGGAAAGAGTAATTGTCTACGCCAGCAGAAAACTTTGACCCACCGAGAGGAACCTGGAAAACTACAGTTCCCTTAAGTTGGAGTTCCTGGCCTTGGTCTGGGCTATAATGGAGCTGTTCAAGCATTACCTGGCAGCTTCAAAATTTACCATGTTCACGGACAATAATCCATTAACACACTTGGATACCGTGAAGCTTGATGCATTGGAGCAATGCTGGATGGCCCGACTATCAAACTATGACTTTACCATCAAGTACCGGGCAGGCCGTAACAATGCAAATGCTGATGCCCTCTCCAGAAATCCTCAAGTACGTTTACTAGGACTTGAAGAAGAGGAAGATGACTTAGAGAAAATAGAACTCCTAGCTTTCCATAAAAGTGGAAAATGACTGAAGATCATATCTACCAGAACTGTCAGACTGTTGGATTAAGCCCGTTGCCTCACTATGGATGGAAAGAGACACAAGACAGTAATCCAGCAGTGAGCCTCGTAAAGAAGCTAGTAACCCAACCGAATTCCCAAATTGAGAAGAATGCTCCACCAGAGGCCCAATACCTGTGGAAAGAACAAAGCAGGTTGTTCATCTATCAAGCTCAATAGTGCAGACGGTATATAAATTTAAGAACACATGACATGGTATGGCAAATTGTGTTTCCTAAGAGAGATGTCCAAATGGTGTTAGAAGCTTACCATGACGGAGCAGGACACTTTGGATAGAGAAAACTGGAGATGTTGTTACGTGAGAGATTCTATTGGATCGGCATGAGGTCTACCATAGAGAAATGGTGTAAGAATTGTGGACCATGCTCATTAAGAAGAAAAGACCGTAACAGCCAGAAAGCACCACTCCAGCCTATCATCACTAAACAGCCATTAGAACTGCTAGCCCTAGATCCCGTCAAACTGACACCAAGCAGATCGGGCTATACGTATGCTCTTACCATGGTGGACCACTATTCCAGATGCCTAGTGGTAGCTCCTGTAAAAGACTTAACAGCTCAGACAGCAGCAAGAACCTTTCAAGCCTATTTCTGCAGACCATACGGGAACCCAGAACAGGTATTAACAGACTAAGGTCCTGCCTTTGAAGCGGAAGTATTTCAAGAGTTTTGTAACCTATACGGATGCAAGAAAATTCGTACCACGCCTTACCATCACCAAACCAACGGAATGTGCAAAAAGATGAATCATGTGGTAATAGAATTGTTGAAAACTCTGCCCTTAGAAGAGCGCAACAGATGGCCAGAGAAGTTACCAGACCTTGTTGACATCTACAACATACCAGTAGGCTGAACAACTTGTACCCTGCATATCTCATGAGAGCAAGACCAGGAAAATTGCCAATAGACTTTGAAATGGGCATTGTAGTTCCTGAAGAAGACACCTCAGATGCAGATTGGGATACTAGAAGAACAGAGCAATACAAGACAGTACAGGAATGTGTTGAGAGAAGTCTGGCAAAATCCAGAGAAAAGCAAGAGACCAACTTTAACAAAAATGCACAAGGAACACCCTTAACACCCAGTGAATTGGTTTTGAAAAGGAAAAGAAGAATGCACAAGTTAGATGATCAATGGGAAGAAGAACCCTACACTGTATTACCATCCAGTTTTGACAACAAGAAAACCTGTCTAATCAGCAAAGACAACGGCGAAACAGCAGTAACAGTGTCAAGAGATCATTTAAAGAAATGCCCTCAACAGTTACAACCAAAAGGAGATGTACCTTGTCCAGATCCCGGAAAAGAGGAGCCAAAGACTGTTCAGACCCTAATAGGATACCTGCAGATTGGCCCCAAATAGAAGATACCTACCTTATACCCATGTTGATGTTTCCACAAGCAGTTGAAGAGCCAAGAGCAGAAGAACCACCCGTTGTACCGGAACCAGAGAATCCTGCAATCGGTGAACCTGCCAGTCCACTAGAGAGACTACGCCAATACCACGGTATTCCAGAAACGCGTAGATCTAATAAACTGAGAGTGCATACACCGCACCAGGTACAGACAGTAGTGACACACCAGTGCTACGCAGGTCAACCCGTAGTAACCTTGGTCAGCCACCATTTAGATACAGAGAATAAGCGGTAAAATGTGGGAAATGTAAATATGTTTGAAATGTATATGTGTTATTAATGCTAGTGTACAGAAAAGGGTGAAGAGTAGGCTAAAACAACACAACCCAGGTACACAACATCAAGAAGGGTACACAACATCAAGAAGGGTGAGTGGAGTTGGCATAAGGAGCTCTCTAGGGAGAGCAAAATCTTGGCCAATAGGTGACCCCAGGGGCAGGAGTCCTACAACGCTTATTACCCAGTAGAGGCCCCTGCAGTACCTAGGACTCCTATGCCGAGGCACCCGTAGTGTTTGTTTGTTGTGTAACTTTGAACTTTTAAGCCTACAGAGACTTTACCTGTTGGACTTTTTGAATTAGCTTTTTCTAATTTAAAAAAAATGGACCATAGCCACAGGACTGGTGATGGCAAAAATACTTTAAACTGCCTGCAGCGGATGGACTAGTGCTGTATGGACTGGTTACCTGTTTTTCCCATTTTTCCCTGGTTTTTGTAATTTTTATTTGAGACTCTGTACAAATTTTCAAATGTAAATAGTTATGTAATGTTTGTTGAAAAAGGTTTCAGTCCTGGAGGACTGAAGATAACTAGGGGGGAATGTGGCACCCCTGCTGGGGATTGCCACAGGACCCACCGGAGAAGGGAGAGACATACACCTTGGTACACACAGCATGCAACACCTTCTACTCCAGACCTGGAGGGGAGCCCCACTGGCTGTCCTTAAGCCAGATCCCCTATAAAAGAGACAGGCCTGAGGGGAGGGTGAGATCAGTTCAGTTCCAGTGAGTCTGCAGTAATACAGAGAAGAGAGCAGTTGTAAGGAGCTGGTTCCTGGGACCAAGCAGACCCAGAACCAGAGGACACTGACCAGCTGTGCTGAGCCCTAGGGAGAGGGACGGAGGCCAGTTGGAGAAGCAAGAAGGGAACAGACTTGTGAACTGTTTAGTTAATAAGACACTGGAGTCCGCAACTGCTGATAAGATATAGTAGCACGAATAGTCCGGACAGATCAGGAGGATCCAGTCCCCCTGAAGTAACTCGTAGAAGAATTCAAACTTGACCAAGTAAAGAACCAGGGACCTAGCCGAGGATAGGAATCCCACAAAGAGGTCCTCATTGTCAGTTGTGGAACAACATCCTGAGAGGGAGAAGTAGCGGCAGGTTCAGCTACAGGCAGAACTTACCCCAAATAGACGCACACACTAACAGAGGAGGCCTCACAACTCTCCAAGGTGACTGCCCCAAGCTGCACCGGCACCTAGTTATCCTCCTGAACGTGCCTGACAACAGTAAAAAGGTACTGAAACCAAAGACTATTGCGTGTGTGTGTGCCTGCTTCCCCGCTACCACCTGCAGAGTTCACAGCAGGACCGCTACTACGACTCCCCTCATCCGCCCCGCTGCCCTGAGGTAAAGCTCCACCTGTGGGGAGCTATACTACTCTGAGCTTCACCTCCATCACCTCAGCGGCCGGCCGTAGTGCTGGTAACCCTATTACCAGGTACCACAGGTCGCAACACGATACCAATTCTTCCCCCTCCATCATCAACATAACCCCCATTCCCCTACCACTAAGGGTCCAGGGCACGGAACCGGGAACCGACCAGCCGTGATTCCCCCATTGAAGCAACCCCGGTATCCGAGTAACCCCTACCCTGTCGACCGCCTCAATACCTCTTTATGATTTGGGGTAGTTAGAAATGATTACTTTTTCCTGTGCCATATTTTCATACATTTTGTGCATTTTGCAGCATTCTGAACAGGTAGTGTGTTTACATGCATTTTCCCATAAACTTCTCCGCAGGTGAAAAAAAATGCACCTGGGTATAAACACTACCCACAAAATAACGCTTGAAAAAAAAAAAGTATGAAGGAGGCTTAAAATTATGCTCATATTTTGTTGAACTAAAACAAAGCTCCATTGTTATTGACTGTCTGCAATATTACTAGAAATGAACAACCCTTTAGTCAAATAAAATGAGATCTTACATAAAAGAGAGCCACCGTTTCATTTGTCTGTAATGCTTTCATCCCAGCTAGAACTCTTCTAACTCTGTGTCTGAGACAGTGAACGGATCACAACTCAACTACCCAATGATATAGGAATGTAAACATGAATCTTATGATTAATCCTCTGCTAACTTTATTCTTTTCTGTGTTTCTCTATACTGTGTCTCTATCTCAGCTGTACAATGATTCACAATGTGTAGATAGTTAAGCCATAGGCTTTGCTTGTGTCATTATTTTATGGACTGTGCAGTGCTCCATTCAGTCCAGTCATAAAGAGTGATTTATAGTGTTAGGAACATGTCGCCTTTCCTACATCACTTCAGTGTCACAGGGATTGACCCTTCACACATGAAACTAGTCATTCATGATGTCACTGCAGTCCCAGGAGGGACAGACCTTTATACTCATTAAATATATCGGTTTCGTTAGGTCACTCCGCTCATATTTCATTGGGAGGGAAGTGCCAGGAAAATACTTCATGGACTTGAAGAGTAAGTAACTATTATAGTGTCTCCTTCATAAACAAAAGAACATTTTCTCCTATGATATAAATACAGTGTAATAACTGGTGATATCTGGGTGTACTGAGATGAACTACAACCCTCCAATGGTTGTCCTCCATTGATACAGATAGAGTATAATAACTGTTGATATCTGGGTGTTTTAAGAAGAATGTAAAGTGTAAATGCCATTTCACTGGAAAAAAAAAGCAACAACACTGCACTGGTTGTTATGGATGGGTCACATAGCAGCTAAGATAATGCTCTTTTTGTATCATATGACTTATTTTCTCACATTTTCTGTGCTCTTTTAAAAACAGCATCTCATCGCCATGTGGGTGTGACCAGCACCCCTAAGTGTCTGCCAACACTGTGTGTGTATTTACACAGCTTCTGAGAGCAGGCTGATAGGGAGCAGTGTGATGTGCCAGCAGTGAAGGGGTTGACAGAGATTGTGACTGAGCTATGTGGAGCCAGATGACAGATCAGAAGCTTGTTCCCAGGAAAAAGGAGTTTGCAGTGATCCTGACACTCTGACAGTGCTTAGCAACTGTGCTGTCGCCTGAAGTAATCCAATACATTGTCACCTCATCAGCTGCAGTCAGTAGCTTGCACACTGTGTAGGTCACGCACCTTTTACCCCTATATGGTTAAATGCCCCATACATGCCCCAGTGTGAGAAGCTTGAAGACGGATCTGACTGATGAACATATGTCTGCTTCATACACAGTCTAGTGTTGACATCTTGTGGAAGGTTTATGAATGGTTTCCTTCACTATTTCATTATTGAAGTATATTTGAAAGTTTATTATAACCATTTGCTCTATATTATTAAATAAAAATTTAAACAGTGGTTACATTTTCAAACCCGCCAATGGATATTCACCAATGATATAGATACAGTATAATAACTGGTGATATCAGAGTGTACTGAGATGAACTTCAACCCTACAATGATTGTCCTCCAATGATATAAAGTGTAGATAAAGTATAATAGCTGGTAATATCAGGGTGTATTCAGAACAACTTAAAACCCTCCAATGGATATTCACTAATGATATAGATACAGTATAATATGTGAAGCTATCTGGGTGTTGTGAAAATACCTACAATACCCTCCAATGGTTGTTCTCTAATGATAAAAATAGAGTAAAATATCTAGTGATATCAGAGTGAAGTGAGAAATATAACCCCTCCAATGAATGTTCTCCAATGATACAGTATAACTGGTGAGATCAAGGTTTATGGAGAGAAAGTACAACCGCACCAATGGATGTTTTCCAATGATGCAGTATAGTTAGTGGTGACATTCGGTTGTAGGTAGAAGAACTACAACCCTATTCAATGATAGACTAAAGAACACCAGTCATAATCTGGGACATGTGCCAATACAGTTACACCAGTATGTATTCAACTTCTCTTGTAAGGGTACGGACACATTGGCGTGAAACTCAGACAACTGCAATGCGGGTTTTTCTCTCATTGCAGTTGGACCAATGTTACTCAATGTCCGAGAGTACATTTGCGAGTGTCAGGCGATTTTTTCTAGTCTGAGACACATACGAGAAAGCAGTCGCAACATACTGCGTCAGTATGAGATTCACGTGTGAGACTCGCCGATGCAAGTCTATGGGTCCGACAAAAATCATGGACCGCACACGGACCACACTCGGACCATCTGACTTGGATCTGATTCTTCACAGCTGAAACAGTTGGAAGCTCAAAATCAGTGTTCTTAAAGAGACCTCACATGACTTCTGAGGAAGTTGAAGGCGGCTGACATCTGCCAAGTGTGTGAAGGAAGCCCCCACGGATCCAGCATGGCCTACCGTATTAACATGGAGATGCTAATTGTCCTTGTCCAGGAGAGGCCTGCTCTTTGGGACCCGAGAGACCAAAGCTATGCAGACAGGAGGAAGAATGATACCTCCTGGATCACAAGGCAACTGTTCCCGTCTTTTGATGACAGTTTGCTGGACGTCCAGAATAAACTTGGTAATTGTGTTTTTGTATTTGTTCAATCTGCCCTTAAAATGCACTTGCACTAGAGGGGTCAGTGCGCAATAGCTGCAGTATGTGCACATGTTGATGTGTGGCTTTTGTTTTTATGCAGTGGACATGGTAGCCAAGCGGTGGCATAGTTGCAGGGACCAGTACCGCCGGGAGCTAACCAAAGTCCCACCCAGTGGCTCAGCAGGGACGAGGAGAGATATGTACATTTATTTCCAATGGCTTTCTTTCCTGGCACCTGTTATGAACCTAAGACCGAATGTAGAGTTGGATCAACATCCAGTTCATGGTAACTTTATTTTTTAAACACAAGTGTTGTGATATCTGTATTTTGTCCATCCTTAGAATTCACACCAACTTGAGGCAGACATCTGCGTCTGAGTCTGAGCCTCACGGCAACTAACATGCTGAGTCTGGTGACGAGGGTGTGGGGCATTCGTTAACGCAGGAAGATCCGCAGGCATCAACCAGTACTGTTGTTCCGGAGTCACGGTCATCTGACGGGGCCTCACAGGGGCCAACGTTGATGTCTGGCCAACCCCAGCCAACAGGGGAGCAAGGACAAAGTGCCACAGCCACCTAGCCCAGGCCCTAGTCTCCCCTGTCTCTACCGGTGGTACGTCGCTCAAGGCGTCGGAGGCAGTTGTCATCATCAAATCTCCAGCACGACGTGGACACGGGGGTCTTGCAGTACCTTGCGAGGACTGTGAGTGATAATGGGGAGGAAGCCTTTGCAAGCAGCCTCAGCAACTATTTGCGTGAGATCCGCGCCCACTGAGGCTGCATGGAAGGTCTGCCATCCCTACAGCGCTGGATGCGTGTGTGCCCCCAAATAACCCTCAAATGCTGTTCAACCTGCTGGATTAGTGGGAGAACTCCACTGATAATTTACTGTACAGGTCAAGCACCCAGCAGCCAACAGTACAATCAACCACAACATCTTCACAGCCCTCGCATAGTGCAGCAAGACCTACAATGCCTTGTCCACTGTGGCCACCATTGCGACAAATGTCCAATTTGCAAAATGAGCCACCTGTCACCCTCTGGCCACGCACCCAACATGACAACAGTGACAGTACAAGAGACATACACATTCAAGGGAGATTGATGGGCAGCCTCACACAATACCGGGACCAACAAGGGCCACCACACATCTCAGACAGCACCGACTGGTACACGGGGCCGCAGTATGGTGCTCCATGTCAGCAGGCAACTCAGCTGCAGCAGGGTGGCCATATTGCGCAATACATTGTGGATTTTGTGTACATGCCAATACCCATGAGACACCACCCCCAAGCAGCAGGAGCACATGGGGCACATGCGGCCACCACTTCCCCAAACATATGTGTCCAATAGGCCAGTAACAGGAGACATACTCCAGGCACTAGATGTCTTAAATGCACAAGGTAGCCAGGGAAGTGCCAAAGGCCACACACCAACCCAGACCATACCACCTACACAATCATATACGTTTTTTGTGACTCTGTGTAGGCGTCACCCGTGGGTCCTGTACACATGCTCTGTGTTTTGTTTAATTTTATTGATATGTGTTCCAAAAGGAAAGAGCCATGAGGCAAATATGTATCTTTTCAAATGTTTTTGTTGAAAAAAAATAAAAGTGTGCTTATAAATCAAATACCAATTCGGTGTTTTAGTCACACATAAAACATAATACTGATCTACTATATAATCACCAATAATGTGTGTCACAGACTTCCAGTGCTTATGTCGTTATCCCACAATGCATTGCGGCACCATTGTGGGATAGCAACACAGACGCCAGAAGTCTAGGTGACAAAGACGCCACCACTATCGTCGGGAGATCAGCGGTGGTAGCTCCCGCCGCACGGAGGTCAGTGGTGACGCAACCGGGAAATGAGCGGTGCCAGCACAACTAGAAGTACGCTGGCCACCATATTGGAACACCCAAATTATCGGTATTCCCATATACGGCTAGTAGCGGTGCTGCCGCCTGCTCTCCCCGCTGCTGGCTCTCCCTACGGCTGCTCCGTCCGCCCCCTAGCTGCTCTGTTCTCACCCTCCACCGGCGATACAATTGCAAGCTGAAGACAATCAGTGTGGAGCCGGTCATGTGACAGGCCCTCTGTGACGTCACATCAGCCTGCCCTGTCACATGACCGGCTTCACACTGATTCTCTTTAGCCTGCAATGCTAATGCCGGTGGAAGGGAGAGAACAGAGGACAGGGAGACAGGGGCACACAGGATAGGGACTGGGGCATACAGGACAGGCGGACACAGGACAGGGGCACACACGACAGGGGCACAGGACAGGGGGACAGGGGCACACAGGACAGGGGCACACAGAACAGGGGCAGAGGACAAGGAGACACAGGGCAGAGGACAGGGGCACAACTGGACAGGGGGACACAGAACAGAGGACAGGGGGACACTGAGTCAGAGGACAGGGGGACACTGGAGCAGAGGAAAGGGGGACATGGCCGAAGGACAGGGGGACACAGAGGCAGAGAACAGGGAAACACAGAGGCAGAGGACAGGGGCAGAGGAAAGTGGGACACAGCAGAGGACAGGGGGACACAGAGGCAGAGGACAGAGGCAGAGAACAGGGGAACACAGGGGCAGAGGACAGGGGGACACAGGGACAGAGGACAGGGGGACACGGGCAGAGGACAGGGGGACACAGGGGCAGAGGACAGGGGGACACAGGGGCAGAGGACAGGGGGACACAGGGGCAGAGGACAGGGGGACACAGGGGAAAAGGACTGGGTGAAACAGGGGCAGAGGACAGGGGGACACAGAGGCAGAGGACAGAGGCAGAGAACAGGGGAACACAGGGGCAGAGGACAGGGGGACACGGGGACAGAGGACAGGGGGACACGGGCAGAGGACAGGGGGACACAGGGGCAGAGGACAGGGGGACACAGGGGCAGAGGACAGGGGGACACAGGGGCAGAGGACAGGGGGACACAGGGGAAAAGGACTGGGTGAAACAGGGGCAGAGGACAGGGGGACACAGGGGCAGAGAACAGCGGCAAAGGACAGTGGGACACAGTGGCAGAGGACAGCAGAACACAGTGGTAGAGGACAGGGGGACACAGGGGCAGAGAAAAGGGGGACACAGGAGCAGAGAACAGGGGAAGGAGGGGCAGAGAACTGGGGGAGGTGGGGGCAGAGAACAGGGGGAGGCGGGAGCAGAGAACAGGGGGAGATAGCTAACCACTTAGCCACCATATACAGTGCTAACCACTGAGCCACTGTATACAGTCCTAACCACTGACCCACCATATACAGTGCTACCCACTGAGCCACTATATACTGTGCTAACCACTGAGCCACCATACAGTGCAAAATACTGACCCACCATATACTGTCCTAACCACAGAGCCACCATATACTGTGCTAACCACTTAGCCACCGTATACAGTGCTAACCACTGAGCCACCATATATAGTGCTAAGCACTGAGCCACCATATACTGTGCTAACCACTGAGCCACCATATACAATGCTAACCACTCAGCCACCATACAGTGCTAACCACTCAGCCACCATACAGTGCTAACCACTGAGCCACCATACAGTGCTAACCACTGAGCCACCATACTGTGCCAACCACTGAGCTACCATACAGTGCTAACCACTGAGCCACCATATACAGTGCTAACCACTGAGCCACCATACACAGTGCTAACCACTGAGCCACCATACACAGTGCTAACCACTGAGCCACCATATACACCATATAAATCCCACAACAACAGCGTACTTTCTGGAGAGTGGACTGTACTATTCAGCGGCTATTTCTACGGCACCTGTTCATTTCACCGCACTCCCTATGCAATAACATCGGGCCTATTTCTAGTATATTATAATGTACACCTTAACCAACACATGTGTTAAGTCACACAATTTGTGTTGTTTGTTGCTGGGGACACAACATCATATTGGATATTTTATATATTTTGGATGTGGACATACAACCCAGGGGACTGACCCTTTGGGGGCCACAAAATAATCTGCATATTGCTCCCTTACGCAGAGTGCAGATGACTTCTGTCTCTGCCTAGGAAGCAATAGTATCGGTGGTCGGCAGATATGAGTGTGGTGACTAGGGGACACATGAGGATTTGTCATTAGGCCGATCATGCAAACGTGTGAAATTATGTAAATGACACAAGCTTTAATGACCGTATCCACATGTGTCTCACTCAGTTGAATGGGTGATTTGGCAGTCAAAATCCCAAATGTGCACTCCACCATTCATCAGGCACGTGATAATCTGAAATTAAAAACCCGACGCTGGTAGTCTAAGGCACGTCTTCGGTATGGGTGCATGACTTCCCTCTTCAACTGGAATTCCTCATCAGCCACTAGAACAAAGAGGAGAGGGCCTCCTAAAGAGACAGGGAGTGCGGTAGATGGTGGTACATTCAGATCATGATTGATGAGACTTTGTCCCAAGACTGAGTTGCAAAATATGTTGGCATCACCGGTTCGCCCATAGGCCCCAACATCCACCGCAATAAAATTATAGTTGCTGTCCACTAGCGCCAACAGAACTACCGAACAATAATGTTTGTAATTAAAATAGAGGGTCCCAGTATTGGATGGCTTCTTAATCCTTATGTGCTTCATATCCAGCGTCCCAATGCAGTTGGGGAAATTACATGTCGCATAGAACCCATTGGCAGTGTCGTACCAAGAGGCTTCTGTGGGCTCAGGAAGGACAATTGGCTGCAAACGCCGCCACATCTCAGCGCAGGTCTTGTGCACTATTTGGCCAATCGTTGACTTTCCAAACATACAAACACCAAAAATAAAGAACAAACTATGAGCAGACAAACACAAAATCAAGGGGCAGGTTAGATGACAAAATACAAGAGGAAGACAAAGGGCCATAATCAGTACATTACGTACAGCAAATGCAATGTAACATGACACATATAAGAAGCTACTCATTACATGACAACCCTAAAGATAAGGTATTGCCATGATTAACATTGGAAACTAACTGTGTTTGGTCTCAAAAATGTTATTAACTGCTGATATAAAAATCAATGCCATATGCATTGCAAATGGATGACAACATGGGTGAAAGTCCGATATTTATTATTTACTAGTAAAAAGGCCCGATGCAATTGCATCGGGAGCAGGGTGAAATGAATTGTGTGTATACAGGCGGGCCAGTGGGTAGCAGAGTATACAGGGGGCTCTGTGGGTAGCAGAGTATACAGGCGGGTCTGTGGGTAGCAGAGTATACAGACGGCTCTGAGGGTAGGAGATTATACAGGTGACTCTGTGGGTAGTAAAGTATACAGGCGGCTCTGTGGGTAGAAGAGTATACAGGTGGGTCTGTGGGTAGTGGAGTATACAGGCGTGTGTGGTGGTGGTGGCAGAGTATACAGGTGTGTGTGGTGGTGGTGGCAGAGTATACAGGCGTGTGTGGTGGTGGCAGAGTATACAGGCGTCTGTGCTGGTGGCGGCAGAGTATACAGGCGTGTGTGGTGGTGGCAGAGTGTACAGGCGTCTGTGCTGGTGGCGGCAGAGTATACAGGCGTCTGTGCTGGTGGCGGCAGAGTATACAGGCGTCTGTGCTGGTGGCGGCAGAGTATACAGGCAGGTGTGGTGGTGGCGGCAGAGTATACAGGCGTCTGTGGTGGTGGCAGAGTGTACAGGTGTGTGTGGTGGTGGCAGAGTGTACAGGTGTGTGTGGTGGTGGGAGAGTATACAGGCATGTGTGGTGGTGGCAGAGTATACAGGCGTGTGTGGTGGTGGCAGAGTATACAGGCGTGTGTGGTGGTGGCAGAGTATACAGGCGTGTGTGGTGGTGGCAGAGTATACAGGCGTGTGTGGTGGTGGCAGAGTATACAGGCGTCTGTGCTGGTGGCGGCAGAGTATACAGGCGTGTGTGGTGGTGGCAGAGTGTACAGGCGTGTGTGGTGGTGGCAGAGTGTACAGGTGTGTGTGGTGGTGGCAGAGTGTACAGGCGTGTGTGGTGGTGGGAGAGTGTACAGGCGTGTGTGGTGGTGGCGGCAGAGTGTACAGGCGTCTGTGCTGGTGGCGGCAGAGTATACAGGCATGTGTGGTGGTGGCAGAGTATACAGGCGTCTGTGCTGGTGGCGGCCAGAGTATACAGGCATGTGTGGTGGTGGCAGAGTATACAGGCGTCTGTGCTGGTGGCGGCAGAGTATACAGGCATGTGTGGTGGTGGCAGAGTATACAGGCGTCTGTGCTGGTGGCGGCAGAGTATACAGGCGTCTGTGCTGGTGGCGGCAGAGTATACAGGCAGGTGTGGTGGTGGCGGCAGAGTATACAGGCGTCTGTGGTGGTGGCAGAGTGTACAGTGTGTGTGGTGGTGGCAGAGTGTACAGGTGTGTGTGGTGGTGGCAGAGTGTACAGGCGTGTGTGGTGGTGGCAGAGTGTACAGGCGTGTGTGGTGGTGGCAGAGTGTACAGGCGTGTGTGGTGGCGGCAGAGTGTACAGGCGTGTGTGGTGGCGGCAGAGTGTACAGGCGTGTGTGGTGGCGGCAGAGTGTACAGGCGTGTGTGGTGGCGGCAGAGTGTACAGGCGTGTGTGGTGGTGGCAGAGTGTACAGGCGTGTGTGGTGGTGGCAGAGTGTACAGGCGTGTGTGGTGGTGGCAGAGTGTACAGGCGTGTGTGGTGGCGGCAGAGTGTACAGGCGTGTGTGGTGGCGGCAGAGTGTACAGGCGTGTGTGGTGGCGGCAGAGTGTACAGGCGTGTGTGGTGGCGGCAGAGTGTACAGGCGTGTGTGGTGGCGGCAGAGTGTACAGGCGTGTGTGGTGGCGGCAGAGTGTACAGGCGTGTGTGGTGGCGGCAGAGTGTACAGGCGTGTGTGGTGGCGGCAGAGTGTACAGGCGTGTGTGGTGGTGGCAGAGTGTACAGGCGTGTGTGGTGGTGGCAGAGTGTACAGGCGTGTGTGGTGGTGGCAGAGTGTACAGGCGTGTGTGGTGGTGGCAGAGTGTACAGGCGTGTGTGGTGGTGGCGGCAGAGTGTACAGGCGTGTGTGGTGGTGGCGGCAGAGTGTACAGGCGTGTGTGGTGGTGGCGGCAGAGTGTACAGGCGTGTGTGGTGGTGGCGGGCAGAGTGTACAGGCGTGTGTGGTGGTGGCGGCAGAGTGTACAGGCGTGTGTGGTGGTGGCGGCAGAGTGTACAGGTGTGTGTGGTGGTGGCGGCAGAGTGTACAGGCGTGTGTGGTGGCAGAGTGTACAGGCGTGTGTGGTGGCAGAGTATACAGGCGTGTGTGGTGGTGGAGTATACAGGCGTCTGTGGTGGTGGCAGAGTGTACAGGCGTGTGTGGTGGCAGAGTATACAGGCGTGTGTGGTGGTGGCAGAGTGTACAGGCGTGTGTGGTGGTGGCAGAGTGTACAGGCGTGTGTGGTGGTGGAGTATACAGGTGTCTGTGGTGCGCTCGTGCAAGGCAGGGGTTAAAAAAAATAAAAAAAGATTATGCTCACCTCACCCCGAGCCCCCGCCGTCTTCTGCCGTGTTCCGCCGTCTTCTGCCGTGTTCCGCCGTCTTCTGCCGTGTTCCGCTAGGCTCCCGGTGGCTGTGCAGGCTCCCGGTGCCTGCAGTGATCTTCTATCTACTGAGAGTGAAGGACCTGTGGTGATGTCAGAGTCACGTGACCCGCGATTTGCCTGGAGTAAGCTGGTGTCACGTGACTCTGACATCACCACAGGTCCTTGACTCTCAGTAGATAGAAGATCACTGCAGGCACCGGGAGCCTGCACAGCCACCGGGAGCCTAGCGGAACACGGCAGAAGACGGCGGGAGACGGCGGGAGACAGCGCGGGCTCGGGTAGAGGTGAGGATTTTTTTTTTTTTTAGAGTAGTGCGGGTCTGCGGCTCGTGATGACGCTGCGCGTCATCACTCGCAGTCCCGCGCAAAGCATGTTGGGATTCAGTTACAACGCCCGAAATCCCAACTGCGGATTATATAAGTAGATAAGCTCATATGACCCTTAGCCTTAGAAATAGCAGTCATGAACAACCCTACAACAAAATCTACTTAGATGTAGATCTGCAGTTGTCATGAGTGTATCTCACCCTAGGGAGACCTCTGTAGAGAATGAAACCAGAAGGTCACAATACCTTATTGATGACAAGTCTTTCACTGGTGTTTAAATGTATTTGCTTTCTTTTAGAGCTGCAGGGGTTAATGACTCTTAGCTTGCTGGCTGTTTTTCGTCACCTTAATCCTCAGGTGCAACTCTTTTGTGGCCACTCCTATCTGCAATAATTACTGTCCTACTATCTGACTCTAGTTATAGAATCAATTTCTCTTCTGACCACTTCGGAAGGAGCTTGTCTCTAGAAGAAGCTGTGGAGTCCAGTTGTATGCAGCTCTGGAGTTTAGCTGTATTGGAGGAGTTGGAGTACTTTTCTGTTTGTTTATATTTCCCTCTGTCTGTTACCATTTCCCATGTTGTATTATTTTCAGTGTTGAGTCTAGTAAACTTGCCGGCTTTCTAATTAGCCAGGGTGAGTTCAGGGTGAGTGAGGGCTTAGGCACATGATGGTGAGGGAGAGAAGGATCCATATAGGGACATTAGGGAGTGCAGGGCAAAGACTCAGGCGAGTCCATACACCCAGGCATGAAATTAGTGATAGTATATTGTCCAACATGTATTGGTCATTTACGGGTTGGTCCTATACTATCACACCCTTCATATAATCTCATCTATCAGTTAATTAATACAGAAATCTTTATGTATGTCCAAAAATGTATTTACATAACATCACTTACACCACAAATCCACAAACATGGAGCTAATTGTTTGATATTCTAATTTAGACTATAAATTTGCTATTCATTCCGGGGGTACTAGGGTTGCCACTGCTCACTTCAAAATACTGTTCAAGGATATAAAGGTTCATAGTTTGAGGAGTGGCTTAATACATAGTGCGATTTTAAACTGCAGTGTAATAATTATTTATTAACAAGACAATTTATTCACTTTACTTATTGGTTTGTCACTACTGATGTGCGGACTGTAAAGAGACAACAAACATGGTTTTCCCTGGAAAGTTCGTGTTTGAGTTCGAGTTCGGTTTGGGGCTGGGGGAGTTGTTTAAAGAAAGAAAATAGTTCTTAAACAGCAGCCCTATACTTACTGGCATCTGAGCGTCTTGCCGCTTGTACTTCCAGGCCCATCATTAACTTCTGAGGGGCTCAACAGCCAATCAAAGGCACAGTCACAGAGAGTGGGCGTCTCTGATTGGCTGTTGGAGTAACCTGGAAACTGCACATTCATTCTATATGCTAGAATGTTTGGGCAGTTTTCAGGTTACTCCAACAGCCACCCATACTCCACAGATGCCCATTCTCTGTGACAGTGTCTGTGATTGGCTGTTCCGCCCCTAACCAATTGACTGACTGAAGTGGCTCAGCTGTGAAATGGGATGACGTTTTGCATGGTACCCAGGTGTCAGTGTTAGCCTGATACTCACTGTGAACAGATTTGTGTCTGCTCACAGCAATGTAGCAAAGTTTAACATGTTCACCGAGGGCAGACCCGAGGGTTTGTTTTTCGGTTAATAAAGATGGCAACCAGGGATGTCTTTATCTTTTATTCCAATTAAAAGTATTTTTCTCTTGTGTTGTTTTTTTTTATGTTTACTAGAGATTCATAATGGGCTAGTCTAACATTGACTTGACATACTGAATCTCGGGCTTAGTGCCAGCTGCCAATACAAAACTGGCATTAACAACTTTATTACCCAGTATGCCGCCATCACCAGGACCACTGGAAGAGCCAGGTAAAGCACCTGAAAATGGCGCTATGAAAGAATGTGCCATTTTCAGGATAATGCCTGTAGTTCTGTCAATGCCACCAAGATTCGATGAGTAGGCTTTGGGCACTCAGTCTGTACGGGCTCAGGATCTGTCACTCTTTCGAATTTTCTAGTTTTTCTAGGTATGGAGTTAGTTTTACTCGCTCTGTAGGTTCTGGTATATTGTCAGTTTCTGTGATTTGTTTATGTTATTTCTCCAGATGCTGAGATATTCCTCTTTGCCTTTGTATACCGTCTTCCGGATTTTGCCTTTTGTCAGGTCATGTTGGTTGGTGGCTTGGTCAGGCTTGCTTTGGGTGCTTTGTTTTGGGAGGATTCCTGGGGCTTTCTTGTGTAGCAAGACTTTGTGATGTTAGGAGCTGAGACTACTATTTTGTAGATGAGCCTTGAATTTTAGCTGGATTGCAAGGTGTAGTGGGAATCTGCCCAGCTATGCTCAGCAGGCGCTGTTTGATGTGCTCTGATGGACTTGGAGAAGATGCTTGCAGAACTCTAAGTGGAATATTTCAGTTGGCTCAGCATGTCACTTTCACCAGTTTGGGTATGAGACTGGACCCGACTTCACTATTGTACAGAAGGATTGAGGCAATGATAGTGTCAAAGATTTTTAGGCAGACAGTTGGTTACAGGTGCCTTAAGATGGCACAGATGTCTTATAATGTCATTGAAGTCTTTGTATACCTTGTCTTTTGTAACTCTGTGGCTTGCTTAAAGCTATCTGATTGGCTGAGTTGTAGGCCCAGGTAGGTGTACTTGTTGGTTTCTATAAGTCGTGAGGTAGCATACGCCTGGAGTTCGCTAGGCAGCATACATGACACTAAATAACACGTTTAACATAACATAAACATTAGTTTATTTTTATTTTTTTGCATAAATCTGCTTATTACTCACATATTATACAACGTAAATCATAAAGTTTACAGCTTATACACTATTCACATGATAACAGTAATCACCTATCCAAGTAAGTACACTTAAAGGTACCTTTACACGCCGCTACCGAAGGTTAGAAACCACCGGGTGTCTCACGTGCATGTGCATGTTTCAATGGTTCCTAATGGTTCCTGATACCGCATTTACATGCCGCTACAAGGTGCTCCACAGTAGGTTTTTTCTATCCCTGGAAGCACCGACGGGTGCCGCAGGTTACCTTCTGTAGAGAACCTTCCCTCATTTACACGCCGCTACCACAAGGCAATATGGGAGGACCTGGGGCAGCAGGGACAACACATAGGTGTGCCAGAGTTGTGGATTATGAGACGCTCGTACGGTGATTGGACAAAGCAATAACATCATGATTGGCCAGCCAGCGCAGGGAGGCTGGCTAATTGCATGATGCTATTGCAATTTTGTAGTGTGACTGGTCAGCTCCTTAAATATGCCGCCCTCTGCAGGGACAACCAATCATAACGCAGGAGCTTCCACCAATGATCGCTGATGGGGCGCGGTATCCCGAAGGCTGTGTCACGCCCCAGGGAGTTCACTAGGTGTTGAAAATACCTTCCTGTTCCTCGATTACTTGCCGCTACCATAGGGTTTAAACCTATCTGTTTTTGAGCACGGCTGAAAGACAGGTGTCGACAGAGACCGGTGGCAACAACCTGAATTACACGCCGCTACCTTGCGGTGTTTTGACGGTACAAGTTACAATTGTCTCCGACAGCCGGTGGTTTCTAACCTTCGGTAGCGGCGTGCAAAGGTACCTTAAGGCGTCCCTCACTGACCCTTACAGACCTCGTCTGGTTTTAATGGCGGCTATGCCCGCTTGGCATTCATACATTGTATGTGTCCCCACATCATGGAACACCAGAGACATTCCCTGTCTCAGTCCACAGTACGTGTCCCCACCTTATGGAACACCAGAGACCATACCAGTCTCTCACATACCGGCCTTTGTACATGACGCCGGTCAGAATCAGGTCCAGAGCCAGGTCCAGCCACCTGAGCTCCAGGGCAAGCCAGGCATCCCCGAGGACTCCTCAGTATGTGTCTTCCAGGTCGCCAGCCACTTCCAAGTCTACCATCACAGGCCCAGACCTCCAGGACAGAGGCTGCACCAAACACGCCATTGCAAGCTCCAGGCTCAGACAGTCTTCTCAACTGCAGGTGCTGCAAACCCTCAGCCCTCTGACCTCATGAATGCACTAATCTCCCGTAATCTGGTTGCATTTCTCTGCTCACAGCATGCAGTAGGTCAATAGGACCCTCTCACGGTCGGTCCCAATGGCGGTAACGTTCGCCTGGCACAATACACATATTCACCTCCTGTAGGGCTCTTCACATATCCACATATACACCTCCCGCAGGGCTATACACATATACAGTCCGGCATGGACTTCAGCCTTCTCAGGGCTAGACCACACACATACACTTTCCGGCATGGACTTCAGCCTTCTCAGGACCAGACCAGGTTCTGACCCACCTGAATTCCCGGGCAGTCAAAGCATCCCCCAAGGTCTCCTCACCCTGCCCATGATGGCCGGCTGCCTCCAAGCCCCATCAACACAGACAGAGATCCCGGACGGCAGCCTCACCAACATGGTCAGAGTGAGCCCCCTACAAATTCAGCCAGGACCCCCATACACTCAGGTGCTCTACTAACCTCTCGGTCTGGCCACAGGCTTCATACGGCTCGAGGGACCAGTGTCTCCAGCAGGGAGAGCCAGGCATCCTGCCTCATCCCCCAAAGGGGACGGGACCCCTCTGAGACACGTCCTCCCCCTCAGAGGATCATGTCTGGTCTCTCTTGACTTCCAGCATCAGGCAGCTAATAACCTACCTGCCACACCCACAGCTGGGCTTCATTGAAAATCAGTACACACTCAGACCTGGGAGTGTTAAACCTTTGTTTACCATTCAGATCAAGGACAGCAAAGCATTCATACACACAGGTTCAGATATTGTTCACCCTGTGTGTATGGCTCAGGGCCCATGTGATGTATACTGGCCATGGCTATCATGCCGGTAATACGTCACAAAGTGGACATAAAGTGGACGTAAGTGGTCTATCATAAGGGAGGATGGCCAGCAGGTTTCTGCTTTCTTTTCTGGAATATAATGATATTTGTTTTCTTCCGATTGATTGGTCTGCTGTCCATGTGCTGCTGAAGATTTCTAGACTTTTCAGATGATCCTGGAGGCTTTTCTGAGTTAGTGATAACAGCATGAGGTCATCAGCATGCTGCAGAAAATTCGGTATCATGGAGAGTGAGGCCTGGTGCTGAGGAGGACTCCAGAGTCACCACCAGTCCGTTGATAGATGTTAAAGAACTTTGGTCTGAGGCTGCAGCCCTGTCTCACCGCTCTTCTCTGTTGGAAATAACCCATCCTTCTTCCATTTACCCTCACACTGCAGCTTTTCTCAGAGTAGGAAGGAGCTTTGGATGACACCAATGACATCATATGTTTTGCCTCCTATTCCGCTGCCCAGCAGTTTTAGGAATAGTCCTGGGTGCTACACTGATTCAAAGGCCTTCTTGAAGTCCACAAAGCAGGCATAGATCTTCCCATGCTGTGAACGTGTCTCTTGATGAGGTTGTGCAGAATGTAGATGTGGTCTGTGATGTGGCAGTTTGGCATGAAGCCTGCTTGGCTTTTGTTGAGGGCGTTGTGCTGGGTGAGGAAGGTGAGGATCCTCTTGTTTAGTATGCAGTGGTTGAGTTTTCCCAGGTTGTTGCTGACACATATTACCCGGTAGGTTGCTGGGTCTTGTCCTTGTTTTTGTGTATCGCGATAATGAGGCCTTGGTTCCAGTTTTTGGGAAGTAGCCAGCCTGCAGTACGATATTAAATGGTTTTGTTATCGCTGAATGTTTGTCAGGCTATATTTTAGCATTTCTGGGATGATGCCCTCTGGGCTGTTGGCTTTTTTACCTTTTATCAGTGTGATCCTTTCTGTTATTTCTGGCAATGTGATTGGTGTATCCATAGGGTTTTGGAAATCTTTGAACTTTTCCTCCATATCCCACAGTTTGTTCACAAGGTCTTTTTGTGCCAGGTTCAGGTCTTCGCTTGAGATATGTTTCTAAAGATCCTTGAAATACTGAAGCCAGATGTTGCCACTCTGGATGTGGAGGCTGTTGCTTTTCCGGTTGGATCCTAGGTGATTACATAGTTCCCAAAATGTGTTCGCTTCAAGGGCATATTGGAGTTGGAGGAGTTGTTTTTTTTGCTTTTTCTTTCTGAGAAAGGCGTTTTAATTTCGTTGTATGGTGTAGTAGTCTTTTCTCAAAGTGGGGTTGTTTGGGTCTCTGTTTTTTTTATTTGAGGCCATTCTTATGTTCTTCCATATGGTCTTACATTCTTTGTCAAACCATTTGTTTGGATTTTCTGTACTCGGCCTATTGCTGATGTTTCTTTTCAAGCCCAACATTTCTACCATGCCATAAATAATGTCGTTAATGTGTCTTACCACTAGGCGTACTCCTTCTTGGTTAAGTTCATACATGTTATTATGGAAGCATTTGAACTTCTCCTTGAACTCTGGTCTGTTGATGGCATCTTTATATTTTTGGAATGACATATTAGACCATTTTAAGGATGGTGGCAAGCTAAAGAGGATGTCTTCTGTGGGTGTGCATACACAGCGCTGATGGAGCTCTGCTCACAGTCACTGCTTGTATCTCTGACAGGACTGCTTGCTGTCATTACTGCTAGGATAAAACAAGACTGGGACTGAACTCTGATTCTATCCTCCATTCAGTTATCAATGTGTTATCTATGGTGTTACATAGAACTGCAGGTGTCATCTCCCTCATTATCCTTGCTCAGACAGTTATTACTGTGTTAGGCTGCCTTCACATTTGCGTATGTGTCTGCATGCTGATGGCATGCAGACACATACGCAGTGCAAAGCAGGGTCCAAATGATGTGTCCGCAGCGGAGAATGTCCGCCTGCGGACACATCATTGTGCAGGCTGCCAGCCAATCGGCGTTGTCAGGGGGCGGAGATCAGCGCCGGAGATCTCCGCCCCCCGGCCGCCAGTAACCTCCGGGACGTGTCGGCGGGGAGAACAGCTGATGTGACAGCTGTTTGAATCTTCCCGCGCCGACACCGAGAGGAGATGTCGGCGCGGGAAGATTCAAACAGCTGTCAGATCAGCTGTTCTCCCCGCCGACATCGCTAGCACATTACCAGCGGCCGGGAGGCGGAGGACAGCAGAGGCTCCAGCTGATCTCCCGATGGCCGTCGGTGAGCTCCTGTGACATCACCGCCGGCCACCGGGAGATTTTTCAATGGGTCCGCAGCGTTCTCCTGCGGTGTCATGCAGAGGACACTGCGGACCCATTGAAGCCAATGCATTTTTTGTGCGCTTGGGGACGCTTGCTGATTGTCCAAGGTCCCCAAACGCACAAAAAAAACCAACATGCTGCGTCCCGGGTGCGGATGCTGGACACCGGAAGCAGCAGATATCGTCCGCATCCGCACCCGAACGCAGCAAACGCAGGCACCATGCGTTCCTATGTTAAACATAGGAACGCAGTGCGCATGCGTTTGACTGCGTATGGGAACGCAGCAATACGCTGCCTTTCCATACGCAAATGTGAAGCCAGCCTTACATGTGGTGTTTGTAATCTAGAAGTGCAACTACATCTACTACATTCATACTAACTACATCTACTACATAATCTGTACTCAGAGATCTATCACTGCATTATCTGTAGTGTTACATAGGACTGCAGGTGAAATGTACATTATCTGGGCTCAGAAAGTTATTACTGTGTTATATGTACTGTTACACAAGACTTTAGGTGACTAGAGATGGGCAAACTCAAACAGTGTTTGGGCTCAGATCTCGAACACAGACTTCCCTGAGAAATCTGTGTTATTGTTTGGGTTCAGGTTTGGCTGGGAGTGCCGTAAAAGAAAGCCTCCCCGCCGCTCTGTGGTGTCTCTGCCGGCCTGTAATGGAGCTGGGTGACGCGATCCGAGTCATTTCCGGCGCCGGGTGACGTATACACCCGCGCTGCTCTGTTAGCTTCAAAACGTGCACTGCGCATGCGCATGCGCAGTGCGGATCTTGAAGCCAACAGCGGCGCGGGTGTAAATACGTCACCCGGCGCCGGAAATGACGCGGATCGCGTCACCCAGCCCCATTACAGGCCTGCAGAGACACCACAGAGCGGCGGGGAGGCGCGCATTTTAATATGATTACAAGATCACGCCTATGGAGGCGTGATAACATAAAGAGGGAGAGCCTGCCAGGGTGACTATGAATACCATAGTCACTCATTATCATCCATAATGAGGTACTATAATAACATTTTTCTTCAATGTCACTTGCTGCATTTAGGAGCTAAAAGTAGTGTAGGGTAAGTGTTACTATGCTCTAGGGACAGCTTTTAATAGGTTTTGAGGTGTTTTGGGGGTGACAGGATCCCTTTAAAGCAGGAGAATCATACCTACCAGTCTCCATTGATGCAGGCACACTGCTTCCAAGTGCGCTAATTAAGCTCATGTGTATTCACTGCACTGGCTCCAACAGCCAATTATAGACGCCAACTCTCTGTGACAGCGTCTGTGATTGGCTGTTGCTCCCCAGGTATTCTGCTGGCATCTATGATTGGTTGCCATATACATTAGTGTAGACATTTTTTAGTAAGAAAAGTTAATAATTAAAAAAATTTGCATAGGAGTCCCCAAAATGTTTGATTCTCAGAATAGATAAAGCAGCCAGCTACAGGTTGCCACCTCCAGCTGCCTGGTGTTGCCTTTGCTGGCAATCAAAAATACCATGGATTCCATTATACTGTTTAATTAGTTAAATAAATAATAAAAAATGTGTGGGCTTTGCCCTATTTTTGATAGCCTGCCAATGTATAGCCAGGCAGCTGCGGGCTGGTATTCTTAGTGTGATATGGCCCATACTTATTGGGCCCCCCAGGCTACAGAATAGCAGCCTGCAGATGTCCCAAAAATTGAAGCATTTGTTAGGCCCACGTCACACACAGATATTTGTGCAGATATTGTTCGCAGATCTCTGGTTGCAGTGAAATCATGGACAAATTGTTCCATTTTGTGGCTGTATATAAATGGATTAATGTGTCCATAATTTCACTGCAACCAGAGATCTGTGAACAATATGTGCACAAATATCTGTGTGTGTGACGTGGGCCTTAGAAGCTTACTCGGCCCTTCCCAATTCCCTATTGTGATGGCAATCAAGATAACAGAAGGGGTTAATAATAGTTGACTATTCACAGCTGTCATTAAGCCCTAGATTGTTAATGTTCAGGATTCTATGAGACCTCTACATTGCCAATCGAGTCAGTAAATAGTTAAAAACCACAGAGAAAAATCCTTTAGTTTAAATAAAACACAGAGAAAAACTATGTATAAAAAATAAAGCCCACAGACAACCCTTTCACTCATTTTTTAACCCCAAACATACCGTCCAATAGTAATCCACAGCCAGCATGATGTCCCACGAAGATTCTCAGCTCTGCTACATTGCAGTGAGTGTAGAAATTAGTGTCCACTCACCGCAAATAATGCTCTCAGACTAACAGCCGGCCATTGTGAGTGGTGATGTCAGAGTCTAGTTCATCTGAGGATACAGCTGGTGCAGCTCAACTATGACCTCAGATGAACTCTCTAACATCACTGCTCTAATAGTCATGGCTTTTTCTTCAGTCAGTGTGTGAGCACTATTCGCAATGAGTGGACAATATAATATCTCCGCTCACTGCAATGTAGCAGAGGAGTGTGTGATTCAGTGGACATCATGCTGTGGATTACCATTGAAGGGTATGTTTGAGGTTAATAAGTGGAAGAAAGAGGGTTGTCTGTTTGTTTTATTTAAAGGGATCCTGTCACCTCCAAAACGCCACCTAAACTACCAAAACATGTCCTGCAGCATATTATCACTAATCTCACACTCCTTTTGTCTCCTCAAAGCATCCTATGAAAGTGCATAAAAACGTTTTAATACTCACTCATTAGTGATTATAATTAACAGGGGCTGTATTCTTTAGCCCTTAGGGCGTGTTGCTTTGCAGCCTGAATGATCCATCCCTCTCTATCTGTGTTGCTCTGCTTGTGCAGGCTTTGCCCTCCCCCTCTCTGTCACTCACAGAATGCAAATCATTAGTCCTGCCTTCAGCTCCACATCACAGCAGAAGCTGCACAGAGAGGGCTGGATCATTCAGGCTGCAAAACAACACGCCCTAAGGGCTAAAGAATATAGCCCCTGCTAATTAAAATCACTAATGAGTGAGTATTAAAACGTTTTTAAGCACTTTCACAGGATGCTTTTAGGAGACAAAAGGAGTGTGAGATTAGTGATAATATGCTGCGGGGACATGTTTTGATAGCTTAGGAGGCATTTTGGAGGTGACAGGATCCCTTTAAAATAAAGGATTTTCCCCTGTGTGTTTTTTAATCATTTACTCACCAGATTGTTAATGGGCAGGTCTAATAGAGACATGAAATTACCAATCTAGGACTTAATGATAGGTGACCTTAACCCCTTTTCGTACTGAGATTGCCACTGCATCAGGACTTCAGCAAGAGTCGGGTAAAGTGCCAGGAATTGGCGCTTCTAGTTAATGTGACAATTTCAGGAGCAACTGCAGGCTGCTATCCTGTAGCCTGAGGGGCCAATAACTATAGGCCTCACCACACTGAGAATACCAGTCCCCCAGCTGCCAGGTTTTCCCTTGGCCGGCAATTGAAAATCGGGCAAAGCCCACACATTTTTTTAGTTAAATAATTTAAAAAATGGGTTCCCATGTATTTTTGATTTACAGCCAAGGTAAAACCAGGCAGCTGCTAGTGGCAGCCCAGAGCTAGCTGCTTTATCTACACTGAAAATCAAAATTATAGGGGACCCCTACACAATTTTTTTTTCATTATTTATATATTTTTACACACTGATAATGGAAGGTTTATTATCAATATACTAATGTATATGGTAACTAATCACACACGCCGGCAAAACGCCGGCAAAATGGGTGTAGACACAACAGCCAATCACAGACACTGTAACCAAGAGTGGGCTGCTGTAATTAGTTTTTGGAGCCAGTGCATAAAGATGAGCTTAATGAGCGGACCTGTAAGCAAGGGTGCCTGCAGCGATGGAGACTGCTAAGTATGATTCTCCTGCATTAACCCCCATTTTTGTTCCTTTTGCTGCCCCCCAGCCCTTACTGCCACCAATTTATAACAGTCCCCATAGCCTTATATGAGGTTCGGGCGCAAGTCCGGTCCCAAACCCTGGACTTTAAAAAAAGTCCGACCACATCCGCTAAACCCAAACATCTGCGGATTCATCCATCTCTACAGTTAACATCTACTGCATTATTTGTACTCAAAGAGTGATCACTTTGTTATCTGTGGTGTTACGTAGAACTGCAGGTGACATCTACTACATTATTTGTAATCACAGACTTATCAATGTGTTATATGTGGTATTAAATAGGACTGCAGGTGACATCTGCTACGTAATCTGTACTCATAGATTTATCACTATGTTTTCTGTGGTGCTACATGGTACAGACAATGTGGTAGATATTCCCTGTAGTCCTAATGGTGCTGTCACACCTGGCGACGTCGCTAGTGACATTGCCGAAAAAGTGACGTATCAGCGATGTCGCTAGCGACGTCGCGCTGTGTAATTGAGCGTAGTGACCGCGTTTTATCGCTGGTCGCAGGTTGACAGGTTTATGGGAAGAACCATAAACCTGGCAACCGGCGACCCGCGATAAGGCTGGATCGCGCCGTGTGACATCGCCAGAGCGATGTCGGCGGCGATCCAGCCTATACCGCAGCGTTGCTGCGGATCGCTCGCTGGGCTGATCCCAGCGAGCGATGTCATCGCCCGCGTCGCTGCGACATCGCCGGCCGCAGCGATGCTGTGTGACAGCTGGCCAGCGATGTCGGAAGCGAGCGGGCACCCGCACATCGCTTCCGACATCGCTGGCTAGATCATGCTGTGTGACAGTACCATTAGTAACACCAAAGATAACACAGTGTTAACGCTTTAAGTACAGATAATGTTGCAGTTGTCACCTGCAGTCATATGTAACCCTATAGATAATACAGTGATAACTCTTTGAGTACAGATATTGTAGTAGATGTCCACTGCAATCCTATGTAACATCACAGATGACACAGTGATCACTCTCCTAGTACAGATAATTAAATAGATGTCACCTGCAGTTCTATGTAACACCATAGTTATCACAGTGATGACACTCTGAGTACAGATATCGTAGTAGATGTCACCTGTAGTCCTATATAACCCCATCAGTGAGTGCTATGATTAAAAAAAAAACGCACACTAGCATAGCACTTACTTGACATGCAGATGCTAGATGGAAAAAAAAAAAAGCATTAGAGTCTCCTGACACTCGGCAACTTTTCTGGCTGAGAATCTTGCTGATTTTATATACGCAGATGTTGTGAGCGTAATCAGTTCCTTGCAACACACTGTTGTGCTAAATTTCTGTAAATGAATATTAATTTACTGTATATATATGAGCTGCTCGGAGTATACAAAATACAGAGATACTGCAATGTATCTCAATGCTCAATGTAAATTACCTGTTTAATCAGATTCAAAAGCAAGTTTATAAATATACAGGTAGACAAAAGGAGTGACCAGTATTTAGGATGGTCTTTACATGGATTTTCTTGTTTAAAATATGAGGTCATACCCTTTGCAGAGCACCCTCCTCCACTAGCCGCAGGTGTTATTGTTCTCTGTTATCATGTTTCTACTGCTTTTTAAACCAAAGAGAGGCTATTACTGATTGTAGGGACCCAGTAAAAGAGACATGCCTCAACATGGCTACTGGGCGGTTATCGACATGGCCATATTTATAAGCTAAGTGTCTCAATTTTTCATATTTCATTAACTATAATGCTGTTCCATATTCCATTAGATTACATGTCTTAGTATTTCAGAGTGCCACTGTCTTTTTGTCACACTCATGAAACACCATACAATGGATATTATTTCTTTAAAATGTGCAATCACTTTGTTTCATTTCATTCCATATGTTTACAATACAAATTTTTGTCATGTGCCAAGTGTGTTATATGTAGAGTTGTGGCCAAAAGTATTGACACCCTTGCAATTCTGTCAGATAATACTCAGTTTCTTCCTGAAAATGATTGCAATCACAAATTCTTTGGTATTATTATCTTCATTTAATTTGTCTTACATGAAAAAACAAAAAGAGAATGAAGCAAAAAGCAAAACATTGATCATTTCACACAACACTCAAAAAATGGGCCGGACAAAAGTATTGGCACCCTCAGCCTAATACTTGGTTGCACAACCTTTAGCCAAAATAACTGCGATCAACCACTTCCGGTAACCATCAATGAGTTTCTTACAATGCTCTGCTGGAATTTTAGACCATTCTTCTTTAGCAAACTGCTCCAGGTCCCTGATATTTGAAGGGTGCCTTCTCCAAACTGCCATTTTTAGATCTCTCCACAGGTGTTCTATGGGATTCAGGTCTGGACACATTGCTGGCCACCTTAGAAGTCTCCAGTGCTTTCTCTCAAACCATTTTCTAGTGCTTTTTGAAGTGTGCTTTGGGTCATTGTCCTGCTGGAAGACCCATGACTTCTGAGGGAGACCCAGCTTTCTCACACTGGGCCCTATATTATGCTGCAAAATTTGTTGGTAGTCTTCAGACTTCATAATGTCATGCACACGGTCAAGCAGTCCAGTGCCAGAGGCAGCAAAGCAACCCCAAAACATCAGGGAACCTCCGCCATGTTTGACTGTAGGGACCGTGTTCTTTTCTTTGAATGCCTTATTTTTTTCTCCTGTAAACTCTCTGTTGCCTTTGGCCAAAAAGCTCTACTTTTGTCTCATCTGACCAGAGAACATTCTTCCAAAACGTTTTAGGCTTTCTCAGGTAAGTTTTGGCAAACTCCAGCCTTGCATTTTTATGTCTCGGGGTAAGAAGTGCGGTCTTCCTGGGTCTCCTACCATACAGTCCCTTTTCATTCAGACGCCGACGGATAGTAAGGGTTGACACTGTTGTACCCTCGGACTGCAGGGCAGCTTGAACTTGTTTGTATGTTAGTCGAGGTTCTTTATCCACCATCCGCACAATCTTGCGTTGAAATCTCTTGTCAATTTTTCTTTTCCGTCCACACCTAGGGAGGTTAGCCACAGTGCCATGGGCTTTAAACTTCTTGATGACACTGCACACGGTAGACACAGGAACATTCAGGTCTTTGGAGATGGACTTGTAGCCTTGAGATTGCTCATGCTTCTTCACAATTTGGTTTCTCAAGTCCTCAGACAGTTCTTTGGTCTTCTTTCTTTTCTCCATGCTCAATGTGGTACACACAAGGACACAGGACAGAGGTGAGTCAACTTTAATCCATGTCAACTGGCTGCAAGTGTGATTTAGTTATTGTCAACACCTATTAGGTGCCACAGGTAAGTTACAGGTGCTGGTAATTACACAAATAGAGAAGCATCACATGATATTTCTAACAGTGTCAATACTTTTGTCCACCCCCTTTTTTATGTTTGGTGTGGAATTATATCCAATTTGGCTTTAGGACAATTCTTTTTGTGCTTTTTCATTGAAGACAAATTAAATGAAGATAATAATACCAAAGAATTTGTGATTGCAATCATTTTCAGGAAGAAACTGAGTATTATCTGACAGAATTGCAAGGGTGTCAATACTTTTGGCCACAACTGTATGAATATTGAACTTGTCTTTGTATTGCTGCCCACTAGCCTTATTCAGCATTTCAGATGAATTGGTGACCAGAATACTGATTTTCTTTCATTATTATTTCTTCTCCAAATATGTCAGGCTTCGATAATCACTCCACCCAACCGCAAGCTTAGGTGTAACCTTATGGCATGGGGAATGAGATTTGTAAGTGACGTGACTTCTGCAGCCCACATCATGAAGGGGTTAATGAGGAGCTAGGCAACAAGATTGTGCAAACAGTAATATCCTGTAAGTGTTTTTTTTTGTGTCTGACTCCCGCCACTGGAAGAGGCAGGCCCCTAGGCAAAGGAACAAGGCATCATATTGGAGCCCGGCGCCATCTTGCAGTGCAGTACTATGCAGCTACATTTTGCTACAGTTACTGTTTGCTAATGTGTGCCTGCAGTACACAGATTGGCTTTGGATCTCCTGCAAGATGTGCCTGCTTTGGAGGAGGTAATCTTCCTCACAACCTCAGGGGCAGAGGGTGTTTCAGTAGCATCAGAATCAGAGCAATCTGCACAGGACAACATGGACACATATGTGACCTGGAACTCCACCACACAACCCTCATTGGGCTTCATATGCAGCGAGGTCTGGATCCAGTGTTGGGCTCAAATGCCAGAGGAGGACCTAAGCAGCTCACAGTCAGGAGGTGACCTTTTCCCAATGCCATCCCGGAGTACTAGGTGTCAGACTCCAAAGGATCTTGCAGCAGGCCTGTCTGTATTACACTGGCAACAAATCCATCAGGACCAGGAGCATGATTAGGATGATAAGGAGGCTGATGAGGATGAGGAAGAGGAGAAAGTAGAAGAAGCAGAAAGCCCTGTTTCCAAGCTGTGTTTAGCACCTTCAACAGAGCCCTTCGACTGGGAGAATGCCATGTGGGGACCCCTACCCTTTCAAGCAACTATCCAGGATGCCATGAACCACCCTGTCCCAATCCCCTTACTTGAGGAGATTCAGCTTGCAGATGCCATTGCCCGAGAGTGGTTGCATGAGCCTAAGGCCAATCACTTCAATGACCACGAGACAAGGTGGTGGCATTCTTCTAGCAGAGAGGGTTTGGCTTCCTAGCTGAACAATGTACTGGGCATCAACTGGTCCACCCTGCTGCGTGACCATCTTCGCTAAAGACTCCACACAATATTTATCAGTAAAGAGGTTACCTTCATGAAGGTGATGATTAGCAAGGGGTGATTCACAGTTGGTGTAAGTCAGGTTCCCACCGCCTAGAACTTTGAGAAGCTTGTTAAGTAATAGTGTAGGAAGATAATATCTGTGCCAAAACAGCGGAGCTCCACTCTAAAACAGTTTTAGTTGTTTGGCAGCTTTTCACCCTTGAGGGTGTTTTCTAAGCCCTTGATTTTGCCTCCTTTTGATTTGAATGGGGTTCAAAAGTTCAGCAATCTATTTGGCAAACATATGCCCATTCAGCGAATGGAACCAAATCTGAACTTCAAAAGGTTCGCTCATTTCTAATTCTAATACACAAAGATGGGATTGGAACTAAGATTCACAGGGATAGGAGTCAGCAATGAGAGAAAATATTGTGTGTGTAGGAGATAAGTTGGTGATGTAACATTGGTTTTATTTTTATCTATAAGAGGACAGCATTCTAATAACGAACAATATTGATTCATATTTTTTACATGGATATGGCATTTAACTAATGGATTTCCTCTATAATCATACATTGATCCAGTGAACTAGAAATCACTTCTGGTTCTTCTACTTTCAAGTTTTCACACAATACTTCCTGTAGCCTTAAATAACCCACATGGCAAGGAACATGTGGACACATTTTTCTATCCTGCTATAAAAAAGATGGATTAAACTTAATTGGGCATCCTGATGAACTACAGGGGAAATTAGTTGAGGCATTTGATACCAATATACTGACAATAACTACCTGTAACTTACACCTGCCATTTGGGTAGCCCTGTTTGGACTTTGGTTACTGTGGTCTCTCCTATATACTGTGTCTGTATTTGCTTAGGTGCAAGTGGGGTAGTATAATATAACTTGCCTCTGGTACATCATTCGAATAAAAGCAGAGTTCATAAACATATACCGTATATACTCGTGTATAAGCCGACCCGTATATAAGCTGACACCCCTACTTTTGCCCCCAAAACCTGGGAAAACCTATTGACTCGTGTATAAGCCGAGGGTGGACCCCAGCACAGGTATACAGCCCCAGCAGTGTGGTATACACCATATACGTCATTGCCTGCGCCCACCGGAGGAAGCCGGAAGAAGACGGAAGACGCTGGATGAAGCCGGAAGAGCGCGATGATTGCGGCGGGACAGCGGCAGCGGGACAGCGGAGGGATAAGTATACTAATCTCTTCCTTTACAAGATTGCTAAACAAGGGGGGCCCTGTATACTGATGGGGGGCACTGTATACTGTATACATTGTATACAGTATACAGTGACTCGCGTATGCAGGGGGGGACTTTTCAGCCCAATTTTTGGGCTGAAAAACTCGGCTTATACACGAGTATATACGGTAATAATAAAAATAATAATTTATTCATTTATGTAGTGCTATTAATTCCACAGCACTTTACATACATGAGTAATGCTGTCTCTCTTGGAGCTCACAATCTAAACATCCTATCAGTATGTCTTTACAATGTGGGAGGAAACCAGAGTGCCTGGAGGAAACCCACGCAAACACATACAAACTCCTTGCAGATGTTGTCCTTAGTGTCCTTGGTGGGAATTGAACCCTGGACCTCTAGACCCCAGTGCTGCAAAGGCTACAGTGCTAACCACTTGAGCCACCGCGCTGCCCATGATATGTATGTACCCACTGTTTGGTTGTCCTATATATATACATATATATATTATATACTCTCCCTCTCTCTCTGTATGTATATATATATAACAGAAAAAACTGCACAGCACTCACAGACACAATGTGAACTGGTGCCAAGCAGGGACACTGAGTTAAACAACTAGAAAAAATTCTCTGCAGCATTCAGCTACTACCAGTGATGTACATATGCTAACAAGCTGTATATATTTGAAAAAAAAAATGTAAAAACTTACCGTATATACCCGTGTATAAGCCGAGTTTTTCAGCCCAAAAATTGGGCTGAAAAGTCCCCCCCTCGACTTATACACTGGTCAATACGGTATGTGGTGTGTGGGGGTTGTGTCCAGGTGTTGGGGAGGCTGGAGGAGGCGGGGGGGGGGGGCTGCTGACAGAGCGGCCCGTCACATGGGGCCGCTGATTAGATATGCACGGCTCCCCCCGCCCATCACAGCGGCAGGGGGAGCCGTGCATACAGCCCCCAAATGTATACAGGCCCCCAGTGAGGTATACAGCAGGCCCCCAGTGGCACTCACCCCCCCACACTGTGCAGATCCCCCCCTCCTGCTGCATTATCTTACCATCCAGCGTCTTCATCACCGCCGGTCCTCCCGTCCATCCTCGCGCGCTGTTTTCGGGTCTCACGTGACCCGGCGCGATGACGTCATCCGACTGCGACCGCCGGGTCACATGAGACCGGGAACGCAGCGCGCGAGGATGGACAGGAGGACCGGCGGTGATGAAGACGCTGGATGGTAAGTTAATGCAGCAGGAGGGGGGGCTCTGCACAGTGTGGGGGGTGAGTGCCACTGGGGGCCTGCTGTATACCTCACTGGGGGCCTGTATACATTTGGGGGCTGCACAGTGTGGGGGGGCCTGTATACTTCTGGCCCCCTGTATACCTCTGGGGGCCCCCTGTATACCTCTGGGGGCCCCCTGTATACCTCTGGGGGCCCCCTGTATACCTCTGGAGGCCTGTATACATCTGGGGCTGCACAGTGTGGGGGGCATGTATACCTCTGGGGGTCTGTATACCTCTGGGGCCCTGTATACCTCTGGGGGCCCCCTGTATACCTCTGGGGGCCCCCTGTATACCTCTGGGGCCCTGTATACCTCTGGGGCCCTGTATACCTCTGGGGGCCCCCTGTATACCTCTGGGGCCCTGTATACCTCTGGGGCCCTGTATACCTCTGGGGGCCGCCGGTATACCTCTGGGGGCTGCCTGTATACCTCTGGGGGCCGCCTGTATACCTCTGGGGCCCTGTATACCTCTGGGGCCCTGTATACCTCTGGGGCCCTGTATACCTCTGGGGGCCGCCTGTATACCTCTGTATACCTGTGTTAAGGAGAGCCTTAAGATCAAAATACTTCATTAAGCTTAAGACATAAGGGCATGGGAGAAATGATCTATAGTGTATTATTTCCACCATATATAAGTTTGTATCAGACAAAGATGGCTCCCATTTCCTGCCACATCACCACATGTTCTGAGACAAAGCTACAGTCAAGACAAAGAGTGATCAATCACAGAATGACACCTCATCAGATGGCTTCATGGATCAAACTAACTTTTGGAGACCTGAAGAACTAATTCACCTTGATGACCTCACGAACAATCCCCCTCCATGGACTAGACCATGTTCCACCAATAAATGCATTCCATTTGTCCACATTCCTTGTGTAACTGAGCCCCCTTAAAGAGCTTTTGTTAAAACCTTTGTGTGATCAATAAAGACTCACTTTGGAGCTGTGCCTTGAGGAGGGCTGAGGAGAGCTTACACCTGATTGTGTTATCGGTGTATTTCTTTCATTGCATGCATCAGTCCATATCAATCAGGACAGGGGCAGACAACTTATTAATAATAATAATATTATAAAACATTAATCCCTGAGACCTGCTGTATACCATACTGCTGGGGCCTGTATACCACTGGGGGGGGCCTGTATACTTCACTGCTGGGGGCTGTATACCACTGGGGGACCTGTATACCTTACTGCTGGTGGCTGTATACCTCACTGTTGGTGGCTGTATACCTGTCCTGGTGGCTGTATACCATACTCCTGGTGGCTGTATACCTCACAGCTGGGGGTTGTATACCTGTGCTGGGGTCCACCCTCGGCTTATACGCGAGTCAATAAGTTTTCCCAGTTTTTGGGGGCAAATGTAGGGGGTCGGCTTATACACGGGTTGGCTTATACACGAGTATATACGGTACGTTTTTTTAAAAAAACTCAAAATCTTTATTTTTTTATTTCTGAGGTTCTTAATACATACATTGGCCAATGTCTGTTAGCTCATCAACTGCGACAAAGTGACCCCATGTCTGATGAGTCCTAACGATGACATTAGAGTTTTTTTAAAAAAACGTACGTTTTTAAAAATTTTTCTCAAATATATACAGCTTGTTAGCATATGTACATCACTGGTAGTAGCTGAGTGCTGCAGAGAATTTTTTCTAGTTATATATATATATATATATATATATATATATATACATAGATCTGAGCGGGGGCACCACAGGCATATCAAGAGGGTGATGACCTCCTCTGCTTAGGTAGGCAAAAGAAGGGTACAATCGTCAGGATCAAGTTATAGTGATAATATCGCTTTATTGTATACATGCTATTTATGTTTTTTGAGTTTTTTTTCACGTTTGTTTGCTCATTTTTGTGTTTTGTTTTCTTGCCCATTTTTCAATGGCTTTTTATCTATACTATATTTAAATAAAAATAGCTTTTCTTGCTTTTATTGATCTCTAGGTCTTTATTGATATTTTAGCTGGATACTATAGACCTTTCTATTGACATTTTAGTTGGTCCTAAATCCCACATAGTCATGGAGGTTTTGATTCCTGTCAGGGTCGGACTGGGGTGTCTGGGGCCCACCAGGGAAATTGACTCCATGGGCCCACTCACCCGCTATATGCAAATACCTGTTAGCCGTTATATCCATTATAGCGTTTACTCCTGCACATCACTCTGCGCTCACCATTACTGCGATGTACCATTACTGTAGTGTACATTAAAGGGATACTTTGGTGAAAACAAGTTACCAACAATCGTCAGGTTCGGCAGGTGATCACTTAGTTATTGGTGGAATCCGACCAATCAAAACCACATCATCGGAAGAATGTGGCACTTTTACCCCTTTTATTAACTGCAGCGGCCGGTAATGATGTGACCGCGGCTCCATTCATTATCATTGGAGCTCCCAGAAAAAGGCAAACACAGCGCTCACAGCCACTGAGGGCGTGAAGGGATCATGGGCGAGCTGTACATCACCTCCAGTCTAATGGGGACTAAAAAAACCTATGACTAAGGACTGTCTTTAAGGACACTGATGTAAATGTGCTTTTTAATACTTTTCTAATATAATGAATTTTTAAGGATCTAGATCTCAAGACTCTATGCTGGATATTTTTCTATTTTTTGGACACATAATGGGGATAAAAGCTGCACATTCAGCAGTCGCACCCCCACCAACTAATACCTTATCACATCCTTAGGCCATGTGCACACACTGAGTATTTGGTGAGTTTTTTACCTCGGTATTTGTAAGACAAAACCAGGAGTGGAGCAATCAGAGGTAATATGTTCTGCATTTCTCACCATCTCCGTCTTATAAATACTGAAGTGAAAATCTCACCAAAAACTGTGTGAACGTGGCCTTAGACGAGATAATTACTTGCTTTCTCTGGAGAACCTCTGTAAGTGCATTTTGCTGCTGCTGTGCCACAGGACAGGAAGGGGTTAAGCAACCAAGTTTTTAATATCTACTGTAAATAAAGAATTTTCCCCTTACTGATCTCAGAAAAAAAACTAATAATCAACCACAATCCACTATACCAAGACCAGTAATACCACATATAAAGGAGACATACCACCACACTGTGATCAGAGCACATATTACTACTAAACTGTGATCAAATACTACCACGTGCGAGGTATAAATACTGCCACACCATGATAAGACCACATATAACCAACATATTGTAATTAAGTAATTCCACATTCAAGGGACAAATACACAACACCATGACCAGAGCACATAGTGCCACTACATAGTGACCAATAAAATCCGGTCAACCCATAGAAGCACCACCCAGCTCAAAATGGTTTGCCGTCACGTCGTCTGCTCCTTCCCCTCTCCTCTTACCTGATAAACCACAAGTTTGGTTCCAGACCCACTACTACATGTCAGTACTCTGTGGTGCCCAGCTGTTTCTTCTTCAGTGTGAATAGTGATCAATAATACTACAATAATGAAGATTAAAAAAAGCTCTGTATATTTGGTCAGTGTAAATACAGTGATTATCAGTGACATTATACACAGAAACCCTGTATATAGTGTCAGTGTACAGGTGATGCAGAGAACGCCAGTGACATTATACACAGGAGCTCAGTATATAGTGTCAGTGTACAGGTGATGCAGAGAACACCTTTGACATTATACACAGGAGCTCAGTATATAGTGTCAGTGTACAGGTAATGCAGAGATCCCCAGTGACATTATACACAGGAGCTCAGTATATAGTGTCAGTGTACAGGTAATGCAGAGATCCCCAGTGACATTACATTATACACAGGAGCTCAGTATATAGTGTCAGTGTACAGGTGATGCAGAGAACACCTTTGACATTATGCACAGGAGCTCTCTATATATTGTCAGTGTACAGGTGATGCAGAAATCACCAGTGACATTATACACAGGAGCTCTGTATATAGTGTATAGTGTGCGTGGATAGGTAATACACCTACTCACCAGAGATGTATCTTGGTGAAGTCATTCATCTTCAGGTTTCTTCTTCCCCTCTCGCAGACAAATATCACGTCTTCTAGCCAGGGACTCATCTCTGCAGAAAATAACACAGTTATCTACTGTATAAAACTGATCACTTCCATAGCACATTCCACACTTTTCCCAAGATTTCTACACTACATCAAACGAGCAAAAAAGCGACATCGTGCCGCCTCGCACAGTAACAAGGCCTCCCTTTGGTTCCCTCATGTAAAAGTAAATTACCGTATATTACAGCAGTAATAATGTCGCCTGATTGGCCCCTACAGTAAATATGTCCCCACTTCCCACCGTAAACCAATAATGTATGTTCCTCATTCTGGCCTCCATATAGTAATAACGTCTTGGGCCCCCATAGTCCCCCATTCTAGGTCCCCAGACGGACATGACAACTTCTTCAGCCATCTACATAGATTACAACAAAGACACATCTGACATCTCACATTTCCAGCCCGATCTATTCCAAAACTGAACAAACTCCTCATCCTACTGATCCCCCAATAATGAGCCGTAGCTGCTGTCCCTATTACTGCACATGCTGCGTGGTACAAAAACAGCGCTCCTCTTACTGCCCCACATAATAATGTCACCACTGTGCCCTCCACATAGTAATACCCAGGGCCGGCTCCAGGTTTCTACGGGCCCCGGGCGAAAGAGTCTCAGTGGGCCCTCTTTAACACATACTGCTGTATATATAAATATTATATATATATATATATATATATATATATTTATTATGAAGGTTCACGTTGCAGACTGTAATATATATATATATCCCCCATAAATTTAGTCCCTCGCATGCTGTGTCTCCCCCCTGTACACTGTCTCTCCCCTCTTTCACTGCACATTACACGCTGTACATTACACATTACACATTACACACTACACGCCGCACATTACACGCCGCACATTACACGCTGCACTCTAGACATTACACACCACACACTACACACACATTGCACACTACACACTATACTTATCTATGTGGAGGTCTTTTCCTTTTCCTTCCTGGTCTTCAGGACAGCACTTCATCTTCTTGTAGTCGAGGAACTGCAGGCATCCCTTCCCCCTAACTGACGCTGCTTACAAGACTGACAGATCGGAGAGCACAGAGGGAGGGGGAGCTGGGGCCCCTGCAGGCTTCTTGGAAGCAGGAGCTGGGGCCTCTGCATGCTTCATGGCAGGGGGAGCCTTCTTGAGAGTTGGGGTCTGGGGCCCCTGCAGGCTTCTTGAAAGGGGGAGCCTTTTTGGGAGCTGGGGCCCCTGCAGTCTTCTTGGGAGCGGGAGCTAGGGTCCCTGCAGGCTTCTTGGGAGGGGGAGCCTTCTTGGGAGCTGGGGCCCCTGCAGGCTTGACCTAACATGATGCCCCCTGAGCACTGTTTCCCCACCTGGACCAGGGGGACCCGTTCGGGCAGGGCCAGCTCCAGGTTTTTGTGGGCCCCGGGCGGAAGAGTCTTAGTGGGCCCCCCTTTAACATATACTGCTCTATGTGTAAATATATCATATTATAAACATTGCACTGCAGACTAATATATATATATATATTATATACACACACACACACACACACACACATCTTCCCCCACAGATATAATCCCTCTTATTCAGTCTCTCCCCCCCATGTGTTGCATCTCACCCTGTGTGCTGTCTCTCCCCCCCACCGTGTGTATCGTCTCTCCCACTCCATGCATACCTTTTCCCCCTGTGCAGTCTACTCCACCCTGTGCCTGTCACCCCATGCACTCTCTCCCCTCCTGTGTATGTCTCCACCTGTGCACAGTCTCTCTCCCTCTCCCTCCGTTCACTCTCCCCTGCACCCATTTCCCTCCTGTGCGCTGTGTGTTCCCAATGCACGCTGTGCACTTATCCCGTGACGAGGGCCCCTGAGAGATGTGCCCCTGACAGGGGGGCCCCTGAGATATGTGCCCCTGACAGGGGGGCCCCTGAGATATGTGCCCCTGACAGGGGGGCCCCTGAGATATGTGCCCCTGACAGGGGGGCCCCTGAGATATGTGCCCCTGACAGGGGGGCCCCTGAGATATGTGCCCCTGACAGGGGGGCCCCTGAGTGATGTGCCCCTGACAGGGGGGCCCCTGAGTGATGTGCCCCTGACAGGGGGGCCCCTGAGTGATGTGCCCCTGACAGGGGGGCCCCTGAGTGATGTGCCCCTGACAGGGGGGCCCCTGAGTGATGTGCCCCTGACAGGGGGGCCCCTGAGTGATGTGCCCCTGACAGGGGGGCCCCTGAGTGATGTGCCCATGACAGGGGGGCCCCTGAGTGATGTGCCCCTGACATGGGGCCCCTGAGTGATGTGCCCATGACAGGGGGCCCCTGTGTGATGTGCCCCTGACAGGGGGGCCCCTGTGTGATGTGCCCCTGACAGGGGGGCCCCTGTGTGATGTGCCCCTGACAGGGGGGCCCCTGTGTGATGTGCCCCTGACAGGGGGGCCCCTGTGTGATGTGCCCCTGACAGGGGGGCTCCTGTGTGATGTGCCCCTGACAGGGGGGCCCCTGAGTGATGTGCCCATGACAGGGGGCCCCTGTGTGATGTGCCCCTGACAGGGGGGCCCCTGTGTGATGTGCCCCTGACAGGGGGGCCCCTGTGTGATGTGCCCCTTGTTATGGTCCTCTTAGTGCCGTTTTTCCACCCCCCTTCTCTCCCTCCTAATCTAAGCCAAGCAGCAGCAGCTGAGTTCTGACTCTGTCTCCGGCATCATTGCTTTGCAGGAAGTAGAGATCTGCTGCTGATGCTCGGCTGAGTCGGCTCAGATTAGGAAGGAGAGAAGGGGGGCAGTGCTCAGGAGCCCCTGCAAGGGGATAAAACATACACAGACAGCTACCAGAGGGGGCCTACCTGCCAGATCAGGGCCCCGGGTGGCGAGTGCTAACTGTCTGGAGCACATGGAGGGTGAGGTGAGTGATCTTCCTGCTCCAGCTCCACACGGACCGCAAAAGGAGGAGGCGGAGCAGGGGCGCCTCTTCTATGCGTTCCAATTGTGGAAAGCACAGAGAGGAAACAGAAATGACGGGCAGGAAGCGGGGGCGGAGCTTGGGCTCACTGGCTAATGAAGCCACCGGTACGCGCCGCCGGTAAAATAATACCGGCGCGATGCGGGTGGGCCCCTGGGGCACTGCCCGGATACGCCGGGTGCTGCCGCCGGCCCTGCATTCGGGCCTGTTGGGGGGCGGGGCTAGGGGGGTGGGGCCACAATACCTGGGGGCCCACCATGACTTTTATCCGGTTACCCGGCGGCCCAGTCCGAGCCTGATTCCTGTCACATGCATGATCTTCTGTCCTTGTTGGGATTGTACTATATGCTCTTGACTGTTGGTGACTCAATAATGTTTTACTGGAGCATGGTACCCTCATGCTGTGTTCTCTGAGTAGTGTTCTGTAGTGTTCTGCCCATGATAAAGGAATATGGGTACCCAGTGGGATGAGCCTCTTTGAAGACAGCCAGGCCAGCAGACGAGAGCACCCCACTTAATGTGCTTTAATATCAAATTATAGCCTTTTTCATTACTAAAATGCAAAATAAGTAAGAAAAAGAAAAAATCCACTGGAACCTGTAAAAAACATTTTTTACTTACATCAAGGCAATAAGAGAAGCCTGCTTCCTAATTAGAATATTAGATTCTTTGCATAATTGTAAAATTTAATGACTGAAGAGCCAGATATAAGTGGGTTATTCCCTAACCTGCTGCGCTGTCATATGAATTATCTCCTCATTATCATTATTACTAGATGGTGGCCCGATTCTAATGCATCGGGTATTCTAGAATATGTATGTATTTTATTTATAAAGATTTAAGAATAATAGACTGAACGACGTCACAATATGGCTGACATAACTTGTAAAAATCAGTGAACTGATGAGTTGCAGTTAAATTCCGTGCCAACATTGCTGAATCAGCGCTCTTGGCGCCTGTTTTAAAACACGCTTTGCTGATTGGTCACTGCAGCAGGCGGCGACCAATTAGTGAAGCGGTGCGCGGCTTGGCGGGGGTCTTGAATCTCGCGCCACTGATTGGTCGCCACAAGCCGCGGCGACCAATCAGCGAAGCGTGTTTTAAAACAGGCGCCAAGAGCCACGGTGACCAATCAGAGAAGAGGCGCATGGCTTGGTGGAGAATTTAAATCCCGGCCACCATATCGGAATACCCATAACGTGGGTGTTCCAATATGGCGGTCGGGGTACTACCGCTGTGAGCAGCCGGGAGATGACCGGCTGACGCCGGTCATCTCCCGGCTGCCTTGCTGCAGACCTCTGTGCAGCAATCAGCGAAACGGGATTCATATTCCCCATCAAGCCTCACCGCTTCGCTTATTGGTCACTGCCAGGTGCAGTGACCAATCGGCGCTCTTGACGCATGTTTTAAAACATGCTTCGCTGATTGGTCGTCCCGGCTGGCGATGACCAATCAGCAATGCAGAGCGTGGCTTGTCGGGGGTTTTGAATCCGCTGAGTGTGGCGACCAATCAGCAAAGCAGGATTCATATTCCTCGCCAAGCCGCGCCGCCTCTCTGATTGGTCGCCGCCAGCTGTGGCGATGAATCAGAGAAGAGGTGTGCGGCTTGGCGGAGAATTTGAATCCCGGCCGCCATATCGGAATACCCATAACGTGGGTGTTCAATAAGGCGGTCGGGGTACTACAGCTGATGTCCCGACCGTAGCGGTGGCCTGCGTGGTTCAAATGCTGCACCAATTTGTGGCTGGACTTCACCTTTTGCTGATTGGTCGCGGCCAGCCGTTACAGAAAGAAAGACGCGATAAGGCGATTATATAATTGATTGTATACTCCTAGTTAATGGTTATCCTCCTGAACCCGAAATTGAATTTTTCCCTTTTCTGCCTGAAATCCTTTATATGTCAGACAAGCTGATTGTATGAGCAGGCTTTTCTATCCCCAACCATAAGCTGATATTGCTGAGCAAAACTATACGTAGGCAGATATGCAGAGAAATGTAGCATTACTTGGTGGGTATTCCAATGAATGGACCATCCTTGTAATCCATGGCCAAACTGGGTGTGCCACACTGGTATTTAGAGGGACATTCCAGGGAAACTCCTTCTGTGACGTCCATATGCTCTAATAATAAACACATATAAATAGGGCTACTTGTCATGAGGCAATCCCCCCTAATTAGCATGTACCCAATAATGCATAAAAGAGAATTGACAGCACTGACATCATACTGAAAGATGACACATAGAACAAGTCTAGCTTCTGTTTTATGGTTTGTTTTCAGAGATAGATTATAATAACAAATTATTTTACAAATATTTTACAATGGTGTAGTAGTGGTTTTGTTGAGGGTTTGCAAAGATCCAAGGGTTACAAGAGTGAATCAGACAGCTGCCCCTCCATATTCCCCATGGGGAGTTGTCAGCTGTGCCTGGAATACAGTCTGTCCTGGTCTGGATGAGTCAGCGAGCACAGGGGGCTGCCTCACCCTCTAAATCAGGACTGTGACATCCAGACCATCTGACCGAGCCAATGTGAAGCATCATCTTATGTGACCACTTATTTCTAGAATACGGCAAAGACATCTTAGAATACTCTAATGCAGAGATTACCACAGTCATAAACCTAGCAAAGGATTAACAGCTACTCTGTCCTAGAAACCTGACTGTAGGAGTTCTCTTTTTAACACTTGAGTCACTGGAATATTATTTACCAAAGAATATCCACCCTATATTTTTTTCCAAAAGTTTTTAGGTGGGCCTGCTCAATAAAATAGAAGAGAAAGCGCTAGCAAGACGTTCCAAAGAGCTGTCATTAATTTGCATGGGAAAACGACTTGCTATTCATATGTTCAGGCTTTTGAATGTCTCTTAAAGACTTAATTCTTTCAAAGATGCCAAGTGTTTAAAAGAAATAACATACATACAGTACTCTTGATGTGCTCAATACTTTACAATAGTAATCAACAGTAATGGGCGCTGTTGTGTCCAACGACTGGGAACAACCTGTAATGCCTATTCTTGCATTGTGCAAATTTCCTCCAATCAGAAATTTCTCTCGTTGTTACGAGGTAGATTAGACTGTGCATGAAGATTGTTCCTATGTCCCTCCCTTAGCTGGTCTCTGTACAGGATGCCCCTCCCTTCTTCCCCAGTTTAGTATAGAGAAGCCATTGCTGAACACACATGTCTGCAACCCCTGTACAGATTATTCCTTTTCACCTGCTGTTACGTTGAACTTAATACAAGATTCTGGAAGAAAACTACAGCGTTTCTCCTGTTTTACTACAAGTCATCATTCTAGCTGAGTTCAAAGCTGTCTGTTTGCCCTGGATGGTGTAAGAATACATTTATCAAAGGACTGGTAACTAGAGCGCCCAGGATTTGCAGTCATCAGAGGGGGAGAGAACAGTGAAAAGGGAAACCTGTTACCAGGGGTGTTATACTGCATGTAATCCAGAGAAAGGATTAGCCATAAAGGGCTGATAGCAAGCCACAGCGTAACTGTACAGCAGTCTACAGGTTATAAAGCATGAGAAGTGATCATCTATAAACTAATGTGAAGCTGCAGCTTTAACAGACTTGCAAATACACAACCCCAGCAGCAGCTTGCATAGATTCTGTAAACATAGGCTGCTCCCCAGCACAGAATTGATACATTGTAATCAGTCTCCCAGACAACCAGGAGCAGAAAGCCCTCACCCTTGCTTTCCTGTGGCAATGTCTGAAACTAAAAGAATCTCTCACTCCTTGACTAATCTGAAGCAGCAAGAAGAAATAGAAGCAAAAGCTGCGCAAATGTCTGAAGCTGCATCGCATTGATCCAGGTCTTCTAAGAGCTCAAAACACTCAACTAAATTGAGCTCATCAAGGCACTCAACCCTTAGGCTGCCTTCACACTATGGATTTTTAAAATCCAATGCTGTCCGATAAAAATCGGATAGCATCGGACCGATTTTGGGCCCCATGCAGCCCTATGGGCATGGGACCGAATCGGATGTGCACTAAATGCCATCTGATTTGGTCCCATCCGATTCTGTCCGATTTTTTTATCGGTGCAAAAATCGGAGCCTGCTCCGATTTTTGCACCGAAAATAAAATCTGACAGAATCGGATCGGACCGAATCGGATGGCATTTAGTGCACATCCGATCCGACCCGATCAATTTAACATGGGGCCCTATGGAGAAGGTTCCGAGGAAACATCTGATGTCTCCTCGGACCCGATTTTACTGTACTGAGCATGCTCAGTACAGTAAAAATGCTCCAAACTGGGAGCGCAAGGGTTAAAAAAAAAAAAAAGTTTATGCTCACCTCCCCCGAACCCCCGCCGTCTCCCGCCGTCTTCCTGCAGGCTCCCGGTGGCTCCCGCAGGCTCCCGGTGTCTGCAGAGGTCTTCTACTGCAGTATAGGACCTGCGGTGATGTCACAGTCACATGACCGCGGGTTACCATGGTGGAACCTGCTGTCACGTGACTGTGACATCACCGCAGGTCCTGTTCACATGAAGAAGACCGCTGCAGACACTGGGAGCCTGCGGGAGCCACCGGGAGCCTGCAGGAAGACGGCGGGAGACGGCGGGGTTTCGGGGGGAAGGTGAGCATAAACTTTTTTTTTTCTTTTTTCAGCCCGGAGGCTACGATTTAATGCCGGAATCGGATGCCTATTTGGCATCTGATTCCAGGCATCAGAAGGGAGCCAATGCTGTCCGAATTTTTCGGACAGCATCGTCTCCCTTTAAAATCATTATGTGAAAGTAGCCTTAGTGAGCAGTTCATAAGAGCGCGTGCTGAAGCAGAAACCATAAAAGTAAAAGCCGTCTTTGCTCAAAGGAAAGCAGAGATAGAAATGAATCCGCACACAAGAAAGCAGAGACTGCACGCAAGAAGGCAGACATCGAAGCAGAGACTGCACGCAAGAAGGCAGACATCAAAGCAGAGGAAGCGAAGATGGAAGCAGAGACTGCATGTAAAAAGGTGGAAGTTGAAGTCCTGCAGAAGGAATGTGAACACGCAGGAGCCATGGCAAGGCTGAAGCTCTACATTAGTTTGGAGCCAAGGAGGCAGCATCAGCTTGTATGAACTCGACATGGAAGACCCCCTTAAGTGCACAAGAGACTACGTGCTGAGGCAAGCCAACGAACTGCCGATCGACACATTCCTATCAGCACTTCTCACTTCTCCAAAGCATCAAGACGCTGATCCGCCTGCTGCTTCCAGCTTCACAGGTCAGTCCAATGCACCTCAACAACCCCTGTATGCCAATATCCACATGCAACTCAACATGCTGGCACGGCACTACACTCCTGACAACTCTGTAGCTCCGGCCCCGCATACAACAGAGACTGTACACACCAAACCAGTTGCTGGTCTAAATGCCTATGCCACTCCGTACATTCCCACATTTCTGAAACAAGAGGCTTCAAACTACGTAACCAGAGTTGCTCAGTCAGGGAATGTGCCCCCAAGGTCAGAAAGAACAGACATGTCCGACTTTGCGAGCTACATGATATGCTGAGAACTCTCACAAGGTTCGACGACCTGCCCGAATACTACAGAGGGTGGAAGTTTGCCTTCAAAACCGCAACGAGTGACCTCGGCATTACTGCTGCTGAAGAGCTGGACCTGCTAATCAGGTGGCTAGGTCCACGGTCTACAGAGAGACTCAAGAGACTCAGATCTGTTTACATCAGTGACCCAACAACTGGTCTCACAACCGCATGGGACAAACTAGGGAAAGGTTTTGGCAGTCCCGAAGCAATTGAAGACGTATTGCTCAAAAAACTATATTACTTTCCCAAAGTATATGACAAGGATGCTTTGAAGTACCATGAACTCAGTGACCTGCTGTCTGAGCTCCAGTTGGCCAAGTAGACACATATCTACCTGGCCTTAGCTACCTGGACACCACTCGTGGGGTGAAATCCATTGTCGCCAAGTTGCCTTACAACGTCCAAGAAAAGTGGACTCTACGAGGGTCAAACTACAAAAGACTATACCAAGTCTCCTTCCCTCCATTCTCTTCCTTCTGTCACTTCATCAAAGAGATTGCAGAGTGCAAAAACAACTCTAGCTTTCGCTATGAAGAACCCAGCGGCTTTGCGTCATCTCCTAGGTACGAGAGTTCACTCCCTCACAACAGAAACCGCAGCCGTCCGGTGTCTACAAAAAAGACTGAGGTTCGGCCTTCACCAACATCGTCACCAGACAGAAACCGCAGCAGACCGGTGTCAACAAAAGGGTCCAAAGTTCTGCCTACACCGACGTCAATTCTAGACAAGGCCAATGAAAGTAAGAAGGTAGAAAATCTGAACTGCCAGTATCCTATCCACAAATTGCCACACCCTGAAGAAGTATATCGGCTTCAGGAAGAAACCACTTCAAGGGCGAAAGGAACTCTTAAAGAAGTTTGGAGTATGCTTCAGGTGCTGTGCCTCTACTCAACACCTTGCTAAGGACTGTCTAAAAGAACGGGGCAGACAAGGGTGCAATTGGTCTAATCTGTTTAATGTGCAATGTGTATGCATGAGAGAACTGCTTACTTTGATCGGTTGTGTGACCCACAACCTTTTTTTCTTGCGTGTCAGACAGCTGCTGCTGGATCCCCCACCTCAAAGGTGGTCACTAATCCCCAGAATGGACAACAATAATTTGATCCGCGCTGCTGTGTATAATAACAGACTGACACGCTGGGTGTAGGGAGACACCCAGCGCTGGACGACAGGGGAGGAGAAAGGAGTCCCTGATGCTAAGGGCAAAAAGGGGGAATGGTGACCCCTAGAACAACTAGCGCTGACACCTGACTCCCCTAACATCCCTATGCAATTTCTGCAACTGTCGCCGCCAGGATACCTATTCCCTGAATGTCGCTGGACTACCACTGCACAGGGATCAGAGTGGGTGATCACTAGTCGGCCCGGCTAGCAAGTAGATAAACACACAAGGGAAACAAACAAAGAGGGAAGAGATACACTTAGCTTGAGCAAATCCAAGCAGAAAACCAGCAGACTCCAGGATACACTGCTTTGAGCTAAGATGCAATCAGGAACACCTGAACAGCTATCACCAGCAGTGCATCCTGGGAGTCAAAGGAAATATATAGGCAACTCAAGGTAAGGAATCAGCTGGGTCCTAGTGACCTCCAGCTTTAACTAAAAGGGGAATGCCTCTTTAAAGCGAGACATGTTGTTAGGATTTTGACTGTTTGGCCAAACGCTGGGACCTTCTGCGAGTGGCCTCTACATTCTCATCCATGCCTCCTGACACACAAGTGACAGTACCCCTTCCTTCTACAAGTGATCTCCGGACACTCAGGACCAGGCTTGTCAGGATGGGAGAGATGAAAGGCGTGAACCTGCCTTGTGGCGCTCACCTCTGACGCTGGTACCCACATCTTCTCTTCGGGACCATAACCATAATAATTGAATGGTATAAGCTGAATGGAGCAGGTCAGATATGACCTTGGTCAGATGTGACATCATTTAAGTGTGACATCTTTAAAGTGTCACATCACAAATATCCCAGAATGGCAACTCATGGTATATTCTTCTTCATGCTGATCATGTCGTGATCCATCTGCTTTCATCCACAGGTACGTCTGAACTCTGAACCCAGAATACCCACTGCACCCCAGAATCCTATGTACTCCTCTTCCTCTGTGTTAACGGGTACATCTGAACTCTGAACCCAATATAGCCACAGCACCCCAGAATCATATGTACTCCAATTCCTCTGTGTTTATGGGTATGTCTGAACTCTGAACCCAGAATACCCACTGCACTCCAGAATCCTATGTGCTTCTCTTCCTCTGTGTTAACGGGTACGTCTGAACTCTGAACCTAGAATACCCACTGCACCCCAGAATCCTATGTACTCCTCTTCCTCTGTGTTAACAGGTATGCTGCTGCTTTTTCCCTGACTATAATTCCATGTATCATACTTCAAATTTACGTAATGCATATTGATATGTCTTTGCTTTCCCCCTTCTTCCATTTTATTCAGTTTCTTTCTCCAGCTTTAGTGCTAGTGAAATGCTCTCTTAACTGCAATCTGTTAATTACTCTCTGCTGTGAAGTGTCCTCCTGCTCCCTCCTCCTCCCCTCTCTCTCACCTGCATTCATTTCATGGACATTTGAATGGTATAAGTTGAATGGAGCAGGTCAGATATGACCTTGGTCAGTTGTGACATCATTTAAGTGTGACATCTTTAAAGTGTCACTCAGAAATATCCCAGAAATAACACAGAAGTAACGAGAAGGTACCAGATATACCCGTCTAACTGTCTTTGTTACTTTACTTTCAACTTTATTTTCTCACCATGTCCTTTACTTCAATGTTATGAACGGGCAACTGAGGAGTAACATGTGGTGTTCACAGGAGAGGTTGGAAACTAATACTGGTCGCAGAATCCTGACTAACCCCTGCAACTAGAAGTAGCCATGGAGCGCACTACGATGCCCTATAGTGCCTCAGCACAGCCGGAGGACTAATTAAACCTGAAAACGGAAACAGGAAATACCTTACTGCCTCGAAGCAGCAAGCCCCCCACAAATACTGACGGTTAATGGAGATGAAAAACAATACACAGGCAGAAAATAGACACAAGCAAAGGGAGGCCTAACTATAACTAAATAGAGGAAGGACAGGACAGATTACTTCCGCGACCAGCAGCAAAACCCTACAAAAAAACAACAACTGCTGGATGTGCAAAAAATCTGAGCCCACACCGACTCGCCTCCCACTAAACTAGCAAGACTTCTGCGAACAATTCCAAAGTCAGAAAAACTGACGATACTCAAAAACTGAAAACTACAGACAGATAATGGAATGGTTAATGGGCTATAGAGAAATTCCTCCCTAACTGAATGCAGGGAAAAAAACGACACTTATGCAGACACACAAACAAATCCTACACTCAGAAACATGAATCATTCAAATACAAAAAGGCACATTACAAATGAGCCACAGATTTGCCAAAAAAGAAAACAACCATTCACTTAATTGTAAGGGATTCAGCCAGGAACAGGAAAAGCAGGAGACAAGCAGTGACCTCATGAACAATTCACCACTGGTAAAGATCTGGCCAAACCAGCACACCTATATATCCAAGTCCGAACCAACCCTCCAGTCATTATCAGATTCAGGTGATACATCTCTCACAGACAGGGTAGATGCATCACCAGTCTCAACCACACGAGGGAGCTCCAAACCAGAAATTCCATTCAAGGAATCCACAACACTTTAATGTCTATTGTTCTATGTGCCCATGCCTTCTACCTTTACCGCCTCATCCCCCTCCTTCATCCCTCATCCACATAAGCCCCTCTCTCCTTCCCTCTACTGTCTTCAGCTCTCATACACTCTTCAACATACTGAATAATCTCAGACCACCATGTTCCAGGGTGTGGCATCAGAAACAAAGTCACAATTACAAAAACTATTTGCCTTTTCTCTTTTTACTGCTGCTCCTGTCAGGTGATTTCTCTCCAAATCCTGGTCCCCTTCCTCCATCTTCAACCCCTCTCCCACCACACATAGAAACCCTACTAACCTTATCAACATTACTTGCACACTTTCAGCTCCCTCTTTTAATTGCGCTCTCTGGAGTCCACAGTCTGTAAGTAACAAGCTTCCCTTCATCCACAACCATTTTCTCACTAACTCTCTTAACCTCCTGGCCCTCACAGAAACCTGGAACCAGGATTCAGACACAGTTTCTCCTGCCACTATTTCCTATGGTGGCCTACATTTCTCTCATTCCCCGAGACCTGGGAACAGACATGGGGGTAGAGTTGGCTTACTACTGTCCCAACAATGTGCCTTCCAGGTCATCCCTCCAGCCCCATGACTCTCATTTCCTTCTTTGGAGGTTCACACCATTAAGTCTATTCCATCCCCTTCCCCTCAGTGTAGCAGTGGTATACCGCCCCCAGGGTCACCCACTCAGTTCATCAACCATTTCTCCGCGTGGCTGATATACTTCATGCCCTCAAAATTACCAGCCCTCATTCTAGGAGACTTTAACATCCCCATTAACAGCCCCATCTCCCTATCTGCATCCCAGCTCCTATCTCTAACCACGTGTCTTTGCCTCTCACAGCTCTCAACCTCTGAGACACACAAGGATGGTAACACCCTTGACCTGGTCTTTACCCAACTCTGCTCAACCTCCTCCCTAGATAATTCATCTCTTCCCCTCTCTGACCACAACATTCTCTCCTTCACGCTCACTAAGCCTCACCCACCTCAGCCCACCCCTACCTATCAAACATCCAGAAATCTACAAGCCATTAACCATCATGCACTCACAGACTCTTTCATCTCATCACTGTCCCCAATCTCCTCATTTTCCTGTCCAGATCTGGCAGTAAATCACTATAATAAGACTCTCAGAAGCACCCTGGACCAAGTAGCGCCCCGATTGGACACACCATCAGCAGATTTGGCTTCTAGTACCATCTCTATGCTGTCTACACACAATTATACACTTCAGCCCCTGACCTTACCCCTGTGGTTTTAAAGAACACCAATGACTATCTAGCTGCAGTTTCCAACATCATGTCTGCTCTCTATTTGAAACTCAACCTTTCCAAAACTGAACTTCTTCTGCTCCCCCCCTCCACTAACCTCCCTAAATCTGACATCTCTCTCTCAGTGTGCAGTACCACGATAACACCTAGGCAGAAGGCTTGCTGTCTGGGTCTCATGTTTGACACCGATCTCTCCTTCACCTCCTACATACAATCTCTCGCCCGCTCTTGTCGCTTACACCTGAAGAACAACTCTAGAGTCTGCCCCTTTCTTACCATGGAAAAAACTAAAAACCTTACTGTGGCCCTAATCCACACCTGCCTTGATTATTGCAAGTCTCTATTAATTGGCCTCCACCTCTCTAAACGTTCTCCTCTACAGTCTATCCTTAATGCAGCAGCCAGGATCACCTACCTGGCCAATCATTACTCAGATGCCTCCGCTCTGTGCCAGTCATTGCATTGGCTGCCTATACACTACAGGATCAAGTTCAAATTGCTTGTTCTCACCAACAAAGCTCTTCACAATGCAGCACCCCCCTACATCTCCTCCCTCATCTCTGTCTATCACCCCACCCGTTCTCTACGTTCTACAAATGACCTTCGATTAACATCTGCACTAATCCGATCCTCCCACTCCCGGCTCCAAAACTTCTCCCGAGCTGCACCAATTCTCTGTAATGCTCTACCCCAAGAAATCAGGACCATCCACAACTTGCATGGCTACAGATGCTCGCTAAAAACACATCTTTTCAAGGTGGCCTATCATGCTCCCTAACAAAATTCCTTTGTACTGTACATAGCCCATTCACTATCTCTCTCAACAGAACTCTTCTTCAAACTCCACCAAACCCAAAAGCTCTACACAGATTGTCTGGTGACCATTCATGTAACTTTATTTCTATACCCCATTTCCTCAAGATGCCTGGACCGTCACTGTAATAAGCCCCTGTACATTGTGTAACCCCAATCCCGTTGTAGATTGCAAGCTCTTTGGAGCAGGGTCACCTTTATTTTGCTTTATCTATTGTATTGTATTATTTACATTGATTCTATCCTTATTGTATTATTTCCTATTATTGTACTGTATTCTTTCTCTACTGGAATTACTGTATTATATTGTGTATTTTCTCACTGTATTATACTGTGTATTTTCGTTTATTAACCACTGTATTGTAAAGCGCTGCAGAATATGTTGGCGCTATATAAATAATGATTTATTATTATTATTATTATTATTATTATTATTATTATTATTATTATTACTACCCCTCCAGTGCACCAAATACTGAAGGGAATGGAGCAACATTCCACAAGCTTAGAAATTTGAAATGCTAAATTCCCATCCACACAGATCAGCTCTGGTAGCAAAGGAGATGGCTCAGATGAAGGCACATATGGTTTCAAAAGAGATCTATGAAACACATTATGAATCTTGAGTGCTTGAGGCAACTCCAGACAAAACGCTACAGGGTTAATAATGGCAGTTATCTTATAAGGACCAATAAACCTAGGTCCCAGCTTCCATGAAGGCACCTTTAGCTTAATATTCCAGGTAGACACCACACAGTCATTCACACATAGGTCCGGACCAGGCGAGCACTTCTTGTCAGCAATACGTTTGTATCTGTCACCCAAGATTCTCAAGTTACTCTGCACACCCTGCCATACAGAGGAGAGAGAAGAGGCAAATTGGTTCTCCTCAGGAACTCCCAAAGAACCTTTACCACTAAAGTTACCAAACGGAGGATGAAACCCATATGCACCAAAAAATGGTGACTTACTGGTGGACTCCTGGTGACGATGAAATGAATGAAAATGATGAAAAATATCATTCACAAAGTGTTGGAAACCTGCAGGGGCATTAGTGAGACCGAACGGCATCACGAGACTCTCAAAATGGCTCTCAGGGGTATTAAAAGCAGTCTTCCATTCATCCCCCCCTCTGATTCTAACCAGATTGTAGGCCCCCCCTTACATCCAACTTGGAGAACCAATTAGCTCCCACAATATGACTGAACAAATCAGGAATCAGAGTGAGGGGGTATGGACCACGGACAGTTATCTGATTTAATTCCCGGAAATGTAAACAAGGACGGAGGCCCCCATCTTTTTTTTAACAAAAAAGAATCCTGCCGCGACTGGCGAAGATGTGGGTCTGATATGTCCCTTCTCAAGGCTCTCGGTAATGAAATCCTTCATGGCCTGTCTCTCAGGACCAGATATATTATACAACCTGGATTTGGGTAATTTAGCTCCAGGAATGAGGTTAATAGGACAGTCGTATGCACGGTGAGGAGGCAAATCCTGACAACCCTTTTCTGAGAACACATCCTCATACTCTGATAGATATGCAGGCAATGACACAGCAGAGACAGCAGCAAAAGATGTATTCAAGCAATTTTCCACACAGAAATCACTCCTCTCCACAATGTCTCTGGACTGCCGATCCACCACACGATTATGTTTAACCAAAGATGGCAGGCCCAGAACAATGGGAGCGGGGCTACCCTCCAGATCATAGCAAGAAATTGTCTCCTGATGTTGGGGTTCAACTTAATATTTTGCACAATTTGCGTAAGACTTTCCTGAGCAAGTGGCGCTGAGTCGATTGCATAGATATGAATGGCTTTAGACAACAAAGTGCAGGTAAGACCATCAGCCTTTACAAAATGAGCATCCACCATGCTGAACCACTCTCCACTATCCACAAAAACAGAATTTTTTTCGATTTTGCTCTCTAGCGCCACCTCGACTCTCAGAGAAAAACGGGAATTACACGTGGAAGATACACACACGTCCTGTTCATTTACCTCCACACCACCCATGGTAACCCGAGTCCCAGGTATTCCACTCCGTTTAAGAATAGAGGGACAGGCTCCAATAAAATGATCCCTTTTACCACAGAAAAAACAGACCCCTTTTTTTTTCCTTGGTAAATGCCAGAAGAAACTTTGGAGGTGGTAGCTCCTCCTAGTTGCATGAGTTCATCCACGCGCGGGAGAAACTACTTACCCTCTGATTGCCCACCTGGTAATAGGGTACTACCTCAAAAAAGGTTCTCTGGAGAAAGAGGTTTACCCTTTCAATCCTGAAGTAGTCTAGCCATATGTATAACCAAAGACATAGCAACCTCCAGAAATTCCGGGGTCTCATACACTGCCAGAGCATCCTTCAACCTTTCTGAGAGTCCCTGGTAAAAATTACTTCTGTGGCCGGATCGTTCCACTTAGTGTCTGTAACCCTTCTACGAAACTCACAACAGTAAGTCTCTGCTGACAGATTTCCCTGTTGGAGGTGACGCAATTTGGATTCAGCCAAGGAGACACGGTCAGGATCATCATAGATGAGCCCAAAAGCAACAAAAAAAAAACATTTGCAGACTGGACATAATCATTCCCACACGCTGCTGCTCATCTCCAGAGGAATAGGGCCGAAGCCTAAAGTATAGTTTACAGACTTCTTTAAATACAGCAAATTTTCTCTGCCTACTGCAAACCTGTCTGGCACGGCAATCTTAAGACCACTTTACACACACCAACTTATCTGTCCAACTTCAGACCAACTTGGTGGTTGCAGTGAAATCATGGACACATTGCTCCATTGTACACAGTCACAAAATGGAGCAATGTGTCCATGATTTCACTGCAACCAGCAAGTTGGTCTGAAGTTGGACAGATAAGTTGGTGTGTGTAAAGTGGCCCTATGGGTCAGGTCTGACCTGACCAGCCACTGGTTTCCCAACACAAAATTCTGCAGCTGCTGACCCTGCAAAGACGACCGGATATCTGCAACTTCCAGAGTCAGAGTTTGGAGCTGCTGGGCCAAAGCAGACAAGGGATCCATGAATAGAAAAGGAAGAGAGAAAAAAAAAAATCAGTTTCACCCTTTTCATTTAATTAAGGTGCGGCTGGTGATAATGTCACGCTGGGTGTAGGGAGACACCCAGCGCTGGATGACGACAGGGGAGGGGAAAGGAGTCCTTGATGGTAAGGGCAAAAAGGGGGAATGGTGACCCCCTAGAACAACTAGCGCTAACACCTGGCTCCCCTAACGTCCCTATACAGTTTCCGCAACTGTCGCCACCAGGATACCTATTCCCTAGCTGTCCCTGGACTACCACTACACAGGGATGAGAGCGGGTGATCACTAGTCAGTCTGGCTAGCAAGTAGAAACACACAAGGGAAACAAAAAAAGAGGGAAAAAATACACTTAGCTTTCACAGATCTAACAGCAAACCAGCAGACTCCAGCAAACACTGCTTTTACCTAAGATGCAATCACCAGCAGTGCATCCTGGGAGTCAAGGAAAATATAGAGGCAGCTCAAGGTAAGGAATCAGCTGGGTCCTAGTGACCTCCGGCTTTAACTAAAAGGGGAATGCCTCTTATAGCGAAAGAGACATTTTCTTAGGATTTTGACTGTTTGGCCAAATGCTGGGACCTTCTGCCTCTACAGTCTCATCCGTCCCTCCTGACACACCCATGACACAGACGTCCTCTGTATTACAAACCAATAAACTTTATCCCAACGCATTTTTAGGTCGTCCTGACCTCTTTATCAAGGATACATTTACAGAGAGTAAATGTATCCCTGATGAAGATGTCAGGACGATCTAGAAACACGTTGGAATAAAGTTAACTGGTTTGTAATACAAAGGACGTCTGTTATTATACACAGCAGTGTGGATCAAATTATCGTTGTCCATTCTGGGGGTTGCTAAGGACTGTGTCATCACCATCAAGTGTATAGAGTGCGACAGTGAAGACCACATACAAGCGCTTCATCTGTCATAACCTGAGTAAACGTCTATGCCTTTTCCCACCACATGCAATGGCGAGGAGAGTACAAACAAATACTCTTCAACAGGGGAGAAACCCCAATGCCAGAAGCGGCTCTTCTGTTTCCTCACATCAGACATAGCCAGTCAGATAATGGCCCTTGACAATAAGGCAGATATCTTAATTCTCCTCAGCAGAGACATCATATGACTGCACAAGGCGCATCTACAAATCTATGAACAACTCGATGAACCATGCGCTCAGTGCCTTAAGCTAGGTTGGGTCATGATCGGCGACGTCTGTGATCAGACAAAGATGCCAAGCATCCTCACTTCTTACAAAACCATCATCACGTCAGATGACCATGATGTGTCTCTCCTGCCATATCCAAATCACTACCAGGTAAGGGAGAAGTCAAGCAACACTAAGTTGCAACAACAACCACCTGACAACCCAAACCTGCTTTGTCTTCAAGACGACAACCTCGAGTCAACAGCACTCTACCCTGCAAACCAGATCAACGACTCACCACTTACAGCTGACGACAAGGTGATCATCAGGGTCATGAGCATCGAACCTGCTGAAGACAACTACAACAGCTGGGTAGCTCTCTTACCCTCTCTTCCCGTAAAGACTGAATTGCCAAGGGATTTGTAGCAAACAACTGCTAAGTGCCCAAACTGTGAAGGCTATCTCCAACACAAACTTGGTCAAGCCGAAGCCATGCTAGACTTCAGTACTCAACTTAAGTTCTCCTCAACTGGCTACCTCTTACCGAAGGTCCTAGTGTTCTCCCCATGCAATGCAACCTCAGCATACCCCCGGATGTTGAACAAGGCACTTTCACCTACCAAGCTTCGCCCTGTAATGAACTTCCTACAAAACGAGGAGTTTCACCTGTTGGAAACAGCATCCACGATCCTCTTGGGTTCAGGACACCCATCACAGTTCAAAACAGGGTACTGCCGATACAGCTTGAGGGTATTGACAGGAGCACTACATCATCATCTCAGAGACAACACAGGTGGGAGACCGGGAAGAAGACCCTCAGACCAACCTGCAGTGCAAGACGTGTGTCCAAGGTGCCAGCACAGAAGCTGAGGTCCCATCACCCTGGACACTCTTCAAGCTAGTCAGCCATTGTGCCTGCGGATGTCCAGTCCAAGTACATCGCCTGGTGGCTCCTTCGAGCAGGAGTCACATGAATTAAACTTTGTTGCTTGCCATGGCGGGGAGTGCATCTACTCATACACTGCCGTGCTAAGACATAGAACTGTAAACTCAAACATTCCCAGTGGACTAAACCTGGCCATTGCATTGTTGGGTTGGTGGACTCATTTTTCTATTTTTTCATTTTTCCATTTTGCATTCAAGGACTATGATTCACTACAAGTGTGAACTTGAATATTGCATTATTGTTTGCATTTTGCGCTCTTGTCTCTTTTCATTACAGATTTCGTAACGTCGAGGCCGAGGGACAGAGACAACTCCTTACGTCGCACAGGACTTGTGAAATTGGATGATTTCAGACGGTGAGTGTTGTGTCCCACAAATGGGAACAACCTGTAATGCATATTCTTGCATTGTATAATTTTACTCCTATCAGAAATTTTTCTGGTTGTTACCAGGTAGATTAGACTGTGCATGAAGATTGTCCCTATGTCCCTTAGCTGGTCTCTGTACAGAATGCCCCTCCCTTCTTCCCCAGTTTATGCGAGAAGCCATTGTTGAACACACATTTCTGCAACCTCAATACAGATTATTCCTTTTCACCTGCTGTTACGTTGAACTTAATACAAGTGTGGATGAAGGAGCATCACATCAAGACCCCGTCATGGCCAGCCCAATCTCCAGACCTGAATCCTATTGAAAACCTCTGAAATTTAATCAAAAGGAAGATGGATAGTCACAAGTCATCAAACAAAGAAGAATTGCATAAATACTTGTGCCAGGAGTCGCATAAGGTCACCCACAGCAGTGTGAAAGACGGGTGGAAAGCACGCCAAGGCACATGAAAGCTGTGATTAAAAATCATGGCTATTCCACCAAATATTGATTTCTGAACTCTTCCTGAGTTAAAACATGAGTATTGTTGTTTCTAAATGAATATGAACTTGTTTTCTTTGCATTATTTGAGGTCTGAAAGCACTGTTATTTTTTATTATTTTGACAATTTCTCATTTGCTACAAACAACTACAACATTTTTAGCTTTGAATTTCGGAGACATGTTGACAGTAGTTTATAGAATAAAACAATGTACATTTTACTAAAAAATAAACCTATAAAGAGAATCAGAGAAACTGAAAATTTTGCCGTGGTCTCTTAATTTTTGCCAGAGCTGTATATGTGTTTGATCCTAATCAAAAAGCATTGTAAATGTGAGGGATTTAACCGCTGAAAGGCTGCCATGAAAAGGTGTATCGTCGGTTGTTAAAGCGGCCGTGAAGGAGCCTTATTTCCCTGCACCACGTTTTGACTGTGCTGGAGAATAAGAGTGTAGTGTCCTCCAGCTGATGAAAACCCCACTGATATCAGCTGTATATGACAGCTGACACCCTGTAGCATCGGCCCTGACTAATTCTGAAATTGATGGAGGCCAATTAACCCCTTAAATGCTGCTGTCAATTGTGACCACTGTGCTAAATGATAAAAAGGGAGAGAGAACTCTCGTTTTATGATTATCGGCATCCCGCAATTGCAAATACAGATTCAGATAGTTGCTGTGGCATCCTATTAGCTGCCACGGTGGCCTGTTAGATCCTGCTATGAGCAGGGTCTAACATGCTGAGTTAGTGAAGAACTGACAGGTCTCAAAAAAAGTCTCAGTCCTCTATTTACGCCAGTGTGGTGAAACATGTCGGGGAGTCTACTGGATTATTTTAATGTTAGAGCAGGATAGTTAAGGATATTGGACTTCAATTTGAACTATTACCACAGCCAACCGGCTGGTGGTAGCCTAAATATTGATTGATTTATCTAACTGTTTGGTCGTATTCCTATAATACTGATTCCTATTTAAGGAAAGTACTATTGAAAATCATTTTCTCTGTCCTTACACTATGTGTAAAGTTAAATTGTAATGTCAGTCTGTAGTTTGAGGGTCTAGCTGCCTTATGGCAAATTGTATCTATTGTAATTTATTACCCCTATGCTGACTTGTGAACTGTGATTTATCTCAAAATGCTAAACACACTTCTAGATGAATTCCTTGTGGAATCTTGTTTCCAAAAACTAGTCAGTTGTTGGGGTTTTCTTTTGTTTTAGACATGTCATGGACACTGCAAATGCAAAATGGTGTCCATAATCAGTTCCATCCAAATTAGTATTCCAAAAATCAAATAGCTCTCTTTCCATTCTAGACCCTGACATGAGGACAAACAGCAGTTGTTGATTTAAAAACCTAAATGTTATAAAGTTCTGTGAAGCACATGTGGAGTCAAAAGACTCAACACACCCCTTGATGAATTTGTTAAGAGGTTTAGTTTCCAAAATGGGGTAACTTGAGGGGATAGTCTGCTGTTTAGACATGGTGTCTGCGATCTACTTCAACCAAATTTACACTCGAAATACCAAATAACTCTTCTTCCCTTCTGAACCCAGCCGCTTGACCAACTGCAGTTTTTGGCTTATGTGATATTGCCATGTTCAGGAGAAATTGCATAGGACATTTTAGGGTCCATTTTCAGGTAACCCTTAGGAAATTAAAAAAATTGCAGCTAAAGCAATATTTTAGTGAAAAAAATCTACATTTTCATCTTTTCAATTCACTTTGCATTGACTCATGTGTAGCACCTAAAGGGTTAATAAACATCCTAACAGTAGTTTAGAATAAATTGAGGGGTTTAGTTTTTCAAATGTATCACTTCAGGGATTAGTCTGACATATAGCCGATCAAATTCCCTTCAAATCTCAATAGGGGTGTAAAAAATTGGATTTGTAAATTTCCTTGAGAAAATGAACAATTACTGCTAAATTTCAACCCTTCTATCATCATAACAAAATACAAGGATATTTGCAAAATAATGGTGATATTAAGTAGACATATGGGAGATGTTAGTTATTAACTATTTTGTGTGGTATGACTAAGTGGTGTAAGGATAAAAGCAATCAAAGTGTGAAAATCGCTATTTTTTCTAAATTTTACTCAAATTTCAGATATTATTCACAAAAAATGTAAAAACATATTGACTTAAATTGATTACAAACAAAAAGTGTAGCGCCCGGTGCATCATCAGCATCTCTACAGCAGCAGTCCAGCGGCATCTGCATAGACTCTGTCTCCTGTTTTTTGGTCCTGGGGCCTGCGCACAATCCACAGGTCTACCTGGAGTGTGCTTAGGTCATGCACAAGGCTTGCTCACCAGTCTTAAAGAGCCAGCATGCCAAACCTGGAAGTGCTTCTAAACCTATGACTTCCCATATGGGAAGTGCCTGAGACATATTGCTAGTTGTCAGTTCCCCATTACTCTTGCTGTATCTAGTTTCTCGTGTCTTGCCTAACGCTTGTCTGTTACTAGTACTACTGTTCCCGCAAGAACCTGTCTGTAACAGCACTGCTGCTAATTTGTGATCCCAGTCCAGCTGCTATACTCTCTGAGCCAGTCTAAACCAGCCTACTGTCGTCCCGGCTGCACCTACCTAGAGACTGCACCTGTCTGCATCCAGTTGTCCCACCTACACCTACCTACCCAGAAACTGTATCTACCTGCATCTAGCTGTGCCGGCTGCACCTAACATGACACTCCACCTTCCTGCATCCAGCTGTCCTGGCTGCACCTACCTAGAGACTGTACCTGCTTGTATAACTGACTTCCTCGGAGTCAGCTCTTGAGGTACCATGATCCGATGGAGTGATACCTGGCGTTACCTACCAGCACATGCCTAACCTCACCATCAAAAACCCTAGTGAAGACAAAGTCATTGCTTAGTTTTGCCCCTCTCCTTCGAGACCCATGCTTCAGCCCAGTGGTTCCATTCACCCACGCTCTCCCCTGCGAGCATTACATAATTACAATGTGTCATGAAAAATAAGCTCAGAAGCACCCGGATATGTAGAATTATTCCAGAGTTATTATCACATAAAGTGACACTGGTCAGATTTGAAAATGGTGCTTGCACGTAGCGTTTCCCTGTCTGCTCTGCTTAAGCGGACGCTATTCAGCTGGATGTGTGGGCGGTTACTAAGATCAACATTGGGTAACCAGGGACAGTGTTGAGCTGCAGCCACGATGACTAGATGATATGTGCTGCTGAAAAAATGACTATGTTTTTAGCGGATGTCCATGACATCTGCTAAAAACGGTAGTCTGACCCTGGCCAATGACCAGCAAACTCACCTGACCAAAACCCCATAGAGAATCTATTGGGTATTGTGAAGAGGAAGATGAGAGACACCAGACTCAACAAACTTAACAATGCAGATTAACTGAAGGCTGCTATCAAAGTAACCTGCGCTTCCAAAACACCTCAGCAGTGCCACAGGCTGATTGCCTCCATGCCACGCCGCATTGATGGAGTAATTCATGCAAAAGGACTCCCGACCAATTATTGAGTGCATTTACTGCACATACATTCAAGTAGGCCAACATTAATGACTTAAAAATCAATTTTTCAGCTGATCATAAGAACATTATTATATAAACTAGATGGTGGCCCGATTCTAATGCATTGGGTATGCTAGAATATGTATGTAGTTGACATACTGTGACTGACAAAACTTGTTCAGTCAACATGAGTGAACTACACTGCTCCTCCTGTCACGGCTCCTCCATCTCTCCTCCTGTCCCCACTCCTCCTGTCCCCACTCCCCCATCTCTCTTCCTGTCCCCACTCCTCCTGTCACCACTCTTCTGTCTCTTCTCCTGTCACCGCTCCTCCTGTCCCCGTTCCTCCATCTCTCCTCCTGTCACCGCTTCTCTGTCTCTCCTCCTGTCACCGCTCCTCCGTCGCTCCTCCTTTTGTCACCGCTCCTCCTGTCACCATTCCTCCTGTCCTCGCTCCTCCTGTCACCGCTCCTCCGTCTCTCCTCCTGTCACCACTCCTCGTGTCCCCGCTCCTCTGTCTCTCCTCCTGTCACTGGTCCTCCTGTCCCCGCTCCTCCATCTCTCCTCCTGTCCCTGCTCCTCCTGTTCTCGCTCCTTTCTCTCTCTTCCTGTCACCGCTTCTCCTGTCACCGCTTCTCCTGTCACGGCTCCTCCGTCGCTCCTCCTGTTCCCGCTCCTCTGTCTCTCTCTTCCTGCCACCGCTCCTCATGTCACTGCTCCTCATGTCACCGCTCCTCCGTCTCTCCTCCTGTCACAGCTCCTCCTGTCCCCACTCCTCCAATTCCAGCTCCTCCGTCTCTCCTCCTATCACCACTCTTCCTGTCACCGCTTCTTCTGTCCCCACTCCTCTGTTTCTCCTCCTGTCTCCGCTCCTCCGTCTCTCCTCCTTTCACCACTCCTCGTGTCCCCGCTCCTCTGTCTCTCCTCCTGTCACTGGTCCTCCTGTCCCCGCTCCTCCATCTCTCCTCCTGTCCCTGCTCCTCCTGTTCTCGCTCCTTTCTCTCTCTTCCTGTCACCGCTTCTCCTGTCACCGCTTCTCCTGTCACGGCTCCTCCGTCGCTCCTCCTGTTCCCGCTTCCTCTGTCTCTCTCTTCCTGCCACTGCCCATGTCACTGCTCCTCTGTCACTCTCACTCTCCTCTGCAATCTCTACCCTATCAGCTCCTCTCCTCTCTTCACCTCCTGTCACAGCTCTCCTGTCCCCACTCCTCTGTTCATCCTGTCCCAGCTCCTCCGTCTCTCCTCCTTATCACCACTCTTCCTGTCACCCCCTCCCGTCACTTCTCCTGTCCCGTCCTCATCTCTCTCTGTCCCTCTCTTCTCTCCTTCCTCCCGTCCTCTCCTGTCCCCCTCCTCTGTCGTCCTCTCCTTTCCCTCCTGCCCCTCGCCACGCTCCTCATGCCTCGTGCTCCTCTCACCTCCCCTCTCTCCTCCTGCACATTCCTCCTGCCCCACTGCTCCATTCCCTCGCTTCCTACCCCGCTCCTCTGTTCTCCCCTCCTGTCCTGCCACTCCTCCTGTCCCCCTCCCGCTCCTCCTATCCCCCCACTCCTCCTGCCCGCTCCTCCGCCCCTTCCTCCTCCCATCCCATTCGCCTCCTGCTCCTCCTGCCCCTCCTCTGTCCTCTCTCCTGCACCTCCTGCCCCTCGTTCCCCCTCTCACCTCCTGCCCCTCCGCTCCTCCTGCCCTCCACTCCTCCTGCCCTCCTGCCCCTCTGCTGCTCCTCCTGCCCCCTACCTCTCATCGCCTTCCTCCTGCCCCTCCTCTCTGCCCTCCTGCCCCTCTGCTCCTCCTGCCCCCTCCGCTCCTCCTGCCCCTCGCTCCTCCTGCCCATTCCCCGCCCCCTGCTCCTCCTGCCCCCTCCTCCTGCTCCTCCTCCCCTCCTGCCCCCTCCGTCTCCTCCTTGCCCCCTCTCCTCCTCCCTCCTACCCCTTGCCCCCGCCCCTTCCGCTCCTCCTGCCCCTCCACTCCTCCTGCCCCTCCTGCCCCCTCTGCTCATCCTGCCTCCTCCCGCTCCTCCTACCCCTACTGCCCCCTCTGCTCCTCCTGCCGCCTCCTGCCCCTCTGCTCCTCCTGCCCCCTCCGCTCCTCCTGCCCCCTCCACTCTTCCTGCCCCCTCCGCTTCTCCTGCCCCTCCACTCCTCCTGCCCCTCCGCTCCTCCTGCCCCTCCTGCCACCTCTGCTCCTCCTGCCCCTCCTACCCCCTCCACACCTCCTGCCCCTTCTGCTCCTCCTGCCCCTCCACTCCTGCCCCTCCTGCCCCCTCTGCTCATCCTGCCTCCTCCGCTCCTCCTGCCCCTCTGCTCCTCCTGCCCCCTCCGCTCCTCCTACCCCTACTGCCCCCTCTGCTCCTCCTGCCCCCTCCACTCCTCCTGCCCCTTTGCTCCTCCTGCCCCCTCTGCTCCTCCTGCCCCTCCTGCCCCCTCCGCTCCTCCTGCCACCTCTGCTCCTCCTGCCCTCTCCGCTCCTCCTGCCCTTTCCACTCCTCCTGCCCCTCCTGTCACCTCCTCTCCTCCTGTCTCTTCCGCTCCTCCTGCCCCCTCTGCTCCTCCTGCCCCTCCTACCCCCTCTGCACCTCCTGCCCCTTCCGCTCCTCCTGCCCCTCCACTCCTCCTGCCCCTCCTGTCCCCTCTGCTCATCCTGCCTCTCCCGCTCCTCCTACCCCTACTGCCCCCTCTGCTCCTCCTGCCCCCTCCGCTCCTCCTGCCCCTCTGCTCCTCCTGCCCCCTCTGCTCCTCTTGCACCCTCCGCTCCTCCTGCCCCCTCTGCTCCTCCTGCCCTCTCTGCTCCTCCTGCCCTCCCCATCCTCCTGCCCCTCCTGTGACCTCCTCTCCTCCTGCCTCCTCCGCTCCTCCTGCCTCCTCCGCTCCTCCTGCCCCCTCCGCTCCTCCTGCCCCCTCCACTCTTCCTGCCTCCTCCGCTCCTCCTGCCCCTCCACTCCTCGTGCCCCTCCTGCCACCTCTGCTCCTCCTGCCCCTCCTGCCCCCTCTGCACCTCCAGCGCCCACCGCACCTCCTGCCCCTTCCGCTCCTCCTGCTCCCTCCGCTCCTCCTGCCCCTCCTGCCACCTCTGCTCCTCCTGCCCCTTCTGCCCCTCCTGCCACCTCCGCTCCTCCTGCCCCTCCTGCCCACTCTGCACCTCCTGCCCCCACCGCACCTCCTGCCCCTCCGCTCCTCCTGCTCCCTCCACTCCTCCTGACCCTTCTGCCTCCTCCACTCCTCCTGCCCCACCCCCCGCTCCTCCACGGTAATAATAAAAAAAATCCTCAGTGATCCGCCGGCTTGCTCCACCTCCGATGCATCCTGTAGCTCACGCAGGCCGCAGGGAGCGCGGGCAGGAGGAGCGGGGGGGCTTTGAAGAGAGCAGCATCGTGCGCAAATTTTGAATTTGCGTGCCGCGCGGCTCTTTTGCATTATGGCCACTTCCGTCTGCGGCGCGCAATTTCGGCCTCAGACGGAAGTGGCCATTAGACAATTACATAGTAGATAATATTCTAATTTTCTGAGATAATGAATTTTGAGTTTTCATTGGCTGTAAGCCATAATCATCAACATTAACAGAAATAAACACTTGAAAAAGATCACTCAATCTGTTTGTAATGACTATATATATTTAATAATAATAATATATATTTCAAAGTTAATATATATTAACTTTGTATGAGATTCTAATTTATTGAGATGCACTTGTAAATCATATAACAAACAGAGCAGGTACTCACCCTTTCTGGGAACAGCGCAGTCTCGCCCCCACTTTTTCAATCTTCGTTTTTTAGCTGCAGTCATTGCATTACATTGTCAACTCACATGACCGCTGCAGGCAATCACGGAGTTCAGTGGTCTGACAATGCGGATGGTGGAGGCTGCTGAGCTCAGTGATTGGCTGAAGCTGTGATGTGAGCTGTTGATGGGATGTCACCAATACAGCTGAAACACTTTGAGTAACTGGACCTAGGTAGGGTGAGTACAGCTCTGTTCTGTTGGCTATGTTAAGTAAATAAATAAAGTCCATTTTTCTTAAAGTGAAAAACCCCTTTAATTTCTTACTGAAAATTCTTTAAAGCTCGATCCTCAGATAAATTGACTATTTTTTCTGCATCATTTCATCACTTTCTAACACATACATCAATTAAACTAACAGAATGTTTCTGGCAAGAAGATTTAGTAAAAGCCATATTGGTATTTACAGGCAGAAGCTTTGTTTAACTGAATGCGTTTTTTTGCACATAAGATATATAAGGGCATCCAATATATTGAGAAAAGGTCGAGTTAATGATTCTACTAACCTTTTGTCTACTGGGATTCTCCTATAAAGCTATTAATTGTTTGACAGGTGACATTCCATACTATTAATATGTGTACATGTGTCTGGCATTCAGTGAATGCTTGCTATTTGTCCTGTTGTCTTATCACCATTCTCAGCTGCAACATAGAATTTTACCCAGTGAATGAATAAAATGCAACTGTAGCTTTGGTTTTCAAGTCAATTGATGTGATTCCTTGCTGTGGGCAACCACCTAATATATCAAACATACCATTATCAGCCAAGCTAACATGTTATTGGACTAAGGGCCGCGTCACACACACAGATAATTGTGCAGATATTGTTCACAGATCTCTGGTTGCAGTGAAATCATGGACATATTGTTTCATTTGTATACGGCCACAAAATAGCACAATGTGTCCATGATTTCACTGCAACCAGAGATCTGCAAACAATATCTGCACAGATATCTGGGTGAGTGACGCGGCCCTAAGGGTACCTTTACACGCCGCTACTGGAGGATGGATACAACCCGCTACAGGCTACAAATGTAGCTTGTAGCGTCAATATAGCCCGTAGTAGCGGCGTGTGAAGACGTGACGAGACAGCCGGCAACAGATACATCTGTTTCCGAGCACTGCTCGAAAACAGATGGCTACAAAGCCGATTGTAGCGAACTGTATCGGCGTGTAAAGAAGGAACAGAAGGGTTGTTTCCACACCATGCTATGTAGCTGGGGCGTGACACAGGCTCCGGGTTTCCGCGCCCCCTTCAGCGATCATTGGAGGAAGCTCCTGCGTTGCGATTGGTTGTCGCCGCACAGGGCGGCATATTTAAGGAGCTGACCAGTCACACTACACAATTGCTCGAGCGTCAAGTATTAATCAGCCTCCTGCGATGCCTGCCCAATCATGGTATTATTGCTTTGTCCTATCAGCGTACGGACGTCTCGTAATCCACAATTGTAGCACGCCTATGTGCTGTCCCTGCTGCACCAGGTACGCCCATATTAGCTGGTTGTAGCGGTGTGTAAATGAGCTAAGATGGGCTACAGATGGCTACTTGAGACACCCGGCGATGTATCTAGCTGTAGATGTAGCGTTGCGTAGCGCACCTTGTGGCGGCGTGTAAAGGTGGTGCGTTTCCCGTTTGTAACCGTTTGTGCGTGCTCGTGTACGTGAAGTAGCGGGTTGTATCCATCCTCCAGTAGCGGCGTGTAAAGGTACCCTAAGGGCCACTTTACACACACCAACTTATCTGTCCAACTTCAGACCAACTTACTGTTTGCAGTGAAATCATGGACACATTGCTCCATTTTGTGGCTGTGTACAAATGGAACAATGTGTCCATGATTTCACTGCAACCAGTAAGTTGGTCAGAAGTTGGACAGATAAGTTGGTGTGTGTAAAGTGGCCATTAATTGTCATGATCCATTAAAAAAACAGAGCAAGCAGGAATCCCAAAGGAGGTGTGCACAATGGTCATTGAATGAAAGATTATTATATCTATATATTTTATCCACTGATATTTTGCATAAATGGAAGGTGTAAGTGGGATCAACCCACAAGCCACATGTAGAGGTATGCAGAATTTTAAAATAAAAATTAACCAACACTATATTATTTTTTGCTGCTTTATTGCCCAGTAGGTTGTGTCCCCACCCAGCACCGGGCCTCTCTAACTTCATTGATAGCTCATTATCTGTGTGACATTAAGTGCCAGGCTAGGAAATCAGACAGTGAGCCATCAATCAAGCTATAAAGGCTGGTGCCAGGCGGGGAAACAACTGCAGGAGGCAGAGGCTCGGGAAGCACTATGTCATACTGCTTGACCATAGATTTCGTTTGGTGGGGGAGAGGGGGTGATCTTACTGACAGTTTTCCTTTAAGAAATTGAAATATCCCATTTACCAATAACAATATAAGAATCAAACCAGCAAAATATATGGGTATCACTCTTAGCATTAGTATTATGTCATTGTTTTAATCCCTGAATCTCAACTGCACGATTCTGTTCTGCACCAAATGTGATGTGTCTCTTGGCAGAGGATAGAGTTTTCCTAGAATACTTAAGACCAGGGGTGTAACTACAACAGGTGGAGGGGTTGCGATCGCACCCGGGCCCTGCAGCCTAGGGGGCCCCAAAAGTCCCTTTGGCCCATAGAAAAAGACTAATACTACTAAAGATTGCAATAATTGGGGGCCCCGTTGGAGCTTTCGCATCGGGGCCCCGAGGCCTGAAGTTACGCCACTGCTTAAGACTATTACACTATTCATTTTTATAAGATGCCAGCGTGTATCCTGAAATTTCTCACCCTCCTCTTACCCTACAGAAAGAATACAAGTGGATCCTGTTCTTTCCAAATAAAAATTGGTTGGAAACTTTGCTATGAATGGCAATTTATATGCCTGCCTATTGATAGTTTTGACTCATTAGTACTTGAGAAAGTTCTAGATAAAAGTTAGGGATAGCAACCTAAATATACAGTAGCTAAGGTGATAGTCATGCCAGACAGTATTTTAACACCTTGGTACCATGATTGCCCATGCCTAGGAGGTAGAGATTTAATGAGCAGCCCCCCAGTGTCTCTGTGCTAAATGTTCCCAGGCATCTTCCCTCTGCTCTAAGTAAAGGCTCTAGACTAGGGTCACACAACACTATAAAAAATTGGTACGATTTTCATCCAGAGGAGTGGTACTATTTTTTCATCACTTCTCAGTCCGTATGCAATGTTTTTTTTACTAAGCAGCTATTTATTATTTACAGGAGCATTTATAGTTTCCTATTTTACAGAATTGCAATGTATCCTAAAAAATCAGATGCTGTACTGTGGCTCAGTAGGGCATCCGATTTTGTTCTTGCCCCCATAGACTTGACTGGGTGAGTCTCATTTGATTTCAAATTGAAATCACAGAATGTATGATTTTTTCTTACACTGAATTGGTATGAGAAGAAAAGTTCATCAGCACTGTCTTTTGAATAACACTGGTCCGAGTGCAATACCTTTTTTTTATCGGTTTGCCCTCGTCCCGTTTATACGGTGGTGTGACTGATCCCTAACAGCCTTCTGATTAGGAACTTTCACCAAATATTTCATGTTGAACTTGATACATGATGTAGTAAGCGCTGCAAAGCAGAATAAACCATTTTCTTTTCACTACGCCTCTCCGTTGGTAGATATTAGTGATCAAATTGTTTGCCAACTAAACAGTTAATTTTTTTTTAAGTCCAAGTGGGTATTAACAAAGAGATTTCACTTAGGGATTGTACTTCCTTCTAATGGTGAAGAAAGATTGTAAAGATCGTTATTTGTGGGAAATACATTTTTAGCTTTAGGTGGGAAGACTGGCTGAGCCTGGAGGAGCTCGCGATGGCGTGTTTGGTGCAGCCACTGTCCTGGAAGTCTGGGCCTGTGACGGCAGACTTGGAAGTGGCTGGTGACCTGGAAGGCACATGCTGAGGAGTCCTCGGGGATGCCTGGCTTACCCTGGAGCTCAGGTGGCTGGACCCGGCTCTGGGCCTGGTGCTGACCGGCGTCACGTACAAAGGCCGGTATGTAAGAGATTGGTATGGTCTCTGGTGTTCCATAAGGTGGGGATACGTACAATGTAGGAATGTCAGGCGGGCATAGCTACTGTTTAGAACCAGACGGGGTCTGTAAGGGTCGGTAAGGTATGCCTTAATGTTCTGCTGAGTATGTATAATGTGTAAAGTGTATATACTGCTAGGCGGCTGTAACCTCCAAAGGAGCTACGGTTAGTGCTCCTGATCTTCGATAGAGCTGTCATTAGTGCTCCGGTGTACATAACAAATGTGAACTGTGTTTAATGGTCGTATGACATAAAAATAGTGTATGACCTGTAAACTTTTTATACAACCAGAACCGAGTCTTTACTATGCTCAAACATTATAAATATTTATTTGTTTACAAATTTGCACTCAATTAAAAAATGCAAGTTTGGCTGAAGATATAGGCAGTACATTGCGCAGCATAATGTCACAGATAACTTTTAGGCATTGCATTCAACATATTGCACATTGCCACAGTAATATTGCACAGATCCCTATACAGAAGCGTGATTACGACATGGTATATACAAATAACAGTATAATGTAGTATATACAGAAATGATAACATAGTAAGGCCCAATCAGCCCCATATCATAACGCTTAAGGAGAGCAGTGCACACTTTGGATCAATAAATGCATAAAGGAATACCAATTAGTATCTGCACACTGTGCAGGAAGGAACAGCCACCACCTAACCCTCCATCTCCTACGCCGTTTCGCTACCCGCTTTTTCAAGGAGAAGTGCTCCTCTCTGTGTCCCGTGCCTTATATTGTAGGTGAACATACCGCCTTGTGGGTCACCGCCCTGCACGTTACGGCGCTCACGCTTCCAGGAGCCCGCGTCTGCATCCGCCCCCGGAAACACGTCATCACTGCGCACATCCGGACGCCAGCGTTGCCAGGCGCCCGGAGCAAGCGGCGATTGTAGACGCCCCCGTGGGAGGGAGGAGGCAGGGCCAGGTTGCGGAGCGCACAGCAGGGAAACATAGATCCAACACAGCAAAATAAGCACAATAATACATCAATAATATCTCTTCATTTTGTTGTTGATGTTCGTCTTAGATGCTGGTGGAGTAGGGCACTGTGAACACAGAGAGGACACCGTGAGTAACTTGCACATATGAAACAATAAAAACAATTAAAATATTGTGCTTATTTTGCTGTGTTGGATCTATGTTTCCCTGCTGTGCGCTCCGCAACCTGGCCCTGCCTCCTCCCTCCCACGGGGGCGTCTACAATCGCCGCTTGCTCCGGGCGCCTGGCAACGCTGGCGTCCGGATGTGCGCGGTGATGACGTGTTTCCGGGGGCGGATGCAGACGCGGGCTCCTGGAAGCGTGAGCGCCGTAACGTGCAGGGCGGTGACCCGCAAGGCGGTATGTTCACCTACAATATAAGGCACGGGACACAGAGAGGAGCACTTCTCCTTGAAAAAGCGGGTAGCGAAACGGCGTAGGAGATGGAGGGTTAGGTGGTGGCTGTTCCTTCCTGCACAGTGTGCAGATACTAATTGGTATGCCTTTATGCATTTATTGATCCAAAGTGTGCACTGCTCTCCTTAAGCGTTATGATATGGGGCTGATTGGGCCTTACTATGTTATCATTTCTGTATATACTACATTATACTGTTATTTGTATATACCATGTCGTAATCACGCTTCTGTATAGGGATCTGTGCAATATTACTGTGGCAATGTGCAATATGTTGAATGCAATGCCTAAAAGTTATCTGTGACATTATGCTGCGCAATGTACTGCCTATATCTTCAGCCAAACTTGCATTTTTTAATTGAGTGCAAATTTGTAAACAAATAAATATTTATAATGTTTGAGCATAGTAAAGACTCGGTTCTGGTTGTATAAAATGTTGTGTTTGAGTCTGCCACAGGGGTTGATCAGCAGGACTATATAATTATCCTGAGCCCCTCTTTGTAAAATGTACAAATATTATTGGGAACTAATGTTTATCTATGACCTGTAAACTGTATGATTTACGTTGTATGATATGTGAGTAATAAGCAGGTTTATGCCAAAAAAAATAATAAACCGCTGCTTATGTTATGTTAAACGTGTTTGTTGGTGTCATGTACGCTGCCAAGCGAACCCCCAGGCGTACGGTACCTCACAATATATATATATATATATATATATATATATATATATATATATATATATATATATATATAATATATATACAGTATATATGTTACTTGGTTTTATACTTGGTTTTAACGTAACTTCTTTATTTCATGACACTAACCCACAGTGGATAGATCTTGTAGCAATTTCAGATATCCGGTGGCATTGAGATTTCCTTTGATGAAGAATGGCCCCACTATCTTTGTACCCTATATACCACACCATACCATCAATTTTTGTGTTCCAACAGTCTTGGAGGGATCTATCCACTGTGGGTTAGTGTCAGAACAATAGCAGTGGTTTTGTTTGTTAACTTCACCATTAAAAAAAAAAAAGGTTTGCCTCATCAGTCATCTGAAGGCAATTGTCTATGCTGTGAAGATACGAGATGTGCAGTATCTGAAACAACGGATACTGGAAGCCTGTGCTAGCATTTCTTCTGCAGTGTTGCTATCAGTGTGTCAAGAGTGGGAGAAGAGGGTTTCATTGACAATCCAACACAATGGGCAGCACTTTGAACACATTTTATAAGTGGTCATAAACTTGTAAATAACTCATGAAACAATAAAGTTATGTTAAAACCAGGCACACCATAGTTTTTCTTATGAAATTCTCAATAAGCTTGATGTTTCACATGACCCTCTTCCCATTGAATAAAATAAAGTTGGATCCAAAATGGCCGACCTCAAAATTGCCGCCATGGTCACCACCCATCTGGAAAAGTTTTCCCCCTCCCATATACTAATGTGCCACAAGCAGGAAGTTGATATCACCAACCATTCCCATTTTATTTAGGTACATCCATATATGTGGCTCACCCTGTACACCATGTTCCAAATTATTATGCAAATTGGTTTTAAGTGTCATAGGGGTTTTTTTTTTGTCAATGAAACCCATTGATGGTATTATGTCTCAGGGTTCTTTGGATCACTGAAATCAATCTCACATACCTGTAATAATTAGTTTGGCAGGTGAGCCCAATAAAGGAAAACTGGGTGCTCCACAAGAGTAAGCAGGCCACAGTTTTCAAGTAACATGGGAAAGAAAAAGGATCTCTCTGCTGACTAAAAGCAACAAATAGTGCAATGCCTTGGACAAGGGATGAAAACATTAGATGTTGCACGAAAACTTAAGCATAATCATCGTACTGTGAAGAGATTTGTGGCTGATTCTGAGCACAGACGTGTTCGTGCAGATAAAGGCAGAATGAGGAAGGTTTCTGCCAGGCAAGTTTATCGGATTAAGAGAGCAGCTGCTAAAAAGGCCTTACAAACCAGCAAACAGATATTTGAAGCTGCTGGTGCCTCTGGAGTCCCTCAAACCTCAAGGTGTAGGATCCTTCAAAGGCTTGCTGTGGTGCATAAACCTACTATTCAGCCACCCCTAAACAGTGCTCACAAGCAGAAACAGTTGCAGTGGGCCCAGACATACATGAAGACTAAATTTCAAACAGTCTTGTTTACTGATGAGTGCTGAGCAACCCTGGATGGTCCAGATGGATGGAGTATTGGATGGTTGGTGGATGGCCACCAAGTCTCAACAAGGTTGTGACATCAGCAAGGAGGTGGAGGAGTCATGTTTTGGGCCGGAATCATTGGGAAACAGCTGGCAGACCCTTTAAGGTTCCTGAAGGTGTGAAAATGACCTCTGCAAAGTATAGAGTTTCTGACTGAGAACTTTCTTCCATGGTACAAAAATCAAAAACGAGCTTTCAGGAGCAAAATCATCTTCATGCATGACAATGCACCATCTCGCTGCAAGATGCTGTGATAGCCATGATGGTTCAGTATGCCTTCAATGTTGAATAAATCCCCAACAGTGTCACCAGCAAAGCACCCCACACCATCACACCTCCACCTCCATGCTTCATGGTGGGAACCAGGCATGTAGAGTCCATCCATTCACCTTTTCTACGTCCCACAAAGACACGGTGGCTGGAACCAAAGATCTCAAATTTGGATTCATCAGACCAAAGCACAGATTTCCATTGGTCTTATGTCCATTCCTTGTGTTCTTTAGCCCAAACAAGTCTCTTCTGCTTGTTGCCTGTCCTCAGCAGTGGTTTCCTAGCAGCTATTTTACCATGACGGCCTGCTGCACAAAGCCTCCTCTTAACAGTTGTTGTAGAGATGTGTCTGCTGCTTGACCTCTGTGTGGCATTGACCTGGTCTTTAATCTGACTTGGATGAACTTATCCTCCGCAGCAGAGGTGACTCTTGGTCTTCCTTTCCTGGGGTGGTCCTCATGTGAGCCTGTTTCTTTGTAGCACTTGATGGTTTTTGCAACTGCACTTGGGGACACTTTCAAAGTTTTCCCAAGTTTTCAGACTGACTGACCTTCATTTCTTAAAGTAATGATGGCCACTCGTTTTTCTTTACTTAGCTGATTTTTTCTTGCCATAATATAAATTCTAACAGTCTATTCAGTAGGACTATCAGCTGTGTATCCACCAGACTTCTGCACAACACAACTGATGGTCCCAACCCCATTTCTAAGGCAAGAAATCCCACTTATTAAACCTGACAGGACACACCTGTGAAGTGAAAATCATTTCCGGTGACTACCTCTTGAAGCTCATCAAGAGAATGCCAAGAGTGTGCAAAGCAGTAATCAAAGCAAAAGGTGGCTACTTTGAAGAACCTAGAATATAAGACATATTTTCAGTTGTTTCACACTTTTTTGTTAAGTATTTAATTCCACATGTGTTAATTCATAGTTTTGATGCCTTCAGTGTGAAACAGTTTTCATAGTCATGAAAATAAAGAAAACTCTTTGAATGAGAATGTGTCCCCAAACATTTGGTCTGTACTGTATATATATATATATATATACATGCACACACACAATACCCCCACTGTGAGCTCACCAATGATCGGCTTATCAGTGCTAATTGTGACAAAGTGGTGACAGTAGTGGGACATCTGTGTGACTCCCCGGCTGTCTCTTGAGACAGTGCCATAAACTTTCATTGCTAATATCAAAAATATAATATAATTCGATGGACAGCGCGTACTGCAAAACATCTCGTGGCCTAGTAATGATGTGATGAGTATACTGGGTTACATGTGTTTCTGAGCATTTACAATATGTGAAATGCCCATATGGGGTGGCGCACCGAAGGGAATTCATATATCTGACTCTTTCATCTCTGTGGCTAATAGCACAATGAAGAGGTTGCAGCGCTCCTTCAAATGTTGAATACCCTTACTTTATACAGACACAGTTGCTCATTTATGCGGATGGCTTGGGCTTAAACTGAGTCGCCTCAATCTGTGCATGTTATGAAATAGATTTCATACACCTGATGGTACCTTTAGGCTGGCTTCACTCAACATTTTTTAAATCCTGTTCTGTCCGGTTTGAACAAGACAGAGCAAGATTCGGTTTAACCTCCCATGTAGCACTATGGTGCCGGATTGGTCCTATTTGGCCATCCGTTTTTGTGTATTCTGGTCCATATTCATTTTTATCTGGTTTTTCATTGTCCCCATAAATGGAGCCTGCCACATTTTTGGGCTCCGGTGGAAAAAATTGGACAAGACCGGACAGAAACGCATCTGGGGTGATCCGGCGCACATAACATGGGAGTCTATGAGTGCTGGATATGTAAAAAAATCAGATCGTTTCCCGGATCCGATTTTAAGCTCAGAGCATGCTCAAAAATCCTGGCGTTCTAACTTCAGCATCATTGACAGCACTATTTCATGCACAGGCTGTGAATTCAGCACCTAGGATAGAGGCAGAGCAGACACAGGCAGACTTCAGCACCATGGACAGTGGCAGAAAAAGAATCCTGCAAAAAACAGGATCCGGGACCATATTTGCCCACACTTTCTACACATCATGTCCTGTCAGGTTCTGTCCGGGAGATCCTGCAAAAAACAGGATCCACCCTGACAGCCAAAAACCATAGTGTGAAGCTAGCCCTAGAGAGAATTTGTCAGCTGGTCTTTGCTACTTCATCTGAGAACAGCATGATGTAGGCAAAGGGAATCCAACAATGTATCTCTTAGATTAATGGGTTCAGCGGTTCTTACACAATTACAGTTTTTAGATTTAGCCATGTAGCTGAGTTGCCCATGTCCACACCAGGTTCTGTATGTAATAATAATAATAAATCTTTATTTATATAGCACCAACATATTACGCAGTGCTTTACAATACATATACAAACATTTGGTCATAGGTAACAAAAAATATACAATACAGTAAGTAATTAAAGTAGGGAATCAATATAAAAAAAAATCAAATACACTAACCAGAGAATCAATGTAAAATGTACAATAAATAAAGCAGAGAAACAATGTAAAAAATACTGTACAGTAATTAGATACAATAGAAATAAAATCAGTGTAAAAAGTACAATAAAATAATTAAAGCAAAAATAAAGGTGACCCTGCTCAAAAGAGCTTGCAATCTACAACGAGATATGGGTTACACAAAGTACAGGGGCGTGTTACAGTGATGGTCCAGGCATCTTGAGGAAGTGTGGGATAGAAATAGTTAAAAGTTAAATAAATGGTCACCAGCCAATATGTGTGGAGCTTTTGGGTTTGGTGGAGTCTGAAGAAGAGTTATTACCAGAGAGATAGTGAATGTGCTATATACAGTACAGAGAACTTCTATTAGGAAGCATGATAGACTGCCTTAAAAAGATGTGTTTTTAGGGAGTGTCTAAAGCTATGCAACTTGTGGATAGTCCTGATTTCTTGAGGTATAGCATTCCAGAGAATTGGTGCAGCTCGGGAGAAGTCTTTGAGCCAGGAGTGGGAGGATCAGATTACTGCAGATGTTAGTCGAAGGTCATTTGTAGAATGTAGGGAGCGGGTAGGGTGATAGACAGAGATGAGGGAGGAGATGTGAAGAGCTTTGTGGGTGAGAACAAGCAGTTTGAAATGAATCCTGTAGTGTATGGCAGCCAGTTCAATGACTGGCACAGAGCAGAGGCATCTGAGTAACGATTGGGCAGGTAGGTGATCCTGACTGGTGCATTAAGGATGGACTGGAGAGGGGAAAGTTTAGAGAGGGGGAATTGCAGTAGTCAAAGCGGGAATGGATTAGGGCCACAGTGAGGGTTTTTATTGTTTCCATGTAGAGAAAGGGGCGGGCTCTAGAAATGTTATTCAGGTGCAAGTGACAAGAGCGTATGAGATATTGTATTATAGGAGGTGAAGGAGAGATCAGTGTCAAACATAACACCTAGACAGAGAGCCTGCTGCCCAGGCGTTATCGTGGTTCTGCAAACTGAGAGGGAGATGTCAGATTTAGGGAGATTAGTGGAGGGCAGGAGCAGAAGAAGTTCAGTTTTGGAAAGGTTGAGTTTCAGATAGAGAATGGACATGATATTGGAAACTGCAGCTAGACAGTTATTGGTGTTCTGTAATACAGCGGGGTAAGGTCAGGGGCTGATGTGTATAATTGTGTGTCATCAGCATAGAGATGGTACTGGAAGCCAAATCTGCTGATGGTCTGTCCAATCAGGGCCGTGTAGAGAGAGAAGAGAAGAGGGCCAAGGACTGAACCCTGAGGGACCCCAATAGTGAGAGGAAGAGGGGAGGAAGTGGAGCCAGCAAATGATACACTGAAAGAGTCATCAGAAAGATAGGAAGAGAGCCAGGAGAGAGCGGTGTCCTTTATACCAATGGAGTGCAGCATAGAGAGTAGGAGGTGTTGGTCAACAGTGTCACAAGCTGCAGAGAGGTCAAGAAGAATAAGTAGAGAGTGGTCACCATTGCGTTTTGCCGCCAGAAGGTCATTGGTCACATTGATGAGGGCAGTTTCTGTAGAATGTAGGGGGTGGAAACCAGACTATAATGGATCTAGAAAAGAGTGATTGGAGAGGTAACGGGTGAGGTGGGTGTAGACCAGGCGCTCCAAGAGTTTAGAGATGAATGGGAGATCGGAGACTGATCTATAGTTATTTGTGCAGGATGGGTCAAGAGAAGATTTCTTTAATAATGGAGTAACGATAGAATGTTTGAAGGAGGAGGGGAAATTGCCAGAAGAGAGGGAGAGATTGAAAATTTTGGTTAGGTGAGTTGTGACGACTGGAGAGAGGACGGGGTCAGTGATGCATGTAGTGGGACGAGACGAAGAGAGGAGCTTGGAGACTTCTTCTTCTGTAATGGGGTCAAATATGGAGAGTGAGCCAGAGGAAATGTGGGGTAGAATGGGAGTAACAGCGCTTGGAGGCTGGGAGCTGATTTCCTGGCAGATGTTGTCTATTTTCTCCATAAAGTAAGAAACCAGATCATCAGCACAGAGGTCAATGATAGGGGCCTACACTTTAGAACTGAGGAGAGAGTGAAAGGTGTCAAAGAGTAATTTTTTGGATTGTTGGATAGTGAGGAGACCAGGGTGGTGAAGTACGTCTGTTTGGCAAGGTGAAGGGCAGAATTGTAGGTTTTTAGCATGAATTTATAATGGATAAAGTTTTCTGGTGAGCGAGTTTTCCTCCATAGGCGTTCAGCACTCCCAGAGCATCGCTGGAGGAATCGGGATTGTGATGTGAGCCAGGGCTGTTTTATTCTGTGTTTGGAGGTACATTTGTATAGACAGTGAGAAGCTGCTAATCACAGAAGGAGGCACTTGGGCTCATGCGTTACTGTATCTAAGCAATGATATGCTACTGGTGCTAAAAGAATAGTTAATCAGTGACTGAGACCAAACTGAGAATAGAGGGGCCCGGCGGCCTGCACCACTGATGGCCAGCCGAGAACCCAGGCTGAAACCGAGGTAGGACAGAAGGAGCCTGGTGTGCCCAACTAACCTGGGACACTGGTGGCTGGGCCAAAGAACCAGAGTTCCCGTTCTGTAGATGTGGCCGTGCAGCTTTAAGCACCAACCATGAAACCCTGGTGGGGTACGGAAACTCTATGTCTTGGAAACTAACAACTGGTGCGGTGAAGGAGAAAGCCATCGTGCTAGGGCTAGTGACCCTAAGAGAGAGACAAATCACTAAACAGCCTGTGATGGCCGGACCATGGAGAGGAGAGCGAAAGGGCATGAAAGGTACACTGAGGGGGAAGACGCAGATGAACCGTCTTGGCTGCAGTGAGAACCTAAGTCCGTAAAGAACTGTACAGAGCTGCTGTGTGAGCCCAAGTCTGTTGTAATTTCTGTGAAAGAACTGTGAAGCTGTTGTGAACTTTTAAGTGAGAAATAAGAGTAAAAACCCAGTAAATCCCAGTACAGTGTGGACTCAGCTGTTTATCCACAGGAAAGAAGAGAAGCCGCAACCAAGCAGAGACTGTGGACGCTGCCTGAAGTTACTGGGAACTTTACACTCTTGCACTACAATACACCTTCGGCTGCCCTGGGGATCAGCTCTACCTGTAGAGGGCTTACCATCTAGCTCCATCTACCATCACCCCAGTGGCACTGATTGCAGCGGTGGCTCATCTTGCCACACACTATGGGTGGTGTCACAATTTATTCTTTCAACAAAACTTTAATTTACAAACTTTCCCCTTTTATTTGACTGCCCGGGATCACGGAGCCGTGTCATGTCACCGTGACCATCCCAGTCAGCCCAGACAACGTCGAGAGGGCCCAGTTCCGAGTATCCCACGGTCCCAATGGGCAACTCAGTTCCTGGACTATTTGGCTACTATTTCTATTGTGTATCGCTTCAATTTGTCATTAAATTTACTCTTGCGGTCAAGTTCAATGAGGTTGGCTATAATCTCATAGACCTTAAAGGGAATTTGTCAGAAGGTTTTTGCTATGTAATGTGAAAACAGCTTGTTTTAAGGGTTAACAGAGTATTCAAGGATGCCTCTCTTGTCAAGCTCTGTGGTGTTGTTTGATAGCAATGTTTGTTTTAGCAGCAGGACCTTTTCATTGCAGTGTCTAGTTGGCTAGTGCAATGTTGTGTGACATGCCCCCTCCTCTGATTGGCACCTCACTGGCAATGTACAGTGTCTGTAGGGAGGCTTGAGCATGCGGGGCAACTGCATTGCCAAATCTAACTCTAGAACGTTTGGTTGTGTCAGAACCACTGCGCCCAGTAATTTAAGTGATACATCATTGAATTCAGAGTTTGTTTGCCTACATCATACTGCTCTATAATGAGGTAGCAAAAATAGCAAAAACCTGCTGACAGATTCCAACTAAACCTCTGAATAATATGGGCAGGTGTTTGTAGCCGGATGCAGCAGATCGCAGCAGTGGTAGCAGCCCCTGCTGAAATGGTGCTGAACCACTTCACAGGGAACAGATCCCTGGTGCTGAGGTTCAGCATAGCTCACGCTGAACTTCAGCCACTGATGTCCATTTCCCGGATCCTCCTGGATCTGGGCAATCCGGCACCATAGATTCCCATGGTAGGGAGCGCCGGATTGCCCTGAGAATCCGATTTGGGCAGATTTATCACCCCGGACACAAAAATGTTGCTTGCAACTTTTTTGTGTCCGGGAGAAAAATCTGAATTGTCCCGGATCCTCCCGGGCAGATGAAGACCGGATGGCAGATAGCTGCCATCCGGCTCCATCCGGCCCCATAGGGCTGCCTTAGCAGAAAATCGGGTCCAGGGCTGTCAGGTTCACCCCAGACAGCCCCGGACCTGATTGTGCCGTGGTGTGAAGCCGGCCTTATACGCAAAAACTTTTATCCAAATAGAGTCTGAGGCCACGTGCACATTGAGTGTTTGGTGAGTTTTTTTACCTCAGTATTTGGTGAGTGTTTTACCTCAGTATTCATTCAGTTATTTACCTCTGTATTTGATGTTTTAACTCAGTATTTGGTGAGTGGTTAACTCTGTATTTAGTGAGTGCTTTACTTCAGTATTTGGTGAGTGTTTTACCTCAGTATTTGGTGAGTAGTTTACCTCAGTATTTGGTGAGTGTTTTACCTCAGTATTTGGTGAGTGTTTTACCTCAGTATTTGGTCAGTGTTTTACCTTAGTATTTGGTGAGTGTATTACCTCAGTATTTAGTGAGTTTTTTACCTCAGTATTTGGTACGTTTTTTCCTCAGTATTTGATCAGTGTTTTACCTCAGTATTTGGTGAGTGTATTACCTCAGTATTTGGTGAGTGTATTACCTCAGTATTTGGTGAGTTTTTTACCTCAGTATTTCTAAGTCAAAACAAAGAGTGGGTGATAAATACAGAAGTGGTGATGAGTTTCTATTATACTTTTCAACTGATTGTTCCACTCATGTCTGACTTATAAATACTTAACGTATTCATGAACAAGACATTTTAAAAGTTTTGTACTAAGTTTGGAGATATCACCTCTCCATAGAGTAGGAGATAACTTTTTAATTGCTGGGGGACAAACACTAAGATCACACCCAATCCTATGAATGGAGCTCTAAAGAGCCTTGTTTGAACAGAGTGGCAGTCGAGCATGAGCCCCTCTCCTCCATTCATTAGTAGTTGAAGTGGCAGTCAAATGCTCCGCTTAGTTGTCTCCGATGGTCCCATTGGTAATAAATCGAGCTAGCGCATACTCCTGCTCCTCTCCATTTAGAAAGGGTTTTTCAACATATTCTCAGAATTGGTGAAGGCCTCAGTGATCAGACCATCAATGATTCAGAAGCTATCCTATTTATAGGGGATATCTTTCAAACTTTAAGCCCCCCGTTAGGTAGCTGATCCACTTTTTCAAAAATCGCATCACCTATTCACTCTGTGTGTTTTTGCTGCATTTTGTACGGATCTGTTTTTTAGAGCACACAGACAATGGAGGCAATGGAAAAAGCGGATTAGCAAAAATGGCCAAAAATTGATATGCTCATTCTGTGTACAGATCCGATTTTGAGCCCAAAAACGGATTTGCACCAAACATTGTGTCTGAATGCTAAATTTGGAAATGCATTCACTTTGCTGGGATGCCCAGCGTCACTGCATTTCACTGCAAAAAATTGATCCAAAAAAAACGTAGCAAAAACCCACTGTGTGAATGTAGCCTAATAATGTCCTCCACCCTATAAAAATGTCCCCCATCCTATTCTCCAATGGCTTCATTCACACGGTGCGTTTTTGCTGCGTTTTTTATGGATCATTTTTTTGCAGTGAAATGAAGTAACACTGGGCATCCCAGCAAAGTCAATGCATTTCCAAATTTATTATTCAGACACAACGATTTGCGCGAATCCATTTTTGGGTTCAAAAACGGATCCGTACACAGAATAAGCCTGTCAATTTTTGGGCGTCCTTCCTAATCCGCTTTTTCCATTACGTCCATTGTCTATGAGCTCCAAAAAATGGATTTGTACAAAACGCAGCAAAAAACACAGTGTGTGAATAGGTGATGCATTTTTTGAAAAAGCGAATCCATTTTGCAGCAGAAAAGCGGATCCTTAAAAAAGGTACAAAAACGTTGTGTCTGAATGTAGCCTTACACATAAAAGTAAGCTATTCTTCTTAGCTTTTTCGGCTCCCATGGCTTGCAGAGCTCTATTCCTACTCCATAGCTGGTGCAAGGAGGAGGGTGGTGCATGGAAATAACATCATACGCCACCTGCAATGGGCTTTCCAATGTCAGTTGTTGGCCTCTAATAGGCCAGTGGCAACTATAGCTTTGGTAGTTCAGCAATCTGGTGGATCCCTGCAACCATATACTTCAGTTGAATGTGTTTCTGAGAATGAGCATTTAGCAGAATACATCCTAGCATCAGCAGAGTCCCTCCTGCGCGTACATGACCGCATTCTCTGCAACTACAAACATTACGTCCCTGATCCAAATCATACTGACCTGAAGAATCGTTTTGCTGGGTCATTTTCACTACACAATGAACGAATACATATTAGGCTATTGGTAATCCAACCGGTATAGGTGGGTTTGGCCAACTTTAGCCTAATGTATACGAGGGCCTTTAATATGAAATTAACCCTTCCACCATAGGGAGTGTGTGCTGCAGAGCAGTCAGTTATAATAGAATACAATAATAATGACTGTACTGCAAATATTTAATTTAACTACCTACAGTGTACTGTAATAAACAGAATATTTTTTACGTTAAATTACGGTAAGTTAAATTTGCATAAAAAAATCCACTGTACTTTTTTCCTGATGTATATTGTAGGCAATCAACACAAAGCAGTAGTTTCAGTCCGGCACAGGCACAAAATCTCTTGCGCATAAATGAGATTTATTTCAGTTCATAAAATCTCTCTGATAAAATATAGCCTTGTGTGGTGCCCCTGCGGTCTGGTTGCCACAGAGGGGTGCTGAATCAAATCCACGGGTGTGGTATTCCTGTTCTCAGTGAACGGGATGGTAAATCCAGAAACCCTCAAAAGCACCCAACACACCAGGTCCCGGGGATGGCGGGCGGACCCGATAGGGGGAGGAGGGAGACTCTTGTCGCAGCACAAAAAAGCAAAATGAATAAAACAGTTCATATATCTGAAAACAGGCTTTGCAGCCAGAGGTGTTTTCCCCTAACTTCCCCAACTAAGGTATGTGAACTCCTTTTTATAGCCCGTTCCAAATCCTGAAACTGGAGCTAAGGTATCGGCCAGTTGCACCCAACAATTTCGGTCATTCTTAAAACCAGATGCAAAATTCAGGCCCATTAAAAACACCTCTCACCGAGTTTGGGCGCTGAGTCTCTTTGCCTTAGGTGACTCTGGATATTAAATGTAGTTTATTTCTTTTGGCAGATTATTGTTAATGTCAGTTTTGCTTCTAGCAGCTCTTTGGTAGTTCTGTTCAGGTGCAGTACTCTATGACCACTCCCATCTCCTTGAAATAGTCACATGGCATTGTTGGCGATAGAATTTAATTCTGTTCAAGCCGCCTAGGTGAAAGGAGCTACTATTAGTGCTCAGCCGTCTGCTGCCTAGGCATTTTCCTGCAGCTGTGAAATGGAGTATACCCTTTGGACTTTGCTCCTATCTGTCTTTGCTTCCCTTCATGTAATATTAGTGCAAAAGTGGGACTAGCGCTCTTGCCAGTCATCTCACTAGTGAGGATGAGGTCAGGGATAGTGAGGTAGGTATCATGCTCAGTGATGTGGTGAAAGAACCTTTACAGAGACACCAGGGAGATCAGGGTACATCCTCAGGTGAGTTTAGGAGGTGTCCCTTCCCCTTTTCCCTACTGTCAGGGCCTGCTGTTATTCCCAGTGTTCCCTTGTGTGTTGTATTGTGCATTGGACACTCGTTGGTCTGTGCACCACTGTCACGCGGTTTATTCAGACACTCGCCAGTCCGTGTGTGACACCAGGACTTGTCCAGCAGTCACTTAGAACAGGGGACCCCAACCACCGGTCTGCGGACTGGGACCGTGCCATGGGGGTCTGTGTGCCGGTCTGTGCTAACGCAGACCAGCACTGCACAGAAAATGTGTGTGACTGTTTGTGTGTCTGTGTGTGTGTGTGGCTGTGTGTGTGGCTGTGTGTCTCTGTGTGTGTGGCTGCGTGGCTGTGTGTCTGTGTGTTTGGTTATGTGTGTGGCTGTGTGTGTCTGTGTGGGTGTGTGTGGCTGTGTGGCTATGTCAGTGTGTGTGTCAGTCTGTGTGGCTGTGTGTGTGTCGATGGGGGCTGCAAGGGGATGATGGGGATAAAATGGGCTGCTGCAAGGGGATGATGGGGATAATATAGGCTGTTGCAAGGATATGATGGAGATAATATGGGCTGCTGCAAGGGGATGATGGGGATATTGTGGGTCTGCATGGGGATGATGGGGAAATTGTTTCTTGCATAGGGATGTTGGGGATATTGTGGCCTGCATAGGGATGATGGGGATATTATGGGCTACAAGGGAATGATGGGGATACCATATTGGGGGCTGCAAGGGGGTGAAAAAAAATACAATAACCCCTGAAAATAAGATGTAGCACATCTTTTGGGGAAACAGGGTACTAAACCTCACCCCTTCTCAATAGCTCTACCCCAAATGAACAAAGCCCCACCCCTGTGCCACCGCGCCCTGCTGGGCTCTGAAAAAATGGTCTTGCAGGAAGCCAGTCCCTGGTGCAAAAAAGGTTGGGGACCACTGACTTAGAGTATGCATACATACATAACATGTTGCATAAATGTTCATTGCCTACAGGGGTGGGGAACCATTTTTCTGCTGAGGGCCATTTTGAAATTTCTACAATCCTTCGGGGGCCATACAAAATTATCAACTTGAAAATTACCCACTATATTTGGTTAAACAATCAACTCACCCCTACAGGGGGGTGCCCCCAGCCGACCCCCGTAACCCGATGTCAGAGGAGAGGAGGGTCAGGCAAGGGAAGCAGGAAGCTTCCTGCTTCCTTTGCCTGATCCTGCCCATCCTCTCCTCTGCCCCTCTGCCGGCTGGCTGCCAGGAATGCACTCAGCGCGGCTCAGCAGGTAGGAGTGCTGCATCACTAATAAACGCCCGCCCCCGCACCTTGCCGATGGCCCCAGCACCCCCCCCCACTCCTCACCGACGGCCACCAGCACCCCCCCGCTCCTCACCATGGCTGCACCAGGGCCCTCTGGGCTCAAGGTCCGCCACTGTTCCCCACACTTGGCCTGTGGGACTGCTGGAATTTGCCAAGTAAAGAACTCCACTATCTTCAGCAGTCCCATAGACAATCAATGGAGCAGAGGTGTATACTTAAACTTCATTGAATTTAGACAAGGTTTATCAGAGACTCATCCTCCAGTGTTCAGACCTTCAGTGAGTTGTTTCCTATTTTGAAAAGGAGTTGTCTAACTGGGGGACAACCGCTTTAAAACTTTCTCCTGAGCTAACGAGAAGGTCAATGAAATGACGTAAGCAGGTAATTTTTTGGCTGAGCTGAAAATCAGTGAAGATGTTTTATTTATTAAGTTCATTTCATGGCAAAGAATGATTTTGTGAATTTTAGCAATTCATCTGATCTCTGTTCATAACAATCTAAAGTTAGGTTGGTTTCACACTTGCGTTCTTTTCAGTCCCGCAGTGTTCCGGCGGAAAAAGTATCCGACCGCATCCATTTTTTTTTTGTGAAACTGGATGCAACTGAATTCGCATTATGCCATATTCGAGGTATATGGCTTACCATGTCATCATGGTATTTCTGTCAGCTGAAAGACAGATAGAAAGTCATAGAAAAAGATTACCAGCCTCACTCTATCCTGCTGCTTGCTTCCAGGGCCGCCCACTAAACTTCATGAATATTTACTTCCTTGAACTGCACTCTCTGTGAGAGCATCTGTGATTAGCTGTTGCACTCAAACTGCGCTTCCTGTATCTGTACCAGTGTCAGTGCTTGGTTGCCATATACATTGGTGTATGGCAACCAACCTGCCATCATAGTGTGTAAAATAAATAAATAATGGAAGAAAAAATGTGTTCAGCTTTGTTGTATTTTTCATTCTCAGTAGAGATAAGGCATACAGCTGCAGGCTGCCTCAACTGCCCTGTATTTTTCATTGCCAACCAAAGTAAAACAAGACAGCTGAGGATGGAAGCCTGCAGCTGTCCACTTTATCGGTGCTGAGAATGAAAAATACAGCCCTACGCATTTTTTACCATTACTTATTTATTTTACTCTACCGCAAATTAGTTGCCATACACTAATTTATATGGCAAACAAGCACAGACACTGGTACAATTGTGGGAGAGCAGTCTGAGTGCAACAGCCAATCACATTACATTGGCCATTGCAGTTCAGTGCAGTGAATATTCATGAATCTTAATGGGAGGTACCAGAAGCCAACAGCGGGAGATTAGGAGACTGGTGAGCTCTATCTGTATACCTAGACCACAGAGAAAAAAATTAAAAAATAAAAAAACAGTATAACAAACGTGTGGAAGTACACTGCTATGAAAAGGTAATAATAAAAAGCGAGTGCTTAGCAAAAAACAGTATGAAAACAGGGTACTTAGTTAATACATTTGTTGCAAAAAATGTACGTAAGCCGTTCCACCTCGCCACGGTGACCCTTATCAGAATGGTACTATCTAACTATGTTCTGTCTCTGACATTCAATTCATCTCCAAATGTTTGTTTTTGCATAATGTTGTTATTAATTAGTATAGCTGTAGATTCCTAATGAGTTTTATCTCATATGTAGTGTTCTGGCTCCCTCTAGTGGCCAATGTTATTTATGTAATTCCATTTCCTATGTCTGAATTCTCCCCCTCCTCGCAATGCAATCTGGTAGCTCAGGCTTCATTTTACCTTTATATCTGGAAGGAAGAAGACACTCAGTACTACAGTTCCCACAAGATTGCATTGCCGGTATGTAACTATACCTTCTTTAGCTGAGTCCCGCTCTAATATTTGCCTATCTTAGCCAGTTGCACTCTAGGTTAGTTACTAGTTTAAAAATGTTAACCCTAGAAGGCATACCTGGGGCCTCGCAGGCCTGCCAGGTTACTTGTTTTCTATTTTCTGTAAAAGTACTTTAGTTAGAATTTTGAAAATCTAGGTAATCCTCAGTTATATAGTTGTTAGTAATTTCCAGTTATTCAGATATTTTTATGTTACAGACATTTCGGTATAACAACCTTTTTTTGGGACTACCCCATATTCACGCACCTGGGGCCTTTTAGGCCTGTACTAGGTTTACACTATGATGGAGAGAAGCAGCATGATATGCTTATCAAGGCAAACTACAGAGGCAATGATCCGATGTGGAATACGCTTTCTGGAACATCCAGAGCAAAGAGAAAAAAAAAGAAAGCGCTGCTATATTTGTCCAGCAAAGAAGGAAAGAAAATCGGAGCATTTCTGTTCTACTTGCAGACAAAATGTATGCAAGGAACATTCAGCCGAAAAAATAATATGCGAAAATTGTCGGGGGAATATATAAAGTTACAAATAAATATTCCTGCACCAAGTTTGCTACAACCAAAAAATGTTTTCATAAAAAAATTGTATATAGAATGCCTATATTTGGCATGCCCATTTACTTACTTTTTGGTTGTTTTATGCACATAATTCTGTTTTGAGATATACACATCTTAGGCTGTGTTCCCAGTAGCGCTGGGGTTCGCCAGAAGGGGATACATAATGGATCTGACCTCCTGGTAACTCCAGCTAAGGCTGCCGGAATGGCAGGATTCCGCCAGCCTTAGCTGGGGTCACCAGAAGGTCAGATCCATTACGGATCCCCTCCTGGCGGACCCCAGCGCTACTGGGAATGCATCCTTACTTTGCAATAAACTTTGAAAAGTATTTTTTTTGAGTTATTCTATGATAATTGTAAACAGGCCTAAAAGGCCCCAGGTGCGTGAATGTGTAGATTTCTATGGGTATGCGTTCTAGGGTTAATGCATATTGTGTAACTATGTGGAAAATGCATGTTTGCTGTACCCTCCACTAATTGTCTGTATTTGATTGCTTTCAGTTTTACCGCGCCAATGTACTGTTCCGTTCAATAATAAACAGATTCAACCACAATCTCCTTATTGGACCTCGGTGCAGCGGTTTACCTGCCTGTATAGCTACATGAGACCCCGGCCCATTTAGTGAGGACAGAACAAACTATTTTAAAATGTGGTCCTGTATAAATATACCTCATGGATGCAGTGTGAAGACTGGCCAGAGTCCAATATGGACACAGTGCAGCAGACACCACATAACTAGACCACAGAAAAAAACAGTATAATAAACGTGTGGAAGTAGACTGCTATAAAAAGGTAATAATAAAAAGCGAGTGCTTAGTAAAAAACAGTATGAAAAACAGGGTACTTAGTTAATCTGTTTTTTGCAAAAAATGTACGTAAGCCGTTCCACCTCGCGACGGTGACCCTTATCAGAACAGTCCTATCTAACTAATTTAAAACCTGATCCTGTATTAATATACCTCATGGATGCAGGGTGAAGACTGGCAGAGTCCAATATGGACACAGTGCAGCGGACAGCAGTTTATGTGCCTGGCTCAGAAAAGAAGGGGTGGGGAATTCCCTGTCTTGCTAAACAAGAGAATAAATGAAAAACTGCAACTGAGCCACGGCACAATGTGAACGGGTCTGTAGGACTGCGTTCACACCACCACATACAGTTGTGGCCAAAATTATTGACACCCCTGCAATTCTGTCAGATAATACTCAGTTTCTTCCTTTAAAATGATTGCAATCACAAATTCTTTGGTATTATTATCTTCATTTACCGTAATTTGTCTTCAATGAAAAAACACAAAAGAGAATAAAGCAAAAAGCAAAACATTGATTATTTCACACATAACTCCAAAAATGGGCCAGACAAAAGTATTGGCACCCTCAGCCTAATACTTGGTTGCACAACCTTTAGCCAAAATAACTGCGATCAACTGCTTCCAGTAACCATCAATGAGTTTCTTACAATGCTCTGCTGGAATTTTAGACCATTCTTCTTTGGCAAACTGCTCCAGGTCCCTGATATTTGAAGGGTGCCTTCTCCAAACTGCCATTTTTAGATCTCTCCACAGGTGTTCTATGGGATTTAGGTCTGGACTCATTGCTGGCCACTTTAGAAGTCTCCAGTGCTTTCTCTCAAACCATTTTCTAGTGCTTTTTGATGTGTGTTTTGGGTCATTGTGCTGCTGGAAGACCCATGACCTCTGAGGGAGACCCAGCTTTCTCACACTGGGCCCTACATTATGCTGCAAAATTTGTTGGCAGTCTTCAGACTTCATAATGCCATGCACAAGGTCAAGCAGTCCAATTCCAGAGGCAGCAAAGCAACCCCAAAACATCAGGGAACCTCCGCCATGTTTGACTGTAGGGACCGGTGTTCTTTTCTTTGAATGCCTCTTTTTTACTCCTGTAAACTCTATGTTGATGCCTTTGCCCAAAAAGCTCTACTTTTGTCTCATCTGACCAGAGAACATTCTTCCAAAACGTTTTAGGCTGTCTCAGGTAAGTTTTGGCAAACTCCAGCCTGGCTTTTTTATGTCTATGGGTAAGAAGTGGGGTCTTCCTGGGTCTCCTACCATACAGTCCCTTTTCATTCAGACGCCGACGGATAGTACGGGTTGACACTGTTGTACCCTCGGACTGCAGAGCAGTTTGAACTTGTTTGGATGTTAGTCGAGGTTCTTTATCCACCATCCGCACAATCTTGCGTTGAAATCTCTTGTCAATTTTTCTTTTCCGTCCACATCTAGGGAGGTTAGCCACAGTGCCATGGGCTTTAAACTTCTTGATGACACTGCGCACGGTAGACACAGGAACATTCAAGTCTTTGGAGATGGACTTGTAGCCTCGAGATTGCTCATGCTTCCTGACAATTTGGTTTCTCAAGTCCTCAGATAGTTCTTTGGTCTTCTTTCTTTTCTCCATGCTCAATGTGGTACACACAAGGACATAGGACAGAGGTTGAGTCAACTTTAATCCATGTCAAATGGCTGCAAGTGTGATTTTGTTATTGCCAACACCTGTTAGGTGCCACAGGTAAGTTACAGGTGCTGTTTATTATACAAATAATAGAAGCATCACATGATTTTTCTAACAGTGCCAATACTTTTGTCCACCTCCTTTTTTATGTTTGGTGTGGAATTATATCCAATTTGGCTTTAGGACAATTCTTATTGTGTTTTTTCATTGAAGACAAATTAAATGAAGATAATAATGTGGAGCCCACTGGGACGGGGTACTCGGTACTGGACCGGGGTACTGCTGGGGGATGTCACGGCGGTCCTGGTCCGGACCGTGTCCGGGCCCGCACAATAAAATGGGGGTTATTTACAGGGGATTTGTCAGTCGTTACGCCACCCACTATATGCGGCCAGTGATGGGGCCGCCACTGCTGCAGAACCTCCGGGGATGATGGGATAGCAGCTTGGATGAAATAGTTCCAGTGGGTAGAACTGGGTTCCCCGGGGCAGGGATGATAGTAGTAGTAAAAGTCTGTGATGGTGGTTATTGATGCTGCAGGAGAGTAGGGGTAGCAGTAGAGATGATGAGAGTAGAGGCAATGGCAGTTTATGAGGGCAAGTGGGGCTTCAGCATAAGGATCACACACACTCACGGTTTCTGTTGTTTTCCAAGTCTTTACTTGCAGATGGTATAACACAGTATTGTCCACGGAGTCTGTACCGGGTTGCTCCCACCCTGACCGGGTCCTTGGCTTCCTACTTGTGCGCTGTGTGTGGCCCTGCTGCCACTTGTAGCTGAACTGCTGGCCCTGTCTCTTCCCATGGGTACCAATCTGCTGGGCAACTTGAGTCCTCTGTGTCACTGACCCCTCCGTGTTGCTTTGCTATGGTACAGTGAAGATGGTGGACCTTCACTAACCCGGTGTTTACTGTCCTGACTGTCTCAGACACAGCCTCGGATCCGGTATCCGTCTTAAGCGCCTCTCCGAGGTTAAGTTTAAGGTAACTTCTTATCCCGGGGATGTTCCTCTGTTACTCTGTCTCCTTTCCTCAGACCTCTCAGGACCTCCACTTCTACTTGACTCTGCTCCTGCTCCAGACTCTGACTCCACTGCAAACTAAACTTAAACTGACTAACTGTCAATGTTACTCTGCGGTAAACAACTTTAGCTCCTCCCACTAGTGCAGGTGCCATCTAAGCTCCTCCTACTTTCTAGTGTAGTGTTGTGTGGGGAGTAAACCTGTGTTGATGTTTCTGTGGCACATTAACCCTTGGGGTGCCACAATAATACCAAAGAATTTGTGATTGCAATCATTTTCAGGAAGAAGCTGAGTATTATCTGACAGAATTGCAGGGGTGTCAATACTTTTGGCCACAACTGTAACTAGACCACAGAAAAAAACAGTATAACAAACGTATGGAAGTAAACTGCTATAAACAGGTAGTAATAAAAAGCAAGTACTTAGTAAAAAAACAGTATGAAAAACAGGGTACTTAGTTAATACGTTTTTTGCAAAAAATGTACGTAAGCCGTTCCACCTCGCCACAGTGACCCTTATCAGAACGGTCCTATCTAACTAATTTAAAACCTGATCCTGTATAAATATACCTCATGGATGCAGGGTGAAGACGGGCCAGAGTCCAACATGGACACAGTGCAGCAGACAGCACTTTATGTGCCTGGCTCAGAAAATGATCTATCTGTATACCTGTCTATCTATATATCTACCTTCTAGTGAGACCTGCATTCTCAGTGGGCAAAACCAGATCCAGTTTTACTGGATTATGCCTGTTTTGGTAAAATCCAGTGCCCATTCACTTTCATTTTAATTTATGCTGGATCCTTCTGGATCTGGTTGGTGGTGGCTTTTTGCTGACCCCAAAAAACACTACAAGTTGCATTTTTGGAGGTCGTCAATACAAACAGTTTCTGCCACATCTGGTAGAAACCAGATACAACTGCATGTGCCGGAGTCCCCTTTTAAAGTCAATAAAGACAAACTGGATCCAGCATGCC